>CM039530.1:6803463-7430159 GCA_022433055.1 Begonia peltatifolia
TCGTCACCATCTGGCTACCTTATTGAGTTAATATAAGTCATTCTATTTCTTTTGTTTAGACGTGAAGAATCATTGCCAATATTTAAGAGAAGGCTGTTGGGAGGATTGCTTGATTTTGCTGGTAGAGAATTGCAAGTCCAGGTAATCCAACTTGGATATTTTTCTGACAAATATGATTTAATTAATTATTTTACATTGTTTTGGCAGTTTATAGTTCCATTATTGTAGTAGTATATAGAAATGTTGTCTCTTTTTGAGATGCTTTTTTTCGTTTGTACGGCCACATTTGAGTTGCCGACTTCTAAACTTAGTGAAACCATGCATAATGGAACTTTAGAGAGCAATTTGAAGATGAGCATAAAACCATTATATTCCGCCTCAATCAGTTTTCTTTCTTCATTTCTGCAAGATTAGTTATTAGTTTTTTTTTTCAGACACAAGTTATTGCTGCAGCTTCTGCTGGGGTGGCTGCTGAGGGGCTATCACCAAAAGATGCGAGGGCAGAAGCAGAAAATGCTGCTCAGCTTTCTGTAGCTCTAGTTGAAAATGCAATTGTGATATTGATGCTTGTCGAGGATCATTTACGTATACAGAGCAAACTATCTTGTGCTTCACTTTCTAAAAATGACTATTTATCTCCACTTACTCTTGCGTCTCCCATGAATGACCGCACAAATTCATCGACAACTGCTGGAAAAATATCATCAGAAACTGCCGGTAGTGGCAGATTGAGGTCTGGCGATTCTGGGGGACTTCCTGTTGATGTATGTGCACCTTCTCTCTAAGCAGCTACAATAATCATTTGCTAGTCTTGATGTTGTCATGCAATGAGAATGGAGCTGTGAAAGTTTTGGATAGACATTCTTTCAATACTAAAATTTTCTGTTATCTAGCCTTTTCTTGATTTACTTTCTTTGTTGGGATGTAATTTCTTTCCCATATTTAACCTTTTATTACTTCTTAGCTCAAATGCAATGTGTTTGTAAAGTATATTGCACTTAAATTTACATATGCATTCTCTGTATTACGTAATATGTATAAAAAGTTTTTATCTTGGGAGACTGACTTATTAGGATTTGTGTCAGGTCTTTGCTTCAATGGCGGATGCAAATGGCCAAATATCTACTATTGTTATGGAACGCCTTACAGCTGCAGCGGCTGCTGAGCCATATGAATCTGTTTCCTGTGCTTTTGTCTCTTATGGGAGCTATGCGATGGATTTAGCTGAGGGGTGGAAGTATAGAAGCCGATTATGGTTTGGCGTTGGCCTTCCTTCAAAGTTAGATACTCTCGGTGGTGGTGGCAGCGGGTGGGAGATTTGGAGATCGGCTTTGGAGAAAGATGCCAGTGCAAGTTGGATTGAGCTTCCCTTGGTAAACAAATCTGTTGCAATGCTCCAAGCTCTACTTTTAGATGAGTCTGGACTTGGCGGTGGTCTGGGAATAGGTGGAGGGTCAGGTACTGGAATGGGAGGGATGTCAGCACTCTATCAGTTGTTGGACAGTGATCAACCATTTTTATGCATGCTCCGGATGGTGCTACTCTCAATGAGAGAAGAGGATGATGGTGGGAATGGAGTACTCATGAGAAGTGTAAGCATAGATGATGTGATGCCAGAGCGTAGAAAGCCACGATCGGCATTGTTGTGGAGGTAATTTTTATCTTTAGGCTATTAGTGTTAGTTTTCTTCATCTCTTTTTTTTTGCACTTAATCAAGTGATGTTAGGAATGGATTATAACAATCCTTTTTATTTAGGATAATTAATGAAGGTATGTAACGACTGACTGAGTTGGGACATTTAAAAATTTGCCTCAAATTTCACAAATCCAAGGAGGGAAAATACAATTTTGGTCGAATTGGAATGGGTTGTTATTTAAAGTAAAAAAAATTACAAAGAAGATGAATGTTGACATAATCAATGATATTTGGAGGGCATGAAAAGCTATTGAACTCAACCTCTAATCTTCCTAAACTGTATTTTTGTAGTTGGGGAATTTGCATGCCTTAAGATTTTTTTTTTAATAAAAGGCAAAATGTATAGTTATTGATGTAAAAGATGTATAAACAATGAAGGACTATTATCTGAAAAAGAAAAAGAAATACCATTTGAATTTTACCTTCTTTCTAATTGGAAAGCACTAAAAAGAATAAATATCCAAATTACAATATCTTAGAGATTGCTAATTTGATGCAGAACAAACAGCCACATTTGTGGCCGACTTATTATACATTAAAACCACACTTACATTAGTGTTTATTATTATACAATGTTTTTTAATTTAATTATTTTTGAAGCTAGACTATTTTTTTTAATCAGTTACTTGCTTAAGTTAGGTTATTTCTTGAAGCAATTGTTTCCTTAATTTTGTATTTGAAACCTTGTCCTGAACTTACAAGACATGCTTTGAGTGATACAATCCTCGAAGTTTCCGAGATTCTATTCTCTGTAATATCTTTTCATTTGCATTTCTATTTCGAAAAAACTTCAGTTGCACCATAATCTCTCCCTGTTCATCTAAATTTTGGTCCCACGCATGGTCTTCTTTCTTGTTGGCTTATCAGTACCCTCAGAGGTGAACATTCACCTTGTCTTGAGGTGAAAGTTAGGAAATTCTCAATTCAGTACGGATCTTCTGGCAATTTTGTTAATGCAGAAACCTAGATTTTAAATGCCGCTTGGATATTAGTCACTGTTGATTCTTGTTGTATGGCTAGAAAATCTTCACTTTGGTTGACATCCTGGGTTGATCAAAAATCGTGGAGGGGCTGCCTCTTGATATGACTCCAATTTGCTAACCATGATCGTGATTCCACCCTCTGGAACCATGTGAAGGCATTTGTATTAAGGTTGATCATTGTTTCTTGTAACTTTTCTCCATCAAGAACTCAAGCTCTAAAGGCCCATCCATCAAGATTCTCACTATTAAAAATTGCCATCTCCAATTATCAGCCACCTCACTGCTCACTGGAGCTAGTGACAAACATATTGCACAGTGCATCTCCTTGTGCCCACTTCCCTTGGTGTTGTGAATGTATATCAGATGTTTTGAGCGGTTATATAGTCAGAGTGGAACCCTCTGTGATGATCCCCACTCTCTCAAGCTTTGCTCTTATTTTATCTGTTACAAATTTACTTATTTACTTCTAATTCCTTCTCCTGAAGTTCCACCATGCCTTCGATCATTTTTTTGAGCCATTAGAATCAGTCACTCTGATATCAATTTGATAATTATCTAATGGAGCTTTTTGTTATTCTCCTACTCGATTCCATTCAACTTTCTCCTTATCAAGGACTAGACTTGGAGCGCACTGCACAAGCCTTTAAATTTGACTCACCCCATATTTGGGCAATGGTCGAACATCATTCTTTCACACTGAGAAAACCTCTTTCATTGACTCATCCATCTAGATCTCATATGATACCAACCACTGTAGGCAAGCATTACCATTCAAGAAAAAGATACAGTTGTTGTGTATGTTTAATACTTTATTTTTATCAACCTAGATTAGACTTGGGAGTCCACTAGCCAAGCCATACTCTTTTTAGTTACTTCCTGCTAGTGATTCTCTTGGAGTGGGCACTTCTCATTTTTGAAAGATGTCCCAATATCATTATCCTATAGCACCACTACCAAAAAAGGTTATGACCAAAAGAATTTTGAAGATACTCCACCTCTAAATGGTTGACGTCCAATTTTTTAGAATTCCAAGAACTCCCAAACAGACAATGAGCCACCATTATGCAAAAATCACCTTTGCATAACTACCTTTTCCACATTAAGCCCTCCAACATCTTCTCATAACTCAATGATTCCCAAGTATCCCCATACCCACATTTGAGGAGCAGATGGACTCGGATATTGTAACAAGAAATTATCAGTTTCCTTTTTCCATCTTGGAACACACTCTGTGATGATCAAAAATGCAAATCCTTCCTTTTGAGATTATCCATTGTAAAAAAAAATCATATATACATTAAATCGAGCTTTCTTGATAATTGAAATCTATCTCTCCTTTATGAACTAAATATTCATCCTATTACCCAAGTTCATCTGGCCAACATTGTGCTCTTTAGTTGAGAATGCTGTATAGCAATGAAGCCTGATTGTGAAGCATAACCTAGCACATGTTTAGTGGGGTTCGTTTCCAATTATTTGATAGTTTGATGAATTGTTGCCTTTACATCAATGTCTTGTTGCCGTTCCACTGTTGTTGATGTTGCCTTATCGCAATGTTCTTGTTTACCATGAAGGTTTTAATTTTTCTTTTTAAATTGTTGATCAGTGTTCTTTCACCTGTTCTAAACATGCCAGTATCTGATTCCAAGAGACAGAGAGTGCTGGTTGCGTCTTGTGTTCTCTATTCTGAGGTAAGTCGTTTGTGGAATTGACTTGGAGATGAGTCGTGATTTATTAACTATCATTATTTGACCATGAAGATGACAACTTCAGTATTACTAATTCAAAGTTCAGGGTTTTGTTTTCTTAGGTTCTAAAAAAATTTGCAAAATCCACCTATGGATTGCAGGTATGGCATTCTATTGGCAGGGACAGAAAACCTCTTCGTAAACAGTACCTTGATAGCATTTTACCACCATTTGTAGCTGTTTTGAGAAGATGGCGTCCACTTTTGGCTGGAATCCATGAACTTGCCACTGCTGATGGCTTGAATCCTTTGATTGCTGATGATCGGGCATTGGCTGCTGATTCATTGCCAGTAGAGGTAAGTCCATTGATGCATACCCATGCACAGTCGGTTATCCATCTTTGAGTTCCTCTGTTGAGTATGCTACTTTTTGACGATGGTAGTGATTGCTTAGGTGGTTTTCTTTTTTGGCTTGATAATCCTAAACTATGAATTAAAAAAAAATTAAACATGTAGAAAAAAGGTAGACTAAGAAAAAATGCTCGACTCCAATTTATTTTACATTGAACTGACTTTATAATCTATACCCCTATCCCACCAAACAGAGCTTGTCTAAAGCTTTTTTTTTTGTTTGAGATTTTCTATTTATGCATTTTGGTTATTAATCCATGTGCTTTCAGGATTTGTACCCATGATTGCAAAGCTGTATTAGACGAAATTAATTTTTTCTGTTGGGAAATGGTCTATTCGTCAACCTTTGTTTAGGCAATCCCCATTGTTCTTTGTACATTCTAATTGTAAAAAGCTTGCTTACAGTTTTTCCGTTTTGCATTTCATTTCTCTAGACAATTGCTTATCTTCAATTTTTGTTCTTTATACTCTCTTTAATACAATGTTCTCAAAAAACTGTAAAAATGCAATTTGGCTTGTATAAATAGGCTTATATGATGGAAGAATTGATGAGACTAAACTTTGATCCCCTAATTGCAATCTTAAATTTTGCTCTTTCTTTCTATTATGCATCACTGTTTCTTTGTTTTATACTTGTGCCTTGATAAATGCAAGCTTATGCACACGATTTATTGGCTTTTCTCTTCTATCTTTCCTTGCTCCAATGTTGAAGGCATTGATAACCTCCAATTTTAATGTAATTTTACTTAGATTGATTTATTACAATGAGGATGAAACGAGTAAAGTTGCTTTAGAGTTATTTTTTTATCATTTTTACATATCTAGTCATGTTGAGAGGTAATCTAGTTACATTTCTTTCAGGCAGCTCTTGCTATGATTTCTCCAGCATGGGCTGCTGCATTTGCATCACCACCAGCAGCAATGGCACTGGCAATGATTGCTGCCGGTGCTTCTGGTGGAGAAACATCAGCACCAGCAACTACTTCCTTGCTAAGACGTGACTCTTTGCTGGTGGAGCGGAAAATCAATAGGCTTCATACTTTTTCCAGCTTTCAAAAACCTTTGGAGCACTCTAATAAACCCTCCTCTTTACCCAAGGATAAAGCAGCAGCCAAAGCAGCTGCATTAGCAGCTGCACGTGATCTTGAACGTAATTCTAAGATTGGTTCTGGTAGGGGCCTCAGTGCTGTGGCAATGGCCACATCTGCACAGAGGCGAAATGCTGGTGATTTGGAGCGTGTGACGAGATGGAATATTTCTGAAGCAATGGCAGTTGCTTGGATGGAATGTTTACAACCAGTTGATACAAAATCCGTCTATGGCAAAGACTTCAATGCCTTGTCCTATAAATTTATTGCTGTTCTTGTAGCAAGTTTTGCTTTAGCGCGAAACATACAACGATCTGAGGTTTATTTCTTCTTATACTCCTTGATTTCTGTTGTTAATGGTGGTAGGATTGGATATCATTATCTTTTATGTCTCCAAAGGTTGACAGACGTGCTCAAGTTGAAGCACTTGATTTTCGTCGATCTTGCAATGGGGTTCGTGCTTGGAGGAAACTCGTGCATTGCTTGATAGAAATGAGATATCTCTTTGGTCCTTTTGGGGACCGTTTGTCCTCTCAGTCACATGTATGTCTTGGAATATATATTTAGAATGATACTTCTGTACAAATTTCTATGATCATGACCTTAAAACCTTGTTATAATATATTTGTGATTTTATCGAAGAAAATCCCACTCTTATTTTGCATTTTATTATCCATGTTCTTTAGGTTTTTTGGAAGCTAGACTTTGTGGAAAGTTCATCAAGAATGCGAAAATGTCTGCGGACAAACTATTCAGGGTCTCATCATTTTGGTGCAGCTGCGAATCATGAAGATGATAATATCATACTGAAGAGTCAAGAGGATGTAATTAACTCATCAAATCCTCACTTTTTAGCGGCCGAAGCAATTTCATTGGAGGTAGTTCATGATGAGGACGAACAGGCTGAAATTGAAAATTTGGGTGGTATGACCAGTGAAATAGAACATAACGGTGTCAATCAATCAAGTGTATCTGAAAAGGCGGAGAAAAACCAGTCTGCCTCTATGGAATTTAGTGATGCTCAGCTTGTTAGTGACCAGAATTTGGTTCAGACTTCATCACCAGCTGCTCCGGGCTTTGTCCCTAATGAGCTTGATGAAAGAATTGTTCTCGAACTTTCTTCATCAATGGTCCGACCACTAAAAATTTTACGAGGAATCTTCCAAGTAAGTTTTTAAATTTCTATGTTATTATTAATTCTTAACACAAATCTTTTTAAAAAATTGTTATTATTAATTGTTTTCCCTCGTTTTTTTTTTGTTTTTAATCTGAAATTGATTTACTAAACGAATTTCCTTTCTAGCAAAGTTTTGAAAACCGATGCAAGAATCTAAATTACATTTTGAATCCTCTTAAGCTCTCTAGTGAATTTTGTTCCTTATTGGTTGAGTTGTATAAACTTATGTCGTTGATTTCACTTAATGTGTAAGTTGACAACTTAAATGTCATCTGGATGCTTCAAAGGAAATGTGAACTTAATAAATGTGATGGCCAGAGAATTTGAATTTATTTCTTACATTTCTATAGTGTTCTTCTTTTTTTTTTCTCTCATCTTTATTTCTCCTCTGTAAATACGAACACATTTTTGTCTGATATTGACTTATTATGACACTTTTCAAAACTGGTGCAAATGTGTTACTCTTAATATGCAAGTGCAATTGTCATATGAAATTTTGTTTTTTTGAGGAAATAAAATTCACGTTTTCAATATGAGTTGTGAGGATAATGAATTTTTAAAAATTCGTGTTCAACTCAATTGATAAAAAGTGTATAAAGATTATTATTTTTTCATAAGAAATGAATTATATAAAAAATGCGTTCAAAGATTATTGATGAGTCAGGATTGTCTTTTCAATTTTCTTTGTAGGATAAAAGTGTTCAAAAATTCATAAAATGATCCAAATTTGTGTATAAATTTTGGATTGGTTTAGTGCAATGACAAATTGCATTAATGGGGAGTACATGACTAAATTAGACTGGAAAGAGATTTGGAGCGTAATTTCCAAACTTGAGAAGGATAACGGGTATAAGTGCACTTACTATAATTTTTACTTTGATATTTGCTGATAAGTAACTGTTGTTTTTTCTAGGTTACAACTAGAAGAATTAACTTCATAGTGGATAAAAGCGAGAGTAACAGTCAAATAAAGAATCAAGAAAAGGACAGAAGCTGGTTGATGGCTTCCCTCCATCAGATCTACAGTCGAAGGTAAAGTAAAGGAAGATTTATTTTTGGCCAGAATGGAAATTATGATTAGAAAAGCAGAGTATACGAAGGGAGATATGTGAAAGAGTTTCCAACCATAAAATAAACTGAAGAGTTTATTTAAACCTATCATGAGAATTTGATAAATAATTTTGGGATGAGATTATGAATGTCATGAATTTTGAAGTTATTTTTTTTCTTTGTTATTGAACATGGTAAAAATAATAATCATAATCATTTTGGAGTGGTATCTGGAGCTTTCCTTTTAACTGTCGGATCCTTAGTTCTCATGAAACTTTCTTCTATCTTTTTTTTTTTCAGGTATCTCCTTAGAAGAAGTTCTCTTGAGCTATTTATGGTTGATCGCTCAAACTTCTTTTTTGATTTTGGGGTATAAACTATACATAATTACGCTTTCCTGTTCTTCTTATACAATCAAGTTACCTAACAAACATACTTTTTGTTGTCTTCTGTTTCTACTCCTTTTCTTTACTTCAGAATATTGAGGGGCGAAAAAATGCATATCGTGCCATTGTTCAAGTCCATCCTCATTTGAACAATATCTATCTTGCAATTCAGGTTGCTATACTACTTAATGTAACTGTATTTGTAAATATCCCACTTTTTACAACTTGTGTTAAGAAATTTCTTACAAGATTTAATTAAAGAATTTTATGTTAAAGCTTAAAATTAAGTTTGTTAGAGATTGGGAGTTCTCCCTATATGACCGATACCAATTAAAATATTGGTATTTAAGAGACTCTAAAGAGGCTAAGTTTTGTTAATGAAATGAACATTACTCCCAATTTCATGTGATTTTTGAGTCCACAACATGTTGAAAACATTTAGTCCGAGGATTTATTGGCAAAAAGTTGAACTTTGAATATGTAAGGATGGGTCATGATGTTGCTGCTTGAATAAATTTTGCTATTATTATTTTTCTAAATTATGTGTTTTCTTAGAGACCTGAACAACTTCTGAAAAGAACTCAGCTAATGGAGCGTTGGGCTAGGTGGGAGGTATGACTTGGCTTATCATCCAAATTATTGACATCTTTTCTATTAAGTCCCATGAAAGTTGTAACTTTGAAGAATTAAATAATTAACAAAATCTAATTTTCTGCAGATCAGTAACTTCGAATATCTAATGCAGCTAAACACACTGGCAGGACGGAGCTATAATGACATCACTCAGGTTGAACTTTTTGGTTGTTTCTTCTGCTTTCTTTGGAAATATTATCTACATTTGCTACTAATGACTTATATCCTGCTTTCAGTATCCAATTTTTCCCTGGGTCCTTTCCGATTACAAGTCAGAGACTTTAAATCTTTCTGATCCTTCTTCCTACAGAGATTTGTCAAAGGTTTTATTTTTTATGAACTTCTCTCTTGTAATCTGGCTTTTCTTGCTCAACAAAGCATATTATTTACTTGCAGCCTGTTGGTGCACTGAATCCTGATCGTCTTGAGAAGTTCCAGGAGAGATATATGAACTTTGAGGATCCTGTTATCCCCAAATTCCATTATGGTTCACATTACTCCAGTGCTGGAACTGTAGGCTCCGTATTCCATTTAAACTATAACGATCATTAATTATGTAATACTAATATACAAGTTGTTTAAGTTTAGACTAGTTACTCATTTAATTTTCCCTTGCTGCCTCCCCTTCTGTCTTGGTAGATGTTTGATTTCTGTTTTTCTTCTATTATGGTAGATCAAATTCTTGAATTATTTTTGATGACCTTGTTTTTCACAAGAATAAATGAGTTTACGTGATTTCAATACTTTAGATGCTATTTTAAAGCACAATAACATATAGTGAAGCTTCATCGGCAAAGAGGACAATAAATGAAATGAAGTTAGTGTGAACCTTTCCATTTTTTAAACTTCGAGTCTTCTCTTTCTCTGTGACATGTGACTTTCTTGGCTAATAAAACCCATTTGTCTCTTATAAGCCTCAATTGGTTTTTCTGAGCTATTTTATTTTATTTCTGTGTCTTCTGTTCTAAGATTTTGCTGAAGTAATACTTTCTACTCAGTTGTGATCCTCTGGATTTTGCAATATCGTGGACTATGGTAGCATTTTTATGTCATTTCTCCTCTTGCTTTTGCAGGTATTATATTATCTTATTAGAATGGAACCATTTACCACTCTCTCTATTCAGCTCCAAGGTGGAAAATTTGACCATGCAGATCGGATGTTTTCTGATATATCTGCTACTTGGAATGGGGTTCTTGAGGACATGAGTGATGTGAAAGAACTGGTATTGTTTGTTACATATTAAAGCACCATTTTATGCCTGTTTATTAGTAATGGTTGACATTTTTGTTACTTCAATCCATTTTAAACGAGATTTGGAAATGTTGACTACTTGACCGTTGGTCTAATTAATTTCTATTTAATTTCCTATATGATAGGTTCCAGAGCTGTTTTATCTTCCTGAGATTCTAACAAATGAAAACTCAATCGAATTTGGCACTACTCAGTTGGGTGAAAAGATTGGTATGTTTCTTTGAAATAGTTTGCAATTTATAATCAAATTGATGTTAGATGTGTTCAGTTTTTTATTTGATTTACAATTCAAGATATCAGATTCTGTCAGACTTCCCCCTTGGGCTGAAAATCCTATTGATTTTATTCATAAACATCGGATGGCTCTTGAAAGTGAACATGTATCAGCCCACTTGCATGAATGGATCGATTTAATATTTGGGTATGTTTTTTCTTTAGTTAAACTAAATTTTGCTTTCTCTTTTTTCTTTTTCTTTTTTGACTTAACATTTTTTCGTTCTTTTTATTTTTTATAAGTTGAGAAAAAGTCTGCACATTGAAGAAGGCTTGTGCATATAGAGTTTTATGTTTCTTACTTTTGATCCCGATACTCATTAGAGTATGATGGAACAGGTATAAGCAACGAGGAAGAGAGGCTATTTCAGCAAACAATGTTTTCTTTTACCTTACCTATGAGGGGACAGTTGATATAGATAAGATCTCAGACCCTGTAAGTTCTTACTCTGCACTCTGCAATGCATTTGGTTCTTCAATGTTGAAGTCTGCAACTTATTTGTATTTCCACATGTTAATAAGGTTCAACAACGTGCCACTCAAGACCAGATTGCATACTTTGGCCAAACGCCATCCCAACTTTTAGCTATCCCTCATTTGAAAAAGAAGCCATTGAAAGATGTTCTTCATCTGCAGGTAACTGTTTGATTTACTGCTGACTAACCTTTGATGTAGTATGTTTTTATGGCTAACTGTTTAGGGATACTGACATATAATGATATACTAATTATCTTCATTGACTTCATGTGAAATTTCAGCATTTCAATATTCTATTTATATGCAATAGTTGGTTAATAAGTTACTAAAAGTCTTTGCATACAGACAATCTTTCGGAATCCAAATAATATCAAGCCATACACAGTCCGAGCCCCTGAGCGCTGTAATCTGCCTGCATCAGCAATTTTTGCATCTTCAGATGCTGTGGTCATTGTTGATACAAATGCACCAGCAGCACATGTTGCGCAGCACATGTGGCAGCCAAACACACCTGATGGCCAGGGTACACCATTCCTCTTTCAACATGGAAAGACATCTGTAAATATGAGTAGTGGCACATTCATGCGCATGTTTAAAGGGCAGGGCAGCTCTGGTGCTGAAGACTGGCAATTTCCCCAAGCTCTAGCATTTGCTGCATCTGGAATCACAAGCTCGTCTATAGTTTCCATTACTTGGGACAAAGAAATTCTTACTGGTATACATTATTTTTTTGTTCTCACAGAAAAATCAATGGAGCCTTGCATCTATATTAATAAGCTTCTTGTTTCTTGAAACTTTACTTGAAGAACGTGAAAAAAGGGTTCTTTCTCTTTCTTTAAAACTAAACTTAATGAATACTTCATTTGGTTGTTTACTCGTATATAGGTGGCCATGCTGACAATAGCATCAAGCTAGTATCACTCGATGGAGCAAAAACATTAGAGACAGCCTATGGGCATTGTGCTCCCGTCACTTGCCTGAGTCTTTCATCTGACAGGAAGTACCTAGTCTCTGGATCCCGTGACACCACTGTCTTGCTTTGGAGAATACATAAATTGTCAGATTCTCGCTCTGGTGGCATTTCAGATACTTCCACTGGAACTGGGTTAACACCTTCAAACAGTGGTGGTAATTTATCAAACATATTGGCAGATAAAAATCGAAAACATCGAATAGAAGGTCCCTTACAAGTTTTCCGGGGCCACCTTCAGGAAATCCTCTGTTGTTGTGTCAACTCAGATCTTGGTATTGTTGTTTCTTCCTCCATTTCATCAGATGTTTTAATTCATTCCATGACAAGGGGTCGTTTGACAAGAAGGCTTGTTGGTGTGGAGGCCCATGCTCTATGTATTTCATCTGAAGGAGTTATATTGGCGTGGAATAAATCACATGAGTCTCTATCTACTTTCACCATTAATGGAGCTTTGATTGCTAGAACACAAGTTCCCATCTCTGCCAACGTTAATTGCATGGAAATATCAGTTGATGGGGAGAGTGCATTAATTGGAATTAATTCTTTGAAGGAATATGATAGAGCGTACAATAGGTTTGATTCCAAGGTAAAGAAACCAGGAACTAGCAATCAGGATCTTGATACGAACGAAACTTTACTAAAGAACAGATTGGATGTTCCATTACCTTCTATTTGTTTTCTGGATCTGCATACTCTGAAGGTATGTGGATAGAATTAATGATGAGTGCATTAGTTTCCAATTTCATCTTTTTGAACAGCGTAAGCCGTGACATATCTCTTCTGCAGTAAACATAACTGGTGCCTGAAATGCTTTGTCTTGTAGGTTTTTCATGTATTAAAGCTGGGAGAAGGACAGGAGATCACTTCTCTGGCTCTAAACAGTGATTATACAAACTTGTTGGTGTCCACTGGGGATAGAAAGTTGATAATCTTCACTGACCCTGGTGTGAGTATTTGATCATCAGCTTATCTTTCATCAAATTAACCCGATTCCACTATTATTAGACAAAATTAGAGAGAATTTTGTTGTTTTAATTAATGGGACTTCTCTGTTTAACATATTTCTGTTTTCTCATGTCACCAATAAGCACATTTGAGTAATGCTGATCATTTATAGAGTCTATTCTCATGATCGCAGCTGAGCCTGAAAGTGGTGGACCACATGCTCAAGATTGGTTGGGAAGGCGAGGGACTCAGCCCTCTTATAAACTCATAGTCTTAGGCCAGACATAATGGACCATCCACTATACAAGAAAAAATCCTTAATCACACCATTGACAAAATCGCGACTGTAGAAATTCTACCCTGCATCTTGGCTGAGTTTTGGACATCTTATCAATCGATTGGGTTGCGGTAAGAGCTGGCTTTATGTATGATTAATGTAACATATTATGAGTGTCAATGGAAGAAGTAATATAGGTCATTCCAGTAGCCGGTCAAGCCATTGTTCGGTTGCTGTAGCCTGTAGATTCATTGCCGGGGTGTTGTCTATTTGATTGATTTTTTAGTATGCAATGATCAACATAGGCGAAGATTAAGCACGGGGGTGTGGCTTTATATTTTTGCCCTTTTTGGTCACTATATAGTCCATGGAAATCGATCATTTTCGTTCTTTTTTTTTTTTTCCTTTTTGGCATGGCTGTGCCAGCCAATGATTTGTTCTTCTCATTGGAAGACATATTTCTACAAACTGCCAATAATAAGAATAATGTTAGTAATTTTTGTAAATCGTGGATGTGGACAGTCTTGACAAGTTGCAATTTTTACACTTCAAATATAAAGTTGCTTTCTTTTGCATCTGTAATTATGTCCTCAATTTCATGCTCTCACATTGTTTCATTCTCCACTTTAATCTCCCTTCTGCAAAGATTGACTGCTTGCATGGGCAAGCTTAGTGGTTGTTTTGAAGATGAAACCAAACAAATGTTTACTCGTGTTCCTCTTTTGCGTTTTTCCCTTTGCAGATAAGTTCGGTAGTAGTTAATATAATAAATTATAAATAATTAATTTATTATATTAATTTTATCGATCATGGTGCACGTCAATATGTATGTTTAAAAAGTATGATAAGAAAATAAATGTAACATTATTTTTTTAAAGTCACGTTTTTCCAACTCGTTATCGGTGAATTATTATTATGTTCAATTTCTACAGAATGAATTGTATTATAACATAAACAAGTAGACAGAAATTTTATTGTCATATTAATTTGTTGCACAACCAAATGTTCTTCGGTTCTAGTAATGCTAATTATTTTATATGAAAATGTCATTTATTTATTATTAAATATAATTAAAATAATATATATTTTATTATTTATAAAAGTGAAGCGGGTTACGGTAGATATAATCAAAATATATCAATAATGATTATTAAAGAATTAAGGCAATAGCAATATAGTTCTAAAACAAATAATAATGTCCCCCAACTTCTTCGATATATCAAGTCTTGAATTTTCTGGAATGTTTTGGTTTCCATGAAAGTGCGATCGATGCAAGGATGTACTCGCTGATTACTGTTCAATTCCCCAAATTTGTGAGAAATGTTCTCTTTTCCGATTGAACTCTGTATCTCTCTCGCTCTGGGGAGTCTGATTTGCTAACTTTATCAGTCTACCTTGCAATTTGCAGCTATGGATTTTCTTAGAGGTCTTGCTGACTCTCTAGGCTCATTATTCTCCGATTCTAGCCCAGATTATGCGTCTCAGAGTGATCCTAGGCGCCTAGCTGATTCAAATATGGAAGGTGTTGGTGGAGTTCCAGTTTCGAACGAACGTGTTGCCTACAAGCTCAAAGGCTACTTTGATTTGGCGACGGAGGAGATTGCGAAGGCCGTCAGGGCGGAAGAGTGGGGCTTGGTCGACGAGGCAATCAATCATTACAAGAACGCTAACCGCATTCTGATTGAGGCGAGTTCGACCACTGTACCTTCCTACATTGGCTTAAGGTATTGTCTCTTTTTTGTATTTGGTGCGTTTTGCAGATGCTTCACTGGAATCATGGTCTGGATATGATGTTGGATTTGATTTACGAAAATTAAGGGAAACTCTGATTGTTGAGTTTGCATAAAGTTTACGTCCTGCTTTAGTAGCTTCAAAATGGGTTAATTTTGTATAGAAAATTCTGATTTCGTCATCTTCTTTCCTTGAATTAGGCATCGCAATCTAATATATACAAATATTGTTTATATTAATCCGATGTGATTTTTAACGAACTAAATAATGAGCAATATTTATCATGCCAAATGGCTAATATTTAGCGAAGAATAGGGGCAACAAGTGTACGATTGATTGTCTATGCTCATTGAAAAAGGAGAGGAAAAAAATAAAGAAATTTTCTTTGTTCGACTAGAAAGTTGTGACACTTCTCAGTTTTTGCTCACTGTAATTAGCCATGGTTTTGTTACAGTGAACAAATGAAGGTGAAATCTTATCGGCAAAAAATATCAACTTGGCAGGATCAAGTTCGTGAGAGATTACAAGCATTAACTAGGAGAGCAGGTTGAAATCCGCACCATAATTATTTTCGTTTTTATAATCCTATTGAAATGTGGATATTATAATATAAATAATATTTTTGCTCCTCTTTGTCAGGTGGTCCTTCCACGAGCCAGGTATGGTTTCATCTTGTTGAAGTGTAAGCCTTGTTATTGTTTTCACTTTTTCAACAGAAGAATGACTGTGTTTCATTGATACATCTAACTTTTTCCTCGTTTTCTTTTTTGTAAAAATATTCAAAGTAGGATGTGACAAATTTATGGAGTCTTAATCAATCATAACAAATTTTGGGGTCCTAATATAATGGCGTGATCCCTCCATACCAGAATTTTGGCAGTTGCTTTCAAAGCTAGGATTATAATCTGATGGGCAGCAAATCGTTAATAGAGTTATTTTATTATCTGTTAACTAGATCAAATTGATGAATCTTAGTATTATTGCTAGTTGTAAGTATGATTTTTCCAGGATTTTTTTTATTCTCAATCATGCTGAGCAAAGTATCAAAACAAGTTTGATTTTGAAATAAGTTTAAATGTAAATGGCTAAGGAATAGGAAAGCTTCATCAATTCTTACCTATTTTTTTGTTTTTGATACTGTCTTGCAGAACACTTTAAATTATGTGCAGACAGATAAAGTCTCTCTCCCAACGTCAAGAGATAGGAAAACTGTGCCAAAAAAGTCTACTCAATATGCGATGAGCTATCCAGGAACAAGGAGTGACACTGATAAAGTTGAAAATTCCAAACCTGTGCAAGAATCTGGTGTTTATGAAGCAAAATTGGTTGAAATGATCAATACTGCAATAGTTGACCGAAGTCCTTCAGTTAAATGGGATGATGTCGGTTAGGATTCATTAATTTTTTTCCTTTGCTGCATTTTACTCCTCATTTTCATTTTAAGATTGCAAAGTGACTGATTTGACTCATTTGAAGCTGGACTTGAGAGGGCAAAGCAAACTTTAATGGAGATGGTTATTTTGCCAACAAAGAGAAGAGATTTGTTCACTGGTCTTCGAAAGCCAGCTCGAGGTATTACTCTAGAAACAGGACTTCTATGTAGCAAGGAATTATTAGTATTGCGATCTCAAAGCCGCCCTCTGTAGTAATAATTCTTTTTTTTTTTTTCAGAGAGTTTCTGTCTTGTTCAATGGTTCGTGAATAGTTCTTTTCTTGAAACAATTTCCAAATATAAAATCATGTAGATTTGGTAAGAAATAGAACACTAAAGATAATCACTTATCATATTTATCTTATGGTCTTGCATTAAACTGAAGGAAAAGCATAGCCACAGCAATGTAATGTCACTCTCTTGAAATAATTTCACTTTGTATTCTCAGGTCTACTTCTTTTTGGTCCACCGGGTAATGGGAAGACCATGCTTGCAAAAGCAGTTGCTTCAGAGTCAGAAGCTACATTTTTCAATGTCTCTGCTTCAACCTTGACATCAAAATGGGTAAGTCTCAAACCTCTGAGTCCTTCAAATATATAAAATGTCCTTGTTTTCTTTCTTCATAGTTCATTCCTTTGCCTGTCAATGTAGTTCCTTCTACATGAACTAACAAATTTTTCTCGCACTAAGTCAGGTGGGCGAAGGTGAAAAGCTTGTGCGAACTTTATTCATGGTTGCTAAGTCTAGACAACCTAGTGTAATTTTCATGGATGAGGTATGGAACTCTTTTTGTAGAGCATTATTTTTGGGATGAAATGTTGGTCGGAAGAAGGTTCTATGGAAGTATCCTTTCTTTGAATCTCAGAAAAGTTGACATGAAAAGGGGAATAAGATAGAAAATTTCTTGCAATTTAGAATTTGAGTGCTTCTTGGAGAAGGCATAACTCTTAAAGATGATGTCTTCAAGTTTTGAGCAGGATTTCTATAGATTTAAGGATTGGTAAATGACTTAAATACCTTTCTGTTGTAATTTGATTTTCTATTTAGAGGTTGCTATAAATCCTAGCCATCTTTTGCTTTTTATTCTCCCGTTTTAGAAGAAAAAAGGAAACCATTAATTACGTGTCTTATGTAGTTGAATAAAGAGGGCTGATTTCTTTTTTTATCACTACTGATTCATGTGAAAATATTGTTTCATTGCAACTCATAATGTTTGACTCTTTAACAGATAGACAGTGTTATGTCCACGAGGCAGACTAATGAAAATGAAGCAAGCAGAAGGTTAAAGTCAGAGTTTCTTCTACAGTTTGATGGAGTGACCTCTAATCGTAATGATCTAGTAATTGTTATTGGTGAGTAATTTGTCAAACTTACTTGAAATTTTCCTCAAACTGTGTCATCTTGTTGCCCTTCTCTCATGCACACTCATGCCTTGTCATTTTATTAATACGTGACATTTAAAACCAAATGATACACCGACAAAAAGTAATTTGAGAATCAGAACCTTCAGTACTTGGTTTTGTTTCATTAGATTTTTCCTCCAGATCATTTCTGATTAGAACACCCTCCCCAGCTTCATTTTTGCCTCCTTCCTTTTGATATGCTCCAAAGTTTGTAGCCTTCTTATTTCCTTGTAACATATCCATTTATGTCGTTTCACCAATATATTTTGCTTCATCATCCCCACGTACCACCACACTTCCTTGTTCCAATTTAATCAAAGTTTATGCTGTTTGTTAGAAAATAATTATAAGAGTATTTTGGTAATTATATCATGTTAGTTTTTGTTAATTATTAGTAAATTTTGAAAGAAATTGGAGTTAGTAAGATGGGGTTATTATATATGAGAAGAGAAAGTGTGAAGAGTCATGCTTTTATGATGATTATTAATGAAGGAATGTTCTTCATAGATTATTAAGGTTTTTTGAATTTAGCATTGTTACTATTTGGTATAATATCATTTATTTGGTATAATGGATTTATGTTCGCAACAATGGTATCAGAGCCGATCCAATCTCGAATTGGAAAGGATATTGTGGAAGAAAAACTCATACACGTGCAACAAGCATTGGCTGAGTGGAATTCATGTGGATGGAATACCAAAAATCATTTGAAAAATCCAGCAGGAAGGGGAATGGTGTTGTGCTATACAAGGACAAGGAAACTGAGGAACTGTTTTTTGAAGACTCTATGCAAGATCAACTATGGGTTGACCAATCACCAGTAAAATACGACATGAAATTAAAGCAAAATGCAGAACCTTTTAGTATGCCGCATTAGTAGAAAGAGGCATATTGTGGATTTCGAACTGAAGGGCTAGAAGAAACTTCGAACCGGGCCCTTGCATGACAACTTACAGACCAAGGTTCTCCTTCACGTATGGAGAAAAGGCAATGCGTGGAGAGATCCCGGTCTTCCAGCCGTACAGGTTCGCTATTGCCAGGAGAACATCGCATCCTTCCAAGGGAGGATCGTTGGACGCCGGATTGGGGAAGGCCGCCCAACTAGAAGTCACCAGAGGATAGACAGGGGTTCGGACCACCAAAGGTAAGGGACTCTCAAGGTCAGGCCAAGCAACACTGCCACCGAGTGGAGGAGACAACTTTGTCTTGCTAATTCCTTCGACTCTGTAGTGGTTTCCGGCAGCAGCAAGAGGTGGGCAGTTTGCGGCAGTTCTCTTTCAGCCATAAGGGTTGAAGAAGACAGAGAGTATATTCTGGAGGGTCTGATTCATGTCCTAATAATTATGATATTTTTGCCAAGGAAATGCCCCACTTTCACTCACAAAGATGGTTGGGTTGGGCTGGAAATATACTGAAGGAGAAGGATTTGTTTTTCTTGGGTTGGATTGAACCCATAATGAAGAAGAAGGACAATTTTCTAGGGATGAAAACTTGATGCAGAAGAATTCTTTTTATTTTGGTGGGGCTTGTGGGTTGAATTCTAAATGAGGTAGATTGGCCTATGGAAACAAACATACTATTTTATGAGTTTGAAATCAGATCAACAAGTAGGATAGGACGGAAACTATTTTGCATGGACCATGGAGAAGCTATATGACTTACGACCTTAAGGACAAGGTAGATTTCGAAGGGGGAGTATTATTAAGAAATAATTATTGGGTATTTTAAAAATTATGTAATGTGTTTGTAAAGATAGTTTTGTTAATTTTTTGAGAAGTTAAAGGTGAATTTAGAATCAGTAAGAGGGATTATTATAAATAAGAAATGAGAGTATGAAATAGAAGGTTGTTATTATTATTATCGATAAAGAAATGTTCTTGGTAGATCATTAGAGTTTTTGAATATTGTTGCTAAAATTTATAGTTAGTTTTAGGGTTTGTTTTTTGTAATGTTATTTATTTGGTGTAATGAATTTCTATTAGCATAACCGCTTTGTGATACGCATTAATATAAATATCTATACATTTCTTTTTGTGTCATCTTTCAATTTTGAGACTGGATAATTTGATATGCTGCCTCGTTTTTAACCAAAAAAATCAATTATTTACTGCTTAGTAAAATTATTAAATGATTCAGCTATTACTGCAATGAACTAAAATATCAATTTACATGATGACCTGATAGATACATTATTCATCCACGGGGAAAAATGGAATGTTTATCTGCTTATTCTTTGCCGATTGAATAAAAGCCGATTGAATAAAAATATGGAAATTGTTTTCCTGCCATTGATTCAAATGAATAGGTTGACAGTCTGCTTTATATTGATCAAGTTGGCCTCATGAAATTCTTTCATGTACTGCTCCTTATAATTTAACTTAACAGGTGCTACCAACAAGCCACAAGACTTGGATGATGCAGTGCTTCGGAGATTGGTGAGTTAAATTTGTGAAAAAACATTTCAACTTGTTTTGGTAGATCTAAGAAGAGATGCTCCGACTTATTTCTTAATCCATACATTTGCACCTCAGTGGAACGCCCTTGCAGCATACATGCAATCTGTCATTAACTCATTTTTTTCATTGATTGGCCACATCTAATGCATTCACAATTTCAAATTTGGGTGGCACTTTTGGTTCATGGGGCTGTCTTACATGTCTTTGTCCTTGATATCGGTGTTAATGCATTATATATTTGAGACACAATGATAATGATAAAGATTCCCAAGAACATATATTCAAGTTTTGATAATTTTTTTTCACATCTGTGAATTGTGATCTTAATTGAGGCATATTTTGGAAACTTTATTATCAAAGTTTCTTCGAAGAAACATGATGTTTAACGTTGTACATTTTATTTTCTTTGTATTCTGGCTTCTTTGCATAGAGCTTCTTTAAGAGATGAGCATCTTTGTCATAATTTATTTAGTTGAAACATTGCATTTCTTTATTAGTTTATCTTCTAGTAAATTATCTGACCAGGTTCATTGTAATTTTTGATAAGGTGAAGAGAATTTACATACCCCTGCCGGATGAAAATGTTAGACGACTTCTTCTAAAACACGTACTCAAGGGCCAGTCATTTTCCTTACCAAGTAGGAAATTATCTTATAGTATACTTTAGATTAAGGACTGACATAATTATTAGTCGGTACTGCTAAAACTGCACAGAAATTTTTTACTTCTCTAATATGGTTGTAATGGCATCATCTACCCCTTCTGCACTGTTGTTTCATTTTTCCTTCTGTACCCTACAACAAACTTCAATATCATCTTGTTTCTATGGCAGGCAAAGATCTTGAGCAGCTAGCACTGGAGACTGAAGGTAAGCTAACTTTTGATGTATCTCTTGAATTTTTCAAATTACAGAGCTTGCATGCCAATACTTTGGATAGCTGTTTTGCATCATCTTTATTTGTGCATGTGTAGAACATGTAGATACAACCTTCATGTGGAGAACATGTAGACACAACCTTCAAAGCATTTTTCTTTTATTCCCAGTCAAAATTCAGAAACATCATTTGATCTCAATGTACAGGATACTCTGGAAGCGATCTTCAAGCCTTGTGTGAAGAAGCTGCTATGATGCCAATTAGAGAGCTTGGTTCAAATATTCTTACGGTCAAAGCAAATCAGGTAGCAAAAATGGGTAGAACTTGTTCTTTGGGATCTTTATTTTTTGTTGATTTTGGTATCATAATGCTGGTAAAGCGGAGCTCTTTGAACATTATGCCAACTACAAGCAATTTTGAAAACATACTGGAGGAATATGTTTGATGTTGGAAGTAATTTTAAAAAAGCTATTATTCAAACTTTTCCAAACTGGAGTTTTATTTTTCTTTTCTTAGCTTGAAGAAATGGATTTTCAGTCGAATTTTGTATTTTTTATCGACCAATTGCTTTGACCTTAAATTCAGCAATAGCATTCTAAATATACTACATTCCGTCCTTGGCGAATACATGTACCGATAACTCATTTACCTAAGTTGATCTTGCTATGCTATAGGTGCGACCCCTCAGATACGAAGATTTCAAGAAGGCAATGACTACCATCAGACCCAGTTTAAACAAAAGCAAGTGGGAAGAACTTCAACAATGGAACCAGGAATTTGGTTCCAACTAAAGTTCAACCCTGACCCATTAAAGGTTTCTCTGATTCAAAAGAACCCAAATTTATTTAGGCTTTCTGTGAGCAAAAATCTAGATGCAGGGAAGTGAAAGCCGAGGTCTAGATCTCTTACTTCATAGACTTTGGAAAAGGGGGTGTGAATTGGAAAGGAAATTGAAAGTGTAGTTAGATAACACAATGATTTGTAAATTGTGAATAAAATGAAAGAATGGTTCTATATTTGATCAGAACAATTACCTGGCTTTTGTATAACTCTAAGTTGACATATTAAATTCCGATTTTACAAAAAAGTTGCAGAAATTTGGCAGGGGGTAGAGATTAACACATGTTTCTTTAGTTGTAATTAACATAGAAAATGTCAAAATTTTGACATATCTCACCCATTGTCATGTGATTTCTCTCGTAGCTTAATCTTTGATCTATATGTGATCAAGGGTTGACATTGAGTGTTACATTACTTGTTCATAATTTGTAAGAGTGAGATTATTTAACTGTTGGTAGACCAAGTCTAAGTTTGAGCGGGGTTTTAGGAGTTTGTTCCGGTTAGTCTCTTTGTTGCGTGATATTTCTAGTTACGTCGTTTCTTGATGTTCTTAGTATAATATTGTTCGTTTTGAATCAGAATCTGCACTAATTTATTTTTGAAAAATTTTACTTATAAATTATATATTTTTTATTATCTCAAATAATTATGCACTTCTATTGATATTGGTTAAATCTTATTGGATTCTCTTTGTCTTCACATGACGTGTTGTTTAGTTGAGAATAATATGAGAATTACTATTTTCTCTTCAACTAACATGTGCGTAATAAATAAAAGGAAAAAGTTCAATTTAAATCCTATCGTATATGTCGTTTGCAATTTAAACTTTTTCGTTAAATTGATTATTTTTTATATTTAAAAATTATAAAGTTATAAATTAATTTTAAAAAAATAATAAACGATATTTAATTTACTTGAAATTTTTACCACATTATAAGCAGATAATCTGAAAATTTTCGTAATTTTTTAATTAATTAAAATTATAATAAATCTTAGAAGTGTTAGAAAATCACTAAAATTTTCAAATTATCTTCTTATAATATGCTGAATATGTGATAAAAATTTCGAGTAAATTGAATATCATTTGTTATTTTTTTAAAAATTAATTTATCATTTAGCGTGAGAGGACGACAAGTCCAATTGAACCAACCGTTCTCTCACATGTCCACAGTGAAAAATGATATTCAATTTACTTAAAATTTTTATCACATATTCAGTACATTATAAAAACATAATTTGAAAATTTTCATGATTTTCTAATATTTGTACGATTTATTATAATTTTAATTAATTAGGTTATAAAATAATTATAATAAATCATATAAGTATTAGAAAATGACGAAAATATTCAGATTATCTTATCATAATGTGATAAATATGTGGTAAAAATTTATAGTAAATTGAATATCATTTGTTTTTTTTAAAATTAATTTATAACTTTATAATTTTTAAATATAAAAATAATCAATTTAATAAAAAATTAAGCGAAAATATTTGAATTGCAAATAGCGTATACGATAGAGTATGATTGACAAAAAAAAAATAAATTAGAGACTAAATAACAAATGACAAATAAACTTGTACGATAGAATCTGAATCGAACATTTCCTAAATAAGAAAAGTAAATTTTTAAAAATAAAATCGATTTTGTGACCACACTGCTCGATTCCGAGATTATCATTTGAGACACTTTTGACCGTTGCCGTTCGAAACTCGTCTGAGAATTTAAATTGCGTTTTTTCCCTCTCTCTCCCGGCGTCTGGGAAGATGAACCTTCCATTGGAAGATAATGCGAACCGACAGTGGTCATTGCAAGACTTCGAGATCGGGAAGCCCCTCGGAAAAGGAAAATTCGGAAGAGTGTATCTCGCCAGAGAAGCTAAGGTATATCTCTCTCTCTTTCTCTCTGTGTAGGGTTCCTTGTGAAATTTGAGTAACCGTATATAACGCAGTGGCACTGAAATGTCGATTCTGCGGTTGATTTTCGTTTTTCATTCTCATCTTATCCTGGTGTGGAGGAATATTTCGTTTTTTTAATTTCACGATTTAGGAACAGAATTGTGAATTAGTAACACTTTGTCTGCCTCGTTTAGTTTTCAACAAATTTTGTTCAGTCTCTTCTCTTGCATTCAGGTTCTGTTCGTACTTGACTCAGAGGGATATTGTTATGCGGTTGGCTCTTAATTACTGCACCTGAATTTTTGTTGCTATTTCCCCTAATTTCTGAATAAATCATCCCACCTTGAATGTTGGCTTACTCCTGCTGTATGCTTTTCTTTTTTCAGAGTAAGTACATTGTGGCGTTAAAGGTAATTTTCAAGGAGCAGATGGAAAAGTATAGGATTCATCACCAGCTAAGGAGAGAGATGGCGATACAGACCAGCCTTCGCCACCCTAATATTCTTCGGATCTATGGATGGTTTCATGATGCTGAACGCATATTCTTGATACTTGAATATGCTCATGGTGGCGAGCTTTATAAAGAGATCAAGAAAAAGGGTTTGCTCAGTGAGAAGCAAGCTGCCACGGTAATTTCACTCTTTCTTTATCCGCAATATTGGGGGATTGTTTCTGTATAGATTTTGTATTTTTAAGTTAAGTAGATTCTACAGCTGGTTCAAGAGATAAATAAGTAAAATAACTTGATGAGATTCTCCATAAGAAGAACCCAAAGAGCATTTTTCTGTAGAGAATTCAAGAGTTACAAGATCTGAAATTATGAACTCCTCATCCGTGAGTTTCTATACCCATCCACTAACCAAATTTACCCAAAATAAGAAATAAAAAAAAGTTACTCTCTGCAATCGATGCATGCTGAAATGGACTTTACATATTAGTCTGGGAGTAGTACTCAGATAAAATTTACTGTTATTCTGGACAGCCAGAGGATATGAACAACAGTAAATTAGAAGTATGTAAAGTAAAAAACAATCAAGTGATGCATCAGTACTTCAGATTACTGGCTATTTGTATTTGTATATGTGTACTGAGATTTGACTCACTTTTTGTTCTAGTCACTATAAGTTATTGGTAGGATTTTATGTTTATATTTCTTTAAATTTGAGTGAGCTGTTATTTTTTTTATTTCTTATAAAATTTAGTCTCGCCAAGTGTTCTCGCTCATCATTGCCTTAAATTTCCATTAAAGATATTTTCATTTTGTTGTAGTACATTTTAAGCCTCACGCAAGCGCTGGCATACTGCCATGAAAAGCATGTAATTCATAGGGATATTAAGCCGGAAAATCTGTTGCTTGATCACGAGGTACACGATAAACTTACACTCTCTAACATATCTTTTCATTTGTTTGATCAGAACTTTTTTCCATGTATGACCTAACTAATGGTCTGGCAGATGAATATTTAGATTATAAAGTCACTGAGGAGGTTACTTCTTACACTGATTAATTCCGTTATAGGGTTTATATTTGTAGGGTCGATTGAAAATTGCAGACTTTGGATGGTCTGTACAATCAAGAAGTAAAAGACATACAATGTGTGGAACTCTGGATTATTTAGCTCCAGAATTGGTTGAAAATAAAGCTCATGACTATGCAGTTGATAATTGGACTTTAGGTATTCTTTGCTATGAGTTCCTCTATGGTGTTCCTCCATTTGAGGCTGAAAGTCAAAGTGACACATTCAAAAGGTGAGGGATGATAGTTGTCCATGTCTTTCTCATCATGATTTTGATTCTTAACAGTTGTATTTGGTCATGGACAGGATAATGAATGTTGATCTAAGCTTCCCTAATATCCCTCATGTTTCTCAAGAAGCAAAGGATCTTATTAACCGGGTTGGTTCCACAATCAGCCTCTTTATTTTTTGTCGTATAAAATAACTTTCATCTGCATGGATTGATGTATTTATTATCCTTAATTTTATGAGTGAATTGCACCATAATTTCTGCAGCTTCTTGTAAAAGATTCATCAAGGAGACTTTCACTTCAGAAGATCGTTCAGCATCCTTGGGTAATCAAGAACGCAGACCCTACAGGTATATGTAAAAAGTAGATTACTATTTACTTGTTATCATAAGTTTATGAATTTGGCAGAACAAGAAACTTGTGACGTTCATTGTTGTAACATTTAGCCTATCTTTTCATTTTTCTATCATGCTGAGTGAACTTTCAAGGTCATCAATTATGTAAATAAAAAAACAGAGAGAGAGAGAGAGAGAGAGAGAGAGAGAGAGAGAGAGATGATTATGCAGGTTGGTTCTATCCAATTTGATTTTTTCCTGTCTCACTACATTTTTCTTTGTCGGTACATTTTAGCGAAGAAAACATGTATATTATATCATGTTACAAAATTTCAAGTTTAAATGGTTAAATGATGGAAACTTATTTTTAGTTCTTATAGGTTAAGGGTGATTTTAATTTAATTATTTCATTTGTAAATGGCTCTTACAAATTTGTTAATCACTACATAATCACATTACATGAACAAATATGTTAATTGATAACTTGACAAGAATTAGAAGGTGATCATAGTCTTAGTAGATTAAGGAAAGAAAATCAAGGTGTTAATTTTGGTAGCACATACTTATCTTTGATCTCTCGAAAATAGAGTTGTCGGATTTTCCCGTCTAGTGGATTCCCTTTATCACATACAAAAACCAAAAGCAAACATCCCAAGAACTGAGAATTGAACAATGAAGAACACTTCTTTCCGTTTTCAAGCGACACAAAATAAGGTTTAACATGAAAAACTGGTAATCCTAGCATGTCTTAAAAAGAAACATTGATGTTATTTCAGAAAAGAATGGTGGTGTCAGAAATGGTAGTCTCACTGCCACTACTGGAACTGTTTTTTTCTTCAATTCGTTTCAGCCGATGACTTGGTTGTATTGACATCGATAGGTTTGTATTTGGTATTGACGAAATATCATTATGGTAGGATTTGAATTTCTTGATTGAACCTCTGTGCATATGAATTCCACAGTATTTTTGATCAGGAATCGTGCCTCTGCGACACCTCCATTTCTTCCCGTCTGTTCTCCTGCACCTTTCAGGTTCGGGTTCGGGTTCAGGTTCGATCGTGCCAGTTTTGCTAACGAAGATAGCACTGTTCTTACCCAGAACTGGAAATTTGAAAACAATAAAGATTTTAGTGCATATTCACAGAGATTTGAGTATAATCAGTAAAGATTGATGTATTTCAAGATGCTCCCTGCCTGCAAGCTATATCAGTACAGTTCTATCTAAACATCAGGTGACAGAAATAAAATTGTAAAGAATAAGGATCATATCTTCTGTGTTTTCTTCATCTTCCTTGATATTTTGATTTTAACGATAATCATGCTCAAGAATAGAAGAGCGAAGATGATAACCGAAGTGTAAGGATAGGAAACATGATGTTTTAGCATCACATATTATACCTTGAAGAACACTTCGAGGAGAGAAACCCAATCCCAGTGTCAATCTACTTTGGCCATTGTCGAAGTTTTTGGGACCGTTTCCTGACTTCTCGTCGTAAAAATCTGTTCTAACCTTATTATAGCAACCTTCATCGTTGTTAATGGCAGAACCAGTGATTTCATTTTCACCTGCAAAGGTTGTGGGGTTACATCTGGTTAAATTGGCAGTCAACTCGGTAACAATGGAGGTCGTGATGAGTTTAACAGGAGCAGAAAATATGGAGTTCTTGCTTTCGCTTTGACTGTGCGAAATCTTAGAGGGTGCGGGTGCCATTGAAGGAGAGTTGATTTGGTTATCTTCCACAGGCTTTCTTGAACATTGGCGGCCTCTATGGATGTGCCTTTCACAGTATTTCTGCTCCGGGATGGAGTTATTCCGACACCTCCATTTTTTCCCGTCGGTTCTTCTGCACCTCACGGATTCAGGATCGGCCATGTATTTATGTTTAAATTCCTCAGAGCCAAATTCGATATCTGTAATCAGGCCATAGAAATCCTCGTCAGAACAAAAAAGCTTAATTTACACACTTAAATTGGATTCACAGATAAATAGGAAAAGCTTCCATCAGTTTGCAGTTCATCTAAATGAGATTATGTCAATATCTACAAAGGAAACTATGGAAGATCGTGAAACCGATTAACACTGGCCTGTCTCAAGAATTTCAAATCTGAGAATCACTTCCAAATTCGACAGCAAGTATAGGGATACATGCTTACTTACAGCTTTGATCGTTGTGATAAATGGCAGATTTGGTAGAGCCAAGGTAAGTTGCAACATTTTTCCAGCGAGGAATCGCAATGTGAAGAGGAAGAGGGAGGCCACCCGCCAAATGCTTGTAAATATCAGTCTGCAGTTGAAGCTCAAGCGACTGGATAGGCGTCAGCCAACAGTCCGATTGCTGGTCCATCGTCACGCTCCGATGGAATTTCTCCTCGGTCGAATCAGGATGAACGCTGAGAGCAAGCTTGATCGAAGGCGACGACGATGGCGCCCGAACTGAGTGCGTAATTTTCGAACCCCCATTCTCCTCTTTCACCCCTTGGTGGTTTTGCTTCGCTCCACATTCGCCCCCTTCCAGTTAACGAAATGCATTGACGAATGAAGGCAATTACAAAGAAGTTATAGGCATGCGAGCCAGAAAGAAAGAAAAGATAGAGAATGAACCAGAATCGAGAGAACGAAGGGCCTGCAGTTCGTGATCTTCCATTACCTAAGAATCTTCCTCTTCAAGAAAGCGCCAGATTAGATGTTATTCAGATTGAGGCATATAGGTACGACGGAAGAAGACGACATAGTAGACTGAAGATGAAAGACCAGCCATGGAGGAGAGGAGAGAGGATTAAAGCAGATGTCAGAGATTCTGACAATCCACCTCAGACTTCCATAGCTTGCAGAGCTCTGTCTGCAAATTAACTCATTCCTCCCCTGTAAGGCGCGTGGAATGCACTCCCCTCCACCCAATAGCCCTGGCTTTTTAGCGCGACAGACGTTACCACGCGCTGTCGCCTGGCTCCGTTGCAGTGCGACGACACGTCGTTTGCCCCACTTTAAGTGGACCGGACGGGTAAGCTTGTGACTATGAGTTGGGTTCCCATTCGATTATATAATATTAAGTTCAGCTCGGTCCTGGTTTTTTTAATACATTGGAACCGTCATTGATCGACGGTTCGTTTCTGCTAAAAACAGTGAATACGTATTAAGTTATGTGAAGAATTTTGAAACTCGACCCGAGATTCAATCATCGGTTCGGTCCAGTTCGATCTTCTCGGGTTTACAAGATAATTATAAATGTATTGAAAGTTTGACTCACGTGACTCTAATCAAATCTTCAGATGATCTCTTATTGCCTGTTACTTTGTCAATAGAGTCAAGAACAAACTTGTGTTTGATTTCTATAATGCTGGATGATCATTTCCGCGGAGAAAAACACTCGGAAAAAAGTCAATTTCTAAATTATAAATATTGGCATCGATATTAGAAATTTTTATAAAAATATTATCAGTTTCTAGTTTTTAATTCTTATTTCTTGAGGTGATAATCATTAATTTGTATAAATAATTAAAATAATTTATTAATTATATCAATTAATATTTATCACGTTAATAATAATATACAGCAAAAATATAAATATTTTTTATATTTTTTGTAATTATGACGTATGCTATGAATTTTATTGAAAGTGGAAATGTTCATATTTGCAATAATGTTGGGACGATGATGAGGGTGTGGATGATAATAAAGTGGACGGACATAACTTGTATTTTCAATTTGGAGGAGAAGATGGTTGCGGGGACCCCCATTTTGTGAAATCTTAACGAAGTTGATCCATCTATTTTGTCTACATTGAATCATGTTCTTCTTGGCACCAATATCTTAAGTTCAAAGCTACTTGAATTGACATGTTTTTTTGAAGCCATATACAAATGTGCCGATCTATTTCTTGAGCGTTTATTTATCGGAATTATGAATTATTGGACTTGAGAGTCGAGTAACATTAGGCATTCTATTTCATCTGACCATCTTAAAGTAACATTGCGATAGAGAGTTCGTTATCTTGCTGTAAATTGATCGTGTTAAATTCACGAACACTACGTATTAATATTCGACAACTCTATTTTTTTTTTCTCGTGTAAATAAATTGAAACGATGGAGGTTTTATTTGGAATCTTATTAGGTTTAATTGATATTTTTTTAATTGCATTATTTGTAACTACACATTTATAGTTATTGTGCTAATGAATGATCAATACGAGCAATGATTTTAGGACGGTAAAAATAAGAAATATCGTTATTATTTTAATTATACATGCGATAAATGAAGTTTCTTTATATGCGTCGAAGTTGTAAAAAGTCTGATATTTCAGCCATAACTAATCAAAGTGGGGATTGAACTAAAGTCATTTCCCACTTACAAATACACCTGAAGATGAATACGAGTGTGTGACATGTAAGTATATATGTACGTATATTTATGATTATAGAATCTCAGTTGTTTGACAAACTCCAAATTTAGGGTAATTGATATGATTTTGAAAATATGGAAGGGGAAGCTTCATTTCTTGGTTGACTACCTCTCAATATCTCCTCATGGTGTTTCTACAAGTACTGAATTGGCAGCAATACGAAGGAACAAGTGAAAATGCTGAGCGGGGTGGTGCAAGTCCTTGTCAAATGCCTCAATCCATCAATTTTCAAACCATGTATAATTATGGTATGATCACTTCTTGGATAATATATTTTATAGATTCGCTTGCAAATCAATTCGTCGGCCATATCGAACCACAGAGGTGGGTTCTACCAAAGAGACTCGTTTCTAGCATTATGTTTCGCCTAACTTAGTATCATGAATTTGAGACCTTTTACATACTCATGTATGGATTTAACGTCGAAAGACAATGTGACAAGTATCACACTCTTCAGCTCCATTGATTTTTTGTTTCTTGTTGTGATTCTTCCTACGTAAGAAATTTGGAAAAGTAGTTTTCTTGAGAGTATTAACATTTACCCGACGGATGTTGGGTTGAGTTGTTCAATTCTTAAACTCTAAAGACAAACACTAAGACATGGCACGTCGTGGAACATCATTTGATCATGTTTTTTATTTCGATTCTCAATCTAATTTTATAATAGGTTGGAGCCGTATATTAAATTGAAAGTAACACACGGAGTGGCGAGCACCGGGGGACGTCAACGGTGAACATTCTTATTGACGGAATGTCTTAAGCTTTAGTGTTGATGTGTTTGTTGAAACATTGAAGAATCATTGAGATTGCAAAAGGGTTTTGAGTGCACCCCATTTTTGATGGTTAACTATAGTTTTGGCTTGGGAGATGCTAATTGGGTATTTTTAGGGGAACCATTTGTAGAATTGGGTCACTTGAATTTGGACAATATACCACTTACCACCACTTTGTCATGATTATACCGACACTATCAGAGAGAGAGAGAGAGAGAGAGAGAGAGAGAGAGAGAGAGAGAGAGGCTTGGGTACTCAATTGCATGGGAGAAGTGGACAAAGGGGAGGACCTAACCCCATTGACTATAAGAGTTACTAGTAATCTCTTCACTAATTTGGTTTTTTCCATGAAAATCAGAAGCTAACTCAATGACCCTCTTAATTTTTCTTTTATCAAATATTTTTTTTTCTGATTTTCTGAAATTAAACAAATATTTTTTTTAAAAATATCTTCCGATGTATTAAAAAATCAACGTGTCATACGACATGGGTCGCATATCAAGTTGGTTGCCCGTACATTTATTTGCAAACACTATAGTAAGTTGTGAAACAATAATAGGTTAACATTCTACTTTTTTGTAATGCTTGTATAACACCCGACCAAACAAGTCCATAGTACTAAGAAAAAAAGTTTGAAATGACCTGAATTCTTCGGAGATCGAATTATCGCGTGCATTACGAAATTTTTATGTAGTTTTATTTTATATGAATTAATAGATTGTTCGTCGAAGAAATTAATGCGATATAAAAATATAAAAAAAATAAAATGTAGTATGATGTTTGTCAAAAGTAATGCAAAGATTTATCCATAATGACTGGATTTGAATCCCGTTGTTAGTGCTGCCATTGAAACTCTAACACGTGAACAATCTCTTGTGTAAAAGCAAAAAAGGATCATATTATAAAACTAATGTCCTCTTTTTCAAAACATCTTTTTTTTTTTTTCTCATCAAAGACTAAATCTTTCTCATCTTCCTTTTCATATACACGTATGATACATACATACGCACGTACGTATTTTGACGGTGTATTTGAGCAATATTTTTGGTTGTACAATATCCGTGTGTCTGTCTCTCTGTAAATATGAGAATTTCATCGTCTTGGTACAACGATATTATTTGTTGTGTAAGAATTCGTACAAATTTACTTTTAAGATTTATCCTAAAATATGTTGTATTAGTTCAGAGACAGATCTTATTTGTTAATTACTCACGTCAATCATGCTAAAAAAAAGTGAAATTGTGCACCCTCTTGTCCAGAGCTAGATTCTCACAGTGTACCTTCATCTTCGATTATTTTGGCTTAAAACAAGATGAGTTTCCGTAAAATATATGTACGCAATAGAGTGTATATTCAGGTTATACATACATGTGTGTAAAGATGTCTTTTTTCAAACCATGCATGTCATGCTGCTGCAACATGTCACACTGATCTCATTTCCAAAATACATATATATTCATATACATATGTATTTATACATAGCTGGAAGATAATATGAAACGGTGAGATTTTCTTTGATAATGATTGCAGAGATTTGAATTGTGGAAAGTGTGCTGCAGTTGAAGTCTATGCCAACCTAATCTCCAAGTTTATAGACTAATCCAGTTGGTCTTTCCAAATCATCACACCATTCTTCTTCTTCTTCCTTCATCGTCTTCTTGGGTGGCCTTTGTAATCATGACTCTCTCTCTCTCTCTCTCTCTCTCTCTCTCTCTCTCTCTCTCTCTCTCTCTCTCTCTCTCTCTCCCAAATTAATAATACACACAGTTGAATACGTAGAACCAGACCCATATAAGTCCTCTCTTGGTTTGTAGTCTGATCTCCCTCTATTTAAACCCATGAACATTTCTTTGACTACACACTTCTTCTTCTTCTTCTCTCTCTCTCTCTCTCTCTCTCTCTCTCTCTCTGCCTTCAAATGTGCAACTCTTCACAATGGATGGGATACAGGCGCCTACATTTTGCTTGCCGTCATCCCCGGCCATCAAATCGATGCTCCCTTCGACTTCTCCGGCTCAACAGGTGCTCTCTCTCTGTCTCTATCTCTCTCTCTCTCTGTCTCTGTCTCTCTCTGAAAGTAGCTTTCAACGCAACCAACCAGGAAGACTCGGGGTGCCAAACTGGAGCTGAGAATGATGAATTTAAAACTGTATATGGAGAATCAAAGCATGATAGAGGAGAATGAGAAGCTGAAAAAGAGGGTGGTCGCTCTACATCAAGAGAACCAATTACTCTCATCCAAGCTTCACAGCCAACAAGAACCAGGCCAAGAACAACATCCTCAGCCATAAAAACATGTTCTATGTTTCATGCTTCATTCCATATCCAAGGATTTCTTGCACCACCCACTTTCTCCATCTTTGTTCTTCTTTTTCTTTTTTTTTTTTTTTTTTTTTTTTTTTTTTAATAATTTTAATTGGCTAACCTTGATTAATTTTCCCACAAAAATAATCTTCAATGTTGAGAAAGCAAGAAATTGTAGCTAATGTATCGGCTTTCCCTGCTCCACGTACGTTTACTCTTTAATCTTACACCACATACGTGAAAAATATTAATTTATACAATTAATATAATAAATTATAAATAAATCATTAATTACACTCGTCAATATTTAAGATATTTATAATTAAAAAGTAAACTTAATATCATTTTTATTTCTATTTTTACACTTGTAATAAAATTTGACAATTTTGTTTACCACTAAGAATTTCAAATATTGTTTACTACTAAGAATATTGAATTTATCAACTGATGTTACTTAATGTAGACATATGACATAACAAGCATGGCCACATTAAGCCATTCAATTTGAGGTTCCCGTCATCTTAGTAGTATCGACAAACATTTTCGAGGGCCGTCCGTCTCGTTCGTAACATGTAAATGACTTTGTCATGAAAACTTCAAAAAAATACAATACACAAATTTCATGTAAGATGTTTTAGTACACGAGAATACAATCAAGTTTCATAACACCAAGGCCATAGATTAAACTCAACCGAATAATTCGACATTTATCGCCGCAACGAAGAAGGGTACGACTTTATTTCCATACTAGGTGATGAAATTTGCAGAAGGTAACAGCAGAAAAGAAGAAGAAACGCTAATATCTTCCCACTAAACTGAAATCATCATTATCTAGTACCTCGACATCTTTATCGCCCACAAAATGCTGGCGGCCTATGTCTTTAACCAGATTGACAAATTCAAGCCTCTTTGCTAATGGGAGAGGTACATATGGCAGCCGAAAAACCGGTCTCACAACCCCGAGTTGAGCAAGAGCAGTGTTCAAACCAATGGGGTTGGGCTCATGAAAAAGCCACTCCATAAGAGGAACTAGCTTTGCATTGAGGGAAGGATTTTTACCCCCAAACATTAAGTCTCTCATCAAACCAGGAACCAAGTTACTCGTAACGGATATAACGCCGGCAGCTCCATGGTTCCACCTGGCTTCATGGCACTGGTCATCATTCCCACTCCAGACCACGATTCCCTTGTTTGTGTACTGCTCAATGCGATCATTTCCGACACATTCTTTTACACCAGCCAAGTTAGAGCTCCCAGCAACTGCATGTACAACACGAGGGGGGATGTCTTGGCCGGTTCGACCTGGTACATTGTATAAAATAGTAGGACCCATACAAAGCACACTTTCAAAGTGAGAAACCATCCCCTCAACTGAGGTTTTTCCATAATATGGATTGATGTGCAGGGCTGCATGCATGCCGACAGCAAAACCTTGCTCCGTAGCGTGAATTGCTTCTCTGGTGGAATTGCTTCCAGTGTTCCCTATGACCTTGATTGACCCTCCAAAACAATTGACAGTGTGCCCAATAAGCATTATATGTTCATCCCAACTCATCAACTGACCTTCACCTGTTGTACCACCAATAATCACACCTTCAGCTCCACTTTCAATCTGCATATGTACCAAAGAGTCATATGCCTCGAGATCAAATCTTCCATCTGGAAGATATGGTGTTTTGATGGCGGTTATCAATCTAAGAGACTTAATTTCCTCTGCCGATGTTCTGAAAACAAAAGAAGAATGCAAATAACACCGTATACATTTCTGAGTCTGACAAATGCGAGCTCCACTCAATCCACCATCACAGCACTTGCCAGAGAGTATCTAATTAGAATAAGCATGCACAAATCTGCCAGCACCCATATAAATGTAACTTCCACACTTAATACAGTTTCCTAAAATGATTCTATGCAACACCAAACAAGGCTTATTACATCAAACAGAATCAGGATAAGAATCAGAATGAAAAATGCGTACTAAAACCAAGAATTGAGAAGCTCACCGATTTTTAACTTCAAAACTACGCATTGGCAGATGAAAATTAGGCAGTACAGAAGCACGTGGACACCAGAAATTCACATTCTTCCTGCTTCATTCATAGTAATAGAGCACTATAAATTAGATTAGAAGTACCAAGAAAAAATTTGCCAGACAAACTTCAACAGTAATCTTTTTTTCAGCAAATTATAAAGACTTAAGTAAAAGATTATACTTCACGGCCATACTCAAAATCATCAAAAACATTATTCAGGACACAAAATGAAAGTAATATTCAGCAAGCGTGAGAATGGACCACCAAATAGCAAGTAAACAGACTTGAATTGCAAAGAAAATTATATCATTATGACTTTAAACCAAGCGATCAACAGCCAATATCCGCAGTAGCTACAACAATGGATAGAGCTAAATAAATCACGTGAAGCCAAAAGCAAGACGAAAAAAAAACCCATTACTTCCAATCAAATTACAAAATATACATGAGCAAGTGGATTATTAGTTAAGCACTAACCAAATAAAACTATCCTAACCTCTTGTGCATATCTCCACAATGAGAACGCGGTAGCTGTAGCGCAACTTTAAGACACGTTCCAGTTCCCATCAAGTAACAACCTGATCAGAATCACGGATCCAATTTACCTCTTCACGGCTTTATCTAAAACAAGCAGGCAAGCAGACTCGCAGAAACCGAAATCTATAGAGAATAGAGATGAAAGAGTTCAAAAACTTCAAGGAAAAGCAAAGATTCACTTCAATGGCGGCGATAAAAGGTTCAGATAGACAGAGAAAATGGAGGATTCGAGCAGAGCGACAGGTGTCGGTGAGTGAGGAATGGAAGTGAAGTGTTTGACGAAGCTCCGGGAATTCACCTGTTCGCCACGCCCCGCCCATGAGCCTTAATTCAAGTCATCCTTTAGTCGGGCTTGTCGGTCCGATTCACAAAAACAAAGCCCTGGTCAGATCTGTCCAGCCCGATTGAAACAAGTTCTTTATTGGGCCCGACCAGCTTTGGAGTGGACCAAGAATCAGACTCGGCCGAGCTCACCCAAATGTGGGTGGTTCGAAGTCGGGTCTGCAGGCTTTGGACCCGACGTCGACCCACAAGCTGTAAGTTTTAGTTCGGCACCGGAACACTCAAACTTCAGTGTCGCAATACACGTTAAAAAAGAGAGACTTAATACAAAAGGAGTAGTTGTAGTTTCTCGTCACTTTCATAATTTTAGATAAAAGATACTAGCGTATTTATTTACGTGTCATTTATCGTAAGTTTTATATCATCTTATCTACTTTTATTCTCTCGTAATTACTCTATTGCCGTGCGAATAAGAGATGAGTGCAAAATTAGAACATTAAAAGTGATGATCAATAAAAATAACACGAATCAACGCGATCTACTATGTTATAATTCGTTCATAAATTGCCACATACACCCTTCGATTAACAGATCGAGGGAAAGATTCAATAAATCAGATCGTCGGAAGTAGAAATTAGATGTTACAAAATCAAACAATTTAAAATAAACACAAATATGTGAGGACAACAAAAACTTGTTTGATACAAAACATTTTTTATTAAAAATTAATTTTTATAACTTGATCATTAGTTGTAATACTTGAGTTTACAGGACAGGGAATGGGTGCATTGTTTTGTTCTTGGACAAAAGTTGAAAATTTAGAATTTTTCTCGTCATTTTCCGAGTAACCGAACAGAAAAAGGAAAGACGGGAAAGCAGATGTTCATCCATTTTCTTCAGTTGAAAAATTTGACAGAGAAAAAAAAAATGTGGTTCAGATAAGCATGGAAAACTCGAGTACACGTAAGGGTGAAGAAGATGACTGCAAACAAGAGGAAAATGGAGGAGGAAAAGAAGGTGGACTTTTCAAGACTGCTCTTGCTTCTGGCTCTCTGACTCCTCTGGCTCCGCTTCTAGATCAGCTGGTTCCGGCGGCGGAGTGGCATTTTTACGGTGGGCAGCCGCCTTTAGGACGTGGGTGTAATTTCCTTTCTCCATGAAAAGCTGGGCAAAATGGTGTTTGCAGTAGAGAACTCCATCGAGAGCAGCATAGGAGGAATGTGTCAATGGACAGCCGCCATGAGCACATCTAAAGCATGTCTTGTGGTAACATTCTCCCTCAAGAGTCACCTAGTTTCAATTTTTCCAAAACAAACAATATTAACAACCCTTTAATCTACCAGGGGTCTAGTATGCATAAACGAGTAAATTAGATTCATTATTATCGAGTTTTACTCTAGTCGAACAGAACGGAAATGATAAGCTAATTGCTCATCTTTATGTAGAAACATTAAATAAAACTCGACAAAAGAAAAAATGAATCCATCATTCAAGAACAAATCATCAAGATAAATGAGATCAAGCGACAGCAAGAAGGCAGAGAGCATTCTGTGTCAGAAAATCTGGTTCTATGAGCTAATGTTTCATTAAAATCTTCGAAAAGACGCAACGTTGTTCTTCGTGATCTATTGAGAACGATTTCATACGAAGACAGACAATATCCAACTTATAACACAATGTCTTAAAAAGAAAAGGTAAAAATGGAGATAAGAATTGCAAATGAAAACCTTCTCCAATGGGTAGACTGTTTTGGAACAGGTAGCACATTTGTCCTGAGTTCCACTGAATAAGGAAGAGAGTTTGCTTGGTGCCCTCGCCTGCCAAAAAGAAAAGAAATTTGCTTCAAAAAAAGCTTGAAAAATGCAGAAATTCTAAAAATTCCCAATTGAATTATAAGATATTTTTGAGAATGCAGAGCTTAGAAACTAGTTTGGAGAAGATGGGGAGGAAGAGAAGAATATACCAGGTCATTTTGTCTATCAGAAGACTTTGCTGCTATATTTTGCAGAAAAAAAGGAACACAGAAAGATCAGCAAGGAGAAAACAGAAGATAAAAAATATACAGCATTGGCTGAAAACTTTTCTTACATGTATGGAAATTCTTGCTGAAATTGCCAGATTCCTTGAAGAGTTGCTCAAAATGAATCCTGCAATAGAGGACGCCATCCATGGAAGAGTAGCTGCTCATCTGTGATTTTCCATCGATTTTGATTTTCATTCACAACAATAACATACAATCAACAAAGAAATCAAGGGGAAGGGGATGGCGAAAATACCGAGAGAGTCCCTTTGCAGTGGCTGCATTTGAAGCAAGACTTATGGTAAGGAACTCCTTCAAGAGACAAGAAATCGACAACGTAGACAATCTTGTCACAGACCTTGCATTTATCCAGAGTCCCTGTGAATGCCATTTTTTGATTTTTAGGTTTTCTCTCCAACGAAGGACCTTTCTGAAGTACGAGGAGAAAATCTGAATCAGGCTTTCTGGAAATGCAAGGCCGAATCAGAAAGCACCAAAACCATTCAATGGGACCGAAGAAAAGTCTCTGATTTATTCAGACCAATCTGATTTATACCAGATTTGAATGGCTGTTCTTTCATTTTCGAAAAGTAGATTTTAGCAAATGCAGACACATAGATAGAGCAAAAGATGAAAGGTAATGCTCTAATTCAGGATGTAATTCACTGTCATTGAGTGAAACCAGGGGTGGCTAGGTTTGACCCTTTCAAGCGAAGCGCAAAGCAGGGGAGAAGATTCTCCCGCCATTTTCTCTTCCTTCCGAGAACTAGCTTTCATTCTCCACCCTCGATTTTCCATTTTTAAATCTAACAATAGTTGACGACCGCTATCTGGATGCGTTCACATTCAGACTGAGTGTGGGTGAGAGCTTCTCCTCAGACGTCAATGGAGGACGGGCCGTGTGGGAGACGACTACTTCCGCTGATCGGCGATTCTCTAGTTAGCAGACTGAACTTGGAGACTTGCCGAGCGCAGAATGAGATCATCAAAGAATCTTTGAAAGACAACAATTTTTATTGATTAAATTATATAGAACTTGAGTTGTAAGAAGCCAGCCGGTCGAACTGAAAATGTCGGGTCGACCGACCCAATTCTCTAAGATGATCCGACTGCCCAGCCATATGATTGATTTGCCATGGAAGACATCTAACACAATTTAAAGTCATGGTCCTCGTGAAGTGAATTTAGATTCACGCAGTGACTACGAAAATAACAGTGCAAGAAATAAAATAACAACACCATAAAGTATAGACGATATTGAATTTTCGTGAAATTATTTTATCATGAAAATATAATTAAAATTTTTTTTAATTTTTTAATATTTATACAATTAATTATAATTTTTTAAATAATATTTTATAAAATAGACACAAAAAATTATATTAAATCTTATCAGTATTGAAAAATCACGAACTATTTTATAATAATATACTGAATATGTGATAAAAATTTCAAAAAAATTTGATATCTAACAACAGTCTCCTGAATCACTGATGTTGGAGATCTGCCTCCCAATCTATAAGAACAGGGAGTTAGACAAAGTTTGAATCAAATATTTTTCATACTTTGAATTTTAAATGATTCAAAATTTTACTATAAAGTACGATTTAAATTTAATATTACCAAAAAAAACTAATTTAAAAGTGAATATTTTGACTGAGAAACCTAACTTGGCTGTTAACATTATATCCTTGACTTAAACTGCAATTTACATTGAAAAACCCTAGTGTGGTAATCCTCGTTGGTTCTTTTCCCTGAGCTTCCTTTTGACTTTCGTTTTCTACTCTCTCCGGCGGCTCTCTCCTCAATCTACTATCTCTTCCGGCCAGTACGTCCAACTGACAACTTAGTTACCTAGTTTTATTTTATGCAATCTTGTTGTTAAATCATTATTTTATTATGAGAACAGAAGAACGAAGTTTGGTCATTGGTAGGTTGAATTTTGTTGCTTCCGACAATCCTACTATTCCCCATTCTTTGAGATGTTTGGATTTTCCTTCTAGAGTGCAGTGAGCTGTTCACCTGTCGCTCAATCTAACGACCAGTGCGATGATCGTGGATTGACCTCCGGGGAGGGCCTCTTGGGTCTTCAATTTTTCTAAAAATTAATTGATCTGTTAAAACATAGCAATTATGGTTTGATTCCATTTTCCATTTCAGATAAACAGTTGTGCAAATTTAGTGTGTGGCATTGTTTTCTTTGTAATACTAAATTTTGCAATTTGGTTTCTTTTTGTGGTTTTGCGTTCAATATTTGACAGAATAATGCTTGTTAATTTGATTTTGTACTGTATATCAGTGCATGATTTTTATTGTAAGAAATCATTATGAAGCCTTCGTTATTCTATTTTACAATGATGAGGACGTGTGTTTTGAAATAAAATTTATTTGGGTCTGTTTTAATCAGGAACAAGTCTTAAAGACTATGGCTGGTGCTACTGGGGCTGGAAAGTCTTCGGCTAATGCTAGTGCAGGTACGTATTTAAACTTATTTTAATATGATTTTTTCCTATTTCCTTGTTTTTTTTTTAATCGCCGCAGATGTTGCATTTTTTTTTCCTTTTTTCATTTTACTGATTTATGGCTGATTGCATCTTCTCAATATGACATCTTGTAATTGACTTTGCAGGCGGGAAAAAAAAGGAGTTGAAGAAAGAAACTGGGTTAGGGCTCACCAATAAGAAGGATGGGAACTTTGGGGAGTGGTATTCGGAGGTGCTGTATTTTTTTTTTAATTCTATTCTTTCATTTTGCATTATTGTTTACGAAGCTTGCATTGCATCTACGTTTTTTTCCCCTAAAGTTCCTAGTTTGTTACTTCTAAAACTGTAACAGTTAGTTTTTTGGACATTTTTAACTCTCACTGAATTTCAGTCACTAACATATTCTAATAATCGTGAGAGAGCTTTCTTTTTTTGTCACGCAGTTATCACATTTCACCAATATTTATGGCTTCAGGTAGTTGTAAACAGCGAAATGATTGAGTATTATGATATTTCTGGCTGTTACATATTGAGGCCTTGGGCAATCTCAATCTGGGAGATTATGCAGGTTTGTTTGAGATTCTTCAATGTCCTCATTTTAGTAATTTTACAAATGTTCACCTATTTTTTTATCTGGAAAGAAAAGTATATTGATGTATGAAATGGATATGGACGTATTCACCCTATAATTTGCGTATTATTTTTTTACGTAAATAATTATTTTGCAGTTTTAAATGGAATGATAAGCTTTAGCGGTTGTGTGAACTACATCCATTGTGGTTAATTGCGATTGTACTGTTTTATGTTCGAAATTTCTCTTTTCTTTTCATCCTTTGCGATGGTCATTAATAAGTTTAATACTGTTATACAGATATTCTTTGATGCAGAAATTAAAAAAATGAAAATCAAGAACTGCTACTTTCCACTTTTTGTATCTCCTACGGTCTTACAGAAAGAGAAGGATCACGTGGAGGGTTTTGCTCCCGAGGTGAGATTCTAGGATCTTTTGATCTGGAGGAAGAAGATTTGTTTCTATTTAATTTACAGGAATATTCTTTACTTAGATAGGTAAATTCCTGTGCGGTCACATTCTAACTTGCCCTTGCATTAGAAACTAGTAAACAATACATATTGCTGTATGATGTCCATTGTCCAACTCCATCTCTCTATTTCTCTATGCTGTGTTCCTTGTACAAATTTAACCTCTAATGAATCTAATAAATAATCACTTGCATTCAATCGGAAAGTCCGGGGACTGACCGAAGTGTTGTCTTTTGATTGGTTCTTGTCTTTACCCTGTTATCTTGACATGTATTGTTTTTTTGTTTAAATGCATGATCTACAAAAGCTTTAAATTGTGTTTGATATAGTCATAGTTGATGTCAAATACCTTCATGAAAAGTTCACCTCTTTGGAAAATTGTTTGACAGGTCGCTTGGGTTACAAAATCGGGGGAATCAGAACTTGAAGTACCCATTGCTATTCGGCCAACTAGTGAAACAGTTATGTATCCATACTACTCAAAGTGGATAAGGGGACACCGAGACTTGCCTCTGAAACTTAACCAATGGTGCAATGTCGTGAGATGGGAGTTCAGCCATCCCACACCATTTATCAGGTATTTTAATGTGTCAGTTCTAAGTTTTACAAATATAATTGGCTTTAAAGCGTGTCAAATAGTGTTTAAGTATCTGTATTGTTTTCTTAAGGAACTTGTGACCAAATTTTAAGTACTTTTTGATTGCAGGAGTCGCGAGTTTCTTTGGCAGGAAGGGCATACTGCTTTTGCAACAAAGGCGGAGGCTGACCAAGAGGTACCTTTTAAAGTTTATTTTTTGTTTGTTTGTTTGACGTTGGAAAAGGGAATGTAACAATTGGCTTTGAGTTGTAAAATGTTTAGTTAGTCATTATTGAAAAGGTGTCTATTGTACCATTTATGTAGTTTTATCATATACTAAGCAAGTAATGATTTTCATGCAAAAGATGTTCATCTGCGGGTGTTGTAAATGTGATGTTATGATTTGTTCTTTCTATTCTTATTCTTTTTTTATTCTTTCAGTTGGGCATATTTGTTGTATGGAAGGTCATATATTTAATTAGCATTAACTAGTCTAGATATAGAATAGAAAGAAGTTCACTATGATTTTGGGAGTTTTTGGTATTTTCTTGAAGGAAATTCCTGTCATTTTGTTTTCTTCATTAGTGGTTATTTTATTTTTCTCTCCTGACTCTAATCATTTATTTGTATGTTTGAATATGATTTTTAACATCATTAGGTTCTTGAGATTCTGGAACTTTACAGACGCATATATGAAGAATACTTGGCAATTCCTGTTATAAAAGGCAAGAAAAGTGAATTGGAGAAGTTTGCAGGTGGACTGTACACGACAAGTGTTGAGGTGTATATGGACTGATGCATAACAGCATATGGTTCATTTTCTTGTTTGTACTAATGTCTTTTTAAATGGCTATTTTTTTTTATAATTTCTACATGTATAATAATTACTAGGCATTTATTCCCAACACGGGGCGTGGAATTCAAGGTGCAACTTCACATTGTCTGGGTCAGAATTTTGCAAAAATGTTTGAAATAAACTTTGAAAATGAGAAAGGGGAGAAGGGTATGGTCTGGCAAAACTCATGGGCCTATAGCACCCGCACGGTAAATTTTCAGAAACATAAATTTCTTCTTTAGTTAATTTGTTATGTACATTTTCATGAGAGAAACGGCAGGAAAATATTCATCTTATGTTTAAACAGCAAATTTGTTAGCTATGGTATTTGAATTTGTTCCATAATTTTCTGAGTTTTGCTAAAATCTTACAGATAGGTGTGATGGTGATGGTTCATGGAGATGATAAAGGATTGGTACTGCCTCCTAAAGTTGCATCAGTTCAAGTTATAGTTATTCCTGTCCCTTACAAGGATGCAAACACTCAAGGAATTTTTGATGCTTGTTCTGCCACTGTAGATATTTTATCTGTGGCAGGCATTCGTGCTGAGGCAGACTTCAGGGATAATTACTCTCCTGGCTGGAAGTATTCACATTGGGAAATGAAAGGTGTTCCACTAAGAATTGAAATTGGGCCCAAAGATTTGGCAAATAATCAGGTCAATAATTAAGCTGTGATTTTTGTTAATACTTGGTACCCATCCCAACGCACTTAGAATTTTCTTTTTTGCTCTGATCTTTAATTGGCTTTCTGTCTCTTTCTCATCTCTACTAACAGGTACGTGTTGTTCGCCGTGACAATGCAGCAAAGAAAGACATACCACAAAGCAGTTTGGCTGAGCAAGTTAAAGAAATGCTAGATACTATTCAGAAAAACTTGTTTGATAAAGCAAAAGAACATCGCGATGCTTGTATCCAGGTGATTCACACCTGGGAGGAATTTGTTGAAGCACTTGGCCAAAGGAAAATGATATTAGCTCCATGGTGTGATGAAGAGGTATTTCTGCATTTTTTCTTAGGCAGTTATGTTCTCTTTAATGAATTGTTAGTTCATACACAACTTTATGACATTTGGTTTCACAATCAGGGATGAAATTGCATACCTTTTCATAAGTTATTGACTAATCATTTCTGGATGGCAGTGGATACATTACATTCAATTTGCCAGTGATTTCTTCTTCACGTGATAGTTAATAGTTGGGTACTTGGTTATCGATACAATTCAACTAAACTAACATAACACTAAAATCATACAAATCAGTATGTGTATTTATGTAATGTTTCTAGACATGTTTTCATGAGTGTTCATGCTCAGATGATCACTGAAAGGTTTTTTGCATTGTTCTTTTTCCAGTGAGTTTTACTTAGTTATTTCTTTATTTTTTTATAAGCACTATTGCAATATGAATTTTTCATCTAGTATGGTGTTTGTATTTGTTAATTTTACTTTCTTCGTTGTTTCTCTTTCCCATTGTTTCATCCTTTGTTCAAAGTAGAGTTTTGTTTATTGATTATTTAGGAAGTGGAGAAAGATGTGAAAACAAGGACTAAGGGCGAGACTGGAGCTGCCAAGACATTGTGCTCCCCATTTGAACAGCCAGAACTGCCAGAAGGTAGCGTAATTTTTACTGTTTAAATAACGATATGGTGACTATTGAGCTGGACAAATTTTAATTTTATTTGTTCACTTTGTGTTGTATTTTATTATCCTCTCTTACATTTAAAATGCAAATTTCTTATTGATTAAAGCTTCAACGTTGCAATTACCAGTTTGATCTCTTTTGATTTTGATAGTTGGAACGGAAGTTTCATGTTATCTTTTTCTTGGCACAAGTCCCATATTTCTCCCAAATTATTTAGCTTTTTTTCTTTTTTTTTTAAATATTGTATTTGTTTCAGTTTTGAATTGTGTTTCATCAATGGGTTCTGCATTATGGTTGTAATGTCTTGGATTGCGACTACGATGCAAAAATAAGCAGACGTGCAGCTGAATCTGTTTAATCAGATTGTCTTCCAATACTAAAGCTAAATTTTGATATGGAGTTTGATTAATGTATTGTGTAGGGACTAAATGCTTTGCCTCTGGAAAACCTGCAAAAAAATGGAGCTACTGGGGCAAAAGCTACTAAAACTTGTTTGATGATGTTTGATGCATTTCACGATACACAGTTTTGCCAAGCAGCCTTCCCGTGGTGGCCAGTGGCCTCAACTCACAAAAATATCATACTGTAAGCGAATAACTTAAATTTTACTCCCAAATAGTTCTGTTTGCATCTTTTGATTTGCATTCCAAGTTAATTTATAGAAGATTGACTTTGGATTGTATCAATTATACAAGTTGAGATTCACAACTGATGTCTGTTCTGAGTTTGAGAGGATGTATACTTATTTATATTTCAAGTTTAACCTCTGCTCCACTCCTTGAATTCTTGGCTTTTATTGCTATCATCTACCTACAAATTAGGTCAAATTGACCCCAATTTGAAATTCTTGTTTGTATAAGTTGGTGAATTTGTCAGGACCCAGTTTGGAAAACTTGATATTTTGGTATCGCTTCATCTTTATTCTTTATTTTTTGAGATTCCCAACTCCATAAACAATAGATGTGAGCAATAAAGCCTCTTATGTTTGGAGCTAATATTTGTTACCCATTAGTTAGGTGTTACTTTAAAAGTGACTAGTCTTCCTCACACTCAATCCTACCTATCATCAAAAGAAGCCGTTGAAAACCGAATGAGAGCTTAATATAAACATCAGATTAAACGATCAATTTCGGAGAAGTTTACCGTCTAAGCTAAAGTTTTGTGCGAAAGTTTGATCATCAATTCATGACCTCTTGTAATGACAAATATGAGAATATAAACAATAATAAGAATATAGGAAAATTTAAAATAAGTGAATGCATAATGTACGGTACAATCTAAAATGTGTCTTTACTTATTCAAATTTAATTAAAATAAAATGAGGATAACATAAAAGAAAGTAGGCGTTGATCTAATTCATTTTTGAATGGAGTCGTTGGCTTAAGTGACAAATTCAGTATGAGATATTATATCTACCTCTGATCATATTATGCATGCCCGTTAAAAATCAATGCACATGTTTAAATTCAAAAACTGGTTTCAATATTATTAAATTCTTTTCTTATTTTTAAAACGATTGACAAGACTAGTTTAAAAATAATGTACGTGTAGAAAAAATAGGTCCACATCAATCATGCTATTAAATAAAGCCAGGTGAAGGATCCTCTGAAACACACCACAAGGAAAGGCCACAATAATACCAGCAGAGCCTCATAAGGAGAAGAGAAAGGTCATACTACCAGGAGAGATCAAACGGATTCACCATACCTTGAGCTCTCGGGAACACCGCACAAGGAACTTATCAACTGGAGGTAGTATCGAACAGAAACTGGCCAAGTCAGGTAATGGGACGAGTCATAGCTTCCAGCCCACTTCCTCCATTCGCGAGGAGTACTGCAGCTCCAAATTATAAGGGGGAGGATCCAATCCAAACAAATGTGGGGAGTACCACAGCAACCCTCAAACACAAGTACATCTGGGACAAACCTTCTAATACTCTCAGCGTACGGGTTCTGCTAAGAGTGCCAGACAGTTTTCTCCAGTATCAAACTCCAATGGCACAACAGCAAAATTAATGACGTGTGTGAGAAAATCAATGCATGAATAAAACTCATGTGCATGACAATATAACAAATCTCACGATAAATCTCAAATCGAGCACGTCGGCTAAGACAAGTAAAACATGACATTTAAACTCTACTAAGCAGTATAAATCAAACAAAACGTGTACATGTCTAAATCATGTAGTGCTCGTAAACATGCGACGTCAATACTAGTGGTATTCCACCAAAAACATTATACGTGCATGCTAGACTAGATATAACATAATAAGTATAATAATTCATACCACTGTGGCGAGTCCTCCTAACCTCGGCAACCGGTGGCTCCTCAAGATTCGTTTCGAACTCAACAAATTCCTCCGAATCTGGGAATCAAAACAAAGGAAAAATCCCGTTAAAGTCTAACAGGGATTAGAAATGATATAAATGGGGAGCTGAGGTGAAAACGAGCTCAAACGGCTCGAGTTGACTTTTTGTCAAAGTCAACGATCAACAGTCAAGGCCCAACTCGGCTTTGGGCACGAGTCGACTCCACCCAGGGCCCAAGTTGACTCGGTCGTCGACGGTCGAGAGCCGACGAGATTTTGTAGTCAGAAAATGCATTTTTCCAACTTGTTTTCACCAAAATTCGTTCCTAACACGTTTCTTACCTCATTTCCAGTCGAATTTTTTCAAAAACACTAAGAAAAACAACCAAAATCTCAGATCTACAAAAACTTCAAAAACCTAAAAATTCTCAGGCAAAAATTAGGAGTTTGAGAGATTAATTTCAAAAACTCTCTTCACCAACGTTGATTTACTCTACGAGAAGAAGAGTTTGATACCAAGATCGGTCCAAACGGTGGTTATTTTCTGATGTCAGCTTTCCCCTCTCTCTCTCTCTTTCTTGTTTTTCTGAAGAAGGAAAAGTTATAAATGAAAAGATATAAATGAAGTCTTTCAAAAAATCTTATTGTTTTAAATTATTATTTATTTTTAATTAATTTAATTTAATTTATTTTTATATTAAAATTATTTATTTTATTTAAAGTTATTTAATAGTTTTTGATTTTTTGATTCTTGAATATTTTTCAAAAAATTTCTTTCGGCAAATGCTGACGTTCTTTTTCTGTAAATTTAATTTATTTAAAATGCGTGAACGTCAACTTAAAATTTTACCGTGCAGGTCATAAGTAACTAAAAATTCGTACATCGTAATTTTTTCGAAAATTCGCCCATTCAGCTTAAATTTATACGTAAAAATTTACAAAAAATTTATGCGTAAATTTATCTTCATTAAATTTTAGAGGACTTTATAGAAAATCGTGGTATATTTGAATAATTGTCTTAAACAACATACAATCATTGCCAACTTATGGTCGACGCGCTAATTTTACACTGATCAAACAAAACAATACAAACTCGAAGAGATTAACCAACTTCCAATTTACTTTTAGAGAAGTCAATTGGGTTTTGAATCAACGGAATTTGTTTCAAATGATGTTGAATTGTTCTCTAAACATGTCCTAAAGAACAGTAGAAAACTCACAATAACGTGGATTTAAAACAGTATTAGTCAGCACACTCCGACCTATTAGAGGTTCTAATCAAAAGAAGGACAAAATTCAAAGCTAATTCTTTGTCTTTCGAGCAATTTTGAACCATTTCGACATGAAAAGGTGCATTGAAATAATCTTGTCGAGCTTGAACTCAATCGGAAGTAGCAAACCATGCCCAACGAGAAGCCTGAGCTTGAACTCCCTTGGAAGCACCAAATCACACCCAGTGTCACGGACCTACTTTCAAAAGGGTTAAAAAGACTATATGGCACCCACTGTCATAGTTCCAATGGATCAGCCTATGAGTGCGCCAACGGCGCCGAGTGCCTACTTCACTAGAGCGGGATTTTTGTCTAGTGAGTAAGCAATGAGTGGACGATATTATCCAAAAAGAGCATCATTGAGTATTGTGAGTATAAAAAGAGAGTGTGTAAAAAACTTGTTCATTGATTGACAGCAAATTATATTAGTGAGTAGGGTGGTATACGTGCTATCATGTCTCTCCCCACTAAAGAGCAATCTGGACCATCTCCACTATGACAGGAGTATACATATTATAGTGACGAGAAATCACTTACACTGAATAAAAAAAACAGATGCAACTGAAGTACTTACAAAGGAAATAAATTTACCTAATAGCATAAGCGGCCATAGACAAAATGTCTTGGACGCCAAGCGTGAAGAGAAAGAAAAAAACTATGTTTATTATTATTAAAACAAAATACAGAAAAAATCCAAAAAAAAAAAAAGAAGATCCAAATTCCAACTTAACTTTGCAACCCAAAACGAAAGAAAATTCTCTTGGAATAAATCAAGAATTCTGTCAGCATCTATAAATCAAGAATTTTGGGGCCAAATCTTGACTTGCCTCTCATTTCCATCCTCCCCGCCTACCATCCAGCTGGCCATGGCAGATTCATCAACTTTTCTTCTCACCAAGAGGTACCATCCTTTTCCTACTTTCAACTTTTCTTCTCACCAAGAGGTACCATCCTTTTCCTACTTTCTGCTTATCTACCATCTGTCTTATCACTCAATCCTCTCTCTCTGGCAGGTTCGCAGTCGTTACAGGAGCAAACAAAGGCATCGGGTTCGAAATATGCCGGCAATTGGCCGGAAAGGGGGTGACTGTAATTCTAACTGCGAGACACGAAGAGAGGGGCCGTCAAGCTGTTGAGCTGCTGCTGCTGCAACAGGATGGGATCTCCGATAATGTCTTGTTTCATCAGCTTGACGTTGCTGATCCTGCCAGCGTTGCTTCTTTGGCTGAATTCGTCAGGACCCAGTTTGGAAAACTTGATATTTTGGTATCACATCCATCTTTATTCTTTATTTTTTTCATATTTCCAACTCCATAAACAATAGATGTGAAACATATACGTTCTAGCTACCCGTAACTACGAAAAATCTTAATATCTTCAAGAAGTCGGCTCTCATAGAACCTTGTAATAACTAATTCTAACCCTACATACCTCAATGCAACTCATCCTAGTAATGTGATCTGTGCAATCTTGACACCAGACCAGGCTCTACCATCCTTCCACAATCCTCGGATAACCTCTTCTATGATTAGGAGACTCATCTCTTTAGTGACAAAGTGAAATTGTTTAGTTGACTAAGTCATAATCTACTTCAATGACCTCTCTACTACACACAAGTATGAATAATGCATGTCTAAATAATCTAGCATGTCATCACTATCAATCATCGTATAATATATGCTCTCTGATCATACAAGAGAGTATACGTTCACACAACCATGCAATGTTTGGTTGTTATTTATCATCGAGTTATTTCTCATGAAACCACAACACGATGACACTCTTGACTTCATACACTCTAACACCCCTCGGGATTGTATTACCCTAAACTTGCTTTTAGCAGACGACACGGCTCGTGACTCACATTTATCATATCATCATTTACTCACAAGGTCAATGATATTAAGACACGTGCACGATTCATTCGTGAGAAATTTCCTCTGCGTTCTTGTCTTCTTCTTCCTCCTCAACACATTCTCACTCAGGTGAACAATGCTGGCATTAGTGGAATTATTTACCATGGGGACGCTATCGTGAGAGCATCTGAAGCTGCTGGCGATTGGGTATGATAGCTAATATATGTACCTTAACTTCCCATTTGCATAATCTTAATCCAACTCTTCTAATTTTCGAGATCAAGTTTGTCTTTGCCGGTGCAGCCAAGTGAAGAGAAAGTGGATTGGAACGAAATAGCTTCCCAGAATTATGAACTGGCAGAAGAATGCCTGCAGATAAACTACTATGGAGCTCAAAGAATGGTGGAAGCACTTTCACCCCTCCTCCAATTATCGGAGTCTCCTAGAATCGTTAATGTTTCATCCTTGCTGGGACATTTGTCGGTACAGAACATCCTGTTACAGCTTTGAAAACTGGTCTAACTTTAGGCAAAGATTGACGAAAACCCACTCCAGAAAACTGATGACCTTTTTTCTGTCTTTTTCAGTACATTCCCAATGAGTGGGCGAAAGGGGTTCTTAATGATGTGGAAAACCTGACGGAAGAGAGGGTAGACGAGGTTATAAAAGCGTTTCTCAGAGATTTCAAGCAAGGCTGTTTGAAAGAAAATGACTGGCCCGTCCATGTTTCTGCCTATAAACTTTCAAAATCAGCCATGAATGCATACACTAGAATCCTCGCCAGGAAATATCCGAACATGCTTGTGAATTCTGTCTGCCCCGGCTACGCCAAAACCGATATAACTCGTGGAACTGGGTTCATAACAGCTGCTCAGGGAGCTGCAAATGTCGCGAGATTGGCTTTGGTTGGTGCAGACGGACCGTCCGGTCTCTTCTTTAACCATGGACAAGTTTCAAGCTTCTGATTTGTTACGATGGTTCAACATGCTAGATATTCATATTTTGAAATTATTGTCCAATTTGGGTTTTATTTTCTATCTTCCAATGCTTCAAGGAATGAATGCAATCACTCTCTTAAAATAATTTTCGCTCGATATAATTTCAACGACGAGCAAAGTCGAGGCGGAAGCTTATGCTTTCGCGGGTTGTGTTGAATATTGACATTATGTTGATTAATATGTGTTTTGCAAAGCCGTGAATAATGTTATATTTGTCTTCTGTTTTATCCGTTAAATTTACCTCGTGTTTATTAATTGGTGTATTATTACATTTTTTTTTATATAATTTATCTTATTTATCACGTAAGTTAACAAATGATACGAGGTAAATTATACTTTAAAATTAAAAAATAAATATAATATTATATATAATTATTTAGAACAAATTTTGGTTTTTTTTAAAATATAATATCAAATTAAAATATCTTATAAATTTTGTATTTGATAAACTAATATCGAATTATCAGCGCTCATCTATTGACACGTCAAACACCTAATTACAAAGTATTTTAGATCAAATTTAACCATTTTTTTTAAATAAATAATTAAAATTCAACTCCGATAACAATATAATTAATCACCGTGTTCCACGTGACATAAAAAACGCTCATCTACATTTTTAATACCCAAAAACTATGTAAAAAAAACCTCATAAAAGATATTATCTTCTTACAAATGAATCGAAATTGGTAAGACTTTATTCTAATTAATTGATCCTTTGACTAAGCTTGTAGTTCTCTCTTCATTGCCTCTTCTCTTTGCAAGGGGATGGGGTCATTTCTTGTTCCAACCTTATACGACGTCGTACCTTTCTTAATATAACACTATAATAGTCTTCATGAGTGGGGTCATCAATATTAGTTTAGGGTGCTTTAGCATTTGACTTTATTGAAATCTAACATCAATATTACTCTATGGGGCTCTCTTTCTCTCTCCATCTCTCTCTCTCTCTCTCTAACTATCAATTTTGAAAGTGCAACTTAATTCTTGATGTAGATGAAAATAAAAGGATAAGATTGACGATCAACCGTACAAGTAAATGAACGAAGAAATAATCTTGTGTAAGAGAACAAGTCACCGGTATAAAAGTGTGTTGATTTGGTCAACACATCCACTATCATAGTATCACTCACGGTGCTTCTTGTGTTCATAGGCGTCTCTACAAACTAGTCACGAAATCTATAGTCATCATATTCTACTCCACCGTTGCATAGACGACTGTTACAACAATTCAACTGATATCAAATTATCTACTAACACATTAGAGATTTAACCATATATTTTGTTATAACGCGTTTAATCTCACTTCTCGTCATAACCAAATACATCGTGGTGTGTCCCGGATGAATGACAAACTTTGACTTGAGGGTCTCATTCATAATGTCATGTATATATCTTTTAAACTTTATGTTCATATCGGAATATATCGTGGTGTTGTGTATTTTTGTTTTACTTTTTATGTTAGGTTAATTGGTTATGAAAAATATAGTGGGAGAATCTTTCTATATTTTGCAAGATGTTGTTGTATTATTCCGTCTAATCTTAGAGTATTATTATCATTAGTCTCTTTCATTTTACGTGTACAATACCAATTGCCGCTAGAATGATATGATTTCTTCACGGGAACATATAAGACAAATGCTTTGGGATTTTGTCTGCTATCATCTTATGTATAATCGACACGTAAGTTCTGCGATTATTCAGATGATTAATAATATTATAGGAGAAATTTTACACTTGATTCTTCAAAAACTTTGCAAAGTTATCAAGATTTTTTAAAGTTTATCACAAACTCAGTACTAAAAAATCTTTTGTATTTTCTAGAGAATGAAATGTACTATTTTCCTTTATACCCGTTGATTCTTATTTCTCGATCGATTACAGAACAATGCATTTTATTTACTTCTCGGAGAATCGAATTAGTACGAATCTTAGCACAAAACAGATAACATTGGTGAGGATCAATGTAAATATAGAATAAATAATTACATATTTGTTGAGGATATAAAGCCACAAATTCAAACAAATTCCAGCCAAGAAAAACTAATGTGGCAATGAGGGAATCAAAGACAGCCATCCGATCCACAACAGTGATGTGTGTGCTCTCAAACATCCATTCCAACAAGTCGAGGCATCCACACACAGACACAATCAAAACTTAAATCCGTCTGTTGGAGTTCCACTTAAAAAAAAAAAAGATTTAAAAAAGAAAGTAAATTGATTAGTTCTACGATCCATTTGGTCAACTGTCTTGATCGTTTCTTTTGACTTTCCATCCTGAATTTCGTAATCAAGAACAATTCACACAATTATATAGCAATTTCAGTGTCAAAAGGAGCAACCTTTATCATAAAATTTACAAAATTAATACTTTTCAACGAACAGAATTTGATCTTCTGAAGAGATTTTCACTAAAAATAAATTATTGGCAGTGGGTGGCAGGCCTCCTTCCTCAATTATTCTTCTCCACAAGGATAGAGATTAGGGGCGCAGAGGAGGTGGGCGAGGCTTGGAATATCTAAATTCATGGTGACGTGGTTCAACTCTGTCAGTTTTATCCTCTGCTCGCTCTTCCTCCCTATAAAGTCTCTTTCTTCTAGCAACCCAAGACCTATATTCTCCATCTTTTATCTCTTCCTCAACTTCACCCTCTTCTTTCGGCTATCTCGGGTATGTTTTCTTTTTCTGTCTGTGTTTATCAGATCTTCTAATTTAATGCTTCGTTTCTGCTTTGAATTTCTCTACCATGTCCAGATATTGTGGTTTTATTCATGTTGTTCTGAAATGCTACCCATTCGCTTCTTTCTTGATGAGATTTAAATTTTTTAGAACTTGTTTTATCTTCCTTAATTGAGGGTAAGTTGTCGACTTAGCTGCTTTAGCTCCAATCCCTGTTTTTTTTCTTGTGCTCGAAAGATCGAATTCTAAATGTTGGGTTGTTTTGTAATTGGATTTATTTGAATTCCTGTCAGATCTTTGAATTCCAATCTCTATTTGGATTGTTTAGCTTCGATTCCCAGTTTTTCTTTTGCGATGCATTCTACTGCTGTTCTTTTTAAGTTCCAGATTTGCCTGCAGAAAGCTTCTTTCAAGTGCCTTATGATATATACCTTACATCTTCACACTTCTTCGTCTCTATGTCCTCTTCTTGTTTTCGTACCCTTTGACTGCTCTATAACTTTGAAAGAAGCCGTTTTCCCTTCCAGCTTTTGCTCTCAGCAGCTACCTATGGCTCTACATTTTGAATATATTTGATGCTTACAAGATTCCCTAATTAAGATTTATATTTCCAAATTAATTATTCTCTCATATTTGGTACTTATATAGCTCTATTCTTGTACTTCCTAAGAGCCATGCTGGGATAGCTTAATTCAAATCATTCTTATGTTATTTTAATGATATGTGCCATCCACTCGTTACTGATATTATTCCTTTTGTGCTTCAACTGCTGATTTGATTATTTTTAAGCACGATTCTTTCAGGCTTCGACAGTATATGTTTTTCAAAATGGAAGTCACTGGGGGCTGTGTATTTCCAATTTTGCGGCCTTGAATGGTACGCTTTCCAAACCATTTGAAGTAGTGGATCTTTGGTGTTGATTTGGTGGTGTAACTTTCATAATTAAGCTGTAGCTTTGCCATTATAATGTGTAGATATGTGATAAGTTCGTGGAGGAAGAGACATAACTTTGAAGATATTGCTTATCTTGCAATGAGAAAATATTCTACGAACAATTTTTCGGTTATGGCATCTGAATTGGAGTGGATAGAGTACAAACCGTCATCTGCAAATACCGCACAAGTGATTCGTACTGCAACCCTTTTTATGCCTTGGACTTGTAGAATACCTATTGGTGATGGATATCATGAATTTTCGCAATTGATTTTTGGTAGTTAAGAACCTCAATCGAATTGCCAATATTTATTTGTGAACAAAGAGGATCATCATCTTCTTCTTTCATGAATCATTTGGTTGATTGATTCATATAAGGCCTTGATTTTTTTCAATATGTGTTTCTCCAACTTGATCAAACAAGACGCTCAAATTCGTCCAAAAAGCAATTATGGTTTAACTTCTCGGGTGGATGATGACTTTGAGTTTGAGAACCTGCTCATACCTGGGCTTCCAGATGATGTTGCAAAATATTGCTTTGCACTTGTTCCAAGATCGAATTTTCCGGCCATGGGTGGTGTTTGCAAAAAGTGGAAATCGTTTATTCAAAGCAAAGAGTTCATAACTGTGAGGAAATTAGCGGGCACGGTTGAGGAATGGCTTTATTTTTTGACTATGGATGCTGAAGGAACGAAAAGCCATTGGGAAGTTTTTGATTGTTCTGGAAATAAACACCAGATTCTTCCTGTGATGCCGGGCCCAGTGAAAGCTGGATTTGGAGTCGTCGTACTCGATGGGAAACTTCTCGTCATTGCTGGTTATTCAGCAATCGATGGGACAAGCGCTGCCTCTGCAGATGCTTACCAGTATGATTCTTGCCTTAATAGGTAAGCTTTCTGTTTGCCTTTTTTCGAGTACGACCTGAAAACAGATTCATTTTTTTGGTTTAATCGAAATGGCAATTCATATAACTGAAGAAAATGTAATAATCTAGTGTTTAATTTTTCGTGACTTGCAAAGCCACTACTCTTTTTGCTGCTCTGAGAAGAAGTTAAACCTTTGTGAGAACTTGAATTATTTGTTTGACGCAGGTGGAGCAAATTAGCCAGGATGAATGTCGCTCGATACGAATTTGCCTGTGCAGAAGTCAATGGTTTGGTTTATGCAGTTGGAGGGTACGGAACAGAAGGCGATAGTCTCTCCAGTGCCGAGGTGTACGATCCCGAAACTAACAAGTGGAGTCTGATAGATAGTCTACGCCGCCCGAGGTGGGGCTGCTTTGCCTGCGGGTTCGAGGGAAAGTTGTACGTAATGGGAGGAAGATCCAGCTTCAGAATCGGGAATTCAAAATTCGTAGATGTTTACAACCCTGCTAGGCAGAGCTGGTGCGAGATGAAAAATGGCTGTGTGATGGTCACTGCTCATGCAGTCGTCGGAAGGAAGCTCTTCTGCATGGAGTGGAAAAACCAGCGGAGGCTAGCCATATTCAACTCGTTCGACGGTTCTTGGAACATGGTTCCGGTTCCATTGACAGGTAGCTCGAGGGTGGGCTTCAGATTCGGGATATTCGATGGGAAACTTTTGTTGTTTTCGCTGGAGGAAGATCCCAGCTATCGGACTTTACTGTATGATCCAAATGCAGCTCCTGGCCTGGAATGGCGCACTTCTGATATCAAACCGTCTGGGTTGTGCTTGTACAGCGTGACAATCAAGGTGTGATTGCGCAACATCTGAGATCGAGAAAATCGATCTTTTGGACATCGGGAATAAGTTGACGAGTTTTTAAACTTAATTGCTATGTGTTTCTGACTGTGGATGAATTATTCGGGAATGATCCTTGACTTCAAACCGAATTAAACACTTCGTTAATCAAAATAAATCCGAATTTCTATAGCAAAATTACCTTTCGACCGCCGTTTCTTGAAGAGATTTCATCCGTATGTACATTGTCAACAATCTATTGGTATATAATTTCCTGTGTATTTCTTTTTGTATATTATGAAAGAAATTAAGGCGTGTAAATTTAATTGTAACATACATGTCAATAACGTATTGTTGTAATATTCGTATCACATTTTTTCCATCTCTACTTCACTACATCGTGTGTTGTACCTTTCGATTGGTCCTTTTTCGTACGTCTTTTTTTTCCACATTTTTTACTAAAATAATAAATGTCACGTATGTTTCATCGTAGCGTGTCGTATTTTATTTTATTTTAAGACAGTATTCGTATAATTAGTTGTTAATTTTATTGAAAATTATTAAATTTTGAGAACACAGAACGGGGATTGGTTGTCTCAGAACTATCAGAACTTTTCTTCTTCGAGGGTAAATATCTCACATCATATGAATATTTGCGTAAAGCTTTGATCTTTATTCCTTCTGCGGGAGACACTCTCCCTCGAAGTTGCTCTTCCCGCTTTCAAATGGCTCAACAACAGGTTCAACCATGTTTCCTGAGAATTGGTTCATTTTCGGATGTTTCTTTTTTTTTTTTTTTTTCTGTAAAGTCTCTAATTTTATGTCCTCCCTCGCTTCATTTCTGCTAGATTTACATTGGGTATTTGATTCCTCTTGACGAGAATTTAAAGGAAGACCCTACAAAGAAGAAGCTGCCCATCTATCGAGGCCTCAATGTTATCGGCCGAAACTGCGCTGCCGTGCCTGACAAGAGGATTAGCCGCAAGCACATCACTCTTGATCCGTCTGAAGATGGTTCTGCCATTTTAGTCGTGGTAAGTTTCTCTCCTCCCCTAAAATAAGCTTAGTTATTCGAACTTATGCAATGTCTTACTGGTTCTGTGCTAGAGGGCTCTGTTTTTGTCCCTATCTTAATGGGCAAGTGTTTATTGTAGGAGGGAACTAATCCAGTCGTTGTTCATACTAGAAATGAAAGGAAGAAGCTCTGCTCGAGCGAAAATGCGACAATTTCTGATGGTGACATTGTAGAACTGATTCCTGGTCATTACTTTTTCAAGTATATGACATCGAATGGTTCTGAGGTTTTGGGAAGAAAGAGATTGCTTGAGTTATCTGAATGTGAAGATTATGCTAGAAAGTCCAAGGTACTATGACCCTTTGGTCTAACTCTTCTAGAATTGGTCACTTTTGTTACTGCTGGTAGATTTCACTTCTGGTAGATCAATCACAATCTCAAGTATTTCCTCCACTTTCTGTAGACTGTGCTTCTCTAGTGGTATTTTATTAAGAAAAAAAGAAGATTCAAAACTGCTGTTTTTTTTGTCTTTTTTTCTTAATCTTTTACACCCTATAGAAATTTGAGGAAGGAAATGACTGCGGAGGACAGAGAAGCAGTGTGGAGGCAATTCGTAATTTCCATGTCCCTGAGAATCTGTTGCCGATGACCTTTCGACTGCTGAGTGTGAAAGGGCTGCCACCTTGGGCAAATACCAGTTCAGTTTCAATAAATGACGTTATTGAGGTAATATACACCATTTACTCATCTTGTTTCTATTTAGAATTCATAGTTGTTCGATAAAGATAGTGAAGATTCTGATTAATTGGAGTGTTTTCATGTTTGTAATATCGCAGGGAGATGTTCAGTTAGCTGTTCTCTCAAATTATATGGTTGACATTGATTGGTTGACACCCGGTAAGTTTGATCTACATTTTTTTCTTAGCGTCCATTTGCATTTATATCCACTTTTTGGTTTGAATGATGATCCATGATCCTAAGCTAGTTAATCAGGTAAAAAAATTTTGTTATTGTTTCACATGCAAAATTTGCACATTTGCATTCTTATGCCTTCATAAATACCCATATGATTAATTGGAGTTTTGAGGTTTTGTTTGCTATTCCATTGATATAAGATGATCAGTAGATCATCTTGAAGGGCAATAGCAAACAAAATCTCAAACCTCCATTTACGGTAAAATGGTGATCTTAATATTTGGATATCCAAGAGCTAACCGAGTTCTTCAAGTTTAATGTTGGTCAAGGCTATTGTTTCCTTCAGTTATGTGATTTCTATAATCAGAATACTAATCCATAATCTTATTAAGATATAATTCTTAGTCATTGTCAATGTCCAATTTGTAGTTTCTAATTTTCTGCTAAGTTTGAGATTATATTATGCATTCTCAAGTTTTTTTGTTCAGCCTGCCCGACCCTTGCAAAAGTTCCTCACGTGCTAGTTATTCACGGCGAGGGTGATGGAACACTGGATCATATGAAGGTTCTCCATTTCTTTAGTTTTAACTAGTCTCCGTGAGATTTTAATACTTACTTTTTATCCATGGAGATCATTATTGTTGATCCTTCTTATTGTACAGAGAAACAAACCAGCAAACTGGATTTTGCACAAACCACCGCTGCCCATTTCTTTCGGAACACACCATTCAAAGGCAATGCTTCTTGTCTATCCTCGAGGAATAAGAATCGTTGTGCATACAGCAAACCTAATATATGTAGATTGGAATAACAAAAGCCAAGGTTTGTGGATGCAAGATTTTCCCTGGAAAGATAAAACTAGTCCTAGCAAAGATTGTGAATTTGAGAATGATCTGATTGATTATCTCAAGGCATTGAAGGTATGCTTAATTCTTTTCATGAATTAAATAATTTATGTTCTTAAGATTCAAATATTTCAACTCTTTACAAATAATTATTTTTCTGTTTTGACGGGTGTTTGCAGTGGCCCGAATTTACTGTTAAATTGCGCAATCTTGAGAGCTTCACCATCAATCCGTCGTTTTTCAAAAATTTTGATTATGGCACTGCTGTGGTACTCAGATTCATTTTAATTTTGGTTATTTTCTTCTCGCATTTCAGTTCGTATTTTCTGTTGTAAAGTACTGTGCAAGTTTCATAACTGTGGTGTTTCCTTGTACATTTTGAAATGAGTTTAGTTTGCTTTCAGGTCAGGTTAATCGGGTCTGTTCCTGGGTATCACACTGGTGCTAATATAAATAAGTGGGGGCATTTGAAGTTGCGAAGTGTTCTTAAAAAATGTACTTTTGATAAAGAATTCCGAAATTCTCCTCTCATTTACCAGGTATATTGTATGATGGCTCAGGCCTTATGAACTTATTATATTCTTTGAATTCTAAGCCTTATTAATTTTTATTTGGGATTTGTTTTATATGAAACCTATGAAAAAAGGTGTTCAAAGAAGTTTGTGGGACTAATGAACCTTTGTCCTCTGCAATCGTGGCCTAAATAATGTCGCAGGGTTAAACTTAGGCAATACTAAGCTAGACCGGCTTAGGTGAGCTTGGATGGCTCATTTCATAAGATAAGAGGAGTAAAGTGAACTAGAGAAGCAAGGTTACAGCACAAGCAAAGTGAAAACTGTAGAGGACTAGCTAGAAAGAAAAAGAGCGAAATTTACAGGGAAAATCTTGCATCCAGGACTTAAAGCTTGTTTTGTTGAAATGATAGGAAGAAATGTCTGTCGATCGGTGAAGTCCGTTGCGAAATCTAATCCCTACAAATTACATATTTCGTTCATGTAAATCACACCTCACCTACTGCCATCTACTATCTGAATAGACCTGTAGATTTTACATCAGAGTCTTCACATGGTTGAGCCTATGGTTATCCCATCTTTTAGAATTTGGAATTGGGCACTTGGGTTAAGCTAAGCTGGACAATGTCTTAGCCTTGTGTGATGGATGGGACAGTTAGCATTAGTTTGCTTGTCTAGCTTCGGAGACATTATGTCATATCGATCTTTGAACATTTACACTTGTTTTCTCATCCGGGTCTTTAGTTTTCCTCCCTTGGCTCATTGGATGAGAAATGGATGTCTGAGCTGGCATCGTCTATGTCCTCGGGTTCAACTGAAGACGGAATCCCTATTGGTCTCGGTGAACCATTAATAGTATGGCCTACAGTTGAAGATGTCAGATGCTCTTTGGAGGTAATGTCAATGTGTTTGTTAGGGAATCCATTTGGCATCATCATATTAAAACAACAAAAAAGAATATCATCTCGACAAATTACCATCTTATAAAAGTACAAAGCTTACTGCTATGAATCGATTCATTTTGATCTTTCGTTTTACAGGGTTATGCTGCTGGAAATGCCATTCCCAGCCCACTGAAGAATGTGGAGAAGAAATTCTTGGGGAAGTATTGGGCGAAATGGAAGGCAACTCATAGCGGTCGCAGGTATATGCATATCTTTTCTAATGAATGTGATGCCCTCTACTGCTACTCGATTATCATTCTTACAATCTTTGTTTTCGTGTTTAGTCGGGCCATGCCTCATATAAAGACATTTGCTCGCTATAGTAGCCAGAACCTCGCGTAAGAATTAGACTTTCGAAGCCTTAGGTTAATATAGATATGAGTTGTTATTATTTCATATCAAATCACTGGCTTTTATCGACAGATGGTTACTTCTAACCTCCTCAAATCTAAGCAAGGCCGCCTGGGGAGCTCTCCAGAAGAATAATTCTCAGATTATGATTCGTTCTTATGAGGTATACATCGATCTTCGTGTTATCGGCTGTGAGGTGAAGCACTTTGCTTCTGTTGAGATGATGAATTCAATGTTTATCTTTCTGGTTACAGCTTGGAGTGCTATTTCTACCTTCCAAAAGGCAATTTTCTGGTTTTTCTTGCACCAGGAGTTCTATTTCAGCAGAGGTAGCTCCTCTTTCCTGCTTTTTATATACTGAAGGAGGGGACGAAACTTTCTTACTAAACTCGAATTTCAGGAAAAAGTTAGATCATTAGACAACTCGGAAACGGATAGTTTAAAATTGGTGACCCTGAATTGGGAAGAAAATAAAAACAATGCTTCGTCAGCCGAAGTAATTCGATTGCCATTGCCATACGAACTACCCCCTCAGCCATACGCCCCAGAAGGTCACTCACTGTTCTTCGATTAATTTTGAAGTTTTCTTTGTTGTTCCATCTGTCTAACTAGTACAATCTGTGCAGATGTTCCGTGGTCTTGGGATCGCCGGTATAGTAAGAGAGATGTTTGTGGTCAGGTTTGGCCCCGGCACGTCCAGTTGTACGCCTATAAAGATTCGTGATTCCATTGGGTTCACCTGATAATAGTTGGAAGTCTAAAGGGTTGTTTGGCATAATAGCACTCTTGTAGATTTTGAAAGACAAATACTGTCATTTTGAAAGAAGAAATAGAAGGGGATGTTTAGAGATGAGTGATGAGTAACAGAAGGTAATAATTTCTAACGAAGGGTTCCAAAGGGGGAGGAGAGGCTATTGGCGCCCTACGGCAGCCATGGGGCGGGGATCTGTGGCCCTAGGCGATCACGGATGGTATGGGTGGCCTTGGGCGAATATGGGCAGTAATCAATAGAGAGCATGAGCAGGCCTTGTGCTTTACCTTACCCAACACTCTTAACCCTACATGCGGTGGTTTTTCGATGATTGGGTTTCTCGATGATTGGTTTTCGCGACGGGTGGCAGACGTTGGTCTGGGTCATCAATTAGCCTGTCCTTTGACTGGGCTTGGACTTGTTTTATACAAGAGGACCAACCCCCCGCGAGCCCTGAGACAAGGGTGCTGCATCGTCTCAATATCCAATTCTTGTGCCTTGGTCGAAGGACCAAAGTCGGCAGCTAGATCTTGAACAAGCGAAAATGGTCTATACAAGATCAGGGCCTGGACCAACAAATTGTCCATAACCCTGAAGCCAAAGGCCGCATTTTACTGGACAGACAGACCCGACCTGCAAAGACGCCGAGCCCGAGATGGCTGGCATTGGCGAGCAAGGGAGAAAACATAGGGTAGATTAACTCAGGCTTAACCTCCTGAGTGGGAGTGACAGAGTGGTTTCACCAAATGGGCAAATTTGGGAAATGTGAAGAATTAGAATCCAGCAAAGCAAACATCTCGGCTCTAAATTAGGCAAGTAAATACGGGATTCTGTTACACCAATCCTTGTAATCATCATCAACCCATATCTCCGTCGTCAATTTCGGCGCTTCACTGTTCCGCCATTACTGCACTGGTTAAACTAGAATGGACGTGATTTTTGAGCCTCAGAAAGGGAGGCCCTTCGCCATTGAAGTGGGTTTCTTCGACACTGTTCTTGAGATCAAAGAGAAGATTCAGAAATATCAAGGCATTCCCATTCCAAAACAAACCTTGATTTTCAAGAACCAACCCCTCCATGACGATCAAGACGTTGGGTCTTGCGAAATCCTCCACAACTCCCGCATTCATCTCCTCCTCGACTCCGGCGATGATCTTCCCCTGAAGACGGAAAACCCATGCTCCTCCAAGAAAATCAAGCTCAGCGTCAAGATTCCTTCGTCTGCAACTCGTCTTCACGTAGAAATGCAACCCGACGACAGAGTAGAAGCGTTGAAAGAGAAAATCCATGATTCAGAAGCCCTTCCAGTGAACCGTCTGGTGCTTTGCTTCTCCGGCACCGAACTACTAAACAATCGATATCTGAGCGAATACGAGCTCGCCGACAACTCGGAAATCGAAGTGAGTTTCCGGTCGTCGCCGATGGCCATGGCAGTGCCGTCGGGGTCGAAGAAGTTGAAAGTGATGGTGAAACCGCCAAGCGAGGGCACAAAGATTCCGGTGGAGGTGACCGCATCAGATAGCGTGGGAGAGCTGAGGAAAGAGCTGGAAAAGCTGCAGAAGAGAAACCAGTTCCAGCTTCCGGCGGACGACTACTTCTTCATATACAAGCAGAACGTGATGGAGGACGACAGGTCCTTCCGGTGGCACCACGTCGGGCAAGGCGACACCATTGAGATCTTCAACGGCACCGTCAGTGGTGGATCCTAAACCACAACCAAACCAGTACTTCTCCATTTCTTCGCTTTGGGTTGCTGAAAATTTGTGGGATCAGAACATAAACACACAATTTTTACAGACCTTTTGTTTTTACTATGATTTGCTAGAATCCTGAATCTCCCTGTACAAACTTTACATAAATGTTCTTGAAATTCTAAATGATGAACAAAAATCCTCGTCACTCTACCTCCTTCCATCTCATCTACAACACTTTCTAAATCAATATAAAATCATTTAAAAATGTAACCTCGATGATCCCATGTCCGAAGAAATTCTCTCAATTTTTGAGTTAATTTTTGGAATGAATTCTATCCCTCTTATTCTATCGGTCTTTATATTTCGATTATCTAACAAGTTTGAAATCAAGTTAAAAATTACTAAAAAAGTTTCGAGTGAAACTAAAACACTCGAGATGTACGTGCAAGATTTGAAGATTCGATTAACAATAATATCTAAATTATTAACAACGTGAGAGTGAATGGTTTTTTTGTAAATAAATTTAAATGTTAAGGTCTAAATTATACTTTACCCGTTTCTTCAAATACCAAAATTAGGGAACATACAATTGTACACGCTCTACTAAAGTGTAGTTGGTGGGTAAAAATACTCCTAGTTCTATGTTTGGTATTTAATGTGAGGTAGACCGAGGACTAAACTGGAAATAAAAAAAAGATATTCTGGACAGGGTGGAACCGACCGGAGCTGGACCAAACGCTCCGGTCCGATCTTCTGTTAATCCAATGTGTATTTTTTGGCGTTGCCCAAGATTCAATCAATGAAACCCTACTCATTTTGGAGTGAGGCGGGGGATTTTGCGTAGAACAACCTTAATCCGGGCTCGCCATCTTCTCTTCCTTTTTCTTTTCTTCAGCTCCTCCCGGAACCCCAAATCCATTTGTCAGCCCTAATGGTGATCCGCTGGTATGAACACTCTCTCACTTGTTTTGTCTTCTAACTCTTCTCCCTCTTCATCTGTTTTCGTTGAATTTTTTTTTTTTTTTTTTCTCGTGTGCGTCGTTTTTGGAAACTTTCTTTCATGACTCAATTCTATCCCTTTTCACTCCTTTTCGTTTGAGCCCCGTTGAGTACTACCATTTATTGGTTCAGTCTGGCACTTCTATCCGTTTATTTTGATCTTACAATATGCTGATATGGTTGTTCTTGAACAAAACATTTGATAACTTTCCAGGTTTTCCCTTTCTACAACTTCTAATTCAGGGACTTTTTATCTGTCTTTCTTAAGTAAACATTTTTTTTTCTCTCTAATTGAGTTCGTTGTTTAACCGAACCCATGTGAGTCAATGCCAACGAGATAGAAATCATTTGCCTTCTCAAGTTAATTTATTTGGTACGTCTTCTGATTCTAAGAAGTAGTGCTTTTTCTTCATTTTTACACTCGGTAGATGTCTATGAAGATCTGTAATGAGTACCGGTGAAGAATCAAATGAATAAGCTAAGAATTATCCCTGTCTATGCTTCATTGTTCTATTATTAATGTAAAAGCAAATGAAAAACAAAAGGAAGGAGGTGAAGATCCTCTGAAGAGAAATCCTTGAAATGATTACAAAATGGCAGACCACTCGCTGCCTAAACCCTTGCCACTTAGAGATTGAGGAAGGCAAGGAAAAGTCTAGGGTTAGCGGGAAAAAACTCAGTCCCTCGAACAGTTGGAACATTTGTATTTATGTTGGATTGATTAAAGTTTCATTCTTTTCTACACAATTTCTACTTAAGGTCTATTCAAATTGGAGGAAATCGCTAATATCTCTTTGCTCTTTTTTAGAAGAATTATTCTTTTCTCTTCTCTTGTATTTTCTCTGTTTTTTTTTTTCGATATTGTGCGTTTCTTATTACAAAAAAAAATTTGCGCGCTTTTGAATTGCTGTGAAAACGTAGGCCTCCCTTCTCCCTTTACAGGAGATTTCTTCTTCTTGCTTCCCCATTGAATGTGACAAGATCTCTTTTCAAACTTCATACTGTTGACTGCTTTTGCACCATTTGGGTGCAAAGAAGTTAGGGTATAGATCTCAAGGATAAAGACAATTTTGATTATTGGTACGGTGCAGATGATCGCATTAAAACTGACCTTACTATTTGTTGGATCATAGTCAGATTTTGAAGATAAAAAAAAGCTTTATTTTGTCCTCACAGTGTGATTTGCATTTCTTTTTTGCTTTGAACCATCACAAGTTCCCTTTTATTTTCTGCTGTAGGCTCCTCTTTTGCTAGATAATCATATCTTATTTCTATACTTTCATATCATACATCCGTCCTGGGTCTGTGCATTCACTACAAGTAATTAGTTGCTTCAGGTACCGATTAAGTGTATTTGTTGGATGAAAATAGTTGGAACTCAAAGCAATCATGGCAGATGGTGCTGAAGTTGAGGAAAGGGTAGATCTGGATGAAGAAAATTATATGGAAGAAATGGATGATGATGTGGAAGAACAAATAGATGAAGATGGTGCTGGGGATGGTGATGAAAATTCGGAGGGTAACTTTGAAGGGGTGCATAAAGAATCTCTGATTAGGACAGGTGAAAAAGGGGACACAGTGGAAGAGGATGAAGACAACCCTGCTAGTCAATATGCGGAAGATGTAGATACAGTAAAAAATTCTGCTGATGGACGTGATAAAGAGAAGTGGGCTCAATTGCTTGCCCTTCCTCCCCATGGTTCAGAAATTTTCATTGGTGGAATTCCTCGCGATGCTACTGAATATGATTTGAAGGAATTATGTGAAGCACTTGGGGAAATTTTGGAGGTCTGTATTTAGCAGTGAATTCTATTGCTTGTCAGTTTGTTTTCTGGAGGTCATGTAATAATTTTTTGCAGATAAGACTAGTGAAAGATAGAGATACTGGTGAAAACAAGGGCTATGCTTTTGTGGCATTTAAATCAAAAGAGATAGCTCAAGATGCTATTGCAGAGTTACATAACAAAGAATTTAAGGTAAAATGCAGTAACTATTGAAAGTTGGTTATCCTTTATGTCATCTTTAACTGATATTTGTTGTTGATTTTCCTTTTTAGTCATCTTGCTCTCATAATGCAGGCTAAAACGCTGAGGTGTTCCCTTTCCGAATCTAAACATAGATTGTTTATTGGTAATGTGCCCAAAAGCTGGACGGAGGATGAACTTAGGAAACATATACAGGGTGTTGGTCCTGGAGTTGAAAATATCGAGCTCATTAAGGTGGACTTTTATTTTTTCAGCTGCTCTAGTACGCGATGATTGGAATTTTTGTAGTTCATGTAACCATGTTCTGCTGTTTGATTTTTGCAGGACCCCCAAAATGCTAATAAAAATCGAGGATTTGCCTTTGTTCTGTATCATAATAATGCCTGTGCAGACTATTCAAGGCAGAAAATGTCAACTGTAAACTTTAAGCTAGATGGCAGCTCCCCAACTGTTAGCTGGGCTGATCCTAAGAGTTCGCCCGATAATTCTGCTACTGCACAGGTATTGTGGAGACCATTTCTGCATAATCTTTCAAAATTATCGTAGAAGTAAATGTGAGGTAAAAGTGAATTTAATCTCTCACTTTCCTCATTGTGCTTCATATTAATTTGCCTCTATGATGTATCTAAAATAGCTAAGAAAATGAATGAATTACCTGTTCTAATCATAGTAAGTGCACCTGTGGCAGAAAGAAAAATATATTTTCACTTAATGGCTTATTGGTAGCATAAGTAATCCACATTTTCTTTTTAGTTTCGTTTCTTTGAATAATGAACTTAGGGTTTACTTTGACATTAACATTCATTGCAAAAAATTAGAAAGCTCTATTTCAGAACAAGTAAATTTAGTGGTTTGAAATGTGGACGTCTTACATGCCTTTAAATCAAGTGAAAAGAACAATGACTATGATAGTCCTCCAATGAGGCTTACTTATGCAAGAAGGTGGTATAACGAAGTAAGGAAAGGATAGGGGAAGAAGGGAAAATGGTACTGACTAGAGGATTCAATGGGGTGGAGGGGTACTTTTGGGTGGGAACGCTGAGGTGGAAGAAAAAGGGTATTGGTAGGAAGTATATAAATACTCTAATAAGGGGGGTTTAGAGGATATGAAGAATTTAGATAGGAAAAGGGTTGGAGGAAACCGAGCCTCTCTTGATTGCTCATTCGTGTAATTTTCAGTTTTTCAATGAGAATTCTCTGTTTTCTTTCTTCATTGCTAACTAGGCTCCTATGAGACTACTATCGAAGAATGCCTAAATTTAGTGCTCTTGGAATGAGTATGCTTTACATACATTTAAATCACGTGGAAAGAAATATCACTACTAATGATAAAGTTAATGAACATCTTTTGTCACGATGTCCTTTGATGTCTACCATTATTGAACTCTAATTGAGTTGTCTGTATTGTGGACTCACATAAGGATGAACTTTTGATTCACATAGAATGACTAGAGCTCTGACAATCACATTTATTATATTTGTAGTTAGTGTCAGTATCATGATAGAATATAGGATAAAGTACATATTAAACCTTGAATTTAAGGGGTCTGATCAACTTAAATTTTGATTTTTTTTAACGAAATGAACTTCGAATTCGATTTGTTCAACTTAACGTTTGAACATTTTTTTTGCTAAAATAATCATTGAATTTTACACCGTGAACAAAAATGAAGCTCGAACTAGCTTTTTTGGTTTTGCTCAATTTGGTTCCTGTTCGGTTTAGACTCGGTTTTAGGTTAATTGAAAAATAAAAAATTTAAAGAGTCAATTAAAAAATCATCTTGCTTTGAAGTTTATTTTGATATTTACTATAATATTTAAAATTTAAATTAAAAAATATATAAATATTATAATATTGGTTCGGTTTTGTTACGATCGGAGCAAAATTGAGCTAGGTTTAACTTGTTTGCGCTACAAAGTTCGAGGTTAATTTTGTTAAAAAGAATGTTCAGGGTTTAAGTTGAACGAATTTTAAAGTTCAAGGTTCATTCTATTTGAAAACAAAATTTTAAGATGAAATTAAATGGCCCCAAAGTTTAAGGTTTAGTTTGTACTTTACGCTAGAATATATATATATATACACACACACACACACACATATATATATGTATGTATGTGTAGGCTTTTTATCTGACAGTATATTGCTTTGGAGATTCCAGGTAAAAGCTCTTTATGTGAAAAATATTCCTGAGAACACCACTATTGAACAACTGAAAGAAATTTTCCAACGTCATGGAGAAGTCACAAAAGTAGTCATGCCACCTGGCAAAGCTGGGAATAGCAAGCGAGATTTTGGGTTTGTGCATTATGCGGAGAGGTTGAGTGCATTGAAGGCCGTCAAAGATACCGAAAAATATGAAATTGATGGTATTTGTCTCTTTTATATTCGTCGATATCTATTGGGTACTTCTTTGATGGTATAAAACGCAAATCCTTAGTATTTTCGATTATTTGTCTGTATTGATATACTAACATAACTCAGCCGATACCTTGTCTCAGTGTGTTCAGTTTTCAAAAATAAATTCTGCATCTTTGCAGAAGTTAAAATGATAAAGTTAAGAAAATGTTGTAAAAATGCTGACCGGCTGTATGGTCGAATTGAAGTTTAATTCTTCAGTTCATATTTTCGTGTTTTTAGTCATTGAACTAGAAAAGTGATCATTTATATTTATATGCATACTTTAATTTTTAGATTTTTTATTCCCATGGAAGATAAGCAAACACTCGTCTCTCTGTTTTATTTGGCTCCTAGTTCTTGATGTTTCAAAGATCGTATTTTGGACTCTCAATTGCAGGCCAAGCTTTAGAGGTGGTCTTTGCTAAGCCACAGAGTGATAAAAAACCTGATGGTCCTTATCCACATACCTATGCTTCTCCTCCTAACCATGTTCTCCACCCGGGATATGGCGGTTTTGCTGGAAACCCATATGGCTCTCTAGGGAGTGGTTATGGTTCTGTCGCCGGTTTCCAACAGGTTGGTCACTAAATCAGAAACCGGTTTCCTCCATCTTGCTTTTTGTGTGTTTTTTTTTAAAATTCATATTTATCTTGTCAAACTGTTTGCATAATAAACAGCCAATGATTTACGGTAGGGGACCCATGCCGGCAGGAATGCAGATGGTGCCAATGGTTCTACCAGATGGTCGAATTGGTTATGTTCTGTAAGTTTCGCCATTAGCTTACACACACAGCCCGCACATTCCATGAATCGAATTTATCAACAAATTATTTTAATTAAAAAACATATAGAGGTATTGACGGCTAAAAAAGGCACATAAATAGCTTACAAGATCTTGAACTGATAAATCTGCCACCTGCGGGTTATGCAGACAGCAGCCAGGAGTACAGATGCCACCTCCCCGGCCACGAAGAACAAGTGCTGGAATATCAGGCCGGCACGGCACCGGGGGTGACGAAGGGAGCCGGGGTCGGAGATATAAACCTTATTAGAAGTAACAGATTGAAGAAATTTGTTAAATTGAAAACAATTACTATAGGTTCTATAGGTTTTTTAATGACTAATTTTATGCCTAGACAAATAACATCTTTCAACTCATCCTTCCCTTCTCCCATTTGGGAAAGATACAACGACACACACCGTGATGGGCTCTGTTGGAGGATCTGACTGGAGTGTTGAATAGTTTTCCTTTGACCTGTAGTTTGTCAATGCAAATCTTAGTGGAAGACTTGAAAGCACAATCAACCCATTTTGTCGCTTACTTTTTGTTTGCAACTTGAACCGGATCGGAGTTCAGCCGGACATGTTCCAATTGCTTGGTTCTGGTGATTTTTGGAGTAAGGATAATGTTTATCGAACTCGAAAGATAGTGTTTAAATATTGAAGTAGAACATCTGGGAATGCTTGGGATTATTAGCAGCTATTCCATAATACGCAGCAAACAGCTCATAAAGAAGGAACTTTAACTGGGTACTTGTCAATGGAGTCAAGCCAGGGGTTAACTAGCCGGCAATCTCCGATCGGAATTTCCTTCAATGCTTCCAGACTGAACTGTTACACTTGAAGCCCGACCCAAGCGCTATCTGTCATACCCGATCACCCTTCGACACCCTTCCTTTGGCTTCGGTATAAGCCAGCTCGTACCACAAGGAGCTGATCGACGTGTTTCCGAATCGGTGGAGAGTCATTCTCGACGGCTCCATATGCCACTCGTCCAGAACCGCCCGACCGCCTGCGTGAATGCAGAAATGCTCGAAAGCGAGCTTCAAATCTGGTATGTACGGCTTCACCTTTGCTTTCAGTGCCTTCTTTCTTCATCAGCGTGGGGAAGAACATCAACTGCTCTGAGAAAGGCAGAACTAGTGGACCCAGAGTTGTGATGTGCGTCTTCAGCGCGTCTCCGGCCACCGCCAATAAATCACGATCAAGTGAGACCCCAACTAATCCTTTGTTGTCCTGTTTTTGAAACACGCAGTTATAGCTTTTGTCGTCCGCGCCTTTATGGGTTCGCACCGTGTGCACAAGCTCGTACTTGGATCGCCGCCGATCGCGGCTACAGTTTGACAGAAGCACCACCGCGCCTCCCATCTGGAAGATGCAGTTGCAGAGCAACATAGGGCGGTCGTTTCCGAAGTACCAGTTGAGAGTAATATTCTCCATGCTCACCACTATGGCCTAAGTGTTGGAATTTGCTCTGAGAAGGTTTTTCGCCAAATCAATGGAAATCAGGCCTGCGCTGCAACCCATTCCTCCCAGATTATAGCTCTTAATGTTGCTGCTAAGATTGTAGTGGTTGACGATCATGGCTGACAGAGACGGACTCGGGTTGAATAACCTACCGTTCACCACCAATATTCCTATATCTTTTGGTTTGACGCCAGTTTTCGCAAAAAGAGCGTCGAGGGCGCCGAACATGACCGACTCCGACTCCGCCTCCGCCTCCGACCGGGCCTCCGCCATGCATAGATTAATACCTCTGGGTACATACGTTTCATCTCCGAGACCCGACCGGTTCGATATCCGCGTCTGAAACTGAAGCGAGTCTTCTTCAAAAGCGCCATTCTCCTTCGTCATTTTCAAGAAAGACTACACCGACATCTCCCTCGCTTCTTCCGGCTTATAACAGGCAAACTCCACGAGATAAACCGGGGCAGACCGCTTCGTCAAGTAGACGGCAAACAAGAATGACAGCAGGGAAGAACCGGCTGCAAGTCTTGCAGACGTGTCGATGGAATCGATTTGAACCATACGAGTAACCAGCAACTCATAAAGCAGGGCGAGCTTCAAGCCAGTGAGGCGAACGGACCAGAAGAGAAAGAGAGGTAGAAGAAGGAGAAACATGAAAATGGCGGCAGGGTTTACTTCTTCATTTAGAAATTAGGAATATAGCTTAATAGATCTCCACGTATTCGTTAAGACATCGATAACTCGTATAAAAGTTTTCGTAACTGTGTACATGTGAAGAAGAAAGACATAAAAGATAAAGATATGGAAAATTAGATGCATTTCATTACGCTGAAGCTTGTTCTTCCCATCTACCTCTAACAATGAGTAATTCCAACTAAATCACTCTTTTGATGAACCACTTTCTGAAGTCTCGCACTTGATACGTTTGTTCCGTAGTCCACCGTTTCATGACCTGCACTGCACACGCGACTTGTGTCAACTCCAAACACATCATGAGAGAGAGAGAGAGAGAGAGAGAGAGAGAGAGAGTACCTCACTTCTTCAGCAGGTTCTTCTGACTTCCACACTATATCTTTCAACCCAGATGAGAAGCTTTTGTAAAACTGTAGGATGACAAGAAAAAAGATTATACCCTTAAAAACTTATAGCAGTTATAGCAATAGTAGGCCATTTTCTTGTAGCTACTTCCATGGAATGTCCAACAGAGCAGTGAAATTTAAGGCGTATACACTGAATATGCATAATTCAATGAATTCAAAAAGTCATATTTGACATGCCTTGTGAAACTCGAGAGTGTCGCCACCCGTTTTACGTAGCTCCACCATGTGTAATGAAGGAGCAACCTCAAACACCTGAAATGGAACATAAAGCCTCCTCATCGTCCGAAGTATACAGAGATTTAGAATTTGATGAGTTTTCGCTGACATAATGACATGGCAACATTCGAGTTTCAATAAGAATGTAAGATTCTACCTCAGTGGCAACAGAGAGGTGCCCTTTCCGGCCAGTCTTGTCCCCTTGTAATTTCATCTGCCATATTTTGAAAATGACGATAGTTATTTCGAGAGATGTTAGTTAAAATACGAACAACACGTACAGGCGAAGAACGGACAGTGTTAAACCTTGTAATTGTTCTTCCGAACATTGAATCCCAGAGGCTTTGCAGCTTCCTCAATCTTAGAGATGATTTCATTTGCAGGAGATTGGGATGTAAAATGGGTTTCTCTTTTCACATTACCCTAAAGAAATGCATGTCAACCAACATTAAAACATGTGTTAAACACGATGAAGTTCAATGGCTCGACTTTACTCGAGTGTTGGATAGATTAGACCCACCATTGAATCTTTAAGGCTTTACATACATAAATGAATCATTTTCTCAATAGGATCAAACTCGAAATAGTTCAATACCTTCTGTTTTTCAAATAAATTATCAAGGCTGAAACCAGGCGACCTGGAAATAAGCTCGAAAGCGTTCATCGACACGGGTTTCTCTCTCCTCTCTGTCACGAGATGTTCCTGCAATAGACGGAATATTAAAAATTTTCAAACAGAGCATATATATCTCCATCCTTAAAGATTGCTGTCAATAGCATTAGTTACAGAGGTTGATTAAGAAAATGACCTTTGAATCATTGAAAACAGCATCAATATCATCCAGATTTACATCATTTTCCATTTCAAAGTGGGGAGGTTTATAACCTTTCTTAAACCATTCATCTTCGAGAATTTGCGGTATTGTTATCCGCTGCTCCAAAAAAATAAAAAAACTCTAAGAGAAGGACAGCTCAAAATTTTCATCGATGTCGAGACCAAGGAGAAACTCACTGTGCAAGGGTTCGGATCGAGAATACGCTTAATCAGTCTCTTCGCGCCTGAGGAAAACCACGAGGGACAAGAAAAGGCAGCCTTGCTGATCTGAGTTTTGTGCATTAACATCAATGCATAAATGCTTGCTTCCTCTGATCAGAACAAGGAAGAAGAATAACATATAAAAATGTACTTACTTTCCTATACAAAGCCATTAGATTTGATTCATCAAAGGGCAAGAATCCAGCCATGAGAACAAACAGAATGACCCCGCAAGACCAAATATCAGAGGCAGTTCCATCATAACCTTTGTCATTAAGAACCTGATAAAAATATATCAAAGTGTAGTTAAGAAATCCGTAGATGTTCTCTTCGAAATACGATATACACGATTTGGATACCTCGGGAGCGACATAATTTGGGGTCCCACAGGCAGTGTGAAGCAAACCGTCATCCTATAACACGTAAAACAAATGATATCTTCATTTTGTATCGAGTTCTCTGATGCATGGCCAAAACAATAAACCAAAACGCAATCAATCAAAACTTACTTTCATCTGCTGTGACAATGCACTCAATCCAAAATCAGAAACTTTAAGAACACCGTATGAATCCAATAGGAGATTTTCTGGCTGCAAAAATAAAGAACAGTTAGGAAAGGACTTCCTAGAAAGTTAAGCACTATAGACACGGCATGGAATACGGCTGAACCTTCAGATCCCGGTGGTACACGCCCCGACTATGGCAGTAATCTACGGCATTAATGAGCTGCTGGAAGTATTTTCTTGCTTCATCTTCTTTAAATCTCCCATTTGCAGCCTTTAAATCACCTCGCTAGTAAGCTTCGCATATTTTAAAAGTCGTAATTCACAAACTATACGTCAAATCCAAGCTCCTTACAATTTTGTCGAAAAGCTCACCACCATCCACAAACTCGAGCACGATATAGATTTTCGATTTGCTGGCCATGACCTATAAACAAGATACATAATAAGTCTGCATAATTGAACATTCGAAGATTCCCATATTTCCCTTCTGCATCATACCTTATCATTTCTAGACCAAATACCAACAATTTGAAATACAAAACTTTTGTTTACTTCAAATTTTGCAGCATGAAATTGTCTGTGAATCTCTAATTGAGTCACAATATAACTTCAGTAGAAGCTCAATCTTTCGAAAAAACAGGGTCTTATAACCAGAGATGAAGACCTTATTGATATCGAAATGATCTACGTGGGTCCTATTGCTTGATCACACCATTAATTTTCTAATCAATAAAGAATCATCAACCTAATTATCATTAACCAACAAAAGAAGAAATTAAAAATAGTTACTTTTTAGTCAGGATCTATGATTAGACTGCTTTAAATTTGCAAAACAGAAATCAAAAATCAAAACAAAGAATCCAAGTAAACATAAAAATATCATCACAGTGCATAGTACCTCATAAATCTGAATTACATTTGGATGCTTTATCAACTTCATCGTGGATATTTCTGTCTTAATCTGCAAACACAGACACGAACCGGGTGAGCAGCATGAAAAGATAAAGGCGGCAAGCGGCGGTGGAGCAAGGGTACCTGTTCAACCATCTTGTGGCGGAGGACTTTGTCGCGGTCGAGAATCTTGATTGCAACGCATTGGGAGGTGTCGAGGTTGGTGGCGAACTTGACTTTAGCAAAGCTGCCCTCGCCCAGAGTTCGACCAAGCTCATATCTTCCTACACGCATGCGGGTCGCCGGAGAGTGGGTGGTCATTTTGAACCGAAGCCAAGCCGGTGGAGTTTGTTTGCAGAGACGTCAAGGTGGTTGGTCGAGAAAAGGACGCCCCTTTGGATTGCTTATTCTTGGTCGATTAAAAAGGACAGCGATCCTATCCTATCCTATCAGTTTTCTCCTGCCCAAAATAAAATAACCTCCCTCTCTCCCTCTCTATTTATACATGTTTCTCCTCCGATTCATCGCTCCCCTCAAATCTATCCTAAATTAATGTCCACTTTACTAAAAAAAAAAAAAATCATTTTTACGATCACTGACCACACTTTATTTTGTTATTCAATCTTCACTACTTCCAAGGAGGATGAGGAGAAAAAGCTTTGATTTTTGTAAATACTGCTTCTAATGGTGGCTGCCCACTGAAACACTGATGACTGACTCAGCGCGCCTCTCTACAAAGAAAGAGGACAGAGTTTACCCAAAAATAAAAACCTGATAATACTGATGTCAGTGGTGGGGTTGGTAGGGGAGAGCAATAATTGGGAACGTCCAAAACGGCTTCCTCGACGCGGAGTTGAATTTATTGGAAACAAGCGATTGCGATGATGCGTAGCAACTTCCTGTTGTTGTCTTTATCTTCTTTCTCTCCCTTTCTCTTCATTTTTTCTCTGGCTTATATTTGCTTATGCCTCCTTGTTTCATTCTCTCTCTTTCACTCCCACACACGTCACATGGGTGTTGTGCAAATTGATCTAATCATATTTCCTTTTGAATTCGCATTTATAAATTCACTCTCACTCCTGGTGCTCTTCGTTCAATATTGTTCGATTTGAGTTGGAACACGCATATATTTATCATTGTCCGATTTGAGTCGAAACACGCATAGATTTATTTATAAGCTTAGTCCAAAACGCTTTATACTAGGTATAAATAAAAACTAAACTTATAAATCATACATTTTTCATTCTTCCAAACAACGTGAGATTGTGCACCCCTACTAGTATGAGTTGAGTCTTTCATATTGAGTCGTGATGTCTTCACACGATGTACTATCACAATTTCTCATCTTCGGGGCTTGACGTATTCATCGGCCTCACTTCTGGTAAGACAATGACTCTGATACCATTTGTAAATTATTCAAGTGCTTCAATTATAATATTCTCCGCTTTGCGTCCTAACATGCACAAATTTATTTTTGACATTAGTTTAAAACACGTTGTAGTATGTAGAGAAGGGAACTGTATAAATAAATCATGCATTTTTCACTCTTATATGCAATTTGGGATTATGCACCCTACTGGTATGGGCTAGACCTTCACGATGAATCGTCATCGCCTTCACATGACATGTTGTCACAAAAAATATCTAATCTTTAAGAACCACCCTCGTGTAGGACGTGTACTGTGTGTGCTTGCATGTTCTCGTGTCAAGAAATATTCTTTTCTTTATTTAATGTGTATTAGATCTCATTTAAACGTGATGTTTGTAAGAAAACTCACCACAACCTTGAATTGTAGTGTGATCTTATTTTCATCCTCGCGTGTCTTTTAAGACTTAGCTACAAGGAAGATGATTGACTTAGGTAAACAACACGACGATCTTTATTACACGTTTCCGGTGAAAAAGGCCAGCCTCTCATCATATTTGTACTTCCAAACCTAGAGCATGTGTCGTGGGGCTTCCGTCCTCATCTCGTTTCAAGTCGGTTTCTTCACTTTCATCTCTTAGTAATATTCCTCATTATGCAACTAAGGCTAGAAACTGGTTGGTTCGGTCTGGAATGTCTTAACTAAAATAGAGAAGTCAAAGATCAGTTACTGAATAATGTATCTTCCTTGGAAATTTACTTATTTCTTGCGAGTACAAGAAACAAGCAAATGTTTCTAGATCATCAGCGGGAGATGGATACCGAGTTATAGCTAACACGTGCTTGAAACTAACTTGACTACACTATACCTTCCAAGATCTAGAAACTTCACAAAGCATATTGAAATAGATTTCCTCATAGTTCAAGAAAAATTACAAATTAGAATGTTCGGTCCTTATCTTTCTATATGCTTTCATCCAACTGACATACACGAAAGCCTCGGGGACATATCAATTTATGGCATTACATGACAAGTTGGGACGTCATGATATTCGCTCTACAACTCGAGGATGTATCTTTTAGGAAATATTATTTTTCTTATTTAACACAAATTATATCTCATTATATCTGGATAACATATTATTAGGCAGATGAAAATCTTTCTTCAAGAAAGATTTATTTCTTATTGATTTGTTGAATCTTTCCCCGCATAAGATCGTTCCTCGGGAAAGAACTTTCTTTAGTTGCCGATTATATCTTTATTTAAGAAAAATATTTTCTTGCTTGATTATTGTAAATTTCAATAAATTGTATTAGAAATCAATACAGAGAAAATTATTTCATCACATTCTCTTTACACCGAAGGAACCGTGGTGAAGCCCGAGCCCGAGCTTGAACATATTTGTTTCACTTGTATGTTTGTCTATCTCATCTCGTCGGAGCGTAAAGTTTAAAATCAAAACAAAGTTTCTATTAACTTTATTCTTTATTTCTCAAAACTTTATTCTGTGTCAAACTAGTCAGATGAATAAACACTAACTCAGATGGGGATTGTTAATTGAACGGTAAAAATTACGTGATTCATCTTTCTCTTAAACCTTCTCTTTTTAGAGGATCGAAATTACTTCCCTTTGGACAATGGATTATGGAAGTCTAAAATAGAATCACGAAGTTAACTATGAGTAAGGGACTTTGACGCTTTTAATTTTATAAATAGTACATTTACCATTAGGCTTCACAAAATATACCCATGACACAAATATACGTATGAATAATGCTATGTTTATCCTCTTATTATATTATTTTAAAATACTCGCTGACGTTTCAAATAACAATTTATGCAATTAATAAAATAAATTAACTATAAATAATTAATTACATGGATTATATCAGTTATTGTTTGACACGTTAATAAATATTTTAAAATAATAGAATAAGCATAGCATTACTCTATAAATATTTACTATTTACACATTTGGTTCAATTTGAACTATCTCGTGTCGTCATAAATGCTCTATGATCGAAATATAGAATTCGTATTTAATTGCTTTTAACATACTTAAAATTATAATGTACAGTATAATATACGTGTTAACCCACCCGACGTGTTAAACTATGTCTAACAACTCCATATATTCTAAGTGTATATTCTCAACTTGATTGATATCTCTCGTGATTCTTAGGACTAACCTAACTTGTTCATGTACCCATGTATTGCATAATTTTGTTCATTCTTTTTTAAAGTTTCTCCAATAATGCACCCCCTCCTCTAAAAATCATTGCAGTTTTGAAAAATAGTATTTCAGTTGCTTAAAATAGGTTCGAGACGTAACAAAAAATGATAAATATTTTTTAAAATAGATATTCACCGGGAAATCCAAATATGTTACGCAAATAACTTTTGTCGTGTCTCGTCTCAATAGCTCTTCTTTTTTAGGCTATGGAGCGGGGGTTTATGGAGATCTCTCTCTCTCCCAACTCACCGCAACCTACCTCTAGTTTTCGTCGTCGTCGTTGTTGTTCAATTCTGTTTGTACGTTGGATAGTCGCTCGTTGTTGTGATTGCACTTCCAAGCCCTAACTCAACTTGTTGCTTTGATTTCAGTTCATTTCTCGTTGTTTCAATTTTCGATACTGTTTCAGATCTCTTGAAGAAACCAAATAAGCAAAGGTGGGTGATGGTTTAAACCCAAGACACATGCACACGAGTTAACTCGGCGGAACAAGTTTCATAGCCCTACCCAAAAAACAATAGATCAAAAGTGCTGTTTCCAACAAGTTGTTTGGATAAAATAATAATAATAAAAAAAGACAGATAAATGGAGATCACTGCTACTGTCATACCTCTGAGTTGGAGGTTCTGTTAGTAGTTTGAACCCATAAAGACTAACTAACCCAACTGCCATTCTATCCTACCAATTAATTGTTAAGAATTTGGCCCTTCATCAATGGAGTCAATTAAATTTGGGAATTTGGGATTGAGTAGAAGGTATTCTATTGGGTAATGTTCTTATTGAATGTTTCTCCAGATTTGAAGATTTTGTGATAAAACCAATCACGCTCCGAGAATAAATCAAAAGTTAATTAGAATAATGAAAGAATAAATAGATACATAAGTATTTACGTAATTCGTACTAGATCGTTTTACATTCACAGTACAAAATTTCAATTGCAAATTTTGTTAAAGAGTAAAAAAAATAAGTATTTCTATGATGTTACGACATTGATTGCAACATCACCCTAAGATTATAAAAAAAAAAAAACATTTATTGATAAATTGTAACGACCCTCGTAGATTGCCACGATTCTTGACATGACTTTCCTAATCTTTAAAGCAATTTGAACGTAAAATTTTTTGACTTTTCCTTAAAACTTTAAATTGGTTTTTTTGGACCTTTAAATACATTAAACAATAGTTGGAAACGTGTTTAAAACATATTTAAAAGGATTCATTTAAAGTAGAAACGAATTACATTTAAATCCGAACTTGGAAAAATTCTACACATGGGCCACAGGTGGCACGCCCCTAAATCATTATATGCATTAAAATCTTTCAATCAAGGTAAAAAAAACTCAAAATAATTAGCAAAAATTACAAAAACAAACTGCATAGATAATTGTAAAAGTTGAATATATACATATAGACGAAAAAGACTCCCAAACAGTTTCAGTATTTTTCAAATCTCAAAAGCTATCTATAATCCTATTCAAGAAACTATAAACAAGTACTTTAAACATAAAAATGTCACCCACGGGTCAAAATGTCGCCAGATTGCCACAACCAACCTCCATGAATTTGTTCGTCCAACTGCATCTATTTATCAACTCGAGGCTCAAAGTCTTCATCTGTACAACAAGTACCTACATCACAAAGTTTAACTCATGAATCTAACGTTCAGCAAGATTATATCAATGCTATAAAATGCATGTGCTATGCATGATCATTTTCAAAACATGTATATATTTCACATTTCATTTAATTCTAGTGACATGGTGGTTAAAAGGACATGTTAAAGGCGTAGACTTAATAAATATGTCATGTGTCCCTCCGGCCTAGGTCAGTCTCAGGATCCGCAGAGTTTTAACCACCCTGTGGCCCACCTAGCGGTAAGTATGCACAGGGCTTATGGTGAAAGATATCATATGTCATCTCCGTCCCACAACTTAACCGATACGTTACATAACATGACATTTTTTATTTTGCATGATTTTTTGAAAAACATGATACATGAACATACAAATGTGCATATAACTTATTATATATCTTAAATGCATAACATAGACAATCCTCAAAACATTTAGTAACACAATGACACTTAATATAAAACAACTTCTAATAATATAACTACTCATAACTGTACCCCTTAAAACATATAAAACCTAGTACCTTTGTGATGTAGTCTTTAGTAGCCAAACACATGCAATATAAATTTACCTTTGGTCCTTAGCAATACGTGCACTTAATTACTTATCTTTACGTTGCAAAAACCTAAAAACACAATATTTTTAAACATTATCATTCAATTGTCCAACACTTATCAAACCAATACACAAAACCAATTTAACCACGTATAATATTAACTTCAATTCACACAATTCAATTCAAATAGCTTAAACCCAATCAATTATCAAAATTCAAACGAACTCCTTTCAACATCTTAGATTTAAATCTTATTTTTGGCTCAACTTCAAACATTAATATCTCACTCAATTCTTAACGGAATTCAACGATTCAAAAGCCAAAATTTAACTTAATGTGTCTAGTTTAACATGATATCATTCATTTATCGAAAACGAAAATCAATAAATGGCAGAGATGAAAAACCCAAACTGCCCAAATTCTCAGAATCACCACGTAGTTGTTCAACTTCAAAAATTCACAACAAATTACATACATGTCCAGATTTAATGATTCAAAATTCTATAGAATCCTTGAGATGTCTAGTTTAACATGATGGAATTCATTTATTAAAAACCAAACATCATAAATGGCAGAAAATTCAAAAACCAAAACTGCCTTGTTTTTGATAAGTTCCAAACATAATTTCCAACTTTCATCAAAATTCAACCAACATCCAATTTCCTTCCATATCAACCCTTAAAATGATCTTATAACATAATCTAGCATCCATTAAGAGAAAATACACCAACCTATTCAACATTTTCGTGCATCATTTTAGCATTCACCATTCATCAATTAAATGCATCACTTAATTTATAGGCATGTTCATATATCATGAATAAACCTCAATTAGGAGAAGAAAACAACAACTAAGCCAGAATTTTCGTGCTCCATAAATATGGTTTACAATTCACTAAATAAACTCAACAAAATCACAACTCAACCTTCACAAAAATTAACCTATTTCATAAATAAAATCAATTCATCAACTAACCTTGAGTTTCTTAAGGAAAAAAGAGAGCTTTTGTGCAAGAAAACCTTCAGCAATGGACGAGGGAGGATGGTGGTTTTACGAGTGCAGAGAGAATGACCTTTAGGGTAAAAATTTGGTGGTGTTGTGGTTTAATATTCTCTACGCAATTTACTTTTTACCTTAAACCTTAAACTACGTGTAATTTTCAAAACTACACGTAGTTTTCTTCATCCATCCTTATTTCACTATTCTTCAACGTGATTTGCTCTCTAATTCTCCATGGTTTTGTTGACTTTTCAACCCTTCACATTTTACATCTTTCTCTTTCTTCTTTTGTTTCTCTTTTGTTTTTTGTTTTTTTTTTAATTTTTCCTTAATTTTCATTTCTTTTATTCATTCTTTTTTTTTTCATCATTTATCCATTCTACGACCAATTCCATCAAAACATCCAATACATTATATTCAAGTTTTGTACAAAGAATTTCAAGAACAATTACGTGATACAGAAAATTCAGGTGTTACAGAAATCTCTTTCACCATTTTTTCTCCGACTCTGCTCACACCACTCTATATATGATTTTCTCTCTTGTTCTTCTTATCTTCCTATCAACCTTCAACCTTCTAACTAATTTATTTGCAATAGACTATACAAATTTGAACAATGATAAAATACCAGCAAATATAATTCAAAAAATTTTTGAACCAAACCGAACCAAAATGCAAAATCAATAATTAACAGACGAGCGACTTCTATATATGTCTAGTTACGTATTTACATTGTGCAGTTAGTAGATTGAATAGATACACTAAACGTGTCGTAAAAATAAATACAAAACATCATTTTTTATGTGCGATCTGAAGGAAAAAATCCACGAGACAACGTGTTTTTAAGATTATTGGTAATACATTAGAGACTCATCTTTTCAATGCGAGTTGAACAAGAGCATGGACTCATTAAAACTACCATTTTGTCCATTACAAAGGACAAGATCAGATAGCTGCAGTAGCGCAAAAGTGTTTTATTCCTAATCTTGATAGTTTTATGTAGAGTAGATGTTGATTTAAGGTGACCGTGAAAAGAAAAAGGGAATGTGAAATGGGGATGCTATAAAAGGGTGGAAGCCCAACGTCTTTAGGAGAAGAGTAGGTGAAGCAAATTAAACTAAGGTATTATAAGCTCACGTCTACACGTCTTCTCCTTTTGTTCTCCTCGGCTACAACCTCTCCCGGCTTCTGCAATTACTCGTACCAAACTCAGCTGGGATCATCCAAATTCAGTGGAGGGTCAGCACCCATTTCAAGAATCGTCACAAAATTTAGGGTTCATGGGCAGTGACAGATTTTGCCTAATATAAAAATAAAAGCATGAACGACGAGAGCGGCAGATGGAAACGAGACCAGATAGTATTTGTCTTTTAAAAAATTGGAAAAGAGTGGAGGAGACGTAATCCGGTCTCTTCTGCTTAGATGAAATGGCAGGTCTCTTCTTCGCATGAGTTTAAATCTCAAACTCTTCCAGGCTCCACCTGCAGACCTCTCTCTCTCTCTCTCTCTCCTCTTTCTCTCTCTAACTTCCTGGAAGTTGTGAACTTCGGTAAGTCTTCTTCTTCTCTATATGACTAGGAAAACAGGGGATTGTTTTTTGACATTTTGAATGCTGATTTCAAGGAGAAGGAAATCGGAGGATCGATGGAGGAAAAGAAAGAAGTGACGGAGAAGAGTGTGGCGGCGGTGAGCTGGGCGGTGGTTGTGTGGATGATTTTAGGGAGCGTGATGGGAGGGCTTCTCCTGGGTTGGTGGGAGTGGAAATTTCATTCTGACTACGAGCAGCTTTGGATGGTTCCATTTGGTCTTATTTTACTGGTGACGCCCATCATTGCTTTCTCCTCCGTCTTCATCTCCGGCGTCTGCTGCATTCCCGCCGCCGCAGTTCACAGTTTGGATGATGACCCAGAAACATGATCTGACGAAATCTCATCTCTTTTAGTGCATAATCATTTCTTATTTCAATAAATATCCTTCTTCAAGTGCTGTTTAAGAGTAGTGTACGGAGAATAGGTTTAGGAGAGAGAGAGAGAGTAGTGATCAACCCGTGGAGTTCTATCATAGTACGTTGGGAAAGTATATGGCCTTCCCTGGTTAATGTAGTTGTAAAAAGTCAAACATAATAACTCAATCCAAGACACTTGATCAACTCTACATGCACATTAGGACAACTCCATGTTATTATTCTATATCTACTGCCGGTTCAAGATACAAGCCCGCCTTACAAATATACCGATCGCTTCGGTTAAAATAAAGCAAGAATATCAGTTTTAGCAAATATCTTTTCGTCCATCCGATGCCATTACGTGTAGAAGAAGATTGCGAACAAGACTTGTGACAATTTTCCATGCTAAAAATAAAACTTTGAGGAATAATGTTACATATAAAGCAAATGATAATTATAACACTAATGTACATTAGATTGAATAAGCTGAAGAAAACATAACCTCCCCAGCCCGGAGTTGTCTAGAGATCGGAACAGCAAGGAGATGTGACGACTTTCGGGCCAGTTTTCGAAATGGGGACTTCTTCAAGACTCCGCACCGGAATGGGTGGGGAATACTAGACCCTGTAGAGCAGGAACCTTTTCCAAATCCTCTCTAGATACCAATGGGACTAACCATAGCAGCTTATTCGACCCAAAAACCTTGACAAACAGAAGTAAGAACTTGAGATGCTGTAATGAAGAAACAAGTAAAGCTATACAGAAGTTCTTTGAAGAACCTAAAAGTTGAATGAATCATCACCATCAAAAAAATTCACCTATTAGCTCTTTTTATTATCACTTACAACTTGGATTACATTAAAGCTAAGGAAAAAAAAAAAAACTCAAAAAATAAGAAAAAAAGTAAATATCAATATGAACACCAAATTATGGGGGTCCATGCAACCAAGACCCTAAACTCAAACTATGGTGATCTGCAACTTTCCCCCTTCCCCTCCAAGACCCTTCTATTTATAGCTTCTTTTACTACCTTCAAATTATTTTAGAATTCTGGAGGAGAGTGAAGGAGGAAAAAGACACTACAGAGAGAGAATTAACCCCCACTTAACGGAAGGGTGTGCGTTGCTAACACCTCTAACTATGAGATATTGAATATAAAAACAAATAGTTTAGGATATTGGTTGCCTGAACCCCATAGTTTGGGGTCCATATTGATATTTACCTAAGAAAAATCACAAATCACTCCCTCTAACTTAAGCAAAAGACAGAGATCAAAGATTAATCACCTGCTCAAAATTTCTCTTCCTGCCCAGGTCGTACTTCCACCTGACAGATCTTTTCTTCTCATAGACCTGCATATATTAAAAAATCAAGAAGTCAAGATCACCTTCCCAATCACATAAGATATATGAGTACTCTTAAATTAGCAATGCACCAGTGAGAGCCAATAAAAGGAATTCACATCATGATCATGCATTGGAATTAAGCAATGATAAAAAGGTTATCTTGACAATATGTTGCTACATTATCATAGCCCGGAAAACAGAAAATATTAGGAAAAACAGAGATACTAAAGGAACAACCAGCGATTTATTGGGAGGAGCATCATCAATGATGATTTTACTGAAGTTTGCAGACTCAACATTCTAACTACCGGTCGAGCTAATTAGATTTTTCACAAAGAGATTTTCTTTGAAAATAAATCTCCAAAAAATTATTTATGACATGCCGTTAATTTTCTTATCACCAAGTACGTTTATAGCTCTAAATATTTTAGCCGTTAACATTTTAGTACAATTTTCTTCGATTAAAAAAATTATTTTTCACTAATTTCTTTATCGTTTGTAAAGAAGGATCTATCTCCCTTCCATCACTTTGTACGGTTTTCTTCTCAATAAATTTTGTTTCTTATAAAAAAGGGAGCAACCAGCTATTATAATTTATGAATGACTCATAAATAATGACACGAAAGAATTAATAGAGAGTTTCTCAAACAAAATATGAATGTGAAGTTATTAAACCATAATACCTCAATTGAAGTGGTATTGCTTGATAGGAGAGAAGCATGCATTACTATGAAGCAGAGAAGACTCAATGCAAAGGCCAAATTAAGAACTGCATCAAGTTATACAATCTGTGAAGAGCTTGGAAAAGTTAAAAAATGCTTATCTAAAAAGAATATATGAACACAACACAGGTGTATCCTTTACCAAAAGCCAAAAACAGGATTGCAAGGCTTCCAGGAGAAGTAGAATGATTCTTGGCATCATCAAAAAATCTGATAAAACTAGGAAGCAAAACTAATGTATCCATTGTTGTCTCCAAGAAGGTGTAAAGCTTTTCAAGAAAAAAGGAGGAAAAGGGTCATAAAAGAAGAAAAGAAAAAATAAGGACGAACCCTGCTCAACCTCACACCTGCAATATTATTTTTAATTATTGACAAGAAACAGCAACCATGCTGGTAATCCATTAGACAAATTTAATTCTTAAGGATATATAATCCAATTCTCTCTCTCTATCAGTTTTATAGGTAAATTTGAGCTTAAATATTACACTAAGACAACATCAACAGAAAAATACTCAAGCTCATAATGCTTCAGAATCCGCTAATAGATAAAGCACTCTTTTCTTAGAGTCAACTAATAAACAAGCCATGTCGCAGCTAATTATAGGTTAAGGAAGCATTCTGTTGACGGGTGCCAAAAACTAGAAGTTAAATTCTTTCCAATCAATCAAAAAGTCAAATGATGCTTCTTCCCAATGATTATACCAACATCCTTTCCTTTTTGTACATGTTTCTTAGCGATTCCACTCTTGGCATGTTACATGAAGACTGTATAACTGGGCTTAACTCAATTTTCAGCACATGATTTTTCAGGTTTAAGATAAAAATATAAACTAGACACATTTTTCACCGAAGAAGAAAAACTATAAACAAACCTTAAGCAAGAGTGAGAAAAGTCATAAAAATTACCAAGAAGAGAAGAAAGAACTTATAATTACATGCTCCAACACAATTTACCACCCAAACGCAATGATGATCCATTTTAAGAACACATCTTTGACCTGCAAATGGTGAATGAGCAAGTTACATAAGTTCATTTTTAGTGAATATCAATGTAAATGACATTGCAATAATTCCTTTTAGGCCACTAACACCATCAAGTGTTGGAAAGTACCTGAAATGCTAATTGACTTTACTATGAGAGAAAAATACATGAAGTTGACTGGCTATAGCAGGAAATAACCAGGAGATGGGCTATAAGTTCAATCACTGTCAATAATCACTCGAGCTTCCACCATTAATAATAAAAGAAATGGCCAAGCATAACAGGTTCGTTAAAAAAGGGGAAGAATCATAAATATGAATGAGAAAAGGCAGATATAAAGTTAAATTACCAAGGAAGAAGCAATACAATACAAGAAAAAAAAAAAAAAAACTAAACTAGAGTAGCTTACAAACAGAGCAATGATGGCAGCGTGGTGGCTTGCCATTTTGGCACTGAAAACAAAAGCCGGTTTGTCTTCTTTCCCCATCCTCTCTGTCTGTCTGCGACCGAGTCGCAGCCAAAACTTGGGAGGATTCATTTTCAGGTAATGACAATGAACTTCCAGCCTCCAAATTTTCCACCTCATTTACCCATCTCCAGTTTCCAGGGACAGAACCAGGATCCTTAAACGCTACCATCAAGTAGCTCCACGTTAACATAATTAGCTGCAAACATGTTGAAATTTCTGATAAAGGGATCGATTCGTCAATACCAGACATTCCAGAAATCAAAACGAAGTTATTTTGATTCGGAACTAAATTTCCTCTTACTCGATTTCTAGCCTTCTAGTGCAATCACGGAGAAACTAGTACAAAAACAAAAAGAAAAAAAAAACAGAGAAAAAGGTTACCAGAATATGAAACACAATGAGGATGAGAAAAGCTAAGAAGGAGCGGAGTCCGCCGCTAAGGAGCTGAGGACCCCAGGTAAGAATGACGACGGCGTAGTAGGACACTCCAATAATAGCGAAAACCAAAAGTAGCATGAAGTAACCGAGGAATTTAAGGCCGGAGCACCACTTGAAGGGATTTAAAAAGGCCATTCCGGTGATGGGTCCCCGGCCTAGCCGTATCGGAGAGATGGATAAAGTCGACCGTCTGCTTCTGGGCGGAAATAAGCGTTGCCAAGAGCTTGACGCCAGCTTTACCAGCACTCAAGAATGGGTTCAGGGATCGAGATTTGGTCGGCGAAACTGATCAGAACACGAGATTGAGAAATCGCAGTACACCGACGACCCACCTACATCTTCCTTCCAGCCCAACCCAAAATCAGAATTTGATAAACAAATCAATGTAGCCGAGATAACCCAATTGTTGTTTACAGTTTTATACTTTCCAAATACAACCAGTCAGCCCTAGTAACCTGGTGGGCATTGATGATCCCTCGTCCATTCTCAATCAACTTGTGATAGTCTTAGATATCAAATAAATTACCTTTATAATTAATCACTAATTATAAGAATTTTATGAACGAATCTTCCTCGTTCGAGTATTCATAACTTATTTTACGAAAGAGCAATGTTAAGATTACAATATAATCTCTTATATTTTTTGTTACGATATCTCATTTTGACATTGTTCTCGATAATTTCATAGATAATTTTACAATATCTTGTTATACTCGAACGTGTGAATAGTTGACACAGTAGAAAACTTTGGTTCATTCAGCGAGCGAAAAAATAGACGACGTGATTATCTAGTGTGACTATTTCGTAAAATAGTTTCTTAATCAAATCATAAAATAGTTTTTAAAATTTGTTTTCTAAAAGTTATTTAAAAGATTTTGTAATTATTTTATCTCGAGGAATAGAATCGTATCAGGTACGGTTTTACATTTGATGAAAAATGAAGTTTACGGATTTAAGTTGAACAAAGTCGGGTAAATTCGATATTTATTAAGCAAAATTTTAAATTCTAAATAATTTGGTCTTATAAAGTAATATTATTGGTATGAATATATTATTTTTAATAAAATGAAATATATGAACTACGAAAAGACAACATGTTTTTGAGGTGAAAAGTGGGCACCGGGCTCCGCCTTCGAGTCAAAGAGTTGTACTCTGGTGTGCGTCGGAGAAGCTCCTCAACGCCGTAGTCAAATCCTGTTTCTACTATTTTCAGAAAGTCGAGTTGTGATTACAAAAACCCATTTTTGAGATTCAAGAAATCTCGAAGAGGATTCTCTCCAAACCCCCGATTCCGAAACTTCTCCATTCATTCCCGGCTGCGTATTTTCCTTCTCCCTCGCTCTTTCTTTTTTCGTTCTTTTGTTGTTTTTAGGGGCTTATGCATTTGTGGAATGGTTTTAGGATTAGGGTTCCTGTTTCAGATATCAGAAGATGCAGCAGCCTCCGCAGATGATCCCCATGATGCAAGTTTTTCCACCCACCAATATCACCACTGAGCAGATTCAGAAGGCATATTTCTTCTACCCATTTCTGCTTTATCTCTGCCTGTGTTTGATTTGGACTTCTTGTTGTGGTTGATGATTGGGTTATGCTATTTGGAAATATAGTGAATAAATTGATGCCTATTTGACTTATAAAATACATTGCAGATAAATGTGATTTTTCGTGATTATACAACGGTGCGCTGATTGTCATGCCATGAAATATAATCGGGTGATTGAATATTATCTAATGTGAGTGTGTTTTGGATTGTACAATGCAGTACCTTGATGAGAACAAGAAGCTGATACTGGCAATTTTAGACAATCAAAATCTTGGGAAACTTGCCGAGTGTGCCCAGTAAGTGGTTAATCATCTTAATAAAGTTTTGGATGCTGGCTAATTTTTGAGATTTATGTTGGATCTGGAGATAGGAATTGCCATGAAATTTTTATTGTTTTCTGGTTTAATATAAGCTTTGCCTCATGTTTGGTTTTTGGCTACCACTTTATATGTTATACCCTTGAGATGAATTCACTGTTTATATAAAAGAGAATGGAACTCCTTGAATCTCAATCTGATTTCTTTTTTTTTTTTTTAAGTTGATTCACTAATTTGTGACTTATATGTTGTTCAAATAACATGGTTAGAGGATTTTACGTTTTTTGATTTGGTTAGTGATTGATATAGACAGGTTGAATTTGCTATTATTTTATCTTTACACATCCGCAAAATTAGGTGGTACTCTCGAAGTGTTCATACTTTGATCCTTTAGGTATCAGGCTCAGCTCCAGAAGAATTTGATGTACTTAGCTGCAATTGCTGATGCCCAACCGCAGGCCCCGGCAATGCCTCCTCATGTGAGTGCATCATCATTTCTACAATACCCATGATTTGGTATTTCATCGACCCAATATGGATTGGAGGAAAAAATGAACAAAATGTTGATCTTAACTTTCAGATGACCCCACATCCTGCAATGCAGCAAGGAGGATATTACATGGCTCAGCATCCGCAGGCCACTGCAATGGCTCAGCAGCCCGGATTTTTTCCTCCAAAGATGCCATTGCAATTCGGCACTCCTCACCAAATGCAAGACTCACTTCAACAATTACACCACCAAGCGATTCAAGGGCAAATGGGAATGAGACCCATTGGAAGCAACAATGGGATCCATCCCTCCCAGACTCATCATATGGAGTCCAGTGGAGGAAACAAGCGAGACAGTGTCGAAGTTGGGGCTGCTGCTACTGACGGTGCTGGCGGCTTGGGTGCTGGACAGGGCAGTGGTGAGGGGGAGGAACCCAAGTGAGAAGAACACCTCCATTTGTTGTTCATAGTAAGTGTCTCTTGCTTTACAACTGTTGTGTTCTGGTCATGTCTTAATAGTTAGTTTAGTTTTTAGCAGATTAGGTAGATCTGGTTATATGTCGAAAACTATGTAGCTTGACTTTTATGGATGTGCTTCGGTTGGATGAATCGTGACGTACACTTCCTATATCTGTGACTATCTAGCGATTTTCGCAGGTTGTCTCATTATATTGTATACCCGTACGATAGCAATGGAAGTACTCGAAGTCATCCATTTCATAAGATAGCAATGGAAAGTACATGAATTCATCCATTTCTCTGAAGCTATAGTTAGTGATTCTTTCTTGGTAACAAATCAACAGGGCAGACCAATCATAGACCGACATCTGTCATTACTCGTTTATATGCACACAACACGTAATAAACACCGAAAGAAATCTATGCCCAGGCTTCTCCTCTTCTTTTAGCAGTTACACTTCCGAAATTTCGAGTCTTTTTGGCTGCTTTACTCAACTGAATCACAGGATGCCTGCAAAGCTTCCTCACTCTTCTCAAACTCAGCCAATCACCAAACTCATACCCTTCCTTGCATCTGTTTCTCGAAGAACCCAACTCAAACTGACTCAGTGGTGTGCTTCTGCCGGAAATCGATTCAAATTCCTCTTCTTCGTCCCGCTTCTCTTTAAAACTATGAAACTTTTCCTCCCCATCGGATTGAAATCTTGCCGAACTCACTGTGTTTTTGTTATTTTCAGTGAGTTCTTTGTGAATGTGCGAAGATGATGTAAGGGCATGATCGCTTCTTTGGTTGGTTTTATCCAAGGATGGGAAGAACAATCTATTCTTCACATCTGATTCTTCCCTTTCTCTGAGGTTTATCAGAATCAGTGTCTTGAGTAAGTTCATTACTTGTACTGCGTGGATCAAGGCAGTCAAAGGATCAGCCATCTGCGCCAATAGTCATCAGATTCAGACCCTTATGTGTAGAAACGAAGGAAAAAGTTTACAAATGGCTAACGAACCTGAGTCATATTCGGTGCGAAAACCATGGCGATGTTTCTAGCATTCATCTTGTTATACTGCTCGTTTTGTGTGACGTCTGTCATCAGATTGATCGCCCAGTCCAGCAGGGCAGCTTCTGTCGGAGGGAGTAGCTCAATGAGCCGATTGCAGTCGTCTTCGGTGTTGCAGTGCATCACTTGTTCTGGGGTGAGCGAATCGAGCACACCGGTGGGAAGTTCTCTAAACCATGCCTATCAAATATGATCGATGTTAGAAATCGAACAACATACGAAAAAGAAACACCGATATTTACGTAGAAAAATCTTTTCGGGAAAAAACCACGAAAACAAAAATGTTCGGTCATGAAAACCAAAACATTCAACTCTGAAAAAACAGTTGTTTGAGTAGTCAACGAACAAAATCAAACTAGGATAATGGGTGGATTATCATACCTTAATCAAGCCAGCTAAGCAGTGAACGTCGATTCCGCGAGGAACTACGCCTCTGTCCAGCTGCTCCCGGACGAACTTCTCTTGGCTATTCTCCGGATTTATCCGAAATATTCCTTCAGCCTTCGACCATGGCAATCATTAACTAAGAATCTTGGATCAATTCAAAACTATGAAGGAGAAGAAAAACATACTTTAAGTCCACCTTCTGCATACAATCGCTTCTGCACCCTAAGAAGTATGGCCGGCACGCTATTTCCTCTGTTATCGAACAAACACTGCATCGACTTGGCCGAAACTCCGAACACGCTCGCGCTGGTCGGAACAGATCGATCAGGAGACGACATAAACCATTTGAATTTAGTGAGAGAAACTGTCGTGTGTGGAGAGTTTTATTGTGAGATAATGTTGAGCAAATTATGCGAATGAGATTGTGAAAACAGCTTTTATGGTACGCGGGAAATAAATCTAAGGAAGGCCCCACTCTGAAGTTCGTGGTCCCCGAAGAAGTTCCAATTTTTACAACTGGCTTCTTTTGGATTGAAGAACTGCAATGAACGGCAATCATGTCTGCAGTCTAGGGAGAGAATATTGAATCTGGGTCATGAATTTCTACACTGGTTGGTTTTGAAAGTCGGCATCTTGTCAATTTTCCGGCGAAGGAATGAGCCGGAAGCGACGAAAATGACCAAAAATCACAGGAAATGGACCTAAACGAAGAAGAAACAAAATCATGGATGGAAGAAATGGACGAAACCTCACCTGGCGCTTGGGACCCTTCTTGGGACGTGCGGTTGAAGCTCGGAGGGCAAACCCAGAAAGCCATTGAATCTGTCGAACGTTACGTGCGAAACGTGGCTGACATTTACCGGCGAGCTGATATCCATGGAAGAAATATCGTCCGTTTCCACACTGCAAGTCACCAGCGATTTTCTCAAAGCGGCGGCGAGAATGTCGAGTATTGGGTACTGGTTGCTCTGCTTCTCTTCATCGGCTCTACTCGCCGGACAGATAAACGGAGTCGAAATGAGGTTTCTCGTTTCTCTTCCGAAACTGCTCTCGTCCAATTCATACAAGCTTTCCTCGCAATGATGATATTCCTCATCTTCGTCCTCATCCTTCTCTTCGTCTTCCCCGTTGCTGTGGAAACAAGGATCCGAGATTCCATCCAGTACAGAAGATTTGGATCCAAATAGACGAGTCATTAGGAAAAGAACAAATGTTGGGTCTGAAAGGACTGCAAAAAGCAATTACAGAGGATGGAGCCCGGCGACCAGAACAATGGAGGTTTCAGAGAAAAGCTGAGGCGGAGAAAGATGGTGGCTCGGAAATGAGACCAGAAAGATGGAAGTTTATGGATTTAAAGATGGTGTGGGAAGGGAATATTGACAGAGACACTTGATCTGCTTTCGTCCCTCTTCCATGTGGGTTGGGCTGAGTCAGATATTTCACACCCTGCAAACAAACACCATACAGCTGCTGCTGCTACCTCCACAGGTGAATTCAGCAGCCATGAAAATGGTAATTTTTCTTTTTTTTTACAGATCTTTCACCATGTTCATCAAAATTCAAACCCAGAAAAAAAAAGGAGTATACTTTCGTGTAGTTCAAACTGCAGACACCCAAATCCACTCCTCTGAAGGAAACTCCATTTTCAGGCAAAGCTGAAAAACGAAGGAACTGTAATAGCTGTTAGAGAGATGGGAGAGAGATTGATTGCAGCTTTACAACCTAAAAAGATGTAAACTTTCCATTAGGATGAGGTTTATTAGTTCATAATGGAAGCTCCTCCATCAACCAAGATTTGCTTGAGAAAGCAAGCCTTTGATTACAGTCTGAGGTTGCTGGGAACAGTACTGTATTTATTTCATTAAACTTCTCGCGTAATTATTTACCTAATTAATATAATAAAATATAAATAATTAATCTATATTATATTAAATACACTGAATATTATTTGACACGTACATAAATATTTAAAAAAATACACGTAACATTATTTTTGAATTCTCGAAATTATTTGATAAGGTGGTGCCGGGCGTATTGTTATTTTGCACAAGATTGCGACTCGGAATCACATGTTCACATGGAGTGTGGTCCCAATTGTGTATAATCTTATTTTGTTACTAATTCATTCTCAACTTCCATCAAATATCATATTATATAATTAAATGTAGAGGTCCTCTTATCTATTACAAGAATAGGTGTCAATATTTGATGATGTTCAATATAATTTAATAATTATATCGATCTTATGTCCGTGTGATAATTATATATTATAAGCTATTACAAAAGTTCAATCAAGTGATAGATTTTTTACAAAAATTCAAATGAACAACTGATTCTATTTGTTTCGTCTCTCGTTTTGAAGAAAATCGTTCTGGAAGACCATGATAACTAATGCTAGTATTGACATCGACTGCGAGATAAATAATACTAGCATTAGTTATCGTGGTCTTGCAAAACGATATTCTTCAAAAAAAAATTGAGCCCAGCCTATGGTTCGAGATAAACCCTGGATTCGCTCGATAGACCACCTGCGATGTAGGCTAACCGGAGGCACGAGGTCCCAAGGGCCGAGTATTCGGGCCAAAAGCCAGTTTATTGCTACTCTTTCCCGAGTTCAGTAGAAAATTGGGGTTCACAACACCATAAAACTCGGGGCCTTCCTCGGACAAGAAGGTATAGTTTATTAAAGTCATATGTCTAAACATTCAATTTGTCGTAACGGTTTTAAGGCCGTATATGAATTTAAATATGTCTTACCCCCCAAAAAAATAAAATAAAAGGATGAATTTTTCTTTTCATACAATTTAACATTAGTTTATTTCATACATAAAAAACATTAATCATCACCAACTACCTGAAGCCAACAACAGAGTCTGGACCCATTTCTTAATTTGTTTGGAGAGATTTTCATGAAAAACCAAACATAGATATTCACTTTTTCCATAGTTGCTTTGGTTATGGCTTAGTCTTTGATGGTTTCGTGTACACCTCGACGTACATTTTGATAATTATACGCCAAAAATATAATCACAAAGGCAGTAATCAAGTAGAGCACCACCAGCACAAAATCAGAGATTAGATGTCCACAACATGTTTAGAGAATTTAACACAAGTGATAATCAATTAGTACCCTAGTTTTGTTTTTCTAGCTATTTTCACACAGTAAACTCATGATTTTACTGAATTTTTGGTAATGTTTATAGGATGATAAGATAGAAATCTATAATTTTTCAGACCCAAAATGACACAGATAGAAAAATCTACTCGCACCCATTTCAGATTTCTCCAAAATCTGGACAGAATTATTGAAAAACCATAATAGGCAGTGAATGTCATTAAATCTTTCATTTTATCAGTACAAGTAAAAGAAAAAGAGAGGCTGTTACAAAGATTATTATAGCATGGAGACCGGGTGGTCCTCTACAGACTGCATGCTTTTAATTACAGAAGTGGAAAATTAAATTTTGAGAGAATGAATTTGAGTTTATGCACATGTTTGTTTCCTCTTAAAGTACAAGAAAGCCAACTAGCCTGATTTGCAGTTGCTCAGGGGCCACCAGTAGCCGAAGACGACTCAACAGCACCAACTGGACCAGGATTATTGGAACCCCTCCCGTTGGTTATAAGCTCACTGGATTTTTCTTTTTCGTTTGTTTTCTGATCATTCTTAACTACAACTGGTTGAAACTGTCAAAATAATGAAAACAATGAATCCATCAGACAGAGAAGAGAATCAAGAAATCGAAGGTATAATCCAACTCTGTAAACCAACCTGGTATATGGAATATATAACATTTCTCCTTAACTGTGCCATCATCTCCAAGAAGAGATTATACCCCTCGAGTTTGTACTCGATCAGTGGGTCCCGCTGCGCATATCCTCGCAACCCAACTGCTTGCTGAACAAACTTAAGTGCCTGCAAATGTTCTTTCCACAATCGATCAATATTGCTCAATATCAAGAACCTCTCGGCTTCTTTCATTAACCCGGGTGCTTGTTTCTCTAAAATTTCCTGTAAAGGTTGCACATAACCACGTGAGAGAGAGAGAGAGAGAGAGACAAAAGGCAAGATCCTACGTCGTTTATGAGAGTAGGATGTTAACCCTTTTCTGTAAGTATGCTTCTCGACCACGAAGTTGGAGGTAATTCTGTAACTCCTCGTAACTTGAACATTGACTTCTTAACAAATCCGGTGTCAAATCGTTCAACAAATAACAGTACCTAATCCAGAAATGCAAACAAGAATATAAATTCTCAAAAGGTAACTAATTTAGCTATCAGTTCCAACCAAATTCGTAATTTCTCAAAACTAACAGCTCAGAGCATGTTAGGCTTCATCAACTACATAAAGTTTGATTATAGTCACAACTATTGTTAAATCATGTCGTTGCTCACAAACCTAGAATCTACACATTAAAGTTAACTCCTACTGCGGATAAATGTGTAACAATCAACGACATTCAAACTACAATTGATTTTTACTTTAAATCTGGAAAATTTAAATCTCGTTGTTTGCTACACTTCTATTCACGGTTGGTTTAATGAGCCAAGATTCTAGGTCTGTGAACAAGGATGCAAGAGTTTAGATTAGATCAGGTCAGCTGCGCATAATAGTGACGATCACGCAACTTCTATCATGTAACAGCATTTAAGTCTTTAACTAGCATTTAATTCTTTCTTAACAATCCTTGTAAGGGAGATCTCTTTCTATCCAAACGCTTTATATATATTCTTAATAAATTTTGTTCTTTTATCCAAAAAAAAGTCTTCAATGGGAAAAGGAAAGGAAGGAGAGGTGCTTCTTACTGTTGCAGCTTTGATATGAGCTTCTGAAGATCCCAACTGTCTTTAGAAGCATCCGAACCAATATTTGCCTAATTAGAATTCAAGGATAAATATTCAGTATCTTGATTATATGACAAGTCGAAACTCAATAATGCAATGGTACATCTTATCTTCGTAAGAAAATTATAAGATAAGGTTATTCAGATATACATCAATGAAGCAATGGTACGTCTTATCTTCATAAAAAAAATTATAAGACAAGGTTACTCAGACATACATCCAATATGTCATCCATTGTCAGCTCAGCATATTCAATAATGAGAGATTGCAGATTGTCAGATTCAAGGGCACGCCTTCTCTCAGTGTACACACGATCTCGTTGGCTGTTTAGGACTTCATCATACTCAAACAATTGTTTTCGAATATCAAAAAAATAGTTTTCTACTTTTCTTTGAGCCTCGTCAAGTGCTTTTGTCAGCATCTTTGACTCAATTGGCAAATCTTCCACTCTAAAAGCTCTCATTAAACCCTGAAAATGTTGACATAAAAAACTCTAAACATCGACATCAGGAAACAGCAGTAGCAACAAGCCTATTACTGTGAGAAACCTGAATTCGATCTCCACCAAAAATTCGAAATATATTGTCTTCAAGACTTAAGAAGAAGCGTGAACTTCCAGGATCCCCTTGCCTGCCACTTCTACCTCGCAACTGGAGCGCACCAACATATGAATATTGTAATCAAGCCAACAAACATCACCATCACCATCACAAAAGTATCAAATATTATGATTTTACGAAACCAAATAAGATATTTTCATAAAGAAGCAATATTTATTCCGTCCACTAAAAGAAAAGAGTATTAGGAAATTTTTCTATTGTAAATATTTCTTCAATTTGTTTGTTCCACACGTACCTCAAAAACCATGTACATTGAATAAAAAAGCGAATATTTTACAACCTATTCTACATGGTATGAGACCTATATATGCTTGACTCAATATTCTTTCCACCCAAGCAGAATTCCTCACTGACTTGGCAGTATTGAACTACCAAATGCACCAACAGAAAGATAACTGATGCAGTACCACACAACTGATAAAGGAGAAAAAATAAATTTGGGCATCTGTCAGACACTCTACATATCACACGTGTAAATTCAATGGTAGTGACTTTCTATAATGATCGCAATCACTCAAGATTTTTGTTTGTGGAGATGGAAAGACTGGATCTACAGCAAAGATCCAAAACCCCATCGACAGCCTCAAAATCCTGAATAAAAAAACAAAGCGATGCAGGGAATACAAATGATAGCTTGGCTATAACCGGTTTTTGAAGAAAATATTTATATACTTGGTGAATTTGTAGAAGTAGATGTTGGAGAGGCAGTAGTGTGTGTTTTTTAATGACTTTCGCTTGCGTCAAAAGAATTAAATAACTCTCAATGTCGCAAAATTTTTCAAACACGATGCATAATTCGTGACAAAATCTCCAATTTAATCATAGATAGTGACAATATTGAAAATATGTGAAGGCAATGGATATGCAAATTGAAAAACATAATTTCTCGTACAACATCGCATTGATTAAAAAATATCTTGAATATCAAGTTATTGAAGTTTGACAAAATTCAATGTCAATAGAGAAATATTACAGAGACGAAATCACATGTGATGCGATTGTCATAGTTTATTAAGAAAACCACGGTTCTTTGGTGTTGAGGCAATTTATAAAGAACAAGATAAAACTTATTTTTTTGAGTGGTTAAATAAGATTGTTTTAAGAACCATATTTTCAAACGACGAAAAACATATTATTTTTCTAGATGAGTATTTTACAGCTACAAAATTTAAGGACGAGTTATTTTTCAACAAAAAGGGTACTACAGAGCAAGTCTACATTACCTATTGCATTTATTTCCTATTTTACTAATTTTCTATTATATTATAAAATTTTATTAGTTTCCCAATTAATTATTTTTTTGAGTAAGTATTTTTGTAAGTTATTGTTTGTACCTCTATTTAAAGACTCAATTGTAACTTTGTAAGTTCTCAAGAAATTTTTAAAAATCAATACAATTATCCCAATTTTGATTATTATCTTCTATTGTTAATTTACTTTTTCGTTTCAATTTCAAAATGAATATTCCATTGCACCAATAGTATACACAATAAATGGAGAAAACAAAAGTTCCAAATAGAAAACTAATATAAGCAACAAAACTAAGTTTGAAAGTTGGCAACATTACAAAATTACAAAACTTAACCTGATTGTCAATCCGGCGAGATTCGTGGCGTTCTGTTCCCACAACATGAAGTCCACCAGCTGCCACAACCTACAGAGCCTTTGAACAATAAAAAATATCAAAACACCGCAATCTTTTTAAGAAAGTAACTAACCCTTTTCCTTTCTTCCTTGGTAAAGGCCTTATATTCTTTGACTATTTCTGTAAATGCATTTCGAAGCATGGCTATGACTTCGTCCTGAGCAGGGCCCTATTTGAATGCGAAGGAGTAATAATAATCAGTTGATGAGATATGGATCAAACAATGGCTGATTTGATGTACGAGTAAAAAATAGGCACATACAATATGTTTTTCCCAAATGATTCGCGTTCAACTTTCAAAAGAGCTAGGTTCTTATTCAGCAAGAAAAGGCAAGGTCCTAAAAAACTTTACCTTCTCACAAGAATAGGAAAGACGCTCCTCAGCTTCTAGCTCAGTCAATGATTTCGGACCCCAGCTCTTGACAGCTAACTGTACTGCGTCCTCAGCCAACTTGGAGTTCTTGCTTGACAATTTGCAAGGAAAGAAATCTTCATTCACCTAGAAAGTACACAAAACCAAATATTAGGACATTCAAATTATAATATGAAACTCAATCAACACAATACATACTACGATTTATGAACACTAAACCTTCCATGTCTTCTTTGGTGGAGCTTTCTTCACCGAGACAAAAACACCATCAGTTGGTTTGACAACTCTACATGAAAAACAGCTTAATTTACTTTTGATGCCCTATTAATAATAATTTCTCAGCCTCATCCAGCACCAGAGCCACCAATTAGTCCCTCGGTGCCGATACTTGGAGACAGGAGTCTGTTCTAGTCCATGATATTAAAAATAGAAAAAGAACAATCTACTTGTTCAACCACAAGAAAGCTGGAGGTTATTCTACGTGAAGTAAAAACCAGAAGAACACCACTGTGGCAGGTTTTGGTGATACCTTGGCATAAGCAAGTCTCGCAGCTTTAATCTTGCCATAAATTCAGCATTACCGCCCAGAATAATATCTGTTCCACGACCTGCCATGTTAGTAGCAATAGTCACTGCTCCTAGGCGACCACTCTGGGCAACAATTTCTGCTTCTCGCTCCACATTCTCTGGTTTTGCATTAAGAACCTTTCAAAAATTTAAAACTTTATTGATTTTCGGCAACAGAATAAGCTTGCCAGTGTTCTATTAACAAAGTTGATTCCTATTGACATCTAAAACGGTGCAATTTACAGGGAAAAAAATTAGCAGATGAGAAAGAGTTCCATAAAGTTCGCTGCATCCATTATACCAAGATCTTTCATAGAGATGCTAGTGGAAGAAAGACAGTTAAACTCATTGACAGAATAATGTGAGAGGATGGGTCTATGATTGTGGAAGAGGATGAGATCATAATAGATGTAATCAATTTCTTTGAAACTCTCTACATACGTACTTTGTTCTCTCTCAATTTCAACCCTATTTGGCCATCAAATAAGACCAATTTATACCTATTCTAAAAAGAAAAATTCAAAAAATTGACAAAATGCAAACCGATTAGCCAAGTATCAAGCATCTACAGCATTTTAGATAAGGTCATTGCTCTCTAACAGAGTGCAGCAGGTGATACTATCTCAAAGGATCTACAGGCCTTTCCAAGAAATGTAATCTCTTGAACTTCTCTCAGTAGACTAGAAAAGAAGTCGGATGTGGTTCTAAAAATTGATTTTAAATAAGTTTACAACTAAGTTGATTTTATTTTTTTAACTTTAGCTGGTCTCCATTACATGGGATATGAAGTGGATTTTAGAAATTTCTACCGCAATCCAATGGATGCTTCGGCTACTTTGAAATGTTATCATTCTTGAAGACATAACGCCAAATAATGGTGCGGGATGACATCAACTTCTTTATGCAAAGTGGGGTATGATTTTAAATAGCTTAGAAATTATTCTTTCACTAAAATCGTTTCTAATTAGATAGACATAGTTGTAACATAAAGGCATTTTGACATTTTTATCAATTTGTTTATACTCTTTAGGGGAATTAATAATAATTCTTCCCTCTAAAATTTCCTAATAAAATTAGTTTCTTACTGAAAGTAGTTTTAATCAATGGGAGACAGAAAAAAGTTTTGAACTACAAGAACCTGAGAAAATAAGTTTTAATCATTGGGTATATTCTCGGAAAAATGTTAGAAAGGCCTAGAAGATCTGATTTGCAATTTGTAGGATACAACTGAATGATGAAAGTTATGTTCAAAACATGGTTGGTATGGAGAAGTTATCATTAGTCTGTCAAATCTCACCAAGAGTGACATTATAAGTTAAAAAACTCCTTGAATGTGTCTTATTTTGCAATCCTTCGAGACATATCTCGTTGCCTTTTGAAGACTGCATTCTATACAAGTTAGAGAATAAAACTTAATTCATTCTTAGAAAGATATATGGATAAGTGATACTCCCATTTTTTTTACCAATACATCGTTATCTAACAAAATATTATACTATGAAAATGATTATGTTCCACTCCTTAATAGGCAGAATCAACAGCATTTTCACCTTGAAAATCATTAAATCAATTTGAGGTCATTAAATTACTCAATCATTTCATAATTATATACTGTTTCTCTTTTAGGATGACAAAATTCACGTAAGTGGATAGTGGATAGCCTCATACTCAAATCCTCTTTTCTCTAGCCTTAGCTTATCTCCTCCCTCTTCGGACTTTCCTTATCTTGAACTTCAGCAGAAAAAAAAAAGTATATCCCAACTAAGTTGCAAGTATATTCTCAAATTTTAACAGAACATAAGTTGTCCCACCGTAATTGAATCCACAAGGGGACGCCATTGACGCACTTTCACCAAATTGTTGTAATTTTGCAAGTGATATAAAAAAAACAAAAAACCAATAATCAAATTATAACCCATTTTTGAAATTTAGAAGACCTTTGGTGCCACATAATTGAATCAATACTTTTCTAAATTATGCTTTTGATCGGAAATCACGGTAAGATTAACGGAATTCTCGCAACTTTTTAGGTTCTTTAGTTTCATTTCAACTATTAGCTTTGATGATTTGAAGTCAAATAATAGAGTAACCTGGGACAATATTAGCTCCCTCGTTGCAATAGGTAAACTCTAAAAAAATTTAATAGGTTCCCTTTCGTTTCTACCCTTTTACTCTCTCTGCTTACTGTAGAGAGATTTTCTTATATTCCCGTTCTTGAACATTTTACATTATCTCAATGCAACTATCTAATAGAAATAAAACAAAATTGGAATGCAAAAGGCAAATATTTGATTATAGCAAGATCGGTTAAAAATAAACTATTAAGTTTTAAAAAAAAAACCACTTACCTGATGAGGGATATTAGCTTCTTGTAATAGTTCAGATAGTGAATCACTCTGCTCAACACTAGTCGTGCCAACAAGCACAGGGCGACATGTCTTGTACATTCTAGATATCTCTACCACAACCGCTTGCCATTTTCCTTTAACAGTTCTGAAAACCACATCAGATTCTTCCTGTGCAACATTTTGTAGAGATAATAATTAACTTAATATCATTTTAATTTAAAGAACTTTTGAAGAATATAAAACTAAAACATGTATCTGCTGAATACTTTTTCCATTTTCCAGAATAATGAAAATCAAGTAGCATACGGGGCAAGTAAAGAGATGGAGAATATGGAGATACTATTCAGAATATTAGGATTTACAATATGTATGATCTTTAATGAATTAGGAATATTATAAAACATAATTAGGTTATTCTTCATTGGTATTTTACTATTTAGGAAGTTAGTATTATTATTTAGTCTCTTTCTCCCTAATGTCTTTATTCTCTATCTCTCTGCCCTTTCGATTCTTCCGGGGACTTCTATTTTCCTGTGAATCCTACATCATGAAGGCTCTCCTTTCCTTCCCAAGTTTCAGTTTTACCTCGACTACAAATGATAAAACAGGATAGAATCATCATAAATGAATGCCAAGATGCTTTTTGTATCATGAATGAACACTAACATACTTTCCTTATCATAGGCTTGTTTGTTGGGACAATTGTAACTTTCAGCTTGTAGATGCTCTCAAATTCTGTGCTTTCAGTTGCTGCTGTGCCAGTCATCCCGCAAAGTTTAGGGAACTGGGACCATATAAAGAAATAAGTAATGGGAGCCAGAAAAATCAACGCGTCATTGTATAGAAACTTAAACATCCCACCTGGAGGAAGAAGTTCTGATAACTAATTGATGCTAGTGTTACAGTTTCATTTTGAATTGGCAACCCTTCTTTGGCTTCCACTGCTTGATGCAGTCCATCACTCCATCGCCTCCCCTTGAATTATGAACAGACAGTCCTAAAATGGTATATAGCAGCACAAAACAACGTACAAATAAAGTCTAAAACTTATATCCCCAAAAGTTTATATGATGAAGGGATAGGCTTTGGAATTGGCAGAATCTAATAAAATACTGATAGTCACCAACTACATTACATGTATCTTTTCTGACAACATTACATGAATCTTTTCTTAGATAAGTTACATAAAAGAAAGTTACCTGCATCACTCGACCAGTGAACTCATCCACAATCAAAACTTCTTTACCCCGAGTTATATAATTTACATCTCTAAGAAAGAGTTCCTTTGATTTTATTGCATTCAGAATAAATAATGCCCATTGCTCTCGAGGATCGTATAAATCTTTTACATCCAGAATTTCCTCGGCATCTTCATAGCCTTGCTCTGTAAGCAGCACAGCCTTTTGTTTCTCATCCACCTGAAGCAACAAAACAATAGAAGAAAATACAGATTGTCTCTTTACCCAAGTTTCTGATAAGTTATAACTAGGACAATCAATCTCAATATCCACATTTTTAGTATAAGAAACATAAATTTTTTTCCTCATAAAATAACAATTTTCATGTCTAACAGAAAAATCTTGTTAGCCAACCTTCAGGTCAGGTATCATTGAGAGCTATCAAATTATAAATGAACATATTTCTTTCACCAATGCCTACTGTAGGAGCCAGGTTAAGTAAAATACAAGAAGCAAATCCAAATTTGCAGTCTTAACATTGCAAATGTCAGCGTAAGAATGAAAGAACAAAAAGATGGTCATATGTTCAGTGCAACTAATTAATAATTTGAACTATACTTTAAAAGGAAACATCATGAAAATTTGTCAAGCTGAATATCTCAATCCACAACTCAGTTCTAGAAAAAACTAAAGTAGAAGAAGCCTACTAAAAGGCATATCTCTAAAACACGAGAACATGGCTGTAAGCCTTACAGTGTAATGAATATTGCGTTCAAAGGCAGCAGCAATTTTTGCTGCTTTATAGTATCGATCGCTGGGTTTTTCTGCTACTCCAGATATTATAAGAGGAGTTCTTGCTTCGTCAATAAGGATAGAATCAACCTCGTCAATGACGCAATAGTTGAAACCTCTCAAGACAAGCTCTTCAACACTCTGTACATACCAGAAACTACATTCAGCTATCATCAAATGACATTAAGCTAGGTCTCAAAAACTGACATGAAATTCATAACAGTATACCAAAATGTAAAGCAGAAAAATCAAGATTTACTTTCCGTGGCAAGATTGTCTCTCAAGTAATCAAAACCAAGCTCACTATTCGTGACATATGTAATGTCACATAAATAATTTTCCCTTCTCTGTTCATTAGTCATGTTCTCTGTCAATACAAGATTCAGCAGTTAGATACAGCGTATCAATTTTCTCATAAAGATAATATAGGTGGGTCTATGGAGGTCAATAAATGGTAATGATATAATGGAATATTAAAGATTATTCAAAGTACGTAAAGTTGGAAATGACATTAAAAGTGCAATTTTTCTATCACAGAATGGTATAAAGCATTTGACCACGCAGTCAATAGCAAGAAGAAGCTGTACAAAACAATTGAACTGTGATAGAAAGTAAAAGTTATGAATTCCAGTCTTTAAAAGTAAATTTTATATACATATATCAAAACATAAAAGGAATGAGACAAACGTTGAATGAGGCCAACTTTAAGTCCAAGAAAGCGGGGAACTTGACCAACCCACTCACAGTCCCTCCGGGCTAGATAATCATTGACAGTAACAACATGAACCCCCTTCCCAGTTAAGGCATTCAAATAAGAAGGTAAAATAGCAACAAGGGTCTTTCCTTCTCCAGTCCTCATTTCAGCTATTTCTCCCTTATGAAGAACGATGCCACCTAAATGAAAATTGAAATTTATTTATTCACAGATGTACACCATTACGATAGATAGAAATATTGAGCACCACGATTACTCTGTCGTAGAACATAGCTAACTACAAACCAATGAGTTGAACATCAAAGGGTCGAAGTCCTAAAACCCTCCGAGAAGCCTCTCTCACAACAGAAAATGCCTCCTGTGAAACAAGCCATCTGAATCAGATCAAAACATAAAATTATTCCACGTGTGAGTACGTTAACAGTTTAAGAACGTATTTAATGGCTTTAGCATATTTGAGTATAAGTGATTGCCGGGTGCATTCTCAAACTTTGCAAGGAATGACTCGGAGAATCAGATTTCCAACAGTAACAATTTCGAATCATCTAAGTCATTAACATCGAAACACAGGGAAGCAATCCGTTTCCATTTCATCTCGAAGACTTACAGGCAAAAGAGTATCTAAGGACTCGCCCAGCTGTGCCCTTTCTCTCAAAACCGAAGTCTTGTCCCTGAGCTCTGAATCAGACATCGCGGACATTTCAGGTTCCAGTGAATTGATGAGAGCCACAGTGGAAGCATACTGCTGTCTAGTAGATTCCCCAGTGTCAGTGCCTTTAAAGAGGCCACCCAAAAGCCCTCCAATAGAAGCCTTAACCCTCATCTCCCGCCTTCGAGCACTCACCATAGAAAAAGTTCTGGGCCCAAACTGGTACAATCGAGGGGATTTGAAGCCGATAAAGGAGGAAGCTAGATGAGTGGCTGGACAGCAGGCGTCGCTAGAGGGAGGGAAGTGGGAAGAGAGAGGAGAGAGATAGGGGTGGAGCTTCAGGAACGGCGAGGCGCACGGTGGTGCCGCCATTTTTGCCTTATCGTCAGTTTGAAGATAACGTCAAAAGAGACCACCGCCAGTCTGCTGCTCTGAGTTCTCTCCCTCTTCTTTTAAATAACTTAGATTTTTGTAAGAACTCAAAATCATGTGGACTTCATCAATCATTTCTATTACGGATCCGGTCTGGTTGAACCGGATAATCCAAATCGACCCAAGAATTTATGTTTGGTTCGGTTTATTTTTTCAAGTAAAATTAAAGCTCTCGGTTTTATTTTGCAAAAATATATCCTAGACAAGTTTAATTAGTTTTACATATTGATATTTTTTATTTTATAGAATTAAAAAAAAATACAAATTTATACTAAATCGATCAAAACCGATCCAAGATGATTAGAAATCACCAGGAACCAACACGAACTAAGTAAAACCAAAAAGGAATTTGGTTTGGTTTTGTCGACCTGATTTGAGGCTGATTTAATTGGCATTAAGTTGATTGGTTCGATCGTTAAGAATGAAATTGAAATATTTCAAAGAAATAGAGTATGACATGTTCAATCCTGTCAAATTTCATTTGGTTCGGATTTTTTGCTCAATCAAAAAATTTGTCTCCATTTGTTATACCCCTTGTTCTTAAACATGACGTAATCAGGAGTCAAATCTCAAAATATTACGTGGCGCATTAAAAATCAAAAAAATTCAAATATCACAAAATATGATACAATGCGCATCCACATACATTAAAGCATGCTCGAGTAGTTAGCTACAGACGGAGGAGCACATGAAACATTGTTTGGCATGGAAGGTCTTGCTCTTGCACTTGTTTATACTCATCGCATGCATGGATAGAACCGTATAAATAATTTATGATCAAAGCCCATAATCGATCTAACGAATTGCCACAATCGTTTAAATGCTTCGTACCGATCATTTACACACTTTCTTTCAAATGACTTTTGATATCAAAATCACATTAAGATCATTGTATGACAAGACACTATTTTGGTCGTGTTGTTTTAGCGCATGAATCAGGTACTCACATTCATTGTTTATTGTGCTGGTATTGACCGAAAATGTTAGCCATAGTTTTAGTACATATTCTATATCGAGATATCAAGCTACAAAAACGAGTATTGCTATTAATAAATTAAATTTAAAAGATTTTTCGTAGCGCGGAATAAAACACTTCAAAATTACTTGAACACAATTAATTATATCATGCTGTTATACAATGATGATGCTACGTGTTTGGTTACGATTGAATAAGTTCAAATCAAACTAATATAATTGGAATTTATGTCTTATTAATTATTATTTTTATACCAAAAATTGACTTTCTTGATCATTCAAAATATTAAATATTATTTATTAATTGTTGAAATTTTAATCCAATTAAAGAAATTTTAATCCAATTAAAGATATATAATTATATATTGACGACAATGTTTTGGTTGAAAAACGACAGGTCGGAGAAGTGGAAGTCCAACAAGGGAAATGACATTGACCAGTGAGCCCATCTGCTGGGTTCGGCCTTTCTCTGCCAGAATTGAAATCAAGGGTTCAGGGTTTTTCTGCAACTCTCTTTCTCTTCGTCTCTGTGCGTACGTATACGCGGAAGGAAGCAAAAGATGCCTCGCACTACCACGGTGGAATGCCCTGGCTGTCCGCCGTTGCGAGCTTTAACCTTCGACGCGCTCGGTTTGATCAAGGGTAATCGAAATCCCATCTCTTTCTCCTTTGCAGAAGTTAGTCTTTCTTTGTATTTGTGTTTTCTCATTATCTGCTGTCGTGCGTTGCTAATAGTTGTCGAACATCGTGGCGAACAAAGTGGGATTCCTAAGGTCGTGGAGAGATGGGGAGATCCCGACTTCTCGAAATCCGTCATGGCTACTTCTATTGTTCACCGTAAATCTAACCCTGTACGTGTGACATATTTTATTGGCATTTTGTTTTGTTTCTTAACGGGAACATGGCTTATTTGGTTGATTGAATTTTCAAAAGTTAATCCAGTTCAAGTGATTGCACGTCCTTCTGAGTGTTTAGTGTTTTGGGTTTTGAATTCTTCTTTGAACTTGGGAGCGTTTATGCAACTGAGCCTGTAATAGATATGTAGAAAGGGGTGTCCCAATGTCTTCGGTCTTGGTCCTTTTTTAGCTCAAATCTTTTACAAGTAAATGCACTTAAGCTTGATTGGATGTTGCGAAACTTGACATCTTATCTACTAAAAGTCTATGTCGTTATTCTAGCACAGCAATGAGAAAAACATTTCGGGGATATGTGGTGCTTGGATTTTGATCACAAGTTTATTTTTCATTGAAAGGTTCTTAATTCATTTCATAGTTATAGGTTTCTTCCTCAAGGTTTTAGTTTTTCTACTGTGTGTAATTAACTGGCTTTATATTGGATGACTCTTGTTCTTATGCTTGTACAATTAGCATTATTCCAAAATAGCCTTTTCCTATGGGAATTGTAGATGCTAAACTCCTTTTGTATAAATTCTGAAATTGTGAAACCCTCCCATTTTGGCAGTTGCTAGCTATTGCAAGAAAAAATGGTCAGGTATGTTGCTTATTCAAATGCATGGCTGTGCAAACATGACAGTTCTAGATTATTTTTGGTATTGATTCTCTAGCATTACAGATAGAGATTCTTAATCCTCAAAATGGGGATCTTCAAGTAGCAATTTCTGACAGCAACCATACTGAGAATGTACCTAAAGATGATGTTGTTGCTGGGTTACATTTATTTACAAAAGAGATATTTGAGTCAGCATCTAGGTAATATCTCTACATTGGAACAATACTAATATTATATTTCTATTTAATCTGTCATAACAGTTATTTTATTTACGTTGCATACAGTCATTCATTTCTTCAAATATAAATTTTGGTAATTAGGTCTTTCACGTTGCTTACGTGTAAAACAAAAGGAAATGCCAATTTGAGATCCATGGAAGTTTCTAACTCGTCTGCAAATATTGGTTCTTCCAAAACATGGAATGTTTGTGCTTCTGGTAGTATCACATGCTCCAAAGTTGATGGAAGTGAGACATATGCTTTATTTGGAGGGTGAGTTTAACTTTCCAATCTCTTCAGTCTTCATTAATGTTGATATACTATTGTATTTAAACCTTTTAAGGACTAATAATACCATCTTCTTTCAGGAAGGGCGTTGAAGTTAATGTGTGGGATCTAGATAGCTGTACCAAGATTTGGGCTGCAAAATGTGTAAGGATTTGGTCACGCGATACTCTCATTTCTGATTTCTCTGTGTTTATATTTAGGTTTATGTAAATAGTTTGCATTCCCCTGATATCTTTTTTTTACAGCCACCTAAAAATAGCCTTGGTATTTTTACACCCACTTGGTTTACGTCAGCGACATTCCTTAGTAAAGACGATCATCGAAAATTTGTGGCTGGTACAAATAGCCATCAGGTATCGATTAAATCAAAGTTAAATGGATTTTGAAATGTATATACTTTAGCGTTCCATAGCAATAGGATAAGTGAGTTTCTCGTAAAAAGGAAGCTCTTTACTACAGAGAGGCCTTCCTTTGGGCAGATGTTTCAAAGGCCACTTTGACAATCAATTGGACTTTTCATTCTTGTTCGTGTAAAATTGGAATACGTCACTTCTTAAATTTTAAGCATACAGAAAATGACAATATCTGGTTTTGTATATATGGCAGCTTAATAAATGAGTGTATAGATGGAAATATTGTAGTCTGTCATAACCCGTGGAAATGCATGAATTGTAAATGGAAGCAATTATCTATATCTTGAGACTTTCTGGTTACAGGTTCGATTTTATGATATTTCGGCTCAAAGAAGACCTGTTATCTCATTCGATTTTAAGGAGACCCCTATCAAAGCACTAGTGGAAGATTTAGATGGCCATACAATCTTCTTAGGAAATGGATCAGGTGACCTTGCATCTGTTGATATACGAACAGGTATTTGAAACAGTGTCAAGGGTCGATTTTTTATTTATTTTTAATAATGCGAGGAATGTACTTTTGTTAACTACACTCCTCACAGGAAAACTGTTGGGATCTTTTCTTGGCAAATGTTCTGGAAGCATCAGATCTATTGCAAGGCACCCTGAGTTACCAGTTATAGCATCATGTGGTGTGTAATTTCTTTTATTTGTTGATTGCATCTCTTCTCTTTTCTTTCTAGGTATTTGAATTTCTTTGCTCCTATTTTTTATATTTGTCTTGCTCAGCGAGTCACTGAAGCCCCATTGTTTGTTTTGTTGTCTCTCTTTTCCCATTAACTCAATATTTTGAAAATAAAAAATGCTAGCATTTAACAAAAAATTACCACCTTTTTTACAAAAAAAAAAAAGGGGGAAAATTGTTATTGTCTTATTTGTTTTATGAAGAACACAATGTATTTACACTAATTGACCTTATTGGCTCAAAATTACACTATGTACTCGTCATTTGTAGTTTTTCACATTACATGTTTTTTACTTGCTTTGCAATTGGGTAAGCTATTAATAACGTAAGTTTGATTTTGGTTTATTGTTTGGATTCTATTTCTGTGTCCGGTGCTTGTTTAGCTATTTGACTTTGGTGTCTTATTTTGGATTGTATTTTATCTGAAATTGGTAAATCTCTGCTCCAGGTTTGGATAGTTTTGTTCGTTTTTGGGATATAAATTCACGGCAACTTCTTTCTGCTGTAAGTTATTATTCTATTCATAAATAAAGTCAATTAGTCCAATTATCAAATAAAATATAGGATGATAAACTATTACATCTAAGAAAACAGTTGATGAAGGGTATATTGTGGTAAAAATGGAAGTAAAAGCAATTGGCTTTTGCTTCACTGTCGGCTTAATTGATCAATCTTCTTCTTCATTGTTGGTGTCAGGTGTTTTTGAAGCAGCATCTGTCAAGTGTTGTTTTTGACTCCATCTTCACCAACGAAGGTTGGTTCTTTCTTTCCTTTGGGTTATTTTGTAAAGGGAAGTTCTGACCATTTTCCTTCCATTTTTTATTCTGGCATTGGTCTGAGCAGAACCGAGCACGGAATTGATCAAACACGACTCAGAGCTTGTGACCCAAATAAGTGATGAGGGACGACAATTGGCTATGAAAAGAAAGAATGCAGCTGTTGAAACAAAAGGAAGCAAGAGAAGAACTAAGGAAGATAAGCCAATGAAGGGGAGAACCAAAAATCAGGGATCATTTACCAAAAGCAAACGAAGCAGGAAAGCAAAAATATGAGAACGAAATTCGAAATCGAAGGATGGCGAGTATGATTTGTGATTCAGACTGATATTAGATCGTCTAAAGCTATACAGGCAACAGAGACTAAGAGGAAACACTTAGAGAGAAGTAGAACAATGTAAGTTCCCTTACTCGAGATGATTGTCGATTTCGACCGTATCAAATTGTGTTTTTTATTTAATTTTGTGAACTTTTAGTAAATAGTGAAAATTGCATGTTTGTGGAGGAGGGTGTGAACGTAGGGATTGGCTCCCATTTGGTCCACTTCCGTCCTAGAATCGAAATCGACTCAATATTTGGAACCACTTGGTTTCGAAACTGAAACTGAACCGTTAGTGTTGGTTTGTTGGATTTTAGGCTCAAATTATTAGTTATTTTGGATCTTGAGTTGGTATTAACTAAATTTGGATCGGATTATAACTGATGGTTCGACTTTTTGTCATTTTTGAACCTCAAACTGTAACTAGAATCGCAATTCACGGTGTACTCGATCCAAAACTAGTTCTCCTTCCTAAAAAGGTGGAAACTGAACCAAACTCCGATTGAATGCCCTTTTTTTCCTACTCTATGCGAGAGTTTCTTCTTCGATTTAAAAAATATTTATTTATAATTCTCTTTAATTTTATTTAATAAATTCTTGAAGTTTCCATTCATTTAAAAATTTAAACATTATTCAAAATTTCATGCGAGGTAGCTTTGACATACCTAACGTAAATCTTGGAATTCAAACCGCTCAACTGGTATGACCATTTGATTGAAAAATCATCGTCGAACGCTAGCGGGTTGTGACTATTCAAGACAACACGAAACAATTCGACGTCAAATAATGCAAAATATTTACTCGGAATTTTATTTACCTTCGCTACCCGATTCTCCATCCAAAACATACTCAGACCCAACACCCATTTCAATTGAACCTCCATTTCATCAAATGCTCACAGAATAACACAACACATTGCTAGTGAGAGACACCTAATTCTGAAACATAATAAAACTCCCTCACTTCTAATTTTCTTGGATTATCGATTTAATCCTCATCAACTAGACTCCTAATCTGGAATCAATATAGTTGATAATAACTAATATAATTTTGTAGTTGATTAGTTGTAGGAAAACGAGTCATTGGGAAGATTACAATATTATAGCCTGCTGCTGAACCATAGAAAACGTCTAGTAGGGTCTTGGGTTTTGGAGTCTCTGTCTTAAAAACTATTCAAATCAATCTCTATCTTCATCTACTTTCTCTCTCTATCAGAAACACGAGATTCCAACCTGTAAGTCTAATTTCAAAAAAATGGCCAATCTTTGATTAGACACGAAGATGACTCCATCTCCATTAATTTAACCTTGCATCTTCATATTTCATTAAAAAAAAAAAATTCAGTACACAGCTGACATGTATCCTAGTTTGTTGTTTTGTATGGATTAGACTGTCTTTCGAATAGAAAATGGCAGAAGCACAGTGCACAGTATCGCTATCACAGCATTGTCAAGAGAGGAAGACATGAGAGAGAGAGAGACTGTGAAGTGATAGGTGTCAAATGACTGTCAACCCTATTCTAGAGAGAGAGAGAGAGAATCGATTGAGTCAAGTTTAATGTTTTCCCTGTATCCTGGAACTCCCTTAGAGAAAAGCAGGAAAGAAGAGAAAGGTTAGAAAGCTATGGCCTAGAAAAATACGAGTGATTCCCACAAAAGTCTACGCAGAAAACACAGTCATAGGTCTGTACAAAAACATTGTTCGCGTACTTGATGAGAGCGAATAAATCACTAATTAATCCATTTTTTCTTTTCATTTTTAGCTGATTCCCATGAGAGGCAAGACCCTCTTTGTTTCCACGGGGACAGATTGCGGAAGAGAGGCTGTTTATGATTTACGAAGATCTAAAATTAAGATTTCACTTCTGTATTTTCATGGGAATCAACTGAAGTTTAATATCAGTGGTAAACAAAATCATGTGTGAGAGAACATAGATCAGAAGTGGCTAAAGCTACAATTACAGAAGACGAAGAAGGGGGAAGGAGGGAGAAGACTAAGATAAAGATAAAGGTTGGAGGCAGGATCATCAACTGAATGAACATGAATCCGAAGAGAGAGAGAGAGAGAGAGAGAGAGAGAGAGAGAGAGAGAGAGAGAGAGAGAGAGATGAGATTGGGGGAAGTCATGATGAGAAAAACGAGTATAATGATTAACCAGAATCGGAGAAAGACTGACAGAAAAATACCATCATAATGCCATGTCTAAAAGAAAAATTCAAAAGCTGGCAAATAAGGAACCACAAAAACATTTCAGTCTCGGATTCAAAAAAATAGAACAAATAGTCAAACATTTTCATCATTACACCAATCTGCGAGAAACCAACATCCTTAATTGCTCTTTAAAACTCGAATTCAATTCGACTGACAAACACATATTTCCCAAAAAAACAAATCCAGTCCGAAAAGGGTAGGCAGAAAAAGATGAAAAACCTTGGATGAGAGAGAAACAAATCTGGAGCCTGGAGGACAATCGGCGTGGAGACTGGGAGTGGAGAGGGAGCACATAATTGAGGGGAATGAAGCCTGGTCCGACGACACTAAATATAGAACAAAGAAAAACCAGAGGGTGTTCTCAAAAGAAACCAAATGGGAAGAATAATAATAGGGTCCTCGAGCCAGACAACATTCCCCTCAAAAGAAAAAGCTCCAATCTTTTTCCTCAAAATCAAACCCTAAAGCTTCTGAATACGTGGGTGTGATTGCTCTGTTCCCTTATCTCTTTATCCCCCAGGACTCTCGCCTATCTTCAAGGGAGAGATAGAGAAAGAGATGATAATGATGAATGAGAATGATATGGTTTGAAGGGGTTATAAGGAAGTAAATAGGAGTGGAAAGGACAAACAAATGAGCAGACTCAGACCCCACCAGCTGGGTTTTCACTTCCAGAAATGACCACGACCCATGCACAGACCATATGCACCCTCTCTCTCTTGATTCAACCATCATCTTCTTCATGCATGCATACCCACCGTCTGATGAGAGACAACCATCTGATGAGACATTTAACACACTGTACTACAAGGCTTTTCAGACAAAAACATGCCTGTAATCAACCCCATCATGCATATCAACAACAATCATTAATTTGAGACCGTTGGATTCTGATCAGTCACCTCAGCAATAAAAAAATAATGACAGTATAAAAATTGGGTGGTCTTTAATGGAGGAGGGAATCAAAGTAAAGGAAGAAAACAAGAGAGTCAGAGGAGTGGTTGAGCTGTTTAGGTGACCCATAATAGAAAACCTCATTTATTATCTTCTCTTTCAAACTTGGATTTCCCCTTCCCTTATGCAACTGCTCTCTCTCTCTCTCTCTCCCATGGAAGAGCAGAACGAAGAACCCTTTTTTTTTTTTTTTTGCAGTAATTATTTTATAATAAGAGTGTGTGTGTATGTGTATGTGTATTAATTAATGAGCACCCTCGTCTGGTGTGTCGCTTTTTGATTCACAGAGCGGCTAGTTCGAGGCGATGACCGACAAATAGCCTTCACCCTTCTGCTATCTTCTCTTTCTCTCTCTGCTTTTTCATCTGTCTCTCTCTCCTCTTTTCTTCTCTCTAAAGTTTTGAATTCTCTTGTCAAACCCACACGCCTTCGTGGCATCGGCTGCTTTCAACTTAATTATGAACGATTAACAAGTTAGGAATTGGGCGTGTGAGGATCATTTACACTGGCACAAGTTTGTTCCCACCAACTTTCTGCAGAGATAGAGATTATCTCTCCGTATGTGGTGTTTTTTGTTTTAAAACATGAAAAAACATGTAAAATGTCTCAGAAAATCACGATTTAGGCTAAATGATGCCTAAATACCTCAAGGAAAGTCAACAGAACCCTTAGATGGCCCTGTCGGGATTTCTTTCAGCTTTCTTTTCATTGCAGCTTTTATATTTCCAGATTTCAAACCTAGGCTTTGAATGACCAAATACTGTGTTAAAATCGTGATAACAAAAATAAAAAAATAACAAAATTTTACGTGAAAAACTCTACCGATCATAAGAAATAACATTCAGATCTCTTCGATATCATCACAAACTCTTGAAAATTTGAACTGACATCAAGTTTGCGAGCCGATCCAAACAAAATTCAGGCTCCCGGGTGTCTTTTACAGTGTTTCTATATTTGGCTGATCTGGAGAGAGTTTGAAGCAACATTTTGAAAGTCAAAAAACTTGACTCTTAAAATCGTCTGTGATTTAGGGGACGTAACATTGGCACACAGTGATGTGTACGTCTGAAATTATACAGAAAATGGAAATCTTGAAATACTGAGAAAAGTGTTAATTAATTGGACAGCGGGCGCATGTCCTTGGACTGACGAGCCATAACTTCTGGAAGCCATAAAATTGACAAGATGATGAAAATATTTGGATTTAACTCCGAACCAGAACCATCGTCTTCTCTCTTCACATGCCGACAGGGACAACCCACGCACACCTCGCCCACAGCTTTAATTACAGTGGGGTCTTCTTCTTCTTCTTCTTCTTCTTCTTCTTCTTCTTCTTCTTCTTCTTCTTCTACTACTACTTCTGTTTTGTTTGAAAAGAGTATGTTTTGATGAGTAATTAGGTCAAAGTTCATGCTGTATTGCTCTAAACAATTAAATATTGTAGAGCAGTTGAATTATAGACACATGAAGTAATTAAATGAAATGATGGGTCGCTCCAGAATTTTATAATAAATGAATGAGTAATTAGAAGTAAAGCTATATTATTGTCGGATTCACTGGGTTGGATCTGAATACCATGTTCTCCACAGAACTTTCACTGTTTCAGAGAGATTAAAAAAAAGGCTAGGAATAGGGTCAGGAAAGCCATCACAATCAATGTCCACAAATTCAAGATTACAGATTAATTAATTGCTCTTCGCGTGAATCTTCCTCCATTATCAAACAACAAGTCCCAGTTTTCGTGTAAGAAACATCATGTTTTGTTGTGTTTTTTTTTTTTGAGAATTATTCAAAGAAAGAAGATTTTAATAGTTGTGTGAAGTCAGTAGGTTGTGTAATTGTCTTTTTTCTTTCTTTTTTTTTTTTTTTTGCTGCAAACTGTCACGTATACCCGCCCGTAATGTGGGCTGCCATTATCTCTCTCTCTCTAAACTGCACGGAGAATGGAGATTTGAAGAGGGAGGAAAGATAGACGACAACGGTAGCTACAGATTACGACGTGCTTACAACCTTCATTGAAATTTGTGTTGTGGTTATGTGGGTTTTGGCAGAACAAGAGAGGGAGGGAACGAGCACGTAAAATGTCAAATCCAGGAGTCTCCCACTTCCCTCTTGTTACATTGTCGATCATAATGCATATTTATGTGATGCTCCTTAGGATGCTTAAATGTATTTAAATAATTAAACATAAAGTATGCGCGATAATATTAATTTGGCTAATTGGACTTAAACACGTGCAAAGACGAACTTTACTCTATTTTGCAATGGTCAAAATAATAATTATGCACTTAAGAAATATAAAGAGTTATTGTTTCTCATTTGATATTCAATCCGTCGTTAGAGGGGCAGATTTTGGTAAACTAAGGACTTGACAAAATGGAAGACCTAAATACGCGATGTAAATCACTATTCTGATCAAAAATTGATTCGGGTGCCGTCTCTTTATCTATGTACAACTTGAAATGGAAGTAGGTTTTGGGTATGTTTCTCGAGTTTGTAGAATACGTAACATGGAAATTACAGAACCAACCCCCTTCCCATTCATAAACTCACACCCCGTGAGAGCGATAGAATCTAGAACAACCTTGACTTCTTTGAATGCTCTAAGTTTACCTTCAATCCTCGGCCTCTTCCGACTTTTGTAATCAACCCTATTTTGGTGTTTTCAATGAACTCTACACCTGGAAATTTCATTTTGTTACAATTGTCTAACCAAAAAGAATTATGATCCTAATCTCGATCAAATATATAATGTTTCGTCTGATGACTCTTCTTTTACACTTAGTAAGTTTATATCACAAACATTGATGATACGTAAGCCACAATACAACCCATAAAACCCGTAATTTATAGTATAAATTAAGAGAGATGAGTGCAAAAAGAAAATATTATTGTAGCTAAACTAGCTGTTAGATTTTGGTGTGACTTAAATTCTATTTAAGTTAGACTCACGTTACGAATCTTATTATATTTTATTTTCTCTATAAATTCATGTAAGTTAAAGTCGTAAAATTTAGGATTATATTTTGATTTTCATAGTGATATTATCTCATACCCGCAGTTATTTTCTCCTAAAGGCGTTTTCCACGTAAATCTGGTATCTCACATCGCATTTTCTTTTTTCGATTATCATTTGATTTATAACTAATAGTATCAAAGCGAGGTTTATTCTAACATTAGCATCTACAAATTCAATGAGATCAAGCCATATGACTCACACGTAACAATTAACTTGGGGTCAAATAACATACCAATAAACGATCCGACGCTAGCTCATTTTAAAGAAATTAAGATTTCACGATTCAACTCTGGTTTATTTATTGCTTCATAGCGGAAGACTTTAGACTGTCATTAACTAGTTTAATAATTGCACCTTGATCACGAGCAACTTCATTGTGTTCAATCGAGACGCTAATGATTATACAATTTATGAATTCAAAATTTAAAATACTTGTTTTGAGTGTTAGAATATTTGACCATTTAACTAAAACAACGTGGTATTAAAATGTTTTGAAATTTTGAAATGTTTGTGCATGCATGATTCATATGGGTGGTAGAATTACGACCTACTATGTGATAGTAAATATGTGACGATTATGAGATTATCACGTGAGAAATCAGCGTTTCAAAAATGGACTTATTTTTGTGACATTGCACCGCCAGGAGCACTCGTAAATGGCCGAAGATCAATTGTTAATATTGTGCTACGTATTGTGATCATCGAATGGCCTTACAATTTATAAATTGAGTATGACGTACATAATTGATTATGACTACAAGTTCCTCTTATGTGATAAATGAGTTCACTCGAACTTATAAGTCTTGTGATCATGTAGTGAAATGAGTGTCATTGTAACAACCCTAAATTTCTTTTTTTCTCCTAATTTGAAACCTAAAATTTGTTCCCAAATCGATTTACGAATGAAATTTAACTGGATCGTTATAAGTATCTTAATTTTTGAATTTAGAAATCTTTGAAAATAATGAAATCATATATAAGCAGAAGCATTAAAATATCCAAATTAAATTTAATACATAGAATGAAACTCTAAAATTAAAAACGAAACAACTTTATTGAATAAAATATCATTCAGTTAAGGTTCCAACAACCGGCGAAATCAAAACATGCAACTTAAATATCAACAATTGAAATACTAAATAGAGTTTATTTATTGAAAACAATAATAATACTGAAAATATAATTTAATCCTCTGACCCAACAACGTCCTCCTCTGTATGTTCGCTCGCCTTTGGAAAATCTTCGATTAGCGCCACTTCATCTTCAGATAAAAGCTCAACTGCATCACAAAACTAATTTGTAAGATAAATTCGGTAAGATAAAACACGTGCATATGAATTTAATTACGTGCATTACCAAATTCCATGTTTAAAGTTATATACTGAATGAAACTCATTTATCATTTTTGCAATGTGTTCAGGCTTTCATTAGTCATCTCATGTTTTTCATTAATTCTATTCATTTTCATGCATTCATACTTGCATACATTAGGCTCTATTTTTTTTATTTTTTCTACATTATTACGTTATATGCTTATACATGCGTGTTTAAATAAAAATCATAATTTGACAAATAAGATAATTTAAAGAAAGTAATTTAACAATAATTTAAACATACGTTTTGTGATATAGGGCCTGCGGCCAAAGCGTCAAAATTTAGTGTCTTTACTCACCTGGTTTTTTCGGAGAATTTAGTTATGGGTTTTTCCAGAGGGTTCAAATAACTTTTTCCGTTTAAATAAATTATTTTACAATCAATTCAACTTTTGTATATAATGATTTTATCGAAAATAAAATGAAATCCTTACACAAATCTTGAATTTGATACTATGTTGGAACAATCATAAAGATGAGCTAAATTGAGTCAAGTTGGCCTAGATTTTGGACTTGGGATTGCTAGACCAGTTCAGATTGGTTAGCTGGACGAGTTCTAGCTTTTAAAACATCTGAGTGAGAGAGAGAGAGAGAGAGCGCTTTGATTCATACAACCAATGTGAATCTTCGACGATCGTCGGAGGGAGTTTGTGTGACGTCGCTGATGAAAGTGGGTTGTAGGTTCGGTCAGAGAAGAGTAGCTCGTGCTGTCGCAAAGTGGCATTCCACCGAGAGAAATTTCCGTCGAAGGAGTGTTAAGGTTGCGATTATGACTCCTCAGAGGATTTTGATTGCTTTTCCGTTTGCATTCATAGGAGTTGATTTTGATTTAAATCCATAGCGTTTCAAATTAGAAATTCATTCAATTTAGGGTTGATCGAGTTAAAATCGAAAGAATAAACGTCGTGGATTAAATTTTGATACATTACAAACATGAATAACTGAAATAAGTAGATTATCGAAATAGGTCATAGGCTGCTTGAAAACGAAAGAGAATTACTTTGAAGTTGTTTGCAGAGTCTATGGTAGTTTTGAAATCTCTTCCTGCAGAGTTGAAACTGTTTAGAGGAGGAATAAGACTCTTGGGGAACTCATTTCTTCTCAGGTAATCAATCATTAATACACATTTGATGTATTCAACATTGTCATACCACTTAACTCTAAGTCTACAAAAAAGAATCATGCACAGAAATTTGACATTTTTGCAACAACATACCAAATCTTTCAAAGAGAGACAATCCTTCTGTGAAGCACTTCTTCTTCATCACTCTCATCCTCCTCATCTGACACAATCTCATTACCAGGTAACTGCAATTTCCCACCCATAGAAAACCATGGACCCAGACTGTCTGCTTCAACATACTCTCCCTCCAATCTCTCTTCAAATCTCTGGTCACTGCAATTCAAGAACCAATTTAACGAGCATCGAATCCCCTTGCTTTGTAATCTTCTGTACCGAGGTTTAATCCTCGACTCCAAACTGTATGTGAAGTATTCGGGAAATTCCACAAGCTCCTTCATAGGCCTTCCCATGTCAGTCTTGAAAAAATAATAGCTGTTCTTCATGAGCTCTACTCGTGAGGCAAGTATTTGAGGACATTTCACGACCATTTTAGCGACATCGGTGGCAAGTATTCCCCGTCCTAGAAGAAACTCCACTGGTTTCATAATTACGTGTTGGTGAAGGCTGACAATTTGCGGCATCTTCTCTATCACCTGTGCAAAATTTTCAGGATCAATTTTAAGCTTCAAGCTAAAGAAATACTGCTGCGAAGACAATTTTGCTTTTAAAGGTAGACCAAGAATTTGTGGGTATTGAGCTATCAATCTAGCAATCATTTCCCTTCTGATTCCAAAACTCAACAAACAATCCACATTAGGCATAACAGTCTCTTTCAGGTCGTATCCTAGTATATATGCTCGTTTTTCCAACATTCGTGCAACAATCTTTTTGGGCAAGCCAAAAGAAACCAAGTAATCAACTAGAGGTTTAATCATCGTCCCAACTCTCATCCCTAAAAGATAAGGATATTGAGTAACCATTGGACCAATATCCCGAGGATTAACACCTATGCTAACAAGATAAGCAACTGATGTGCTCATTGTCCCTTCCAGTTTAAAGCCAAGAAGTTCAGGGTACTTCATCAGAATATATCCAATATCCAGTTTTTCAACATCGAGACCTCGAAGAAACTTGACAACAGGAGCAAGCTCAACAATAACACTGGCATGTAAAACTTGAGGGAAATTCTTAACGAATTCCCCAAGTTTTGATCTTTGAATCCCAATTTTCTCCAAGTAACCTAGGACAGGAATTATGTTTTTACGAACGCTACAACCAAGCATCAACGGGTACTCGTTGATGTCATCAATGGTTAATCCCATCTTCTGGAGAAACTCAACTCTAGCTCTCATGACTTCAACAGTGGACGGAAGCTCTAAGTGTTCCAATTCGTCGGGAACTATTCCTAAACTCTTCAAGTAATCACAGATTATGACCTTCGATACCAGCTTCTCTTTGCGGCCCTGAACTACACCCCAAGTGACTGAAGGCATCTCATATTCAGGAAATTTAGAGGCCTGGGTTGAATATATCGCCGCAAATGGGAAACCCCTGCCAGGGTTTATGACTTGGCACTGACAAACAACATAGTCTTTGATTGGGGGGAGGTTTTGACATAGTCGCTGTGATGCGTTTGGAATTGAGAATAAAGCGTCGACGTGTTTTCTTCGCCGGAGAAATGAGCTCATTTCACGAAAAAGGGACTTACCTTCGGACGCCGAAAAAGATGTAATCAGGCAATACAGGGGAGGTAAATGATACAGAATCCAAACTCTGCTCGAAGAAGCAAGAATCGAAGAGGCAGTAGAAGGTGCGGTTGTGCCTGGTATCAAAGAGAGTTGGTAGCAGAACCAACCACATCGACAATAAGAAACGGGGTTGTTAAAAACGGAAAAAAGGAAAAAAGCAGGAAAAGTAGAGATCACGAATCTGGGGACGCAGGAGAAGAGGAGGAAGATACCTAGCGATTCTGTAGAGAGAAGAAGAGCCGGTTGAGAAGCGAGATAGCAGAGAGAGCGAGAGACAGAGAAGGCGGCTGATGCGGAGAAGAAGAGGTTTGGTCCAGACTCCAGAGTGGATGAGTCAGGCCCATTAGCCCACCCTTACCTTTGGGTTTATTCAAAAATTAATATTTCTGTCTCTTACAATAATAACTGACGTGTCAAATAATTATTATTATAATTAATGTAACATATTTTCTATTAAACTTTTACTCCCAATTTACGACTAATTCTAATATGGTTCATAGAATACAACAACCTTCTCTCGAAATATCCGAGACCATAGTTATATTTTTGTTAAAAATTAAGATAGTTTCATCAGCATCGTGTAGTAGACTAAGAGGGTCGCAAGGCCCGATTGACCCATTGGATAAAGTATGCAAGATGACCCTCCATTCAAAATCAAGCTCGACAAGCCCGGACCGGGTCTGAACCTTACTATTAACGGGTCAAATTAAACCAGATCAAACCAACGATGAGACATAATATATACTCGAGCGAAAGGTTAAACAGATAACATTGAGAAACCATGCATCTTCGTGATGAGTAAAATACGTCAACGATTGCATAACACGTTGCCAACATTTGGAATCGGGAAATTCCGGTCAATGTTGCCATCGAGACACTCCGAAAAGCAGTTGATCAATTAGGGAAAATGCAATATGCAAACATACAAGTAGAAGAACTTGATAGAATCACATCACTGAGTTTCAATATCAAAGCAATTGATTGATTAATTAATTCAATCGCCATGGATTCCCCATTCAAAACCCACTGCATCATTCTTTCTTGCCAAAATATTGCAGAGCGAAAGCTAGTCCCAACACCACAATGAAGGTCAGAATTTGAAACATTCTCACCCGGAAAGCTCCAGAAGATGGGTGGACGGTTTGAGCTGCTTGGGCAGTCGAAGGCAGGCTGAAATTCGATTTCTTTGGAAGAGTAGACTCGTCCACCTCCCCCAAGTAGTATTTCTCCATCATCTCTCGAGCCGAATCGCTGTGCCCAACATCTTCGAAATCATCCGTCGCATCTTTCTCTGCAATACGAATTTCCACTCGTATTTTTGTTGGTTATCTCACCAAAGAAAATATCAAAATTACTAGAACATTCGTCGGAATCCAAGAAGTTATACCCGCGGCTAAAAGCAAGACTTCATCACCTCCCGGATGTTCCTCGAGAAACGGGGTCACATTGTACACCTAAAGCATGCATATCCGGGGATTGAAACATTGAATTAGAATGCAATCATCTTCTCATGTTTAAGCCTCAGCTCATGAAACTTGTCAGTAATTACGGCCAAACACAGTTCGTATAAGTAGACAGTCAATTCATAAAAGAAAGACCTAATTTGAATTCCTTTCGTTTCTTATCAAAATCATTATATGCTTTGACTCGAGGAGAAGTGTTAAGGTATTCGGAATATATAGTTGTGCATAAATCAAGATCTAAAATGCAAATGTTATTTCTCTACCAAAATAAAATGATTGTTAAGGCCAGTTTTAGGTCCACAATCAGGTCTCAAAACTCTAATCTATTTTCATCCTCGATGAAGCTGATACCGCTCATAGTGTATACATTAGTTAATCGATGAGCATTTTGTTAGAATTCGGCAACCCGAGAGCAAAAATCCCTCAAAACCCACAAAAGTGATGGAACAAATAATCGAGGAACCAATCAATTCTACTTCTAAAGAGCAGTGGGATCCATACCAATGATTAACAAACTAGATCTAAACCATAACTTGGGAAAATCATAACTTCCACACAAGGCAGCTGTACTGAGAAAAGTTCATTATTGGGTGTTCAGTGTTCTTAAGTAATCCATCAAAATAAACTTTCGATAACGAGATTCCAATTATCTCAAGTAGCAGCAGAGGGAATTCAGATATGCAGAATGATTAAAAAAATAAAAGAAACCCAGATAGAATATGCAAATCGGGTAAGAATCCGACCTTTCCAGAGATGATAAGCCAGCAATCCTTCTTATGATTATGCTTGGCCACTTCACCAAAAGTATAAACTCGAGGATCTGAAGCCATTTCTGCAACTACAGCAGCTTAAAATTAACCTTCTCCCTCAGGAACGATAAAGAAAGAGTAAGACTGGAGAAGAAAAAGAGGGGGAAAAGTGACAAACTTTTACGTTCTTACCGAGAGAAATGGAGGAAGAGATCGAGATGTTGGTGAGTCTGAAATCGTCTATCAAAGATTGAAACTTGACTTCACATATATAGTCAAAATTATTGAATATGATCAACCCTTGATAATGAAGCTTGAAATTAAGTTAGAAAGTACTTAAAAAAGACAAAAGTCTTGAGCAATTTTGTAATTGTACGATTCCACCCTACTTTTTGATAAGAACGTCATATTCCATAAAATGTTAGGGTTTCTTTTGTTACATCAAAATGCCCAAATCAAAATTATTCAACTTTATTTTAATCATTTATTTTCGACATATTGCACGTCAATTATTATAATTTCTTTTAGTAAGAATGCGTCTAATTTTAATTAAGGGTGGTGTCGATACGAACTTAAAATCCTTCTAAAATCTCTTATCTTTGTTTTCTCGAGATATTATATGATAACATTATCAAAAAAATTGTTACTTACGTCTAATTCTTTGCTACGCGATTAAATTATAGTTGATACCGGAAATCAAGAAGATACTAATGAATAAATTTGTACTCGTTTTACGCATCTTACGTTATAAAGTATTTATAAAATTTCATCTACGCATATTTGACTATGGGAGTGTAGCCCGTATTATCTTATATACTCTAAAATCAATTAAGTAAAAACTTAAACACTACGATTCCGCTCAACTTTATTTTTGAGTTTTTTTTTTCAAATTACGAGATTTTTCTCGTGAAACATTAACTTAAACGCGAGATTGTAAATCTTCTTATTTTAGGTTAATTCTTTATAAATTATCTTAATTTTGGATCATTCGGGTCGAAAGCATGATACCACGTCACAAATTACTTAATTATTATTTGACGATATTTAATGGTACAAATATAATAGATTATATGTAACAACAAGGTACAAACAGTGGTTGAATGTTGATCTTGGCGAAGGCATGACAGCAGAATTGTTGCTTGAAATGAGAAGCTCGCAACCACCATCTGCAAATTGTTCATAACATGAAATCCCACCAATTAGTTTGCTTTGATTTACACTTTCTAATCAGAGTTTAGTCAAATTGAGGAATCAAAGAACAGATGACCTGAATCTCGCCGGAAGACTATGGAGACTGGCTGACTGTGGATGAATCTTCTTCTTCCACACCCTCTTCATCATCTGTTTCCCATTTTACAAACTGTTTAATAAATTCATTTCTAAAACAATTTCGGAGGAAAAGTGTGTACGCGTATGACAATTCATTATATGAAAGCAATGAGAATTTAGAGTGAGGGTGCGTAATTCCACGTTATTTTAGAGATTGAAAAATATATAATTTATAAATAGAATTTTCATTCTCACTTATTACAGCGTGTTGTGGCTTAATTTCAAAAAATTATAGCAAAAAACGTACAATATTATACTGAGAGTACCAAGAAACATAACATCGTACCTCTTTCATGCATCGGAGAGATTCAGGCAGAGAGAGGATTGTCTTCTTTGTTTCAACTATCTGAACTTTCCGACCACCTTCATTATCATCAGCCAAGAACAGCTCTGCAAGTGTTTTTCTTTTTAATGGCTTCTTCTTCTTCATCAATGCCTCTTCTTCTTCATCACCACGGAAGTCTCCTTCTTCCTCGTCCTCATCCTCCTCCTCTTTCTCGTGGATTTGCAAGATCAAATACTTCTGTTTGCTGATTTTGTGCGAAGATTTAAAGGAGCAGAACCGAAAAGTAGAGAGAGAAACGAGCTCATCGACATGGTGCAGCAATGCAAGCTCGCCAACCTCTTTCATGGCGGATTTAATCTTTGCTCATCAAAATATTGAAACTTATAATGGAAGAATCAGCCAGAAAAGCAGGAAATAGACCCATCAACAACACCTCCAGGGGCTAAAAAGCTGAGCCATTGTAACATTATATCACACCAGATAATTGCAGGGACAGCATCAAAAAAATCATATATTATATCATTTTCTCATCTCATACAACCATTCCTTTTCTCTAAAGCGGGCTGCCCTTTAAATTCTTGCTTTTCATCAGACTTCCATAATTCCCAGTATTTCTTTAAGCAGTAAATTTGGGAGGTTAGTTTGTAATCTGATGACGAAAACTGCGTCAAAAGAGATGCAAAGTGGGCTATCCCATCATCACCATATTTCTGCTTCAAATTCTTTTACTTTATAGTAGTTGGTGCATCGTTTTAGTGAAAAGATTTGCAGAAGAAATGAGATCCAGGAGTGGAAATGAAGCTGCCCCTGCAAAAAAGACGTGTCATGTGTCGTCTGCCACGCTTTCAATCCCAATGTTCTCCGTTCTTCACGGCTGAATTAGCCGCTTAGTCTCGTGACAGTCCACCGCACGGTGAAACTAACGAACTTAATCTCATTTCTATTGGGAAAGAACTTAATGAGTTATCTTTTTTTATTTAATACAATTTTTTTAGATAAATTCTAAAAATAAAATCGTGCAAATCTCGACTCAAAATAGATAATATTGTAATAGAAAAATTGAGAAATCCACAGCTGCAATGTTCAGAGCTCAATACCTGCCTACTACAAAGTTTAGCCCAGGTTCTTCTGTAGACCTCTTGTTTCACTATGACAGCATCATAAATAGAGTTATTTTGATCGGAAATTCTAAACCTTCCGACCACTGTTTTAGCACTGTGCTTGGCTTGGTAAATTACTCAACTCAGCTTGTATTGTTTTTTGATTTGCTCCGACCATGTTACCGGTCAAGCCGTGTGAGTCGCATCCACATTTGTCACAAATAAAAAAACTTATTTTTTAGATGAATTCACGAAATATTAGGATTAGACACCATAATCTAACCTGCTTTGAAACGATTAATAATGCGAAAATAGAACACAAAGAATTATAGTAGTTCACTTTCAATGCGAGAGCTACGCATTTGCCGCTACCAAAATTCACTATGATCAAAACTAATTACAATAATTTCTGCCTCTTACGCTCTAATCTTATTCGAAACCCTAAATACATATTTATACACTTAACGAAATAAGACTACGAAAAATAAGAGAATAAACTCACCAAAATACTCTCAGTACTTAAGACACGGATTTATCTGCGTAGGCTCCACAACTCAACACTAAGTGCTGCTCACAACCTATTGGTATATAATTTGTGGCAATGGATAGGGGTGGACACGGTCAGGTTCGGTCTGGTTTCGACCCCGAATCGAAACCAGACCGAGATTTTAGGAAATTTATCCCAAAACTCGAAATTGGCCCTGGGAGGGACAGAGATCGGGACCGAACCGAAAAATTTGATCCGGTCCTGGTTCGGTCTCATTTCCACCCATCTTTTTTTTTTTTCATCAACTGAAACAGTAATAAAAATAAATATAATTGAACTCTGAACTCGAGGAATCAGATAACAAAAAAGTGAAGCTAAATATGAAGCAGTTAAGTGCTGATAGAAGAAAAATGAAAATTAAGTTTTCTAGGTAAGCAAATAGAATCCAAAAAGGAAAAGGAAGAAATAGGAGAAAATAGAAAGTACCCGAAGAAAGGCCACAAAGTGTAATCAAGGTCGAAGACGACCAATTTAGGAAGGATCAGGAACATCCCCAAGATCTGTAAAGCTTCTCCCTTCACCTTCTCGTCTCCCATGTTCGCCATTGACGTAGTGCAAGCCGAAGACAGAGGCGAATAGACGGAGGCGAGCTCAAGGACAGAGGCGAGGCGAGGAACTAGCCATGGCCGACTGGGAAGTGGGACCAGTGGAGCTTTGCGAGTTTGCATCTGGTGAAATGCAAATTGCTGAAGACTAAAGAATGAATTTTTCTGTATTTGCTGAAGACGGGAGTCAGGTTCAACTTTAACGGTTCAACTTTCAGCCTTAATTTTTTTTGTTAACTCTCGGTCTAGTCTAGATTTTTCCAGATTTTGGACTATGGACCGAAAACCGAACCGAAACTGATTGGAGTTTTCGTGGAAAGACCGAGACCGGACCGAGGACCAACCATTTGGGACCGAAACCAGACCGAATATTCAGACAATCCTCTCTGTGGCACCAAATATTCAAACATTTCACGATTATTTAGAACAAGAGACGATGATATTGCTGATAATCAAATATAAACTAATGTTTGAAACGTTTCTTTACATCTCCATGAATGGAACAGTAATGCAGAGTTCATCACATATAGGAAAATTGGGAGACAGAGACAGACCAGAGGAGCTTCTTATGTGCAGAACAATAACTATGGCCATGTAGCGAACTCAAAGACTTTGTAAACTATCTCAATTCCGGTCGGAATTTGCCAAACAAATAGCACCACATTCAAAGCGTTCAGAGCGATATGGAGATTCCGGGCAGTCTCGTTTCCTTTCTGCATTGCCGGCACTAAAGCCGCAGCCATTGCCCATAGCACAGTAATGGCTGTTAACATCATCCAGAATTCTCAGATCACAAGTCTGAAATTGCATTTTTTCAAGACAAGTTTGGTTCTTGGGATTAAGCTAGATAAGATATCATAAGTAGTTTTGATGAATTATAAACATTATTAGATTTTGGTGTGACTCGAATTTTACATGTTTAAGCCGATCAGACACATATTAAAAATTTTATTTTTCTTATAAATTCATGTAAGATAGAGTTGAAAAATTCGCAGCAGTATTTCGATTTTCATAATAATTTTATCTTTGAAAGAATTTTTTCGCGTAAATCTAACATCTCACCTTGTTTTAATTTTTTTTCCTGATTTGGTTTGATTTCTAACAAGTGCTATCCGAGCGTTTTTTATTTGAACATATAAGTATGAATTTATGGTCGGAATATTTATTGAATTACCTGATCCTGCAAATAAATGGGGACCTGGGAAGAGCTTTCCTGTTCTAAACCATGTGTTCAGTCCTCCGCCAATGGCTTCCAATACTCCAAACCCTAGAAGTATTGAACCTGCATTGTAATGTCTATCCCTGAAAGACCCTTTTAGCAATTCCTTTCTCTCCTGAGTTTTGAAAATAAATCCATCAAACACTAAATCAAACTAAGATGATAGTATTTGATTTCAGATGATACCTCAGAAAGCTGCTGAATCTTGAGTTCAATCGGCGATGGAGGTGCTTCCACGGCTATTCCTTCCGGTGATACTTGTGCAGGCTTTAGTTGCTTCTTGAGCTCAGTTATTTCATTCTGAGTAGTCCTAACTCGCCGCCATTGCCAGCCAAGATAACCAGCCCACAAGGTGTAGAAGAAAAACCCACCCATTACCAGCGGATGAACGAGAGCGAAGGATCTTCCCTCCAATATCCCAAACTCCCCGCCGGCAGCGAGCGCAGTCTGGAAAAGTAAACGAAAAATCAGTCAGACAGATTAGTTGAAGGTGGAACACGGCGAGAGAGGGTAAATTAGAGTCGGAGTTGCCTCTGGGGGAAGCAAAAACGGCAATGTAATCGCCGATAGGGGAAGAGAAGACGATTTGAGAGACTGAACTGCGTCGTAGAAGAAACCCTTTGATTCGGAGAAGGCGTTAAGCTTAGTGGGATGGATAGAAATCGAAAATTTGGATGTGGGTAAAGGGTGTTGGTGGGATTCGAGAGAGATTTTGGAGAGAATGGGAAGGCTAAGTGTGAACGCCATGCTCGGGCAGACGCTGTTGTCGAGAGAGAACGTGGAAAAGCAAGGAAAGGAAGAGAGAGAGAGAGAGAGAAGAAAAGGGTGAAAGTAGAGAGACAGAGAGATAAGGAAAGAGATATGAAGATGGGGTTGACATTAAAGCACAGTGGATCTGATTTTGCTGAGGATATAAAGTGGACCCTGGATCGAAAATGAAGACGCAGTGAAGTTCGACAGGGTTCGAGAAGAAACCTGGTTTCAGAGACAGAAACCCAGAATTCATGGCAGAAGTAGAACTACCAGGTGGCGCCATGGATGGAGGATTATACCAGCAGAGTGGTGATATGATCATGTGAACTTTAGCTGCCTTCTCTGTCGCTCTCCTCAGTTTCAGGTCCCCTGATTTCTGTAGACCGTCAAGAACCTAACCCAGAATAATCGAATCATCCATGAAAATTTCTGGGTTTTTTAATTTTGAAAATTTAAGGATCTTCTTGGATAATTGGTATTTAATATCAATAGTTGGCCTAGGATCCTTGTACACAATTATAAATATAAATTAAATTTGAATTTTGAGATTGCTTAATTTTAATCTTCAATTTTTTTGACATAAAAGAATGATCAAACTTTGAGATTTTTTAATTTAAATATTGATTTTTTTTTTTAACAAATTTAACTTTGGAAAGACGATATTATAATATTTATATTTTAATTTTAAAAATTATAAAAATAAGACCCGACGTCTGATCAACAAAAACTTAAAACCGGAATCAAGGCGAGCAAAACCAAACATTTTGAGTCGAGATTCATTTTATTTACCGTGCAAAAGTTTAATGTTTATTTTGTTTAAAAAAAATTAAAATTTAAGTTTGAACCAATCTAAAAGTTAGGTTATATTAAGAAGGAACCGAGACCACCCTCCACAAACGTGGCAAAACCTCAATTTCTACTCCAAAGCGACATCAAACAACGGGAATATAATGTTAAAAGTTTCGTAATTTTTTAATGCTATAATTTATTATAATTTTTTACGTTTATTTTATAAAATAATTTACTAAAATTATTTATGTCATTTTAAAATTACGAAACTTTTACAATAAATTAAAATTTTCTTGTACTCTAGTTAGAGTTGCAAAATGACTAGTAAAATAAGTTATCATGCATTTATTCTTAAATTTTCATAAACGATCAAGTAGATAATTTTGACTTCAAAACTATAAATAAATATATGTATTTATCCGTTCTTGGTTACCGAAGGTATCAGGTGGCGCCGTTCTCTTGGACTAAGGACTTGTCAGAAGTTGTTTTGTTATAATATTTATATTTTAAGAGTGAACTTATTAACGAAAATACTTTGAAGTTTATTTGGTTAATTGTTAAATTTGAATATTACACTGATTTTTTTTTTTGGGTTTTTCACCAAACCCAGGACATTCTAGTTCTCAGAAGTTCCAAGATTTATGCTTTTTTAAGCCACCAGTTTCCATAATTTACGTTTGATCTTAATTGTTCTTCCTCTTGTACCTCAAATTGCCATTAATGGCCACACCTTGACCTCTCTACTTACAGCCGACGCCTGCCAGATGTTTGTGATTTGTTTTACACTGACAAAGTTGATGGATCCTCTGTAACTATCAATGTCTACCAAGAAGCCCAATACCCATTTAATTAATTAATAGGATAATAGACTGCCTAATCTTCATCTAACCCATTGAAATTTATATTAATCTGTCCAAGGTTTAAACGACATAACCTTAAGATATCATCCGTTTTCAAAGTTACGTTCGTGGTTATCAAAAAACATTACTCCTACAAGCTTTGGGAAAGGGTTTGACATGGCGGAAAGGTGAGATAGATTATATGCAAGTGTTGAGAGAGAGAGAGAGAGAGAGAGAGAGAGAGAGAGAGAGAGACCAACCTCTGGAAAAGGTGGAAGACGATTGCCAAGCAAGATTCTTTCTTCTTCCCTTGTGCCTCCCCCCATGTCCACTCTGGATTCTCGGATTTGACTGCTCTACTTTCTAAATCTACTCCCTCACGGCTCATTCTTCCTTCGCCTGTCAATTTTCATGGTTTTCGTCTCTGCGACGATCGCCATGCTCGTCTCAATCCGCCTTTCTTTCTGGGTTTTCCTCTACTAGTTTCCTTCTTCTTCTCCCCTTCTCAAAGCCATGATCTTTACTTTCCGTTTTCTGCTAGTTGTTTTCTTTGTGATTTTCTGTTTGTGGTTATTGATCCGGGTGCTTCTGTTGAGAAGCGGGTGGATTTTCGCTGCTAAAAAGAGGTGGGGACGACTAGATGATTGCTTCCATGTTTACCAGTCCTTCAAAGTCCCGGAATTCAACCACAGCTCTCAACAGAATCAGCTCTACAGGAAAGTCCACGCCTATCTCAGCTCTCTATCGGCCCTCGAAGACTCCGATTTCACCAACCTCGTGACAGGGAAGAAGCCGAACGACATCGTTCTCTGCCTCGACCCAAATCAAACAGTCGAGGACGTCTTTCTAGGCGCTAAGGTGTTGTGGATTAACGAAGAAGAAACCCGAACAAGCAGTTGCCGAACCTTTGTGCTGAAGATCAGAAAGGCTGACAAACGTCGAATTCTCCGCCCTTATCTCCAACACATCCATACGGTCGCTGCAGATGAGACCGATCAGAAAGGGGGTGATTTGAAGCTCTATATCAATCTCGAACCTGATCATCGTCCTCGAGGATGGCAATCAGTCTCTTTCACCCATCCGTCCACCTTCGACACCATCATTATGGAGTCTGATCTCAAAGACAAGGTCAAATCCGACCTCGATTCTTTCCTCAGAGCCAAACAATATTATCACAGATTAGGCCGAGTCTGGAAGCGGAGCTATCTCCTCTACGGACCTTCCGGTACAGGAAAATCAAGCTTCGTCGCCGCCATGGCCAACTTCCTCTGCTACGACGTCTATTACATTGACCTCTCCAGAATCAACGACGAATCGGATCTGAAATTTCTTCTGGTTCAGACGACATGCAAGTCCATCATCGTCGTGGAAGATCTCGATCGGTACTTGACGGAGAAATCGACGGCGATTAGCTTATCGGAGCTATTGAACTTCATGGACGGGATTTTAACCTCATGCTGTGCGGAAGAGAGAGTGATGGTGTTCACCATGAGCAGCAAAGACCGGGTCGACCCGGACATTATGCGACCGGGTCGGATCGACGTCCATATACATTTTCCCCTCTGTGATTTCTCCGCTTTCAAGAACGTGGCTAGCTCTTACCTAGGGCTGAAGGACCACAAGCTCTTTCCCCAGGTGGAAGAAATCTTCCGCAACGGCGCCAGTTTGAGTCCGGCGGAGATCATCGAGCTAATGATCCCCAACCGCAACTCTCCTAGCCGGGCCATAAAATCGGTGATATCAGCGTTGCAAACAGACGGCGAGGGGCGGGGATCAGGGAAAAGCGGACTGCAGCAAAGCCGAAACTCGGAAAAAAAGTCGGCGGCGGAGGATACAGTGGAAGGTGGCGGAATGAACGACAATTGGAACGGAGGAAAGGAAACGAAGAAATGGTACGGATTAATGAGGATGAAAAGCAACAAAGTGTCACAGTCATTGGACGAGGGATGATCAGCCCGTTTCAGAATCTGATCAACATTCAATCAAATAGGTAGATTTCAGACAAAACAACATATTTTTTTGATTGGTAAAGTATAAGAAAGTGATTTCGATTGGGAGGCGTTTGAGGGCCAGTCTTGAATTAAGTCTGCATTGGCGTTGCTGCAAAAGATGCGTCGTTCACTACCGACACTGCGCGCCAGCTGTTTGTTAAAGTCCCCACTGAAACTCTCCCCCTCATACTTTTTTTTTTTTAAGCAATTTCCATGGACCAACTCGATCTTCTTGATCGATCTAGCTTCCGATTGCCCAACTATAATTTATTTATTATTTGATTTATTCCTCGTCTTCTGAGAATCTTGTAATGTCAGACTAATAATTTTGAGTTGGAAAAAGATGAAAATTTGCTTGGCTGGATGGATATTGTTTAAGTTGTCTTGTTCCTCCCAACCAACTACTCTCAAATTTATGACGATTTTAACACTTGGCACCAGAAAAATTATCCCCTTTCATGTTAGAATTTGAAGCCAAAGTTCATCGTAGTAGACTTTTCTCTAATATGCTATTCGTCGATGCAATGTTCTATGGTTGAAGATTGAGCGAGTCCATTTATTCAATTTCAAAGTCAAGATCTTTTTGGAAGAAATTCATCAAATATCTTCGAGTGAGGGTGAGGGGGCCATTGGTCCACTGGTTGAAGTTGATGGGTCCTCGAGAGTTATTGTTCTCCAATCCAATTCTTGTACATTGCCAGCCAGCTTGCTTGTTAAGCTAATGCTGGCTATGTGATCACTCGAAGCATGTGGATCACAGCGTAGTAAGCCCTCCATTTTGTTCTGATGTCTCTATAAAAAAAAATGTTTTTTTTTTTATTTTTTAATAAAAATTATTTTTTTGGTGGACACACATATTAATAAATAACACCTCTTTCTTACTTGTCAAATGATTGTTTCCGTGATGGACTTTGGACGACGCATGGGGGAGAAAAAGGCGAGTCTTTTTGCAGATCATGTACCCACTGGATCCATTTGCGACTTCTGAAAGACTTCTATAAAATACCGTGGAAAGGAAGGTCAAATTTTAAGCTGGGAAAGGAAGACACAACTTGGGTAATCCCCCTCTCCATCTTTCTGTCTTTTCGTTGTGGAGGTTCCTCGCCTCTCCTGGCGGGTGTCACTGTTCGGGCGGCTGCTTATTCTACTGCAAAGATCTACTCCATTTGCTTGGAAATTTTTGAGACCTTGTGGTACTGTGGAGTTTCATGGGCTCTGAAACTTTTTTATTGTCTCCATCTTACTCTGATTGAATTTCCCCAAATGGGCGGATGTCTGATACTTACAATTTGAAGCTAGAAGCGGAGGAATTGTGGTTTATGCTGACTTTGATTGACTCTGTATCAATGGTGAGTTTTTTTTTTTTTTTTTTTGCATTGTTCAGTTACACTGTATTGTGCTATTGGTTTAATTGTTTACTTTACATTCTATAGTAGACTGTAGTTTGATTTCGAGACATGTTTTTGTTTCATTTCTCTCATGCTTGAAAAGATATGACTGTTTGAGTATTTTAAGTGACCTTTACCTCTTTCCTGGTTGTGAGCAATAGGATGTAGACTTATGTTCATTTTGTGGTTTTAGTTGATTTCTTAATCATCATTTACAATCTAATATGTAGATGTTGCACTAAAAACGCTTACTAACTTAATTGAAATTAAAATTGAAGGTGGGATATTGGCGAGAAGAACTTGGAAATGGCATGTGAGCTTGAGTATGTTGTGGTTTAATCCATAGGCAAATTTGTCATCTTTCGTTCATTTAACAGTTTGATGAGAAAAGTGCAATTTGCTTCATAACTTCTTGAGTTGAGAAACGATGTTGGTGGATGTAATGTGTAGCATCCCAGATCCATTTTCAGAGATCATTTCTGAGACGATTGGCGCCATATTTGAACTTGCACTTGCTGCGAAAAATGTCCATGGGAAGAAGGATGGTTTTGAGAAACTTGCTAGTTACAGTGAAAGAATAGTTCCAATTTTGCGAAAATTAAATAGCAAACATATTGATGATTCTGAGGCCTTGACCAATGTTATTGGTGTTCTCAATACTGAAATCAGAGCTGCCAAGCAGTTTACTCAAGATTGTGGCAAGAGGAGCAAACTTTATCTCCTGATAAATAGCAGGGTCATAGCAAATCGATTAGAGAATGCTATGAAAGAGATGAATCGGGCACTAGGTCTCCTTCCATTGTCCTCTCTTGATCTCTCATCTGCAATATTTGAGGAGATTGATACTCTTCGTGACAAAATGCATAGGGTCGAGTTCCAGGCAACAAAATCAGATGAAGAAATTTTGGAAAAAATTGAATTAGGATTACAACAGCAGAATGTGGACCGTGCTTATGCAAACAATTTACTTGTGACTATAGCTGAGGCTGTTGGAATTTCAACTGAGAAATCTACTTTAAAGAAGGAATATGAGGAATTCAAAGAGGAGATAGAGAATGCACGGCTGCGGAAAGATCAGGCTGAGACTATGCATATGAATCAGATAATCGCCTTGTTAGACAGAGCTGATGTTGCTTCATCGCCGCAGGTGAAAGAACATAAGTATTTAACTAGGAGAAAGTCTTTGGGTTATCAACCACTGGAGCCTCTTGAGGCATTTTACTGTCCTATTACACGTGAAGTTATGGTGGACCCTGTTGAAACTTCATCAGGGCAGACATTTGAGAGAGCTGCAATTGAAAAGTGGTTGTTTGGTGAAGGAAACGTGTTGTGTCCCTTAACCATGATCCCTTTAGACGTAACTGTTTTAAGGCCGAACAAACATTTGCGGCTATCAATTGAAGAATGGAAGGATAGAAATAGCATGATCATGATTGCTTCTATGAAACCAAAGCTCGATTCAGAGGACAAAGATCAAGTGATTAATTGCCTCGTACAGCTTAGAAATCTCTGTGTACAAAAAGAGCTGCACCAGGAATGGGTGCTAATGGAGAATTATATCCCAATTCTTCTTCGGCTTCTGAATGAAAAAAATCGCGACATAAGAACTTATGCTCTTGTCATCCTTGGCATTCTGGTAAACGATTGTGATGATGCAAAGGTACAAGTTCCACTAGGTTAGCTATTTTTTTTTGTAAGTATGCAGTAAAAGTGAATTAAAACTAAAAGTTTTGTGATACTTGTTTGATTTCATAAAACCAATTTCAGTTAGGGGCCAAATTCAAAATATGATTGCAAATTAAGAAAATATTTTTTTTTCGTTACTATTTATTACATTTTCCAATATGTATGTGGGTGAGAAATTTATTTAAGCCATACCCGATCAATATCATGTTCCTTTTTTGGTTCTAACTCTATGCTAGTAAAAAAAAACAAATTTTGCTTTTAAGTGGTTGGTTAATGTGGTTACGGATTTAGATAAAATAAATCGCTTCCTTCTTGATATTTACTTTCTACTTGAGACTTCAAACATTTTTGCAGGATAGAATTTCAAAAGTGGATAATGCAATTGGACCTATTGTTAAATCTCTTGGTCGTCAAGTTGGGGAAGGAAAGCTAGCTGTTAAATTACTACTGGAATTATCAAAAAGTGATTTGATAAAAGTCTGCATAGGAAAAGTACAAGGTTGCATTCTTCTCCTGGTGACAATGTCTAGGTGCAATGACAATGAAGCCGCAACAGATGCACGTGAACTATTGAAAAATCTAGCCTACTCTGATCAAAATGTCATTGAGATGGCAAAAGCAAATTACTTTAAACCATTGCTGCAGCGCCTCTCTCAAGGTAAATTCACAAATTCTGTCCCGCAGCTACATGTTGTATATGGATACCTTACTGATGTAGATAGGATGTTTTAACTAAGTTCTAACAACTCATTGTTTCCTCTGTATTTAAAGATCAACCTGGTATACTAATAACTACAAATTTTTAAATCCTAATTTTTTTTGGCAATCTTACTTGCCATTTGGTTTTTGCTTTGAGAATATATCCAAATTCCGTTTTAGTGGAAGTCAACTATTTTATGTTTAATTTTTTTTATGATTATGATAGATGGTTGATATTTTGTTCCCAAGCAGGCTAGTCAGCGTGTTCATGACTTGTATACAATCGCCTATTTACATGTTATGTAATCAGTATCTCATCCAATGTTCCTTAGGTCATTGTAGAACATGTGATCTTTACAGAGATATTGCGTCGCACAGTTTTTGAAGATGAATATCACATATTGAATTAAGAAAATCATACCCCATGCCTGGAAACACTTCATTCGTTTCGAGGGATTTTATATGTACATATAGGAAGAAAATCTTGTAATTTAAGAATTATTTAATCTAAGAAACAATAAGTTATACTAAATCTTGGCTATAATTTCCAAGGATAGAACTTTTTATAACAGCTTATAGGTAATGCTGTTTGAGGAAGGTACAACGATTATATTCCCATAATTATGTATTTCTGATAACTTATTATTGGGATAATTTAGGGAATGATCTTGTAATAACACAATTAATTTAAGGAATTGATTTTAGCAATCTCAACAATATTGAGAATGGCCTTTGAACTTTAAAAGATAATATAGCAACGATTTAACTTTCAACAAAAGCAGTTGGATTTAAAAGAAAAAGAGGTTGAATGATATTTGTCTATTGTTATTGTATTATAAGATAAGAACACAGTGAGTTTTGTGATGGTAAAATCTTCACAGTATCTTCAACTTTTTGGTCACTGATTACAAAGAATTTACATGAATTCTGCCACATTTTAATGCAGGACAAGAAAATGTAAAAAGGATGATGGCAACTACGTTGGCTGATATTGAGTTGACTGATCACAATAAGGAATTGTTGGTTGAAGAAGGGGTGCTAGCTCCGCTTCTTCATTTGGTTTCTCATGGTGACATAGCAGTGAAAACGGTGGCTGCTAAAGCACTTCAGAACCTCTCCATCTTACCTAAAAATGGCCTGCAAATGATTAGGGAAGGTGCAGTCCGCCCCTTACTTAACATTCTCTTTCTTCACTGCTCATCATCCTCGAGTTTGTGGGAATGCATAGCAGCAACTATCATGAACTTAGGTCTATCAACTACATTGCAAGAATCCGGCGAGACACCCGTTTCATTATTTGAATCAGATGAAGACATATTAAGGCTCTTTTGTTTAGTTAACATTATAGGGCCTGCGGCGCAACAAAGCATTATCCTGACCTTCCACTCCTTGTGTCAAAATCCATCTACTCCGAATATCAGGGCTATTTTAGTACAGGTGCACATCTTATTGGAAATGTTTTTATTCACCCAGAAAGCTATTTCGCATGCAGAATTATGACAATGTGAAGGTCTGATCCCCTGAAATATAACTGGAGTTAGATTTTCCAAACTTGTTAACATCATATTGCTTGATTTTTCAATTTCAAGCTTTTGATATTGATATACATATTGGTTGCACAATACAGCTTTTTATAACCTTAATTGAGAACGAGGATAAATGAAAAATATAAGTAAAGGTGCTTATATATTAAAATTTTAGTAGATATGATAAGAAGTACTCGTTTACCAGATTGCTGGATATTCAGTTTTACTTCTGCAAGTTGTCTTACGAAAATTGAGCGCAAGTGCAGTCGTAGTTTGCATTGCTAGGCTATACTTTTAAAAGTAGGTTTGACTTGGTCTGAAAGTATGGAGAGGACTTGTCCTCTGGTGGTAATGGAATATCTTGGACGGTGTATTACGAAATCAAGAACATAAATTCTTGTTTTTTTTGGTTTCACAAACCAGGGATTTTGAAATTATAGCTATTCAAGTGTTAATCCTATGGCCTTTTGTATCAAAAATAAATTTAAGCTTATCTAGAACAGTCATCTTGTCATGTATTTTGTTTTCCACTTTGTTGATTATGTTACTTCGTAATTCATGGCTCCCTGGAAAAAGGAACTTGGACCTATAATTCTTTTGCATCCTTGAATTGTTATAAATAATTTCTCTCTCATCTCTACTAGTTCATATCTCTGCATTTAATGTAACTGCAAACTTATTCTGCTTTGACTGATTTTTGTTCATTAATTGAAAACATCGAATTCACTGGATTTGTTGCATCTACAGTCAGGTACACAAGTGTTGATCCAGCTGTGTGAGAATGACAACTTGCAAGTACGAGCGACTGCTGTAAAGCTTTTCTGCTTCTTGACAGAAGATGCGGACCAAGTTATCATCATGGAGTTTGTGACTCGAAGATGCATTGAAACTTGGCTCAAGATCATTCGATCTTCTGATGATGAAGAAGAAGCTGCTTGTGCAATGGGTATTCTCTCCAATCTCCCAGAAATCCAACATATTACTCAGTGGATTCTGGATGCCGGGGCACTTGGTGTTATCACTTCATGTCTTTCAATTGGAAGCCAGGGAGATTGTATGAAAAATAAGTTGATACAATATTCATGTGGAGTTTTACGTCGATTTGCCGCCCCAACAAACTTGGAATGGCAAAAGAGTGTAGCTGAGGCTGGAATTATACAGTTTTTAGTGAAGCTGTTGGAATCTGGAACAACCCAGACTAAAGCTCTAGCAGCCATTTCTCTAACTCGTCTTTCACAAAGTTCGGCACAGCTTTCGATGTCGATACCTAAGCGTAGTGGTTTCTTTTGTTTCTCAGCTCCCCCAGACAGTGCATGTGTAGTTCACAGGGGAGTTTGTACTGTCAAGTCATCATTTTGCCTAATTGAGGCCGAAGCAGTGGAGCCCCTTGTAAGGATTCTCGGGGAGACCGATACGGAGGCTTGTGAGCCTTCATTAGATGCCCTTTTGACTTTGATTGAAGGTGAACTGCTACAGAATGGTAGTAAGGTGCTAGCAGACGCAGATGCAATTCCTCTTCTTATAAAACTTCTTGGTTCCCCTTTACCTAGATTGCAAGAGAAGTCTTTAAAAGCTCTAGAAAGGATATTTAGGCTGTATGAATTCAAACAAACATTTGGGCCCTCGGCAAACATGCCTTTGATCGATTTGACTCAGCGAGGAGATGGTGATGTAAAATCTTTGGCTGCAAAAACTCTAGCCCACTTGAATGTACTTCATGATCAGTCATCCTACTTTTGAATCATGTAAAATCTTTGGCTGCAAAAACTCTAGCCCACTTGAATGTACTTCATGATCAATCATCCTACTTTTGAAGCATGTAAAATCTTTGGCTGCAAAAACTCTAGCCCACTTGAATGTACTTCACGATCAGTCATCCTACTTTTGAAGCATTTGATGAAAAATGATTGTGGCTTGGAGCCTACTGTGTCTACATTTACGAACAATTGTCGTGGGCGGCGGAGAGCGATTAGAAGGTAATACTTCAATGGTGGGTGCATCTTCTTAAAGTCATAGCCTGCATCGGCACCATCTGATGCTTAGAGGTAAGCAAGTGTTTGTTGGTTAATTGAAATTCAAAGATTATCTGTATATTTTTTTACTTGATTGCTTTGTCCATGACAAAGTAGAAGAAAGGAGCTGCGATTAAGTTAGCCAACTCAGGCAATTTATTGTTTGATCTTTATATATATAATTAAGGAATTCGATATAATCATCCGGCGATCAGTATTAATCTGGGGATTGTATTTATTTATTCATTTTTTCGTGCAATTGTTCTTCACTTTGGCTACACCAAAGTCTGATTTTGTTACTATTCTCATCCATTAGTGGCATGTATTTTGTTGTTTAGAACATCGTCCATGGATGATCAAATTATACCTCAGTTCCCAGTTATTCCCACTGCCAGTTTTGTAACTGCAGGTGCATGTTAACTCCATCTCCACATCCCTTTGCCTTTCTTTTGATTTTATAATTTGGAAACGCCCTCGAACCATCATAAAATGACCCAAATTTGTGAAGTCCAAATAGACCGGCGAGGCATACTCGCATCATTTCATCGATCGAAAGGTCGTAATAGTAAGATGATTAACTAGTAAAAGAGAAGCTCAATGTTCGGTGGAAGTGGTCCGTTAAGAAGTAATGCCATTGACAATGATGTTAAGGAGTGTTAAAGTCAGATCCAATACGCAGTTGAGTTCAAGAGTAAGGTTAAGTTTATCTTTTAATTCAATATTGATGTGATATTCAATATTAATGAACGCAATAATTAAAATAAATTATAAACTGTGAATGCGCAAATCAAATTTAGAATTATCCTAAGTCAGATCAAGTTCTTGGTTGCATAAATGGATCATTTCAGTAGGCAAACATTAAGCCGTCGATGTCGTCTGTGTCTAATGCATGGAAATCACTAACGATGATGTTAGAATTGTGATTAGGATGATCTATTTTTCTCCATCCATACTGTCTGGTTTTATTGTTAGTTCAAGAATTACAGTTTTTTTTGTGAAATCTGATGAAACACAGAAACTCATTTTTGGATTGAGCTCATGCAAACATAGGATACACAATTCATGAAGCAGAGGATTCAGTTGAGATGGTGGCCAAGCGCCCTCTGAAGCCATGCCTCTGCATCTTCCATCATCTCCGGGCTGAGTCTCACCATTAGAACGCAGAACTCTCGCTCACTCAGCCCTCCGTCTCCGTCCCTGTCCCCTTCTTCCACCATTCCCGCCGCCTCCTCTTTGCTCATCTTCCCCATCCCCAGCTTCTCCGAGTTCCTCCTCAGACTCTCTGCCGTTATCAGCCCTCTCTCCGGCTCCGCCAGCAGCCTGAACCCCTTGCATAGCTCCCCCATGAAACCCTCCACGTCCAGCTTCTCCGCCATCACCGGCAGCAGGTCTTCAAACTCACTCTCCCTCCCATCATTTTCCATTCCTCCTCCCCCTTACAGCCCAAGACTTGACTTCTAATCACGAAAGTGAGCATCTGCCAAGCCCCTTAAATAAGCTTAAAAAAATAGTATTTTTTTCCCTCTCTTGCAGTGCAATTTGTCAATACGATCACACAGTTTTTCTAAGATCATAAATTATAGGCCATTCTTTCCACCTGTATCCCAAAAAACAAGTCAGAATTTAAAAAGGACAAGCATATGAATATTGGATAATGGGCATGGTGGATGGTGGTAGACCAAAGACTTTTGCCTTGTTTAGTTTCCAAGAAACTTCCTCCTCTGTCTCTTTCTCCTACAATTCTATTCATACCCACTAAATTAGGCTTAATAATGATAATTAACTCACACTAATCTATACTTGTGCCATTTGGATCAAATGGAATTATCCTTCAAATGATCAAGCATCAACGTCATTATTTATACCTTTAAGAGCCAATCGCCAATGGAACTTCTTCAGAGACGCAAGTTTATGGAGTTGAAAAGCCATATCTAAATTTGAAATGGGGCAGCCAGTTGATTGTGACTGGATGATTAAACTCAACTAAGCGAGAAGATGGCAGCAAGCTCAATCTGGAGTGGATTAGGTTGAAGCAACACATAAACCTCTGAAAGAGATGCTAATGGGGTCTGAGTCTGACAGGTGAAGCAGCAGTGCAGCCTCCACTCCGTCCAATCCCCCATTGGTCCGATGCTCCAAATCCTGTCGGACTCCATTATTCAGCGACGATGATCACGAATGAAGGCGATGAGTTAATCAGCATTGTAAAAATCAGTCATTTTTTCATTAACATCGAACCCTCTGAATCTCTGATCGCTTGAGAGACAGATTCTTCGCGGTGGAGTAGTGGAGGTGGAGATGGTAGCATGGGCCGTCGCTGTAACGTTGTTATATATACAAAGCCTAAAAGTGGGTACATGCATAAATAGTGAAGTTTTGTGAGGTTGAATTATAATTGTTTTCATAAGACCCCTTGATTAGGGTTTAGAGCCGATTCGAATTTGCCGGTCGACCTTGTTCATCTGGTTGTTAACTATCTTTCCCCAAATTCTGCGTGAAATCTCAGAACCATCTCCAGAAGCGCCAATCACGTAGGTATAGAAGACTGCTTGGTCTTCGTTAATCCTTAGTTTACACTCCGGTTTGATCGTCGAATTCATTCATCCTTTCCTATTAATTTTCTAGTGGGTGGTTATTACTTCTTGTCGAATAATCTGACCAATCTTCATCTTGGAGCGAGTACCCGTTCGTCGACTAAAGATTGTTTGGTTTCAGGAGCTTATCGGCGATGGAATTTTGCCCGACTTGCGGGAACATGCTGCAGTATGAGTTGCCCAATATGGGTCAACCTTCCAGATTCTTTTGCCCGACTTGTCCATATGTTTGCTACTTAGAGAGCGGAGTATGATCGATAATCGAGTTTTCTTTTTTCGTATTACTAAGCTCTGATGATGTTGCATTGGCAGTGATCACTCTCTTACTGCATTGGGTTTCTGTATTATAATCTTTGCAGGTTAAGATAAAGAGAAAACAACATTTGGTGAAGAAGATCTTAGAACCGATCATATCTGACGATGACATGAAAAATGCAGCACAAACGGAAGGTAAATCTCGCTCTTTTCGAGTTTCTTTGTTCTCTCTGTGCGTTTATATTTTTTTTTCATGAGTACGAGTTCTTGATTAATCGAGCCTTAATTTGAAATCGAAATGTTAAACCTGTTTCCACATTTTAATTTGTCTAACATTATACATATGAATCTGGTTGTCTGTACCATAAATTTGATTTCATTAGTTCCGGTTGAGGATTATATACACCTCTCCTGGCTATAGTCTTAAAAAAGCTGCTCCTAGTTAAGGTCTCGACTTTTTTTTAACGTGTGACTTGATACTTAAAAAATTAATCGTTTACTATCCCATCTTCTTATCTGATGATTGAACTTCCATAAAGATTGCATCTCCACCATAGAAGAGTGACTAGCTTTCGTAAGTTCTTTGTCAAGCTAGTTATCGTTTTATATGGAGCACATCATCTTTCACCGTACCCTTGTTTACTTCCTTCCTTGTCTCGCAATACCATTATTTCTAACATGGAATGTGTATTATCGAGAGGAGCCGAGACGTGGTGTGCGGCCAACCTACTAGAGATAGGTGTTACGCAAGGAAAGAAGGCGGAGGCAGGTTGGTTACATGAAGAAAATTGTCACCGTAACACCTTGCTTCCCTCGCGTGTTTACTCGTTGTTGGTGAAGACTAGTTAGAGTGAAATAATAAGGGAAAAAGTTGGAGGGCAGATCGGAAAATCAAAAGGGTGATGTAGCATAGTTTTAAATTAGGGTTCTTAATTTGTAGATATCTTGATTCGTGGTTAATTTCTGAGTCTTAACATTGTTGCTAGACACGTGGTTATTCGTTTCGGGTTCGCTACACATCACTGCCAATGCCTTCAGCGACCTTGGGAGCTGATTTATTCTAATAATTTTCTAATTTCCTTTTATGGCAGCAACGTGCCCGAATTGTTCGTTTGGCAGGGCGGCTTACATTCAAATTCAAATCCGGTCAGCAGATGAGCCTGCAACAACGTTTTACAGATGCATGAGTGAAACCTGCAAACATAATTGGCGTGAGGATTAAAGTTGCTTCTATCTCCAAATCCTATAATTTACTCAACTTACCTGCAGTTATGATTGTTTAGAACTACCATTTCAGTTGTTTATATATGGTGGATTGTGTTTATTGCACACATAATACAATTATTTGCAGCTTTTAATTGCTTCTTTTTGCTTCGTTCTGATTCTTAATTCACGAGAAGCCGTTTTTCGTAATCTTGTGTTTGGATGATCCAAATCGATAATGTCCCTGATTATTAGTTCGTTTCTTGGAGCAACACTCCAATCATACCAGTCAATCCGAAAAGTTCTATCTTACAGAGACTACGAAATGGGCAGAGATCCATATGTACCAATTTTTTGTTTGAAGCAATAACAGAGGCTTACATGTAAAATGGTGACAGTTTGTACAGCAGCACAAAATTGAAAGCAATTTAGAGGTTGGAAGTGACAATTCACTTCGAAAGTGATAAAACTAACAAAATGAAGGTCCGAACCGAAGAAGGATGATGACTTCTGGAAAAACGGTAGAGATTCTTCTACCGAACAACCTCGGATTGAGCAGCATATTTTTGTTAATTATAAAGTAAGTTTTTTCTTCGCCATCCATCTCTTTCTTGTAGCATCCAATGCTTCTTCCTTCATTCTAGCAAGTTCTTGAAACCATTGCTTGTATTGTGCTTCTATGGCATCCAGCTCCAATTTTAGGTCGACATCCTGATCTTTTTCAGGCAAGGATAGTGACGAACAACTACTTGTCAGGCTCATGACGTTGGATATTCTGCAAGGGTCGTGAAATGATAATTCCATATTCTTCAAAAATTCATCCGTCGAGGATGATTCCCCCCTGTTGCTTTCAGTTCTCTCCAATTTGCAGTCCTCAGAGAAACAATCGAGTTCAGAAGAATACCAACTAGACCCCTCTGAGTTTCCTCCAAGATTTGAATCAAATTCCTCTGTTTTATCATTCTTATTGAAGTCATCTTCAACAATGATCTCAGAATCAGTCCACGCACGTAAATGTTGATCTGCAAAATTACCCGGATTTGCAGAACTGCATTCAGCTTTCAAAATGGATCTGGTAGGATTATCGGACCAGCTTATTATATCCTCATCTCGCATACAGTTTTTGTCGGAATTTATTGATCTGGAGAATGCATCTTGATCGTCCACAAGCCCCGAAGGAATGCCACTCAAAATCGAATCCCATAGACAATCAGTAGAGGTTTTTCCATTGTTAAGGAGAGAAAAGCCACTGCTAGAAGTTCTTTCTCTGTTTCTGAAATAACTTGATAAATGTTTCCAACAAGGTATAAGGTTCATGATCAAGTAATCAATAAACTCAGCAATGAAATCGACATCTTGATCTGCTAATTCCAATTGCTCAACCATCTCGGCAGCCACAGAAAGTGCAGTATCAGAATCAAGGTAAAACAGAAAATGTATATTTCTGACTCGACCTGCAAATAGCAGAGTTAAATCTATGTCACGACAATTGGAGATTGTGGTTTCATAGAGTGGGTCATCAGCATATCCCGCCGGCCCCCTAAATGATGACAATAAAGATAAAAGTAAAACATACCAAGAAAAAGGAGCTGATCATTCTTACCGCATAAGTCAGCAATACGCAAGTTTAATGAAACTGAATTCTCATTATTTTTCTTCCCTATCAACCTAAATTCCTTGTTGTTATGCATCCTACGAAATTCCAAAACTGGACAAGCTGGACTTCCGTTGTTGCTTCCCGTAAAATTGCTTGAAGAAAGTTGTCTATCGTCGATATCTATGTCCATTGAAAGTGTCTCAGACTTTGATACATTTGATGCATTCAGACTGTGGTTGGGCAACTGTAAGGGATTATGAATTGGCTCCTTCGGATTCTCAGTCCGAAGGAATAAATCTTCCAGGAGCTCTGCAGCAGACAATCTATCCTGCACTGGAACAAGACATTTCTCTATGAACTCCTTAATTTCGGGATCAGAAACACTATAGAGGGAAGCAGGTTTAATTCCCTACACAAGATAGAATAATACAGCAAAATAAGTTACAAATAGAATGAAAAAGAAAAGCGAAAGAAGTACTAATGATTGTTCCACTTACAGAGGTAACCTTCTTATAAATTTGAGCTGGATTTTTGCATTCACTATATGGATAATCGAAAGTAACCATCTCAAGCATACACATTCCAAAAGAATATATGTCTACAAGTTCGTTATATTCCTCCTCATAAAGCTCAGGGGCCATAAATTCAGGGGTTCCTGATATATTTTAAAAAAATCAGTATTTAATATTCAATAAGATCAACCACAAAGAAAGCAAGAGTTACCAATGATACTCCGAGCTGTTGGTCGTTGCATGACAGTTGCCAATCCGAGGTCTCCAATTTTAACTTCTCCATGGTTTCCATTTACAAAAATATTGTCACATTTTATATCTCTATGAATAATCGGAGGATTATGACTGTGAAGATAGACCAAACCCCTGAGAATTTGCCGTGCCCAATTCTTGATAGCATTCATATCGACATTCTTATGCATCTTCCGATATCTAGAAATAAAATAAGTACAGAATTTACCTTTAAGTGAAACAAACAATGTGAAGAAAGAACAACAACCATTAAATGGAACGTACTGCCGTAGATTGCCTGATGTGAAGAGCTCGGTAATCATATTGATAGTTTTCTTCTTATCATCTACCCAAGAATTATAGAACTTAATGATGTTCTCGTGCTTCAACGATTTAAGCAAGTGCACTTCAGAATACAATTTTTCAAAATCTTCTGGTGACTGTAAAACGACATCAATCCTCACTTGGTTCCAAGCAACTTCAATTCCATCGACTTCATCAAATGCCTTGTAACTGCAAAAAGAAAAGAGGGAGCCAAAGAAAAGGAAGCATTAGACAAAAAGTTTCATACCAAAAGATAATAGCTTTCTAGATATAGCATAAAAACAAAAAATGAGGGAGATGGAGATCCAGTTTCGGAATCATACACAGTCTTGAAAGCACCTTTGCCCAGAATTTCATTGTACTAAGGGGGAAAAAAAGAAAAGAAAAACAAATCAATACAGGTCAAAATACCAAATAGATAAAGAAAAACATACACCTGCAAAGACACAACTATGGAAGTTAAGCAGACTTTCGTTAAGATATGTAGATCAATTGAGAAGAATAAGATTAAGACAACGTAATTCAAGTACTTGACACAGATGATACGATTGCATCGAAGCCATACATCTCCTCCAGAAACATCATTAACATAAACCAAGAAAAATGTTCATAAACACAGAAGACAAAGCCTTTGATCGTTATTCGATTAAGAATGAATTCTATGCGACATAAATTTGAGGAGATAATATGTTATTCTGCTAATGTACCCGGACATATCGACCAGTGGGATCTTTCTCAGCAAACTCTGCGTCGGCATTAGGAGGCTCCGTCTTTCTAATTATTCCATTACTTTCCGGCAACACCAAGCCGGGGAATGACTCCATTCCTTTGGAAAAAAACCAGCCACCAGACAGACGACAATATAATTTAGAACGTTATTATACAGGATCGATTTTAAATTTGTTCGATCAAAGCAGTCGCCGTTGACCGGCAACCAAATCTGGAATGGAACAACGAGAATGCTCAGAGAAAGCTTCGGAGGCAACGCAGAACAAATCGAATGCCGATTGCAATCCGAATCGGCATTCGATAGCTAAGGATCGAGATGATGAACGGCCGAAATGCGGAAGTCCACCTTCCATACCATCCAAATCCGTCATTCCAAAACTAAACCAAGCCCGATTCCCTTCTCAAACACCATCATTCTCACCAACCCACATCCCAAACAAAGCACCAAATAAAATCGCAAAAAAAAAAAATCAAAAAGCTATGAACAGAGGAAGAATTGCGGAAAAGAAAATGAAAGGAAAGGATGAAAGGGCTTCAAGAAGACGAGATGGGTAATTGGGGAGGGAATCCAGCGACACGAAAGGTGAGATCAAACACTTGTCAGGCTGCATTCGCTCACATTGGTACCAGCAATCTCCAGAGAGAGAGAGAGGCGGATCATCTACGGACTACGGTGTATAAAGAATGTTATTTTCCATTTCCCACTAATTATATATTTAACTTTCGATAGGGTTTTTTTTTTCTTAAATCATAAAGTAAGGATTTAAAAAAAAAAATTTTAAAATTTTACAATAATTTTGATAAATAAGTAATTTGAATCTGGAATGGAAGTGAGGAGGCCGGCCTCTCTGGAGAGAATGGTCGGTTCAGTTGGACCGGCCGACTAAGGGTCTTTTTGTATCTTTTTTTTCAGTTCGGTCATTCCTCATATTAAAAAAATAATTAATAATTAATTCGAAAAAAATACGTAACAGTATTAGATTTACTTGAAAATTTTAACACATATCCACTATATTATGGGAAGACAAGGTAAAAATTTTCGTGACTTTATAACACTCGTACGATTTATTATAATTGTTTTACTTCAATTTTATGAAATAATTCACTAAAATTACAATAAATTGTACAATTGTTACAAAATTACGAAACTTTTTAGATTATCTTCTCATGATGTGTTGAACATATGATAAAATTTTCAAATAAATCTACTATCGTCTTATATAGAGAACGTATTGTTTTCAAATAAGACAATAGTGGATTTATTTAAAAATTTTACCACATGTTCAACACATCAAGAGAAGATAATCTGAAAAATTTTGTGATTTTGTAACACTTGTACGATTTATTGTAATTTTAGTAAATTATTTCATAAAACTGATGTAAAACAATTATAATAAATCATACAAGTGTTAAAAAGTCACAAAAATTTTTACCTTATCTTCCCATAATATAGTGCACATGTGATAAAATTTTCAAGTAAATCTAATACCGTTACATATTTTTTTCGAATTAAATATTAATTATTTTTTAATACCAGGGGAGGCTGAACTAAAAAAAATACAAAAAGACCTCTGTCCGGTCGGTCCAACTGAACCGGCTGTACTCTCTGGACAGGCCGGCCTCCTCACTCCCATTACAGGTTCAAATTGTTTATTTATCAAAATTTAAAAATTTTTTCAATAAATAGTAAACTTTGATAATTTTTTTAAAAAAATTCATTCTTTAAGGTTTTTTTTTATTTAAAAAAAACCCCTTTTGAAAATAAATTTAAAAAATAACTTATTTTAATTAGCAGTGACATATTTATACGACAAAACGTTTATTTTTTTCTAGGTTAAAATGTAATTAGTATCTAAATTTATGAAGGGTAGCACAATTGATACCTTAAGGTATATCGTCATTGACTTTTGATTCGTCAACAAAAACAACTTATGTATTGATAAAATTCATCAAATGTTTAGCCATTTTTTTGTTTGAAATGATAATTTCAAATTACCTTAGTTAACTCGAATAATGCAATTTGTCACACACTCTTTATATCACTGTTGATTTTGAAAGACTATGAGATAGATCAACTAAAGTTTGTGTGAAATCATATGAATCAAAGGTAAGTTGAAATGATCATTACGAGTGAATAACACGAGACAATTAAGAAAATTTAATTGTATAAATTATTATTTAACACGTCAGTGAATGTTTTAAGAGAGTAAAATAATAAGATAACGTAATATTACTCGAAATAATCTACCAAAAAATATAAAAAGTTCTCGGAGAGCAAGGGGTTTTTGGTATTGCTGTAGTTTTTTTTAAAGAATCAATTGCGGGAAAAATCAATTGTTTGGTAGATTATCTCCTTAAAAGTGATTTATAAATTTTGTGCTCAATTATTAAATTTACTTTTATTTTCAGTTACTATATATATATTTATTTTAAAAAAAAACCTCTATAAAAATTACAAAGTGTGTGATGGGCATGGCCCAAGGGTAGAACTTGAAATCATGGCAAAGAATCCGAGGCAAAAGGAAAAGGAAAAATGGCAAGATGGGACAGAGGAAGAAGAGGAGCCTGGGCTTAGCAGGCTATGCATGTGTTTCATTGGATGAAGGATGAAAAAACAAAAGAAATGGCCGACCCACCAATCATCATCACTCCTACCCTCATCGTCATTTCGATTTTCGAGTTTCCAATATGGGATCCCAAATGCAAAATGATAAAATAAAAGTGGACTTTCATTCTCCAATCATCTGGTGATCTTTCTCTGGTCATTGATTTGGCGTCTCAACGAATTTCACTGGAAGCAGTTGGAGTAGAAGAAGAAGAAGAAGCGAAGAGCCATCTGTGATTAATTAGAGGGAGTGAGAGAGATGGGTCTGCTGAGCAACAGAGTGGAAAGAAGTGCGATCAAGCCCGGCGACCACATTTACTCTTACAGAGCTGTCTTCACCTACTCTCACCACGGTAATCTATCTCTCCCCCCACCACCCCTCATTCTCTTCCCTTTCTCTGCTTTTTACGACCTGCATTCTCTCTGGGTTCCTGAAGAATATTGAAATTTCTCACTTTCTTGTCTTTATTTTCTCCAACTTTTTCATACATTATGTGGGTCGATTGCGCAATTTACAGTCTATGCTACTATAATTCGCGATACCTAATTTCTGGGTTTTCTTTGTTTTTCATTTCTCTATATATGTTGCATTTACTTTCATCATAACAGTGTTGAGAATACTATGTTGATTTATCCCAATTACTAACTCAGCGAATGAAAACTCCATTTAATTGAGAAATTGCTAAATTTGATTTTTGGCCTTGTGCACCTGTTTTCCTCAAGTGTTTAACTAAGAGAATGGATTTGGAAAAACTTACTTAATATCATGTTTCTCTATCCTGAGGTTCAATCAGCTAGTTCTTATATGCGATTAGGCTTGATTGTCATTTGCAATCAGGGGAAGCGATTAGTTAAGAATGAACTCTGTTTCATTGGAAGAATTACCTTCAGTTGTACTTTTTTTATTGGAAGATGTCACTATTGGAATGTTCATTGCACGACTGGCCGAGGAAGAAGTCATCGTGTCGATCTCGACATGCGTTGGTGAATCTCGGGTTCTCATGTCCATGGACATTTCTCTAAACATCTGGCTATACAGATAATGTCAGATTGCTGCATGACTTATTGCCATGAGAGCCCCCTCAGAGTGCTTTTCTTATCAGAAAACCAGATTGTATATGATGATATCTACAAACATGCCTTCCATATTTTCATTTCTATTTGCTATTTTCTTATTGAATTGTTCATTGATTCATTGGAGTTCATCTTTCTTGCCGAAGATTTAATGCACTGTAGATCTTATTCGACCCCAAAATGTTAAATATTTCAACTTTGTCAGCACAAAATTTAAAAGCTTACTGAAAATTTATGAACTGGGGGTCTTATTGAGTCTCAAAATGTTAAAATCTTTCCTCTTTATTTTGCACAAAATCTAAGCTTAAGACCCTCCTCCATGACCATCATATCAGTTACTTCTGCAGTGTAGTTGAATGTCAGCGAGTTCTTAATATTATTTCCTGCAGGTATATTTGTTGGGGGGAGCAAAGTAGTTCATTTTCGGCCGGAGCAAAACTTGAACTCAACCGAAGAGACGGATTCAGACATCTACGATGCAACACCATCGTGTGAGACTTTTCCGGACTGTGGATTTAGGCAACCCAATAGCAGCGTTGTCCTCTCATGCCTCGACTGCTTCCTCAGAAATGGCTCTCTTTACTGCTTTGATTATGGAGTTCCTCCATCCATTTTCCTTTCAAGGGTACGAGGCGGCACTTGCACGACGGCAAACTCAGACTCGCCGGAGCTGGTAATCCACCGAGCAATGTATCTTCTCCAAAACGGGTTTGGCAATTATGACATTTTTCAAAACAACTGTGAGGACTTTGCATTGTACTGCAAAACTGGTCTTCTGATAGTAGACAAATTGGGGGTGGGAAGAAGTGGTCAAGCTTCTTCTGCCATTGGTGCTCCTTTGGCTGCCATCCTCTCCTCTCCGCTCAAGCTGCTGATGCCAAGCCCTGTTGGGGTGGCCATGGTCACAGCAGGGATGTACAGCATGAGCCGATATGCAACTGACATTGGCGTTCGGACTGACATCGTTAAGGTGGCGGTAGAGGACTTAGCCTTGAACCTCGGTTGGGCAGTCACTCGAGATCGAGCCTCTGGATCCACTGACCCTGCAACCATCCACGATAGCCGAAGATAGCAAAGTACTGTATATGTTATTATCTGTATGTCTTACCTTGTGTTTTATGTGTTGCTAATGAAAAATGATTGGACAATGAGCAGATTTAATGCATGCATGCATGCTTTATTCAAGATTATTTTAAATTCTATTTTTTATCATTTTCATTTTATTGACTTAGTTTTTTTTAATAAAGTTATTTTTGCTCTCTAATCTTACATTTTTACGGGACAAAATATTATTCGGTATAATTAATAATTTATTTTAATTATTTATAATATATAAATTATTAATTGTACTATTCAACGTGTCTAGAATTAACGTAGTAAGTCGCTACAACTTGAGCAACGGCCAGTCGCTCAAGTCGCTTGCTCCATGATACTTCCCAAATTTTTTTTTTTCTCGTTGTGTTTTTATTTTTCTATTTTGGAATGTTTTAATTTGATTTAATCATTCTTTTATTACAATTTTGATTGAATTTGAAATTCAAGAGTGGGGGATATTTAAGTACTTTCTCAACTCAAGCGTACTAGTTTCCCAACAATGATTTTGGAAAATTGTGTTTTTCCACAGTATTAAAGCCGGCGTAGCCCATGAATGAAGCAACCACCGGGGAAGGAGCTTTACGCGACCCATCTTAGCGTCTCTGGTTTTCTACAGCACCCAAAAACTTAGCTGTTCCCTAATCGATTACGAATCCACAGTTTTGGGAGATTTTGTTTTTGGTTTTCAATCTGGGGCAAAAGTTTATAATCTAGGTCGATGGCAAATCTCTACGTCAAGGCTGTTCCACCTGCGGATCTGAACAGGAACACTGAGTGGTTTACATATCCTGGTGTTTGGACCACTTATATTCTTATTCTCTTCTTCTCATGGCTTCTTGTTCTCTCCATCTTTGGCTGCTCCCCTGGAATGGCTTGGACCATCGTTAATCTCTCCCACTTTGCGGTTCGTGCTTCCTGTTTCTTTTACCATCCTTTCTTAACAAATGGTTTTTCTGTTCTATGGATTCGATGTTTGGGAGTTTTCCTAGTCATGGAAATTTCTGAGTTTTTTTTTTCTCGAATAATGTTTTTGTATTGCCCGTTGCTTCTTATAATTCACTTTAATTAATAAACATTTTCCCTTGTAAAATGAGTGGTGCAGTATAGATTAGATGTCATTTCTTTAATGGGAAAAATGAGATTTGTTGGAGTGTTGGTTTGGTAAGTTGGGCTTTGTTTGATGTTTAATATATAATTAAATAAATAGAGTTATTATAGTAGATGTTATTTCTTTGATCGATAAAGTAACATTTTTTTTTGTATAGAAGTTTGGCTTGGATTGTTGCGCGGTGTATAATGTTGTTAGCTGATAGTATCCTTTATTCACTAGTTGCTATATTAACATCTGGTAATGAAATTAATGGGAATCTTGTGATGACTGATTGAAAGCGTATGTAATACGGAAATAATTGTTGTTTATGCGTATTTCTAAGAACCAATGAATGACAACGATGTATAAATGTTTTACCTTTAATTTTGCTTAAATCTTGTTGCGATGATCTTTATGTCAGTGCAGATTTAAATTTATTCGTAAAGTTAAATGTCATTAATTGTTAGCATCCTTTATTCAATGCTTTCTATGTCAACATTTGGTAATTGAATTGATGTAATCTTGTGATGACCAATTGAAGAATATATATGAGTAAATAATTTTGCTTTTAATGCAAACAGTGAAAGACTCAACGAAATATGAATTTAACTGAAATTTTGTTTAAATCTTGTTTTGAGGATCTATTTCTGTTTGTAAGCAGTACATAAAGTTTAAAGATGTAATAATCAAATTTGCTAGATTTCTCTTAGTTAGGAGGTTGATTTAATAAAGGGCGTGATATGTTGATTTGATTTTCATATATATTTTTAATCATAATCCTTTTCTTATCAAAAGATTTTTTTTTTCAAACAAATGTATTTTTATTAAAATTTGGATTTTGTAGTTTTGTACAGCGACAGCTTCTTCTTTAATCTTATGGCTGTTGGAAAAGATTTCTTGTCATCTATTGTGTATTATTATGGTTCTTTTGACAATTTTCGGTCATACTGGTCCTTCATTTTTAATAGTTGATAACAAAATTTGATCCTCTGATTTCTCCTGGTTCCAATAAAAATAATTCCTCTTTCGCCGTATGAAATTCATTGGTATAGATAGCCACTAATATCGTTGTTAATGAGGTAGGGTGTAGATGTTGGGATGACTATTGTTCCATCTATAGTATCATGGTCGATTCTCACTTTCTTATAGAAAAAGAATGAGGAACGTTTCTGTCTGTGAGGGAAAAAATTATTTCTGTAATCTTTTATCCGATAATTTATTAAAAATGCTTAAGTTTGAAATATCTGGTCTTTGGGTTGTAATTCTTAGTCATACATGCAAATGCTTCATATATCTATCAACCACGATTGAGAGATTAATGAATATGATTCCTGCTTCAGGTCACTTATCAATTCTTCCACTGGAAGAAAGGAACTCCCTTTGCTGATGATCAGGGCATGTACAACCAGTTGACTTGGTGGGAGCAGATAGACAATGGGAAGCAGCTCACTCGTAACAGAAAGTTTTTAACTGTTGTACCTTTGGTGCTGTAAGTTTTATCTTACATGTTCTTTGAATATGATTAGTTTACAGTACTTTTATGCGAAATTTGACTTCCTTTGAACTTCCTTCAAGCCGTAGATTTGATTTCATCCTTCAAACTACTTTTGATCTCTTGATACATTGTTATAAAGATACGAATATGAACTATCATGTGGCATAAGGCATGGTGTGATTAGATCTTAATGTCAATGGATCAATTAGCGTGAATATGGCTAGGTGGTTACTCTCTCTCTTTCTCTCTCTTGCTGTAGGACAGTGTGTTCTTGCACGTGTGTGTCTGTGTTGAATTTAAGATCATTTGAATAAAGTTCTGGTCTGCTATGATGATTCATCTTTCCTTGCTCATGTTCGAATGATACAAAAACCCCCTATGTATATAGGCTAAATCCCAGTATTCTATTAAAATAATTAATTTATTCTACATAATTCAAAAAATATAAAACAGCTTTGTGAAATCCATATAAATCAAGAATTAAATAAAAAAATACAAATTACAATTCCATCTCGAAATATGACTGTGCCAATCAATTTTAAATTCCTAAATTATAGAACTGGAATCCCAAGGTATAATTATATGTACACTCAATTTTTGTTCACTAGAGCTCTCTCTATATCTCTCACTCTCTCCCCCTCAATTTATATGTCTGCGTGTGAGCTAATGTGCATGTGCATGTTCATGTGCATTTGTATCTTTCTATATCGGTGTGTCTCAGTCTCTATGTATGTGTGTTTGTATGTCTCTGTATCTCCGTTTCTCTATATCTATGTCTCTTTGTCTCTATGTTTTTTGCGTCTGTGTCTGAGTGAGAAGCTTTAACTTCATGAAAAAATTAGGTGTGAAATCAGCTTAAAAAGTGGAATTCTTCCAGTTCGGGAATAGTAGAATCTAGTTGAAAACCATCAAGCATATAATTCGTCCTTGCAATTTGGTTAAAGCTTGTCCTAGCTTTGATAATCCAACGACTAAGGGGTAGTAAGCCTTTAAGACTAAGGGTAGACAGAGAACATTTTTCTTGAATAACATTACTAGAAGCGCAAAATTCGAAATCAGGATATCAGCACTCTTTTGTGGAATTGTATGTGGAAGAACAGCTAAGCAGCTCATAATAAATTGGATAAGTAGGATGGTACCATTATTAATACAGAAGATGATATTGGTAGTGAATTGACAAATTTATTTTTGAAAGTTCTATTTTAAGTTTCCTGGCTCCCCTCTAGGAATTTGAGATTTTTTTTTTCTTTTGGTGGTAGATCTAAACATGAGCTACATATTTCGTTGACATACAAGTCTTTCAAGGATACTCGTAGGTATTGGTAGCATGATTCCCCTATTTTGGAGTGGATGGTTCAAAGTTTATGGAGAAATGAGGTATTTTGGGCCTGATCATTTTGAGATTGAGCATGGAGTCTTTTTTTTTTTCTTAGAAATGACCGCAAGTACAAAAAATTCAAATCAAGGTGTTAGGCAATGAGATTTAAATTCAAAACTTATTCATAGAATTGTGAGTGGAAAAGGCTAAGAAATTCACTAATAATATGTCCAAGGATTATGGTATTGTTATTGATATGAAAGATAGTATTGTTTGTTAAGCTGCTAATTTTTTGAGAAGCTTTATTCTAATTTTTTGTGGCTCACCTCTTGACATTTGTGTGCCTGTTTGGATTCCAATTGAGCCTTTTCTTACCATGTCCATAGTAGATTTTCTGAAGACTCAACATTTGGAGTGCAAATTTTGTTGTGATAGATCCCATGCCAGCCCCTATAGTGTTTGGTAATTATTTTAAAGAATGCTTAGATATTATCAAGGAGGACTTTTGTAAGGTTTTCGATGATTTTTTAGAAAGAGAAAGGTTATTCTGAGGATGAATGAAACTTATACCTCTCTTAATTTTTCAAAATGAACTCTATTAAGGATTATGATTGTAAAAACTAGTATTTTTATGAATTTTTTTTAGTGTAATATTAAGTTTGGACGATATTTGCAAATTCTTTTGGTTGTGGGGTTAGAGTGTAAATTTGTAAAAATTTGATAAATAGGGTTAGAGAAACTCTATTTCCATTTTGCTTAGAGCTTTAAAAGAGAGGGAAAGAATGTCGATTCCGCTTTATGCATTTTGTCGTGTTCGGTGGCTAAGAAATTGTCCGTGAGGTTTCGTGCATCACCTTTTGTGAAAGCATTTTGAACGATGGTTAAAAAATTTTGAACGATGGTAAGTTTCTGACCTCCATTTTTGTGATTGAAGCTTAGAGTTTTAGGTTAGGGATAGATTAGAGCAATTAAGCTCAATTCCATCATATTAAGAGTGTGTACTGGTGTTGCCGATGTTTGGAGGCAAAAACCGGCAAATGGAAGCGATTTCCACGACTTCTTGTGAATGAAAATCACCCCAAGTGTTGAGCATTGTCGACAATCGATTGACACTTCAAGCCTTACGCTGGAAATAGAGAGTTGTAAGTGTCAACACTTTAAGAGAAGTGTCGACCGCTAGGGAAAATGAATTGAAACCCGAGAATTTGGGGTGTCGACAATTCAGGGGAAGTGTCGACACTTGTGGATGAAGTGTCAATCGCTAGGCTGTTAGATGATTAAACTTGAAAGCTTCAAGTGTCGACTGTGGCAAACCCGATTGTTCCAAGTGTCAATCGAGGCCAACTCGATTGTTCTCAGTGTCGACCGGTGGGTCGACCCCCACTTATAAGTGTCGAGCACACAGTTTATTTTTAAAGGAATTTTTGTCGCCTCGACGAAGTTCGCGAGCGTTTATAGTATTAAGGATTTAGTTTCTAGTGCTTGTTTAGAACCAATGCTAGGGTCTCCCTTTAATTTTAAGTTAGATAATCTTAACTTTGGTTTTATGTTAGACTCGAACGATTTCGAGGGCTTCAAGCCAGTTGCTAAGTTTGCACTTCCAATTGGAAGAAAGAGCGTTCGACGTAAAGGTAGTATATTATTTGTATTGCATTGCAGGTTTTTAAGAAAATCTTATTTTGGTGAACCATCACCCATGAAAACTTGAAGGGGCTTGGTTGTCGAGACGTCAGTCTTTTACGTGTATATACACGTATAATTTACACGTTTACCATTGATGCATGATTCTATTATTGCTGTGATAGAGGATGAATGCTCGTGATACTTTTGGACGGTCTCGGTGTCAAAGTATTAAGAGAACATCTTAATACACCTTCTGCTACGTGAAAGTTGTTTTATATGCACGTCACGAAATGAGTAATGGGGTGGTGATGACATGCTCCTTGGGTTTCAAATCTCTAAACCTGATCAGGGTATTATTATTTTTTATTATCTTTCATATGAGTTGCTTCGTAGATGACTATTTTTCACCGACAACTCGGATGACGGAGCTTGATCTGCAGATTGCACATTGGTTAACTCTTCTTACTGGCTTATGAAGTGTTGCTGGATTTCAGTCGCCGTCATTCTGTGTTTATGTGCTTGAGGGATCCTTGAGTGACCCTCCTTTTTCACTTAGATGATTTTTAAATAAAATGTATAGTCGTTTATGTATGCGATAAATGTTTTACCATATGTCTCATTGTTGGCCCGTAGAATTTGTTTGCCTTGAATGGTGAAAATGAGTTTTTCAATAGAAGATGTTTTGAAAATTATTTTGTTATTTCATCAGGTTTTGAAAGAAAATATATAAGAAGTTTTATATGTATTTAATATAACATTTTTACTAAGTTAGTCACTCACCCCAACGATCCCTTCCTATTTCCTGGAAAGAATAAGAGCAATGGGTAGTTAGAGATTGAGAGATGTTAACTTTACTTATTTCTTTCAACATTTGACTGTTTAGTTGAATTTCTAGTAAGTACTTAATTTTAGTTAGACTTATAGTAGTATATTGGTTTTGCATATGGACTTGTAAATTTTAATGAACTGCTATTTCTTTTATCGCATTATTATATTTATAGTCACTGTATGAATTTGGTTTTTGATTAAATATTCAATTCTTCTGTTACAATCTAAGGATTGAGCTGAGTGATTAGGCTCTCTCCGAAGATTGGGTTGCCCGATCTGGTGTAATGTTAAACCTCCTTCCGGGTAGTGACAATGATACTTCCTATAATATTTTTGATGCTTTCTTGGAGGTATAAAGAGGCTCTTAGGGTTACTATTTCTCACATGCAAGAGGTCTTCATTGAAAGTAGAAATATTTTGAACTTAGCTCTTATATCTAGTGGGTGAAGATTATAGTAGTTGGAAGCATCAAGGGCTTGTTCTTAAGATTGATTTTGAAAAGGCTTGTGATCATGTGGTTTGTGATTTTGTAGACTTCTTGTGTTAAAGATGAAACTATTGATGAGGAATGAAGGTCTTGGATTTATGGCTGTGTGTCTGATTCTAGTTTCTCTATTTTAATGATTGGAAACGAGATGTGAGTTTAGAGCATCTTCAGGTTTCAGGTAATAGGATCCACTTTCCCCTCTCGTTTTTGGGCTTATCGCTGGTGTTTTGGGTAGGTTAATGGATAGAACAGAGAATGAGGAAGGAGTGGAAGTTTTTTCTTCTGTAGAGATCACAATTATGTTTTTCATTTACAGCTTGCCGATGACATTATTGTCTTTGTTCTAAAGATGATATTTAATTATCTTTTTGAGATGGTCTAAAATGTTTGGTATAGGTTATGAAGTTGTTAGGCCTTCCTTTGGGAGGCAACCCTTTTGATGGTTGGTATCTTTACATTGAAAAACTCAGAAAGCATCTTGATGGTTGGAAAAGCAAAGGTTCTCTAAGGGTGGTAGGCTTGTTCGCATTCAAGCATTCTTGGATAAGTTTTCCACTTATTGTTACTCTTTAAAAAGGTAACTTGTATTTCTGATAAGACAGTGAAAAAATGTCTGTGGGAAGGGTATATAATGGATGTAGGTCTAATATTGTTAAATGAAATTGTGTTACTTTTCCTAATATAAATTCGGTCTTGGGATTGCAAACTGGGAATACTACTTGGTAAATTGTTGTGGAAATTTCTGTGAAATCTGGCTTTTTATGACACTATGTGACTAAGAGCAAAAATGGTAGGGTTTCATAAAACTACTCAGGATTCTTTTTTTAAGATCCTTAAAAGTTTCTCTTTTTATTATCCTTTTTAGGGTTTTGATGTATGTGGCGATATGCGAACTCTTGCATAGAAGGATTGGTGGATCTTTGAGAAGCCTTTGTGTGAAGTTTTTCCTTTGATCTATTTGCTTTATCTAAATAAAAAAAGGATGGTATTGCCTATTTGCATGGTATAAATCAACTTGGAACTCAGGAGTTCTCTTATGTGGAACGTGATCATTATTCTGAACTGTTGTCTATCATTTCTTCTTGTAATTTGGGAAATTCATGATTTAGATAAACTTAATTAGATTCCTAAAAATTCTGGCTTCGTTTCTTTGAAGTGTTTCTTTTTTTTCATTTTTTGTCACTCACATTCATTAATGATTTTTCCACTACAAATTTGTGTGGAAATTTGTCTTCCTACCAAAATTTAGTTGTTACCTGGCTTCTAATGTAAGGTACAATTATAAGGAGGATTGATCGAGTTTAGATAAAGTTTAGAAATGATTTATTTTTATGGCTTTATCTCCTTATTGTTGTTTATTGTTCAAGAAAAGTGATCGAGAAAGCTAAGCATCTCACTCTTCTTTGTGATTTGCGTTGTTGACTTTGGAGTTTTTCTTTAAGGAATTTGATTCTCGTATACCTTAGCTAAGTCCCTTACCTTCTTTTCTTGAAGGCTAGGTCAGCCTTCATAATGGTAATCAGAAAAGGAATGTTTTTTGGATGAGCGACAACAGATCTCCTTTACGAATTTTGTGGTTGAATTTTGCTTGTTAGTGACCTGGATTGTAATTCTTGGTGGCAGTGTTTCGTTTTTCTTTCTAAATGGACATACTTCTAAACTTTGAAAGAGGCATCTATTTAAGTGATTGTTTTGTTTGGGAGAGATTTCCCATTAGTATTCTTTTTGTTGTATGAATAAGCACGATTCATACGGTCATTTTTTTTATATCTTTTATTTTTATCATAATAAATCATATCTTATTAAATAAATGAGAGATTTGTTTGATCTATAATAGCTTGACTCTTCATGTAATTGTAATAATCTTATCCCCTTTACTCTTGCAGCTACTTGATAGCTTCCCACACAACAGACTATCAGCATCCGATGCTATTTTTCAACACTCTTGCAGTTCTTGTGCTTGTGGTTGCCAAATTTCCCAACATGCACAAAGTCCGGATCTTCGGAATCAATTCAGATAAGTGAATCGTGCATCGAGAAAAGCTGTTGTTTTCCACATGCAAAAGCTATCTATCCTTCTATTATCATGGTAAAATGTTAAATCTGTGTATAGAAGTTGAAACAAGAAGCTGCATGATTTTAGTCTTGTTGCTTGTGACTCCTTGCACCCAATAACTGTATTCAGGTTTTCTTTGTACAGTAGAAAAATTTGATGTTTTTCAAGCATTGTGTTATTCTTTATCAGCTTATTAACATATTTTCGTGCACTAGTCTCAAGTTTTAGAACCCATCTTTCTCTTTTGGACCAAACGCTTTATGATTTTGTTCATAGAATCTGTTGATGAAGCTTCTTAGCTAATCTAATCTAATCTTATAAGATGGTTGATTGATGTAGAGATGGTAACTTGAAATAGTAGTGAAGAAAAAGTGTAAGAAAATAAAGGGGGAGGAGGAAGAGGCTGGTCCCTCCAAGATCCAGAATTGCTGATATTGATAGTGTGAATTATTATTATTATTAATATTGAGATAATGGAGGCAGGTTTACCACATGCAGGCCATGATCATCATTGAGAGGTAATGGGAGAGAGTGAGTGGGTGTCAAAATTATTAGGTTGAGTTTTTGGTTGGGGCAGGTAGGCTTTGTTATCTATCATTTCTATTGTCTACTAGTGCTTGCTTTGAATATGGGTCTTGTTTCTCTAACTTCCCCAAACATTGAACCCTTCCTTCCTTGAAGCTTCCTCGAAGTGGGTCTTCCCACTTATCCTTCTAATTCTCCCCTTGAGATGCAAGTGCTTTTCCTTGTGCCATGGACACCGGGTGCTTGAGTCAAAGTCTATACGATTTTATTTTTAGAATTATCTCAAAACACGTGTTAGATAAGAAGGAGAATTTTACTTATAAATTATGTATTTTTTATTTTTTCAAATAATAAAGGATTGCGTATTTCTATTAGTATAGGTTGAAGCTCCACACTAGGCTGTTTAGTCTTCATATGCCGAGTTGTCACAATTGTAGAGTTTTTCGATCTTGCAAGCACAATATTGAGTTGAAATCTGTACTATTTTTATAAAAACTCTAGTTCGAATGACTTTGATTTCTTTGAAGTGATGAGATTGTGTATGAACCAGATCTAATAACAGAATGTGAGGTCTTGTCTTGACCTTGTAAGTTATTGAGTGTATATATATATATACACAGATTGATTTCATGAAATTGTGCGTTTTTTAAAAGAATAAGTGGTGAATAAAGGTAAAAGCTGGTGAGTCCTACCTCCAAATACACGAATAAACTAAAGATTATGGTTTGACTTTCTCCAATTGCTCACAAGTATACAAGTCAGCCAAAAAAAGGGCTCCATTTCTGCTTCTTTACATCGTTCAAGAAAAGAGCAAAATAGAGTGAAGAATTTTGATGTATGAAATTCCCCCTATATGTTAAACAGCTCTCAAAACAAACCAGCAATTAAAAAGAAGCAAAAACCATATATTCTGCCTACCATGACCCTCCGTTTGACATCTCATTCCAATACCCAGTTGAGCTTCCTTGCCCATTGCCATGGTTATTATTACTAACTTCTGCTTCGACTGTGCCTGAAATCTGTTTGAAGTCTTCAAATGGAAACAAAACCCTCCCACCATTACTGTCTTGCACTCCATATCTGCTCCCAAACCCATCAGCAGAAACTCCCATGGCTGGTTTCAGCTCTTGCAGTGAAAACCCAGGAGAGTAAATTGCAGAAGAATCAGGCATCAGATTTGGAATGAAAGCGTTGTTGTATCCGCCAAAAGCTGAGAGAGAAGATGAGGGTATGTTACTTTCAAACTTTGGGAAAGAGAGGGTAAGATCTTGGGCTTCATAACTGGTCTTGAGGTTTTGAGTGTTTAGCTCAATCATCTTTGCAGAAGCTAAGGAAGAAGAAGCTGAGGACGACGACGACGAAGATGGAGATTTCTTATTCTTTCTCGATCCTCCTCCGACGGGCACGTTTCTGAGAGAACCACCTTCTGTCCAATACCTTCTGCAAGTCTTGCAGAAGTATCTTGGCTGCGTCAGACTGTAGTTGTTGTAGTAGCAGAACTTGGTGATGCTGGAGTTGCAGCGAGGACAGTTGAGTTGTTCTCTGGGTTTTGGCAACTTTCTTTCTTGCACTTGCTCAGTTATATTGCATGCAGAAGAAGCTATTATCCCTTCCATGGACTTTGCATAGCCAGTTCCCTAACGCCGCCATTGAAGAAGAAAACCAAGAAGATAGACATGAATAAACAGTCAATTATGCAGAGAGAAGAAGAAATATAAGTAAAGTCATAGCTTTTTTCCTGCTCTCTTTGTCAGCGATGCGTAAAAAAGGACAAAAGATCAATAAAGAGAAGACTAGAACTTGAAGAACAGCTTCAGTATAATCATCTGCAGAAGAAGTGTGAACAGAAAGACAACACTTTCAATGACGTTTAAAGCTTTGAGAAATCTACCCACCTGTGGGTGAGGCCATTGAGAAGAATCCATGCGCACAGGGAGAAGGATAAAGGAGACAAAATAGAAGATGACTTTAGAGGGAGAGAGAGAGAGAGAGAGAGAGAGTTTTCTTCCTTTGTCTGCAACTCCAACTGGGTGGTGAGAAAGAATGTTTTGGTGGCTTTATGAGAAGGAATTTGGAAAAGAAAAGAGGAAGAAGGATGTGCTTGTTTTTGACTACACATAAACAATGCAATTCCACTATCAATTGCTGTGTTTTGGCGTTATATTATATGTGGGAATTCTTCAAATCTATAAAATATGTGATGAACAGTGAATTTAAAGTCTAGAAAACAATCAGTTGGTGGAATTATGAGTGCGAATGGTTTTGGTGGGTTTTGCTTTTTTGACCCGGAAATCATAAAGTCTTCCGATTCTGTTCTTCTTTCTCCGGTCATCCCCGACCAACCGACCCATTCATCGTCGTCGTCGTCGTCGTCGTCATCATCCAAAATGGTCTTTCTCTCTTCTTTTTTTTCTTAAAAGCTAAAAATAGGATTTCTGATTGCTTTTATTCAGCTAATCTAAGAGATGATGTCCCACACTTCCTTTTTAATTACACACTAATCTTCTCTCTAGATTTTGTAAAACTTGATGAACTCTAGTGCCATGCTTATCTCTCCTCAATGATGCTGTCATCTGTATCATCCACTTTCATGAACTGCCATCCAACTCCTCCATTTTCGTAGTTTTATCTCAATAGATTCTGATGGTATTTGTGCCTGCCTTGCTACAAAATTCGGGTTAAATGGTTTTTTCAGAGTAGTTTATAAATTCAGGATGAGTAAATAATTGTGTTTTTTTTTTAAATATATTGAAAAAAAAAAAAATTAAGAAAAGAAGAAGGATTGCCGACAATAAGCGACAAATGGAGAGGTAAAGTAGGACCCACCAAATACCAGCCTAATCATGTTGTTAATTGCATGCTCATAATACATGCCAAACTTTATCTGATTTTATAAATCAAAATAGTAAAAAGGGATTACCCAATCACTTTAAACAGAGCTTTAAAGATTGGAGCAGACCCACCCAATGCCCAACTGCAATACTCTCTGCCTTGGTTGGCTATTTCTGTAATGCTTCCTCTCCAAGGCTCTCCTAGTCAAAGTTTCCATATAACTCCTCCATCATCTGCACTTTCAGTTACAAAACAATTAGCATTTTCTGAGGAAATTATCGATTTTTTTTTGGTAAAAAATTGACCATTTCCACAGTTTTGAAATCATCAAGGAAAGAGCTCAAAATAAGGGATAACAAGCTAATTTCTTGTAAGAAAGTAAATGCAACAAGCTTCTGTCTCTAATACCGAGCAGTAGCTGTCTGATATCATAAATATACATCGTTGTCGTTTGCTAGTTTGCTACAAGCTTTAGTCCCACTAATTGTAGTTCTAATCTAAATCTCCTTTTGGAAAAACAAAACCAGCGCCGATAAATGTTTGGTTTGTGCAACATTAATGTATTTCCTTCCTTTTATGTTCGATAATGCACAAAATTATAGCTTAGATCTTACCCAATTTCTACAACTTCGAAAGGAAAGTAAACCATATTTTCAAGGCAAGAGAAATGGCATACCTTTAACTTTTTTGTTAATCCAGATCTCCAGCAGCATCCCTGCACCAATTCCTCCGGCTATAAATGCCCCATAAAAAGCAATGTTATAGGGTAAGGATCTTCTAGGAAGAAAATAGGAATCTGGTATTTGTCTAAGTTTTTTAGGACGCCTCTTCTTTATGACAGTGTTATCTCCTGGATTGTTCTGCATATCGCCACCAACAGCTTTCCAATCAACATCTTTGAAAGGGTCTTTTGGCTCTTCAGTTCCCATGTGAATTTGGCTAGCCTTCGACCCTGCATATAAAACAGCTCGACCATCACATCCTCAGCCACCAAAAAATTGAGGAAAAGATCAAAATATCGAGAAAATGACAGACGACATGTTCTAGAAGGTACAAGGATAAGTGAAGCTAATGAAGAGGATCACAAGGAAGAATCCAGGCACTAGCAGATCTTTTGATAAGTCTGCCACTGTCGTGTTTTCTTCTTCGAATATTAATACACTAGTTTTTCTATTGAATCAAGGGATTCCTATTAATTGGCATCAAGAGCACATTAGGAATGCTTTAAATGATGACAGAAATTAGGACATATTAAAGGGGAGCTGCAGATATTATCTTCACTAGAAGCGAAGCAAGACCAAGAGCTGAAAATGTCGGATCAACTATTGCAGCAACAAAAGGGTGAAAGATGCAACCTCTTTTTGGGAAATCAGCGCTAGCATCAATCCAAAGGAACTCTGAGCTCGTTATATGATGACTTTATTACTATATATCTACAACCAGTGCAAAAATAGGATCTTATAATAGTCAAAGCGGCCTAAACATTGGTGCTTTTGGACAGTTGTCATTGAGTATTGTATACCAATCATGACTTCATTACTAAACATCTTCAGCGCTCATGCACTTTCATTAAATAAAATAAATATAAGCTAATAAGAGACTAAATTTGTTGAGAATACCCCCTCACGTTGTATATCATGTTCTGCCATGTGGGCTTTCTGTTATTTTGCTCCCTCGCTCCCTCCCTCCCTCTCGCAGTAGCCATGGCTTCCTCTTCTAGCAATGTCGTTCCTCTGGTTTCTCATTCCCAGAGTCTGCTTCCTCTTTTTCCCCCAGACCCTATCTATGAAACTATCTTCTGGAAATTGCTTAATCTGGAAGAATCAGCTCTTGAATGTTACAATCAGCTTCTTGGATGGTACTTTCCCTTCTCCTCCAAAATTTCTGGGTAATCACTCATTTCAACTTAACCCCGACTTCTTTGTGTGGGAACACTATAATCGACTTCACATGAGATGGTTATATGTGTCTCTGACGGACTCGATTATGACTCAGGTGATTTACCTTTGTGCTGGATTGGGACCTGACTATAATCCTTTTGTTACTTCTCTCACAAGTCAGTTCTGAAACTCCATCTATGGAAGACATTCATAGTCTCCTCCTTAGCTACAAATTTCGCCTCGAGAAGCAAAACTCCTCTCAATTAAATATTCTTCAATCGAATTTTTCTCTAATGAATGTTCGTGCTCTGTCAGTAAAATCTCCTGCTCCTTCGTCTGGACAGAGCCATCCTTCCTCTGCCAAGGGCTGTGCTCCCTCCCCTGGTATTTTGGGCAGACCACAAGGGCTTCCCTCAACCTGGAAAAATTCTAAGCAGTAGGGTTACAAACCCAAATGTCAGATATGTATTAAGTTGGGTCACACAGCAGCTGCGTGTTATCTGCACACCAACATGTCTTACAAGCCGCCTCCTAGGTCCTTCAACGCTGTGGTTTTCCCTTCAGACACTGTGCCCTTGTGTCTCCAACTTCGTCTCCTGATATGCCATTTTCTAATTGGGTTATGGACTCTAGAGCCACCAATCACTCACTACAGATGCTCGCCATCTTCAGTCGCCTTCTCCCTACACCGGACATTACCATGTTCAGGTTGCAAATGGTATAAACATTCCTAACAAAAGTACGGGTACTGTTATCCTTCCCTCTTCCACCCATAATTTGTCTATTTCTCACACTTTTCATACCCCAGATATCTCTCACAATTTGATTAGCGTCAGTAAACTGTGCCTTGATAATAATGTGTCTGTGGAATTTCATCCGTTCACTATTTTTGTTAAGGATATGACAACCAACAAGATACTCCTTCGCGGTTTTCTTCTTAATGGATTGAACCGCACTCTTCTTCCAGATATATCCGCTCTGACTTCATCAGCTGCTTCACTGCCTCTCTCCACTTGGCATCAGCGTCTTGGTCATCCTCACTTTAATTTTGCTACTTAAATGGTACTCTTTCACATGGCCTTCATCTTTCAAAAACTACAGCGACTGACTTAGTTTGTTACACAGACGTAGATTGGGGTTCTTGTCCCGACGATAGAAAAAGTGCCAAAGGTTTTTGCATCTTTGTTGGACCAAATTTAGTTTCTTGGTCTTCATCTAAACAAAGTGTAGTTTCTCAAGGTCTAACATAGAATTGGAGTTTGGTGCCACGAAATTATTTTGGCTTCAATCTCTTCTCGGTGAACTCAATTGTCTCTCTTCAGCAACACTTGTGATAATATTAGTGCCACTTACCTTGCCACCGTCATGTTCTTCATTTGAAAGCGAAGCACGTGGAATTGGATTGCCACTTTGTCTGGGAAAAAGTCTCGTCCAACAAACTAGTTGTGTCCTTCACTTCGTCCAGCTCACAAATAGATGATGGTCTCAAGAAGTCGCTGCCGATTTCTAGTTTTCTTCACTCACGATTCCAAGCATTACGTTGGGACCTTGTGCTTGTGGGGGGTTGAGAATACCCCCTCACACTGTATATCATGTTTCACTATCCAACAGTGGTCTTCCATGTGGGCTTCCTAGTATTTCTTCCTCTCCTCTTATACCATGTAATTGTTGATATTGGATATACAAACATACCCATTCTTACCAGCATCAACGTTTGTTCTCTCTACTAAATTGATGACGAACTCTACCAAAAAATGTTGCTTGCTAGTATAAATTAAACCCAATTTTTGCAGAGAATATACTAGCCACGACTAAGTCCTCTAGTTTTCATACATCATGTCAAAATTACCCTTTTTTTTTTTTTTTATATAACAAGGATTTGTGTTTTTTCTAATTAGTATCTTAAAACGACATGCCCTAACAAAGCAAATTTTTATTGTATTTTTCACCACATTTTTGTCAACTAAAATTCATATTGAGATAAACCAAATATGAAAACTCGAGCTATAAATCTCATGTTCTGATATGATAAGATAAATTAACGTCAATTTAAAAAATTTATGCCAGTGAGTTGAATTAATTGAATGAGCTTCATAAATTCCATCTTTTCTTGGTTGGCTGGTTCATGTGTAAGGATTTCCAATCTCAAATTATTCCACTTAACTTAGTTAAAGGCTTAAAGCTAAGAGCGAGGGTATAATTAGCGTCCCTTTGCAAGCAAACTTTTAAGGGTAGGTTCTACCCAATATGGTTGTTACGTCAAGTATTGAGATCTCCCATGACAAAAAAAATTAACCTTCACATTCATTGCTTAGGTTGTTTAAAATGAAATTCCAAAACCACGAAAATTCTACCTAGAACTAAAAGCAATCCGAACAACTATTTTTCTCCTACCGTGTCATCGTACAAGAAAGCAACAAAAATTTATAGCAATAACAGGATTAATTGAAGCATCAAAAAGGGAGAATCGGGAATAGAATCAAATAGGTAGGGAGGGAGGGAGGGAGTACCGAAGACAGGCTCTTGAATAGTAAACATTTTTAGCTTCTCCATGATTGGCATCTCGACGTCCTGTTAAAAAGAAGAGTAATCTCTATCAACCTCTTCCCTATCCCTCAAACTATGTATATGACTATGAGTGTCGCCCCCACTACTTGAACACAAGGGTTGGCAAAATCGGATCGGAAACCGCAATTTAAATCGGAAGTGCAGTTTCGGTCCCGGTTTGCCCAGTTTCGCCCCTTAAAGGAAACAGATCTGGTTCCAAATTCTCAAAACCCACAGTCCACAGTTTAGTTTTAGGTAGAATTTTCATGGTTTTGGAATTTCATTTTAAACATCCTAAGCGATGATTGTGAAGGTTAATATTTTTTTGTCATGGAAGACCTTAATACTTGACGTAACAACTATATTGGGTAGAACCTACCCTTAAAAGTTTGCCGCAAAGAGACGCTATTATACCCTCATTCTTAGCTTTAAGCCTTTAATTAACTAAAGTGGAATAATTTGAGATTGGAAATCCTTACACATGAACCAGCCAACCAGGAAAAGATGAAATTTATGAGGCAGATTTAATTATTTCAACTCACTCGCATAAATTTTTGAAATTAAAGTTAATTTATCTTATCATTTCAAAACATGAGATTTAGAGCTCCAATTTCATATTTGGCTTATCTCAATATGAATTTTAGTCGACAAAAATACAATGACAAATACAAGAGAAATTTGCTTCGCTAGGGCATGTCATTTTGAGATATTAACTAGAAAAGACACAAGTCCTTGTTATATACAAAAAAAAGGTTAATTTTGACATGATATATGGAAACTATAGGACTTAGTCGTGGCTAGTATATTCTCCACAAAAATTGGGTTTAATTTATATTAACAAGCAACATTTCTTGGTAGAGTTTGTCATCAATTTAGTAGAGAGAGGAGAGCAAACGTTGATGTTGGTAGGAATGAGTATGTTCGTATATCCAATATCAATAATTACAGGGTATAACAGGGAAGGAAGAAATACCAGAAAGACTACATAGAACAACACTATTTGATAGTGAAACATGATATCCAGCGTCCTGCGAGAGCAAGGTCCCAACTGCTTGGAATCGTGAGTGAAGAAAACCGGAAATCGGCTGCGGCTTCGTGAGACCATCATCTATTTGTGAGCTGGACGGAGTGAAGGACACAACCAGTTTGTTAGACGAGACTTTTTCCCAAACAAAATAGTAATCTAATTCCACGTGCTTCGCTTTCGGATGAAGAACATGATCAGTGGCAGGGTAAGTGGTGCTAACATTATCACAGAGAATCACAAGTGTTGTTGAAGAGAGACAATTGAGTTCACCAAGAAGAGAATGAAGCCAACATAATTCTGTGGCACCATCCACCAAACTTCAATACTCCGATTCTGTGCTGAACCTTAAAACAACTCTTTGTTTAGAAGAAGACCAAGAAATTAAATTTGGTCCAACAAAGATGGAAAAACCCCTAGTACTTTTTCTATCGTTGGGACAAGAACCCCAATCCGCATCTAGGAGTGATCATGATCAGGTTCGGTCCAGTTTTAAGAGAGACTAGGACCGGACCAATATATTTCAGTTTTCAATTTTTAGAACCAATACCTATAAAATAATTTTTAAGATCAAACCAGAAATTCGGTTATGATTCTGGTTCAGTTCTGATTTTTCTCAATATAAAATAATTTTTTTAATAAAAAAATCAAAGTGATATTTGCACAATTAAAACCAGAACCGAGTATGGTTCATTGATTGTTACACTTTACATCAACATAATTAACACGATTGAAATTGATTCATAGTTTTTAAGCCTGGTTTATTGTGAGCCTCGGCCCAAGTTGTGAGAATGACAATGACATCTTCTCTTTCTACCCTACCATTCTCTTTCTCTCCATTTCTCTGTGTTATGGCTCCTAGGAGTGATCATGATCCGATTTGGTCCGATTTTAAGAGAGACTAGGACCGAACCAAAATATTTCGGTTTTCAATTTTTAGAATTAATATCTATAAAAAAAAAAAAAAAAATTTGGACCGGACCGGTTATGGTCCAGTTCTGATTTTTCCCAATATGAAATAATTTTTTTAATAAAAAAATTTTAATTCAAAATAAACAAATAAACAAATGAAGTATCATTCCCACTGCCTCAGTGAGCAATCTGAAATCTCAATCAGATGGGCAATTCAAATCAAACACAAGCTAAGACGTCCTAAGAAGCAGACATGCTACAATTTCGCCAAATCTGAAGCGAAAAATAGAGGAATCCAAAATAGCAAATGAATTATCATTTCCTGTCATATCTTTTCTACACAACTGAGAGAGTAAATCTTAGATTGTCAATGTATAATTGGCTTAAAGACCATGGTATGGCTGATAGCACATCGGCCTTGAGCACCCTAGTCGCATGCTCTGAAAGGGCATTTATGAAGCAATATGGCAATCATCATCCTAATTGGATTCAGGTCTGGGAAACTCTGAAGGAAAATATACATTCGAGGCAATGAACATCAACAACTTCTCAGGATTTTATTGTAACGAGCTCTTAGGATTTTATCACAGAATTGGTGAGCTGTTAATTTAACTGTCATTGCCCAGATTTTTAGTTTTACCTAGAAAATTTACAGAAATGAGTTTCTTTCCTTTGCCCTTTTAATGCTCAACAAAACAGTGGACATTTCCTTGTGAGAATGTAGGTGAAGAAAGTGTTGTGGCTCGTGGAGAAGATGAATTCCATAAAAACTAGGGATTAGCGGATTAAAAAGGAAATAAAATACAGAATCTTAAAGAGCATAGAACTTACTTTCGTCCTTCACAGGCTGACAAAGGAAAGGGGGTCGAAGAGAGAGTGCGACGGTAAGTGTCTAGAATAATCGAGATGCAACAGTCGAAGTCGAGGACTCAGCGGCGCGGCGAGAGAGAAGAGAAAGAAGTGAACTGTCTATGGACCATAGTGAAGAGGAGAGAACTGTAAAGTGTTTAAAGAATAGGGTCAGTAAATCAGGGTTTAAACGTTTTGATTCGGTTTTAGTGGATTTGCGTCATTAAATTAAAAAATCGAACCGAAAACTTTAGTTCTGATAAAGAAAAACCAAAATTCATTTCTTTTATGTGATTGGGTCGGTTTTGCTCACCCACTTGGGTCTTCGTCATCCTCATCAATACTATAAATTGCAACAACAGTCACGTCCATCAAAATCCTTCGGGTTCAAAACTGAGGGGGTTCAGGTTATTCCTACTTATGAAACCCTAAAAATCCGCATTTCTCTTCCTTTACTGGATGGGGGAGGACAAGTAGATTTATTAACCGAAATTAAAGGGAAACCAACTTATATCAAAATTAGCAATAGAAAAAATATTTTGTTCCAACTGGTCAATCAAATCCAGAAGCATATTTCCAAAAAAAGAAATCATTAGTTGCAAAAGTGAATCGATTTAACTAGATGAAGCTAAAATAGAGAACATAGAATGAGTGACGTGAAAAACAAAGGATGTGATCACAAAATACAAAAACTGAAAGAGTAGAGGGCTTACCTTCGACTTCGTCATTCACAGGCTGACAAATGAAAAAGAGGTCGAAAAGAGAGTACGACGAGAGGCGTTTATCCGCTATTTGAGGACTCAACAGTGAGAGAGAAGACTGAAGAGAAATGAAATTTGAAAGAAGTGAACTTTGTCGATAGATAGGATTAGTAAATTGTGGTTTAAATGGTCCGGTTCAACGTTAGTAATTGTGTCATTAAACCCAAAAACGGAACTGGAAACTTTGGTTATAATAAAGAAAAATCAAATTTCATTTCTTTTATGTGCAAAATCGACTATAACCAGACCAAATATGTCAGTTCTAGTCCGATTCTTTCGTCTGGGTTGGTTTTGCTCCCCCCAATCTGCATCCGTATAACAAATTAAGTTAGTCGTTGTAGCTTTTGAAAAATAAAAGCCAGGTGAAAAAATACCATATAAGTAGTGAAATAATCGCTTAAGAGTTTGCTAATGCGACGCTGTAGGAGCGTGCATAAAATAGTTGAGCTTGTTAACAGCGAAGGAAATATCGGGTCTCGTCAAAGTGCAATATCGAAGACCACCAATAAGACTTCGAAAAGGGAGCCATTCGGAAAAAGGTTTACCATTAGTCAAAGACAATAAGCGACCAGACACCATAGGTAAGAGAAGGTTTGAAATGCTTCATACCGGCCCGCTGGAGATGAGAAGAGATGTATGCAAATTGGGTGAGCAAGAGACTAGAGGGAACCGAGGTGATCTTGACCCAATAAAATAATGAGATCTGCCCAAGTCTTTTAAGGCAAACAACGTGCCTAAAAATTCCACAAGCTTAGCCATCAAAACTGAATGATTACCTGTCTACATAATATCGTCAACGTACATCAGCATGACAAAGGCTCTGGTTTCAAATTCTCAAGACCTATAGTCCACAGTTTAGTTCTAGGTAGAATTTTCATGGATTTGAAATTTCATTTTAAACATTCGAAGTCATGATTGTGAAGGTTAATTTTTTTTTTGTTATAAAAGATCTCAATACTTGACGTAACAACTATATTGGGTAGAACCTACCCTTAAAAATTTGTTTGCAAAGGGACGCTATTATACCATCGGTCTTAGCTTTAAGCTTTTAACTAAGTAAATTAGAATAATTTAAAACTGAAAATCCTTACACATGAACCAGCCAACTAGGAAAAGATGGAATTTATGAGGTTAATTCAATTAATTCAACTCACTCGCATAAATTTTAAAAATTGACGTTAATTTATATTATCATATCATAACATGAGATTTAGAGCTCCGGTTTTCATATTTGTTTTATCTCAATATGAATTTTAGTTGACAATAATGCATTGAAAAATACAAGGGAAATTTGCTTTGCTAGGGCACGTCGTTTTGAGATACTAACTAGAAAAGACATAAGTCCTTGTTATATACAAAAAAAAAATATTAATTTTGACGTGATATATGGAAACTAGAAGACTTAGTATATAGCCCCCCCGATTCAGAGCTTGGAATCGTGAGTGAAGAAAACAAGAAATCGGCGACTGCTTCTTGAGACCATCATCTATTTGTGAGCTGGAAGGAGTGAAGGATACAACCAATTTGTAGGACGAGACTTTTTCCCGAATAAAGTGGTAATCCAATTCCACGTGCTTTGCTTTCAAATGTAGAACATGATTAGTGGCAAGGTAAGTGGCGCTAACATTATCACAAGTGTTGTTTAAGAGAGACAATTGAGTTCACCGAGAAGAGATTGAAGCCAGAATAATTTTGTGGCACCATCCGCCAAAATCCAATACTCCGATTCCGTGCTACACCTTGAAACAACTCTTTGTTTAGATGAAGACCAAGAAACTAAATTTGGTCCAACAAATATGCAAAAACTTCTAGTACTTTTTCTATCGTCAGGACAAGAACTTCAATCCGCGTCCGTGCAACAAACTAAGTCACTGTAGGTTTTGAAAAATGAGGGCCATGTGAAAGAGCACCATTTAAGTAGCGAAATAATCGCTTAAGAGCTTGCTTATGCGACTCTGTAGGAGCGTGCATAAAATGGTCAAGCGTGTTAACAGAAAAAGGAAATGTCGGGCCTTGTGTCAAAGTGCAGTACTGGAGAAAAAAAGTTTTCCATCAGTCAGAGACAATAAATGATCAGACACCATAGAAGTTGGAGAAGGTTTGAAATGTTGCGTATCAGCCTGCTGGAAATGTGAAGAGATGCATGCAAATTGGATGAGCAAGAGACTAGAGGGAGCAGAGGTGATCTTGACACCAAGAAAGTAATGAGCTCTGCCCAAGTTTTTCAAGGCAAACAACGTGCCTAAAAATTCCACCAGCTTAGCCATCAAAACTGAATCATTACATGTCAACAGAATATCGTCAATGTACGCCAACACAACAAGGCGCGACTGGCCACCTTGAAAGGAAAACAGTGAGGTGTCTGCCTTTGAAACACTGAAGCCAAAGGTTAAGAGAGTCGTGTGAAGCTTCATGTACCAAGCTTGCGGGAATTGTTTGAGGCCATATAAAATTGTGAAGTTGACACGCATGAGTGGGATGATGAGAATCAACAAACCCCGGAGGCTATCATATAGACAACTTCTTGGAGGTCTCCATGTAGAAAAAACATTGTTTACGTCAAGCTGCTTTATGACCCAACCATAAGAAAGGGACAAGGATAAGACAACCCGAATCGTGGTTGGCTGGACCATAAACGTCTCGTGATAATCGATACTCTCTATCTGATGAAAACCCTTAGCGACTAGTCGAGCTTTAAATCTATTCAAAGTGCCATTTGCAAGTGATTTAATATTGAAAACCCACTTGCGGCCGATCACCTTTTGGTTGGAAGAAAAAGACACAAGTGACTACGTTTTGTTAAGGTGAAGTGCTTTGATCTCCTCTTCCATAGCACTTATCCACTTAGGACTTTTCGAGGCCTATAAGAATGTAGAGCGTTCAACCTGCACATTATGAGAATTGGTAAGAAGTGCCCTTGGCTTAAAAATGCCAGCCGTAGACCATGTAACCACTAACCATTGGATGCAGGTTGGAAGGAGCATCCGTAACATCAGTATCTGAAACATTGTTAAACAAATCTAGCACATCATGGAATAGGTGATGGAACAGAAAGGGAAGTGTTTGTGGAGGAAAGTTGAACAGAGACAAAGTGGTAATTATTAAGATAACAAAATGTGATTCGAGAACTGGGGATCCTCATCCCGTAACAGCTCCCCGTTCCCTACCTCTACATTTTAAAGGGTCCTCTAGAACGGAGGGTCCCTGTCCTAGAACGACTCCTCGTTATCTATCTCCCCACTTTAGAGTTTAGATGGCAATCGATAACGAGGGGTCTTTACCCTCCACATTTACCTCTCAATTCAATATGTCCAGTGCCACGTAAGTACTGGACAAAATGAAGAGTGATAGGTCTCTCGTTCACGCCAAAATTTAAAATTGATGGTGATCGGCCACCCTCTATAATTTGATTTGTTACATTTTTTATAGTTTAAATTTTCAGTTGTTACAGTTTTTAATTTAGAGGATATTTTAAATTAACCTCAAACTTTAGGTTTCAAATTAGTTTTAACCCTAATATTAACCTTTATACGAAGTCGTTCCATAGATTGTATCGGATTAATTTGAACATTGACTCATAGAATTGTGACACGTTTATGCTTAAAATATCAATTAAAATACTTTATAATATAAACCTATACTATGTTTGCTTGAAAATCTACACGATTGAATTACTCACCATTTTTAAAAAGTGATCTTAAATCAATAAATTAATGGCATTGCCAAATGTGATTAGTCCAAAACGTATCCGATTATAATTGATCAGCAATGTACCTAATTCAAGACTCAAAACTAAAAAAATGATATGATCTATTTTTGACTTTTTCATCGGGAGTTTGTTCATCACTCGTCAACGATTCAATTACAAAAAAAAACATGTATGACCTCCTATTTATAGCTTAATTAATGTTTTGTGTCGGTTGTTAGTGTAGATAGATGTAGTTTCACGGAGTACCTTCATTAAACATTCATTCATTTGCAATATCTGTATAAGTAGTTTGTATTTTTCATACACGAGTATGAGCTAGATCATTGAGGCGTGCTACGATATGATCGATTAAGTAGTTAAAGACCGCGACCAAGGAGTCGAGTCTTTGAGTTGCTAATGAGGATGATCAATGATGAGATATGTTTGTAGGACTAGAGAAGATAAAATGGTTGATATGAGTATTCTTGACTTACTATGAATTAGGATGTTAGATGATCAATGAGTTGGTAGATAGTATTATATTACCCGTATAAATTGGTCTCTCGAGTGATGACTTGTGCCACGATGACTATTCAATGTATATGATCCGTAGTCCATGGTCGAGGGAGATTTTGCACTTCGCATTCATCATCTTTGACATGTGTTTGGTTCATTGCCATTGCACTTAAAAAATCCGATTTGCATGCAACAACGGGGAAAGCGCTTGTGGTTTCCTACGACGGTCACCATGACAGGCAATGCTCTCGAAAACTTCAACGTTGCTTCGTCGATGTTGCTTCTCGATTCAATGCCTATGAGAACCTTGAATCATCAAAATCTTCTACCTGATCTCTTCTTTTTTCTCTCGCGATTCTTTTTTTTTTCACAAAGAATATTATAAGCAAGGCTTTTTTCTAAAATTTGTAAACTAAATTTTTTTTATTTAATTTCACTCATCATAGACAAAAGCATAATATGATATAATATTTTGTATTTCATGCGTAAAAATTGATCTGATTTTTAATCTCTTGAGAATTCAAACATTACCGACAACATTATCAACAACAATATCTTACTTGATTATGCTAAACGTGTAATTTAATTATACTTTCTTAGTTAATCTCATCATTCATACTTAATAATTACCACTTTAAAAAATTGATTAATTATTATGATTTTATCTTCCATTCGAGTTAATAATGTCATTTTATTTAATTCAAAATTAAATATTGATTTTTCCATCATAACTCGTTATATTTATACGATTGGTTTCACATTGCGCGACCTCGTCGTTAGACAAGCTCGAGCCTATGCTATCCAATAAAATTAAGTTCATATCTAATCCAATAAATTATTGGTTATGCCTAACCCCTTGGGGCCAAAAAAGCTTAGTGTAAAGTAGAACACGAGATCTAGACCATGAGGTCAACTATTAGATTAGATAAACATACGATCTTCGCCCATGTATCTTTTAGTTGCACTATCATATAGAATTATAGTCTCGAGCAATGATCTCAAATCGCGATCCTACTTATTTTGTTGTTTTTTTGTAGTAGTAGAAACTCAGTGCTGCAACACTAGGATCATAATCCGCGTTGTTAAGGCCCCTGTAGAGAATTAACGAAGGTTGCAATATCAGTATTTCGAGACGTGATGCTATTTGATATGGTTGACAAGATTTGCTTGTTAGAACAAAATCTTGATATGATCTACACTAGATGGAACTCGGACAAACGCATAAACATTTGGCCTTTTGATAAATTTCATATTGTTACTATCTATAATAATAGTTGTCACGTTACATGCGTCAAATTAAGTTTAGAAAATAGTAGAATTAAGTTTAATCATGGTCATTAGTTAATGAATTTAATAATTAATTTTATTTATTATATTAATTAATATATAATACATAAACGATAAATGTTATGGTAATTATCAATAAAAACTTAAAATTTTAGGGTCAATAATAAAACAAACGTTAAATTATTATTTGCTAACAAAATAATATTTTGCAGTCACTCGCGGTTAAAATAGGTGCAAAACATATTCTAGAACGACAATTTCGACTTCATGCATTCGATCGCGCGGTCGCCAGTACTTAAAATGTAGTCACGCTGCTCTTGAAAATGAGAGCAAAATGCACAGGGGAACAGAGGTTTTGTGGCTTGACACGGTTGACTGTGTTGTCACCTGTAGTTATATTGCGATTGACCTCGCCAAAGTTTAACGATGAAATAATTGACTTGATAAGATATAATAATTTAAGTTTTATTTTGTAAACGAGGAGTTTATTTTGTCAATTAGGGAGCAGTTTAAAGTTTTTAATTTTTAATTTTAGCATTTATTTTATTTTATTGTTTTTTGTAAAATTAGAATAAACAAGTAATGACTCTTCTCCAATTCTCCTGCTTGCTTTGCGAATGACAGGATTTGAAACTACGGCTGTCTAGCCGTTGTCCACTGCCAATGGCGGACACGACCTCAACCTCTTCTGGCGATCCTCTCTTTCGTCTTCTTCCACTCCCCTTACTATCAGCTGAATCAATTCCTCCCTCTCCCAATCGAACTGACCCGCCTGCTACGTCCATTGATTGGCTTCCCAACTTCGCTGGATACGCATGGGTTGCTTATGGCGCCTCCTCCCTTTTGGTGATCTCTCACTTCCCCTCTCCTCTCTCTCCCGAAGAAACTCGGATCGGACCCATTTTCCGCCAGATTTTGGACATCTTCACAGATAATTCTTCTCTTGTTAGTGCAGTTTCTTGGTCCCCCGCATTCCCCTCCAGGGGCGATCTTGCTGCTGCGTCAGGAAATAGAATATGGGTTTTTTCTCACGATTCGATGAGTGCCGAAGGTAATTGAATCTTGATAGTTTTGTTTTAATAAAACTTTAAAAATTGTTCTATTTCATGGAGTTTTTCATTTATTTTATGTTTTTAGTTACTTTTAAGTCGAGCAGAGGAAAGTAACTAGGAAATGAGACTCTGGTTTGAAATTTTAGAATTGAGTTACTTTATTTACTATGCCTAGTTATTGAATGAGTGATCAAAGACATGATGATGGTTTTTTTTTTTCTGATTCTTTCTAACAATGTAAACATTACTATTATCTTTTCTACTTAAATACTGAATTGATGCATATCTAAAATCTGCTGTGGAGTTGGTCATACTTTACAACGTAGGTTAATTTTTTTACGGAATTGTGTTGTTAAATTTGTATAGCCTAAGACTATATTGTGGTCTGCATCCTTAAACATTTCTTTGTAATTCTTTATTATCGGACTTTGTTTCATTTTACCTAGCTCTGCTTTTACAAAGATCACTTTGCAGGTTTGGTGATGGTAATGATTGTTCTTCTTTCTCCAGCTACTAAATGATGGCATGCTAATAGACAAGATAGTTTCTCCTTTTCTTTTTCTCTTCTTCATTCTCTTTTTCTCTTCTGCTGATAGAAATGAATGATTTCGTTGATTAAGTTAGTCGCGGTTATACATAGAACATATGTTTTTTGTATTCTTGGTAGTTCTTCTAAAATACAAAATGGTTTTGAATTCTTGGATCGCTACGAGTTCAAAATTCTTCACTCATATTCAGGTTCTTCTTCTTGGAGGCAGAATGCCGTACTTTTACAGTGTTTGAAGGTCGAGGCAATTAAATGGACTGGTGCTGGTGATGGAATCATTGCCGTTGGTGTTGAGGTGGTTTTATGGAAAAACGGTGATCGATTTTGGGAAATAGCTTGGAAGTTCAAAACAGATCTCCCGCAAACTCTGGTTTCTGCCAGCTGGTCTGTTGAAGGACCTATTGCTACAGCATCTTATCCAAGTAAACCACAGAAGGAAGGATTTTCTCATAATGAAGAAGCAAAATGTGTTATTGTATGTCAGAGCACTGGAAGTTCTGAATGCGTTAAATCCAAGTTGCGTCATCCTCTACCTGTTTCATCGATTGAATGGAGGCCGTTTAGCAGGCCTTCAAACAGAGTTGTAAATCATGTACAGAAGCACGTGTTACTCACGTGCTGCTTAGATGGAACTGCTAGATTGTGGAGTGAGGTTGACGGAGGAAAAGTAAAATATTTTACCAAGAATAAAAATGATCACAAGTCAGTGAAAAAGTGCTATTATGTTGTTGCTGTAATTGAGTTAAATCAGCCTCTAAATGGTAATCTGAATGTGAATTCATACATGGCATGGGCCATGGAAATCAAGGGTATTTTTAAAATAGGTGGGGGAGTCAGCCAGGTTGTTCCCGCTGAAGGATTTGAGCGTAATGAAAATGGAAAATGTGACTGGGTAATTGGCTTTGGCCCGGGACAATTGATTTACTTTTGGGCCATTCACTGTCTTGACGATGTATCTCCATTGCGATTTGCACGAGTCACACTGTGGAAGAAAAAAGATTTGAAGGAATTAGAGGGGGGACATGATCTCTGGAATGATTTTTCCAACTTGAGTAACAGATTATTTCTTCACAGAGTTGTCATGTGGAGGAACCATTTGTCTAGCGCCCCTAGTTTCTGCTCTTTTATTCAGTTATTACCCTGTAATTCTTTAGTATGGTCGTTATTGTATACTCAAAAGACTGACATGGAGCATGTTTCAGGATGCAAATTTAACCTGGAAAACTTTTTGTCATGTACAGCCACTGGTATTTTAAATTTGAATGGTCATAATGGGAAAATCTTACAAGTTTCGGTTTTTCCTCGCAATTGTGAAGTTGAATTAGCTGTTTCTTTAGATTCTAACGGCTTACTTCTATTCTGGTTGACATCTAGTGTTTCCCGCCATATTCAGGGCTCTCCGACTCTAGTGTCAGCATGGGAGCTTTGTGGAAAGCTAGTCACTCAAAACTCCTGTTCCAGATATACATGCTTGTGCTGGACACCATTAATAATAGATGAAGAATTGATACTTTCAATTGGACATGCGGGGGGAATAGATTGCTTTTTAGTTAGGATTTACTCGAATGGAGAAGAGAATGTAGAATGTCACTACTTATGTACTGTACCTTTTACTGGACATGGTCCTTTTGAGTGTGGTCCAAATAATATCTTTTCAATTCCCTTGTCTTCTGCTTGCACCGAAAAAGCTTGTTATAGTAAGTTTATGCTTTTGGGAATTTGGAGGGAGAGTTTTCAAGCTATATCATGGGAAATCACTTTGCATTCTTTTGACTTGCCAGGAAATCATTTTGATGGCAACGAAAATATTGGCGTACGCAGCTCATTGAGATTTGAAAGTACTTTTGGAAGTAAACAGTATGCTATCATTGTAATTCCTTGTTCGTCACAGCTACCAGTTCCTCATATCCATGATCAAGTTTCAAGTTTTGATGTGGTATGTCCAACAACTTCAAGTCTCGGACCACAGAAAAAAGCAATAACTCAGGAGCACTGTTCTGAATATCCTGCTTATATAATGGCAACTGGCTGTTCTGACGGTACTCTTAAACTCTGGAGAAGTAATCTCGGTGATTCTTTAACTTCACACATTCCATGGGAGCTCGTGGGCATGTTTGTTGTCCATCAAGGAGCACTTAGTGCTTTGGCTGTGACTGACTGTGGTCATAAGATTGCAACCATATGCATAGATAATCATAAAACCGCTGTCAGTGCTGTTCATATATGGGAATTCGCCCATCTTGGCAATACGGGGACTTTTTTGTTAGCGGATACATTATTCATTAAAAGTGATATCACTGTTTTAAGTTGGTTAACTTTGGGAGATGGTCAATTATTACTAGGCCTTTGCTCTCAGAATGGATTTAATGTCTATGCCCAAAGACGCAATGGTGGTCAGACTATGTTATACTCTCCACAATTTTCAAAAACAGACATTTGGATCTGTATAGGGATTGCTCATACTTTACCTCCAATTCACGACTTTCTTTGGGGTTCCAGGACTACAGCTGTGATCGTGCATGACAGTTACTTTTGTGTAGTTAATCCATGGTTGTTTTTATTAGATCAAAAGTATCATAAAAAGTCTCTTCCTTGTTATTTCAGAGAAAAACACCTTACTTGTGTTGGTGGACCAGATGAAGATGTTTGTTCTGCAATCTTCAGCGATCGTGATAATGATGTTTTCAAAGATTTATCATTCCAAAACACTAGTGGAAAATGCATGGCAAGGCACTTAGTAGACAACAGCATGAATAATGACCACCCTTGCAACGATATTTATCTATCACAATATCAAATTGAATTTGGCTTTGCGACCCAAATTGATCTTATAAGTATATTGGATGTGGTTGAGAAGTTGGGTGGATCTCTACCTCTTTATCATCCTGAGGCTCTCCTCATGAATATATATTCAGGTAGTATTTTTTTATGTATATTCAGGTAATGTGATTTACCAGTTTTTTCTTCTCCTTGGAAGAATCTCTTATCATCCCAAGTTGTACATTTTTTTCGTCAGTACTACATTGACCCTGATAAAAAAAATTTATATATCACTTATGTACAATTAAATATCTAAAGGAATCTAGATAAGTAGATATATAGATAGTTCGTTTGTATGATCTTTAGTAGAAAAAATGTAGCGGGGAATTAGATGACATTACCAGTAATCTTTTCTTCTGGAATTTATTTTCTGGTCTTTCATCTATTTTATATTTTTATTTCAAGTAAAACGGAAAATATAAAGGCCTTCGAAATTATTTGAGTTAGATTTGTCCAAATTTCAACAGAAATTTATACAATCGCAAAATAATCTTGCGATATATAGCATTATCTTGGATAACCAAATATAGCCTATTACATTCTGATTTACCATTTTCCCTTTTTTTTCTCTTATGGCAGCATACAAGAGATATATAGGATTGAATATTGTGCTAAATAAAGAAACTTAAAGAGAAAATTTTATTGGTTTTTCATGTATGTAATTTACTTCAAACTCAAGAGATGTAACCACTATTGTCTAGGAAAATGGAAACGTGCACACGCGGCATTGAGGCATCTTATTGAGTTTCTTAATTCAGATTGTAATTCTGAAAAGAAATTCAGTTCTGTAAAGTCTAGCCATACTGTTCCACAGATTCTTCTGTCAGACTATTTTGAAGGACTTTCCTTGAAAAGTTCAATTGATAAAGGCTTGCAGTGGAGTGATTATGCTGCTGCTACCACATCATCCTCTCAGTTGCAGACAAACTTGAGCCAATTAACCTTCAATTTGAAGTCTAGTGTGGCCAACAGCGCATCTGTTTCCTCTTTCTCAAATGAACTCAAGGGGTTTGCAGAGCCTATTGAAAAGTTTTATGAATTTGCTGGCCTAACTAGAGTGGAGAAGTCTCAAATTCTTGCTATTGTAGATCTTCTTTGTGAAGTTACTAATCAACACTCTGCATCTGTCTATGAAAGTCTTGATGAGCCTGGGAGAAGGTATTTGAAGAACGGTTTTCACTCTTGTAAATTTTTTACATTAGTATGGTATGGTTCTGTGCCTCATGATTAGATTTCTGTAATGTGAGTTACAGTGGAAAAACTTTGTATATAATGAGTGTGAAATTATTGAAGTCCTTAACAATGTTAAAAATGCTGGAACATTCTGATGATCAAAGGACAATATCTTTTCAAGAGTACATGAACATAGTCATCAAGTAGGGTACTGGCAACATCTTCAGTTTTTGATTCTTTCAATGAAATATCTTTCTAACTTTATTTCCATTATGATTTTAGTTTCGTTTTGCCGCTGAACTTTACTACCTTCCTTTTGAGAAGCTTTTTATATAATTATGCTTTTCGAGAATTTTTTATGGCCATTGTCATTATTTTTTTCCCAATTTGTTATATATTTTTTTTGTGGAATTTCCACTTACCAGGTATTGGACGACATTGAGGATTCAACAACTACAGTTTCTCCAACAACATGGTAGGTCAGCAACTTTGGAGGACGTGGTTATTGATTCAGGAATGATTGGATGGGCGTACCACTCTGATTGTCAGGAAAATTTGCTTACCTCAGTTTTATCTGATAATCCATCATGGCCAGAAATGCGGAGGCTGGGCGTCGGATTTTGGTTTACTGATATAGCATCCTTGCGTGGAAGGGTAATGTTTTCTGTTACTTTTTCTGAAAACAAATTATATTCTTTGTATCGTTTGATGGATGTAACTCTAATGAACTTGAGACTTACCTGCATTTAATGTGGATTACATGAGTATTATGAAATCCAGAACCCTGATTTGTAAGTTATTGTTGTCAAAATCTGTTTTTTTTTTTTTTTTCTGAATAATAATGCCCAGGCTGATGTTTTGTAGGTATACCTTGCTTTTTATTTCTTGTTTACTCAGTAAATTTTTGTGTCATCCTAATGATATTTAGGATTCTTGAGGCTGAAATATCCACATGTAAATTCAATCATATGTTCTCTTTAGGTATTTGTGTTCTTCAGAAATTTAACGTCGATCTTTTCTTCCGAAAACATAAGTGTAGATGGAGAAATTGGCAAGATCACAGTATCTAAAGAATAAAGATCCCAAGGACTGTGCGTTATTGTATATTGCACTCAACCGGCTTCAAGTTTTGGCTGGGCTGTTTAAAATCAGCAGGGATGAGAAGGACAAGCCGTTGGTGGGATTTCTTTCGAGAAATTTTCAGGTATTCTGATTTATATTCTATGCCAGCGCAAAAATAGATGTATAATATTTACCATACAATTAAAACGGAGGATGCCCCGATTTTGTTCCATCATTTTTTTAAAAGAAAAAGAATAATGAAACCTTCATGCAAGTCCTACGTAACCCATTTTCTAAAATGTGGTCTAGGAGATATAGGGAATGGTAGAAGATATTTTCTTTAATTGTGGGGATTGGGGTGATCACGTAACCTTTTACAAGCTGCTGCTGACTGGGGATAAGCTTCATAATCATAAGACTATTTATCCATTATCTTGCAAATTAGAACCTTCCTGCAGGTCCTACCTAAACCACTCTCTAAAGTGTGGTATAGAAGAATAGGGAATGATAGAAGAGATTGTCTTTGATTGAGGGGATTGTGAGGGAGATTTACCCACTGTGCAGTGGTATTTGGGTACTCTTTGTGATCCCTTTGACATAGAGCTTTACCCACTCTTGGTACTTCAAGATTTACCAAGAAGTTTGTCTTGAATTGTAATCCTTCTGCCCGGCCCAAAGAGAGGGAGATTTACCCACTGGCCAATTGTATTTTGTATGATCTATCTTGTACTCCTGCCCACTGTTGAGAGATTTTTCTTGACCTACTCATTAGACTTCTCCTATTTAACTCTTCTCTTTTGTCAATTCCTCAATGAAATCGCCAGAAGCAAAAATTTATCTTCCACTTCAGATTTTGGTTGCCAAGGTACCAGTTGTTCATTGAAAATGCTTATAGTTTCTTAGCTTGGATTTGTTTGAAGCTGTTTATAGATTTTACAAACATGATACAAAGAGATCAATGTTGTTTTGTGTATAAGAAGAGATCAGTGTTGTTTTTCATCTAATGTTGTTTTGTGTAAATAGATTTTACAAAGAGTGTAAAGTTGTTTTGTGTATGATGTTGTTTTACCAAAATAATTTTATTTCACCTTCATGGAAATGAGTTGTTGGCTTTTTTCACTTATAGAATTTTCTATAATGCTCGAGTGTATTGTGCTTAATCCTACAAATTTGTATAGTTTTTGGCGTATGAGCATTTATTTATGAGATGGAACCATCTTGTTGTATAGCTGTCTTTTTTCAATATAAATAGTTTTTGTTAAGCTGTTTTGTATTGTGTGACTATCTTGCGTAGAAAACAAAAACAAAAAAAAGAATAAAATCAAAATTTAATTCCTTAAACTCCTTAACAACTATGAAAAAGTTACCCATAACATAAATTTGATATCAATTCGGTACCGTGGAAGTTTTGTTTCGGAATTGACGCGAGAACATAAATTAATATTAGAGAAATAATTGTCCAATAAAGAAAATTATATTAATTATAAAAAGTCTCCTTAACTACTACAAATAAATCATTTTATCAAGCTTTTCAATAATAGCATAAAAGTAAATAATCATAACATGATATAATAAATTAAAAAATTAATTAATTAGGAACAGAAAGAAATAAAAATCCTAAATAAAATAAGAAATTAATTAAATTAAAAAACTAATAAAATAGAAAATAATATAGATAATATAATGGAATAATGGTTTGTCCTACGTCAATCTCTTCTTCTTGAAGAAAACTCGTCATCGAGTTTTGTAGATGCAAAGAACTCCTTCTAGATCAAATACGAATTTGGTTTTTGTTGTTTCAAAAATTAAGCTTGGTAAATACCATAACACTCTTTTTTGAACTTTGACGGAGGCCTTAGTATCGGCTTCAATTTGATTGCCAACCTCAAACAAAATAATAAAGTTTGATTTTTGAAATTGTTCAAACGGCTCTAATTCTGTTCTGCCACGTTCGTCGTCATCTATATTTTGTTGTTAAAAAAAAAATCTGCTTTTGAGGTGGGACAAGTTCATCATGTTTGTCAAAAATATCAATTTGCTTGACCTACACCCTAATTGTCTCGTTCTTAGATTTATCAATTTTACATTTAAATCGTCATATGCTAAAATTTCTTCTTGGACATAGTGATCATTTGATTGAACGATGTGCAAAGCACTAGAATTGCCTTTTAGGATTTGAATCTTATGACTCGTTTCTAGAGTCACAAAAATCGATTATTTATGAGGTCTATTAGTGGCTGGATGACTGCATTTTTAACTAATGATTATTTTCGATTGTCGTTACAAGTAAAAATTGATGATTTTTCGTTTTGAACGTCGGCAATGGTTGACTGATTCCATGACGAAACTTTGTAGCTGCCAACCATATAAGGGTTTCACTAATCACAATATTTTTTCCATTGACGGTCGATAGTTGATAAATTTTGTGAATATTTAGCCTTCGATTAGAAACACGGCTGAAAAAAAATTCATGTTCTTCATCAGATGAATAATATGTTCTCTATTGCTAACTTCGTCGTAAATCTTCGATTTCATTATCGTCATAGTAAAGGTCTCTGATCTTCAATCTGTTTTGCTTGTTTATGTTGCATCTCGCTAATCATCGTAATTACCTTCTGCGTGAGATTGTTGAGGATTACGTGAATATCACTGGTCTCTTGACCAGTTTTTTTAAATCATTAATCAATTATCTCAAATCATCATTCGTTGTCAGTGATTTGTTGTCTACTAGAACCTTCATCACCTATCAAGTCGAGGTGAAAATTCTTGCTTTAACACCAATTTGGTGCATCAGAAATTTTGTTTTGTAATCAAAATAATAAAATAAAATAAAGAACACGAGAAATAACAGTCAAAATAGAGAAAAAATATATTAATTATCAAAATCTTTTTTAACTATTATAAATGAACTTTTTTATGGAGTTTTTCAATAATAGCATAAAAAGAAATAATGATCATAGGTTATAATAAATTAAGAAACTAATTAATTGGAAACTTAACAAAAAAGAAAACCTAAATAAAATAATAAACTAATTAAACTAGAAAACTAATAAAATAGGAAATAATATAGAAAATCTAATAATAAACTAATTGAACTACATCAATCTGTAATTAAATTTTGCTTTTTATCAGAAACCATGGACTTCATACTAAAGTAGGGAAAATGTTATAACGAAGCAAACATAAACGGTAAAATTTGAAAAAATAAAATGAAGCATTAGATTCACAACTTAGCTTTTATTTGAGAGAGGAAGTGTTGATAATCTATCCTATTTCATTGTAAGAGCTTAATGGAAACCATAAACAAGAAATTTAAGATGAAATTACTCCTTGTAGCCGAGGACTTGACTTCATCCTATAACCAGTGTGACTCTTCCTTATTAGTGTAAAGGGTCTCTTTTTTGCATTGATACATTATCTTCCATTTCGGAGGAAATGATCTTTTATTCTAATTTTTTCTCTTTCTATTTTCTTTTTCCTTTGTGTTGTATCCACTAAATTTTATAGTTTATTTACGTGAATTTTAAGTATATAAACTTTAAACTAGTGGGACATAATACCATGCAATGATAATAAAATTAACAATTGCATTGGCTACTCTACAAAATGGATGTAGACAATGATTTAGTGAAGTGTATCAACTGCACCACATTTTGACCGAGGAAAATCATTTACATTTCACGATAAGTGGAACAGCTGTAGAAAAAAAAATGTTTCACTACATCTCTTTGGATAACTTTTCCATCTCTCGTGGTCTTGATTCTAATAGACACGTTTGTTTCTTAGTTGAATAAGAAAAGACAACAGAAATTGGCTTCCTCTTAGAAATTTCCTCAAATTTCTATCATTTCAATGAATATTATAAAAATTTAAGTTTGAGAAATGACTGTACCTTACCTTTGGAAATCCAAAGTTTCTGCTACAGATTCCGCTACAAACGTACTCCTTATATGTATTGTGCTTTGCTTACTTTTGAATTGTTGTTGTTTTTTTTTATTTAATAGAACAATACTTCATATATTTTAGCAGTTGCTTCGCTAGACAATTGTTTTATTTACTATCTATCTTTAAAAATTATACTTCTCCAAAAAGTTCTCATATTGTACAATACTAATTATGACGTGCATGTGCACTGCGAATGCAAATCCTAGTATTAATTAATATAGAATAAATAATTAGAGAAAATAAATAAAAACTGCATAGCTATTTTTTTTTAACAGTAGAAAAAGCAGTTTTAAAGAGGCACTTGAAGGAAATTGCTTCCAACCGTCATTACTAATCTTTCTTTATTGCTTCTTAATTGAATGTAGATGCAATAGGACCACTCTTTGCTTTTCCTCTCTAAATTTGAGGCTCAAAACGTTAAGAAGGTAGTAAATGATTTATGAACTTCTCCCATTCTAAAAAACGAGATGTACTATGGTACAACATGTCCTGACTGTATTGATTCACAGTTTAATCCGTTGCATTTTTAGGTCGTGCTTGTTTTGACTCTCTAATTTCTAACATGTAATATTCTCCTTGTCTTGCATTATTGTTCTTAATTATCCAAGATTGATCTCTGTTCAGGAAGATAAAAACAAGGCAGCTGCTTTGAAGAATGCTTATGTTTTAATGGGTCGACATCAGCTGGAGTTAGCTCTCGCTTTCTTTCTTCTCGGTGGTGATACTTTTTCTGCTATTAGTGTTTGTGCAAAAAACTTTGGGGATGAGCAGCTTGCACTAGTACTTTGTCGACTCGTTGAGGGTCGAGGTGGATCACAAGGGCAAAAACTAATAGCGAAAGTTTTGCTTCCCTCTGCAATTGAGAAAGGCAACTGCTTGCTTGCAAGCCTTCTTGAGGTTTCATACTGACTGAAACTGACTTTTTTCAAGATTTGTTTTTTGGGCAGGGCCAGTTTGCAGACTCAACCTTTCTTTACTTTGTCTGCAGTGGGAATTAGGAAATTATGGACAATCTTTTATGCATATACTTGGTTTTACAGTGAAATCTGCGAGAAAGACGTCAGCTTTTTCTACTAAACATGTTGCTTTTCTGGACCCAAGAATTGGTACATTTTGCATGATGTTAGCAACAAAAAATAGCATGAAGAATGCTGTAGGAGAACATTATTCTGCAGTTCTTTGTAAGTGGGCCACCTTGATGATAGCTACTTCTTTGAACAGATGTGGGCTTCCAGTAAGTATTTTAATGTTTGCTGCAAAATTATGCAAAAAGTTGTCTATCTTTGGCACAAAGACAATGTTGGTAATGAGTTGTATGTTTTGGTGGGTTGACAATTGACATACTCGTACTTCAATCCCTTAATCATTTTCTTGGTAACTAGCGTAGTTAAGGGGAAATGTGTTGAAACGTGGAAGAATTGATGTCTATTCACGTTTTGCACAGGATGCATAAATTTTATTTGCAGAAAACTGGAGTATAAAATTAGAAGTATGTTTTCACATTGTATCAAATACATATTTTGGCATGGGAATTATCTGCTGGAGTCTGAATACCAAATTTTCCTAGTCAACCTAGTGATAGTGGTGCTCTATAATATGGAATTAACAAGCTGAGCAGATTAATTCATTTAGAGAATTCCAAACCTTGTTGAATTTCCAGTGTGGTAGAAAATTTCTTGGACTTGATCCCAACTAACATTTTTAGGAAGTGTCAATTTGTTACATGCTTTCTTTATACAGTGTTATTATGCTGAAGGATCTCTTTTCCTTTTCTATTCTTAAATAAATTGCATACGGTTTAATATGTTTTCGAATTTGATACTAATATTTTTTACATTTATCGTAAGCTTGAAGCTTTGGAATATCTTTCATCCTCCCCGTGCAGTCTTGGTGATGTTGATCATGAGAGTGGTTTAGATGGTAGTCATGCTGAAGTTCTACGTGGAATTCTGATTAGTTCTTCAAATGATTCATCCAATTGGCTGTCTGCTAAATCTTCAGTTCTTCTTGAGTATCAGGCCAAGTTAAATTTAGCTGTTCAATACATTTACAAACTGATAAAGGAACACCCGAGCTGGCCAAATGTGGTTGCAGGGTCTCCAGGAGATAAAAAATGCTTAGTGAAATTTGATTATGAGAAATATGATGGATTACAAGGAAGTTTCTGGCAAAAGTTATACACTTGCATTTCCCAATTTGAGCATAAATTTTCGCTGCTTCCCTCATTGCTTATCAATATGGTACAAGTTTGTCTCGATTTCTCTTTTTCCTTCTACTGAATCTCGCACATCTATTTTTGCCCGAGAAACTGATTGATTCCCATTGAAAGCAGATTTTAGTCTCACTTTGCAACCATGGACTGCCATTTATTGGGAATCATATATTTCATCAATTTGCTACTCAACTACAGACTGAAGACTGGAGCTTTAAGGTGGATTCTTTCCCCTTGTGTTCTCTGCTGAACAGTCCACTAGAAAAGGCTGCTAAAGAAATATCCTTTTCCGTTTCAAGGTACCTCACTATCTGTTGTATGAATTGCATTCACGATGAAACTAAAGTCAAGTGGCCTTTGTGGTACCACCTTCAAAGTCTTCTGCAATCCTTATCCAATCTAAGAGCTATATTGAGAATTGTATCATGTGCTTTTGTTGAGGACCTCATGTTGAAGCTCCTTACCATACTAGATTTGGTCGAATATACTTTGTATAGTGCATCTTTTTGGTTTGAGAGGAACTCCAAAGGCCTACTACTGATTCTACAGCCCTTATTTATTACTTTTACAAATTTACATACTACATTTGAGGTTGACATGGAAGATATAAAGAAACTCCTGCCAAAGATTGCTGATTATATGGCTCAAAATTCAATGACTAATGCTAATAAGGATAGAGACATTCCGGCTTTTGTATGTTTGGAAAACGAAGAACATGGAGATTCCATACATCCAGTTCCAAAAGATGAAAGTTGCTTTATCATTGGGTTGTGTTTTTGGCAACACCTCTCTAGATTCATGAAACATAAGCTGAACATGAAATTTGATGAATCTGAGGGTAATGAGTTTGATAATCTTACAAGTGAAATAAAGAAATCCAGATTTGAAAATCTAGAACCAGATTTGCAAAACAATCCGAATGAACAGATTAGATGTGTCTTGTTGAGCATTACCAATTTGCTGAAGACCACTTTTACTCATGTTTCTTCTTATCACGTAAAACAGCTGTCATCGCTCATGCAAAATAAACTAGACCAGGGGTTGGATGTTGGTACTGTTTTTTGGCTAGAAAAATCTGGCCAATCTCAACTTAGAGAGCGTAATCAACATTTTTATGGGGACATTATTGATATTGATAAAATGAGTAATAAAGATGCTTATCAAGCATTATGGAATATCATAGCTGATCCAGACATAGTGCTTGAAGGCTTTGCACAAGAAAGGGTGAATTTGTTGCATTATTTTAGTCACAAACCCGATAGACGATGGAGCGACATTTCTAAAGAGGCTGAAGAATTACACAACACTGATAAAATCGATAGCTCTGAAGAATCTTCAAGCAATAGAGACACCAGATCATCAGGTAGTGTTGTATTTAGTAATAGACGTACTTTGTTAAGCTCATGGCAGAAAAATACAATCCTCAAGGAGGTCATACCTTTCGAATATCCTAGAGAAGTGTACAAGAGAAATGGCGAGCTTTTGGAGGTAATCTCTCCTCCAGTCACTTCTTTGCATTATAGATCCCGTTTTGACTGTAATCTTGTACTAGGCAGAGACTATACCTTATTTGAATGATCAATTCAGAAACTTTGATGCTGTATGGTAATAAAATTCTCTTTTGATTAGGCACTTTGCATCAACTCCATGGATCATCGACAAGCTGCAGTTGCCAGCAATAAAAAGGTCAATTTTTCAACTCAGGTTTTATATTTATGTTTTAGCATTGAGATGGTTTGTGGTTTCGGACTCCTTTTTCTGTTTTCAGTTTCGAGAAAGAGACTTTTCTGTAAATCTGCAACACAGCAAAAAAAAGTAGCTGAGTTGGTGCAACCCATATCTTTGATTTGTAAAATATAACAGTGTTGGTTTTGACTCTCTCTCTAGTTGATGGTAGCCATTCTTTCGAACTAGTCTACTTAAATTGGATTCTGATAAGCTACCACATTCAAGGAGAGGAAAAGAAATAAGCGATTTGATATTTCAAATTAAAATGTCACATTTGAATTAGATTAGACTAGAATTATATTTGATTGTTTAAATTGGATTCAAATTGAGTTAGAGTTTGAATTTCTAGATAGCTGCTTTCGAAGAAGGATAGGATCAGAGGGATGTAAGGACAGCCAGAGGTGGGGTTTTAGGGTGTACCTTTTTTTATAAAATTGAAAGTGGAAATCTAAAAAGCTATTTGCTTTCAAACTGAATTGCATTGATATACTCATTCAATTTCATTTGATATACTCATCAATTCATGTAGGTTTGACTCTCAGACTGTCCTTTTCTCTTGGAATTCGCAATTTAATGTCTTGTTATTTTATTGCTATCCAAAAAATTTATTGAAAGACTTATTAAATCTAATCAGCCTAATCTTGGTGAGGTTGGACGGATCAAAAGGGAGTGATGTTATAGTTGTCATGCTGAAGATTTATTTTAGTCATTTTAATTGATAGTAATCATGTTGTTGCCTAACAATGCAGGCATATATGACATAAATATTTATCTTATTAACGGGTGAAATTTATACTGATGAGTGACTGATGACTTTTATTTGTAGCTGAAACCTTCTTCATATTTTGCTTTTGTAGTAGGATGTACCTTGCAACATTACTTTAGGTCTTATTTTCAACTGCTGATTCAGGGTATAGTTTTCTTCAATTGGCAAGATGATGGTACCACCCTTGATCCAGTGGATTATATATGGCCTGAGGCTGACTGGCCACCCAGTGGATGGGCTGGTTCTGAACCAACATCAGCTTCAACGTGTATATCTCCCGGAGTTGGTCATGGTATCAAAAATGGGGCTCACGTTGGAATTGATGGTGCTGGTGTCAGTGTGATTTCACAGGCTAGGCCTGGGAAAGACTTGACTGGGGGTGGTGCCTTTGGAATTCCTGGTTATGCTGGTATTGGTGCTTCCAACTTAGGTTGGGAGACTCAGGAGAATTTTGAGGAGTTTGTGGACCCTCCCACATCTGTAGAAAACATTAGTGCAAGGGCTTTGTCCAGCCATCCTTTGATGCCATTTTTCTTGGTTGGTTCGAGCAATGCGCACATACATCTATGGGAGGTATTAGTTTGACAATTAAACATACATTTACTCATTCATCTTGTGCCTTTCCTTCTTTTTATTTTTTTCCTCTCATTTTTTTTTTGACCTGTGTATGAAATACTCTAAGCAGTCATTTTTCTTGGGGGCACTTATCCATGCACATTTTTTTGGGGTTTGTCATCCAATAACTCTTATGATGTCAATCTTAAATGTTTTCGCGAACATAGTATGGAATTGACCTCAATTATTTTCTGGATGATGTGATACTTTTATTCCATTGTAAGGTGCTCCAAAAAATGTAATGAAATCGAGAGGATTATTAATTATTTAATTAGATTACATGGAGATTTCGATGCTATATGCCAACAGATTAAACTAGGCCAAAAGAATAAGAAATCGTGAAATCATTTTTTATAATCCACTGATGTTTTCTTTTTCATATTTCTGTTCTAATGTTTTTCACATCCTTAGTATAGAAAATAACATTGTTGTTTGTAGACCTGAAAATATATGCCGATCCATTGTGGAAATTTAGTTTGTCAACTGTGATATTTTGTGCACAGTGAGGTTTGTTAGTTGTGATTTTTTGTTTCTTTCAAATGCCCCTCTTCTCACATTTGGATGACGTGGAACTGCAAAAAACTGCAGTTTGGTAAGGATAAAGCTAGTGCAACCTATGGTGGGATGCCTGCTGCAAATTTCCCACCTCCATATTCTTTGGGTTCAATATCATCATTGCAGTTCGATCATTGGGGACACAGATTTGCTAGTGCTGCCTTAGATGGAACTGTGTGTACATGGCAACTGGAGGTTGGAGGAAGGAGCAACGTTCATCCTACAGAATCATCTCTCTGCTTTAATGGCTATGCTTCGTAAGTACTTTACAGTTTGACCACTTTTAAACTGAACTGTTTACAGTTGGAGTCATTCATATTATAGCTATAAGGAGAATATACAATCAATCCTTGTCTATCTGGGTAAGGAAATGTGCATTTTTCTTTTATGGGCACCCTGTTGTCCATGTGCATAGGATTATATTTATCGTACTCCTTTTATTTTGTCTATTTTATCGTGTTTCTAGTGTAAATGAAGTTTTGTTTCATAATTGAAATAGAAAAATAAAAAAGTATTGGAAAAGAAATTCTCGATAATTGAAAAAATTAATATTAAAGTAAAAAGTTTCAAAATTTTCTTTCTAGCAACCCTTTTAAATAGAGTTTGATTTATAATTTAAAATCATTGATCAATCTCTAGAAAAATAAAATAAATTTTTGAAAAAACTTTTAAAAAGAAAAATCTATCTAAAAAATTAAATACAAAAATAATAGATAATATAAAATATTATAAAGATGGCGAATATTAAAAGATCATAGGTTATGGGCTTAGTCCACAGTGTCAGTTTCCCTTTTAAGTGGTTGAAGATATAAGGTTAACCATAATTTTATAAGTTGTTTATTGCTGGTTTCTAAAGTGTTTATTGACAAGATACCATAATTTCTTATTTCAAAATTGATAATGACACTGACTATTTTATTATCAGGGATGTCTCATATGTTACTTCAAGTGGATCCATAATTGCTGTGGCTGGATATAGCTCCACTGGTGTTAATGTGATCATATGGGATACTTTGGCTCCACCCATGTCCTCCCAAGCTTCCATTATGTGTCATGAAGGTTTTCTTTTTTATATACTCTATCATTAGTAGTGAAATGAATGTTACCATTTTTATCTTGCAAATTATAAAATTTTGGGCAAACACTTCACAACTGGTTATTGAATCATAAAAATAGGCGGAGCTATTATTCTAACTAACTTGACGTGTCTTTTTTTTTTTTTTATGAAGATAATAAATTCAACAATTATCGTTTAGTTGGTAGGAGTCATCAAGTCATTGAAAAGTTTAAAGGTATAAAACGTGGAACACTGCTATTGTCCTGCACTTTTTTTTATAGCTTCAATCACATCTGACTGCTTGTTTATTACCTCAAGTTTAGTTACTTCATTAAGTGTAGTTTATATGAATCGGATATTCCAACATTTCCTGTCTCAATGTGAAGGTGGCGCTTTCTCTCTGTGTGTATTTGATAATGACATAGGAAGCGGCTCTATTTCGCCAGTTGTAGTAACAGGCGGGAAAAGTGGTGATGTTGGACTTCACGATTTTCGTTACATAGCTACTGGAAAAAGTAAACGACACAAGCAGTTTGACGAAAGTCAGCACTGTTTATTTTCGTCAAACTGTTTATCTTCTAACCATGACACGCCAACGGAGAATGATGACAAAGTTGGTGAACTAAATTCAAAAGGAATGGTTTGGTACATACCAAAGGCTCACACTAGTAGTGTCACCAAAATATCTACCATTCCCAATACAAGTTTGTTCTTGACCGGAAGTAAAGACGGCGATGTAAAACTTTGGGACATGAAAAGAGCTAGATTAATGTATCATTGGCCAAAATTGCATGAAAGAAATATTTTCTTGCAGCCAAGTTCTCGAGGCTTTGGCGGAGTTGTTCGGGTAATCCTTGGACAAAGTTAATATCATTTTCTTTTTTCTTGACTGCATATAATGGAAGTGATTAATGTTGCAGGTTGCAGTGACAGACATACAAGTAGTTTCACATGGCTTTCTTACCTGTGGGGGAGATGGTTCTGTAAAGCTGGTTGAACTTTAATCTTATAATCATGCTGCAAAATGAAGGAGTAAATCGAAAGTTTATATGGAATCCTTGATGAAAAATGGAGAAATTACTCTTCAATCTATTATGTTCAGGTTTTGGTTGGTGTTACTTTTCTCGTTGCACTCCCTTTAATATTAGCTTTCCCTTGATTCGATGCTTAAAATGTTTCAGGCTAGAAATTGCACAAGTATTCGGCTCTTGCCCGAGAAAATTAGAGGTTCTAATCCTTGATGGAACTTTTAAAAACTGTTCTTGACTGAACCCAAAAGCCAATCCGGCATAACTCAGCCATGATGATGAAAGTTTAATTGAGATAAGTTGGAAGAAGAAAGCGACAAGGCATTGGCCACTTACAGGCAATTCACAAACCTTCCTTTTAAGGAGAAGCAACATCACTGTTAGCTGCAGATTGATCAGGATGTCCGTCCTTCAAGTCGACTCAAAGGTTCATTTCTAATAACCGAATTTCGATCTCTAAAAGTTTGCAGCAAATGGGTGAGTAAATTTTTGAGATTTGTATTAGTGGACCTATTTTTGAGGATCATTGTTTGGTGTGTTATTTTGAGGGGGTAAAACATTAACATGCATTGCATGAAGTGATTACTTATGAAGAAACAGACTATTTGTTGGGAAACGATGAACTCTGGGGATGAGTTTGAAGAATTGATTTGGAAGAATGGAGGAAAAGTTTGCGATGCGAAGGGCGTTAACAATGGCAACGGGTCGAATAACAAGAATGGTGGTGGTAACTATAACAATGGAGGAAATGACCGGCAACCAACAATTTTGACGAAAAACATAACGGACAGATTAAACTGATATCAGTTTTAAATTACAGAGTTTACAAAGGAAAGGAAAAGATATTGGTTGTAGTATTTCAAATGTGTGATTATGTTAATAATTATTTTTTAAATTATGGCATTTATCATTTGTATAGAAGTTAATGGCTTTTACTTTATCCAATACAAGTCATTATCAATCACAATTTGACAAGTTGGAGTAACCCAACACGGTTGGTAATGTGTCCCCCCTGACCACGAATTGTTTAAGAAATTGGTGGATGACCAATTTCATTTATTTAGTTATTTGAGATTCCCCATTTTTAAAAATATTTATTTCTAATAAAGACAATGGTTAAAATCAATATTGACCCTAAACTATTAAGTCTTTTGAAAAAAAACAAAAATTATTAATTCAAACTTTAAATTATAAAAAATATAACAAATTAAAACTTAACGGACGGTCAATCACTTTTCGTTTACTGTAAACATCCGAAGACAGACGATCAATAAAAGAACAACGGGCATCCGTTCTGGACAAATCGAATCGGCTGGACGATTAGGAGGGTGGAGACTGTCCATTCTTCGAGACACAACCATCTATTCCCTTAGAACATTATGAGAACGACCGGTCGTATTTTGAAAATGATCGCTCATTTCATTATCAGGGATGAGAATAGACGGTCATTTTAAGAACACGGTTGTCTATTGTTAAAATTAGGGTTGATAACAGAGGGTCACGACCCCTACAATGGTCGGCCTTTGTCGAAATTAGGGATAAAACGGAGGGTCACCACACCCTACAATGGTTGTCCGTTTCCCTACAGTATATGAAGAAACAGAGGCTAGAACCCATGAAATCTTAAGAAAATCCACAAATTCTCTCCCCCATTTTGCGTTTTTTTTTTTTTTGCAAAATCCGAGCGATTCACGCTCCACCTTGTTCGATTTACATCCAAAACCTCATAAATCTGAGATTCAAAATTCACAAATCACAAATTCAGCCTAAATTTCCAAATATCCCCCTGAAATGGCTGAACGATTGGCTATTAGACGAAAAGTTGGGCTGACAAAACGTCGGGCACTGTCAATGTCACAAGGAGGTCCGGCACAAGGTGGCTCAATGGAACGTCGGATACCGTCAATGCCAGACATGCCAAGAAATCGATCTTGTCGAGTGAATTTCGCAATCAGATATGTCGAGAACAGTTTGAGCTGGATCTGCTTCACTGCTCAGTGATGCATTTAAAGCTCATACTTTAAAGGTTGAGAGTCCTTGGAGATCCATAAGATATTTGACAGAATCGGCCTGCACGGGGTCTACAGTGTGCGGAACAATAGTTGAAATCGAATTGTTTGCCTATTTTACGCGAACTTGAGCTTCATGGGGAGGTCGGAAGTTATAAAGATGTATATCTTGGGTATGAAGATTGAGATTACTCCAGAGACAGTTAATGCGTTGATCGGGATTGTCAAAGAAAGGGCGGAGAGATACTACCATGCCTCCCGGGATTGTCCTTTTGTCAGATTGGCTTAGAGAATCGAGTTCATTAGGCAAATTCATTGCAACTCTGACATTATGGGGTTTGTTAAGCCAAGAACCAGAGACTTAAATATTAGAGTTCGGGTCGTTCACAACATGGTATCCTACACCTTCTACCGCGGCATAGACATAGAGATTTCGTTAGCTACATGGATCTCTACGTGATGGAGAAGTTGTACAGCAGGAGGAGGTTCGACCACGGCTTTGTGATTTTAACTCACATGGGTAAGACCGAGCGGATACGCAACAATAACCTGCTCTACGATGTGTTGATTCAGAAGATCATCGGGTGATTTGGAATTCAGTTATCGTCTTGAGAGAAGATGAGATCGCAGCGAGCCACCGACGTATTTGACAAGTTTTATTTGATTCAGATGGCTTAGTTGAAGTCGACGAGATTTGAACACAGAAGAGAGATCAAGGGGTCTCCACTTCTCAGTATGTTCATATAGAGGAAGTCACGGCTCTGTCGAGGTCCCTATAAAGGTCTACCCAGAGGACTAGTAGGACGGAGATAGAGACTCTCGCAGACAGATTCCATCAAATTGAAGTGAGGCAGACGGGGTCTCATACAGAGATGATAAAGTACCAGAGAGATACGAGGCAAATCATCCTGAATTAGATAAAGGCCGATGACGATGATGTCCCACCTTCATCGCCCGATAATGACGATGTCCTACTACCGTCACTTTAGTTTATATTTTGTACTTTATTTTATATACTTTAGTTTCTTGTAATTAAGTTTGATGTAATTTAGTTTATGGTATAGAATTCTAAAACTGTTTAAAACTAGCGATGTGAGAGTCATAAAACAAAGAAAAATATGTTCAATTTTTCAACTTTTTTTCCACTAGATTACACATTATATAAAATTAATTTTAAAGAAATACCAAACGATATTAGATTTACTTGAAAATTTAATTAATATACTAAAATAATTTTAATGTATTCTTATACATAGATTCTTTTGGTTTGCAAATAAAAAGAAAGATAATATCAAATAGGAACGTGTTTGTTGGTTGGGGATCGAGTGGCGCCAACGAACACCTTTCTATTCGATTTTATTTTTTTTTATATTTTCAAACATAAATTACAACAGTCAATAATTTCTGCCTCGGTCGCGCGTTGAAGATTCTTGCACATAATGAAAACTATATTAGAAAATAATGAAATTGTGTTTATGAAAAAATGAGTTGAAATGTACTTGTGTCTTGTCAAATGTGTAAAAACTTATAAATGTGCCTTGTGAAGCAAAAGTTACAGTAGGGTCTGAAGTGGATCCCCTGTAAGGGCAAGTGCTACTATTATGCCCCTGACATTGACATATACAACACGACATCGTAGTTTTCTTCTTAAAAATTGTCGACCTCGACGGCTCATCAATAACAATGCGAGTCATCAAGCACTTTCGAATCATCTTGAACACGGTCAGGATCAGTTGACAGCAATAGAACTGCATTGAACTACTCATATAAATTATTCAAACTCATTGCGCACTTGGAATTCGAGGAAAATACATGACTAACCCAATAGCTAGACTATATTCGTCGAAGCCATGCGTTAACATCCGAGTTAATCTGATGCAGTTTCCTCATTTTTATCTCAAAATGAAAATTTGTGGTTGCCATGACCACATTGCATCTCTGTACGTTGTACCCCAAAATCGACTTTTGAAGTTTGCGTACATATGCCGAAGGCAATAGCGGTGTTCGGTCAAACTTAATTCTTTCTCCACATGATGCGACAACCTCTAATATGTGAAATTAAAATAGAGTCAACATAAAAAAATATAACAATTACAATGTCTCAATATTTGTGTTGGAAAAATAATAAAAATGGTGGGAACAATAATAAAAATACCACTACTGTAAAACATGGGGAGTACTGACCAGTATAATTTTCAAGAAAAATATATTGGACAATCTCCTAGATAGAATTACATTTCCAAATAAGTTTTCAGGAAAGGCTGAGGGGTCACAGACTTTTCCCACTTAAAATTTAGTCTCCTAGACAAAACTTTCTAACGTAGTACATTATAGCACTAAATAAGCAGTATGAGAAATAATAGTAAATATGATCTGACATAATTGTACATTTTGTCGATTCGACATAATTGTCCATCTGCATCCATCTTGAGTGTCTAGATCTTCCTTCAATATTTGCAAAAGTCACTTTCATGAGTCTGTGTACTCTGACTCCACGTTAGCAACGACAACATGATATATGTTATCGTTGTCATTAATACTGACAGCTGTGAGTAATTGGCCGGAAAAAAAGTTCTTTAGATGACAATCATCCAAACAGATAATAGGTCAGCTACGCTGCAGCAACCTTGCCTTGCAAGCAGCCATATACATGTATATTCTTTTAAATACACGTGACTCATTCTGGTTAGAGCCCACCAAGTAAATATATATTCTCACTATAGAATATCTATGTGTTTCTTCTACGTAAGATCATAATAGCTTGTATTGTTTGTCAGCTCTCGAGTCATTAAGTTTTCGAGCATCGCTTCTTGCTTTTCTGGCAAGACTTAGTATAATATTCACATTCAAATTCTTCCTCACTGCTCGATAATAGAAGAAATTTCTCATGTAGGTTGATTTTTGAACCTATCCAAATAATAGGTTGCCACCCATTTTACAGTAACGTGATGATTCTCAATTTTTCTTACACAGTTATGAGAATCGGTGTAACTCTTTATTTGGAATGTTGCATGATCGAAGCATGCGGTCGCCACTCACGTCCGTCTTCACACACAGTCATGAGTCGCCGAGTTTCACTTTAATGAATTTGATGTCATATCCATTATTTAAAGCACATTCGACTATTTCTTCTCTAATAACCTGTAAATAACTCTATTTTTTATCCAAAAAACCATAGAAATTTCTTCTTTTATCGGTATATGTTTTGCCTTGTCATCTTCCAACTCAACTGGTATTCGAATCTCATCGTCTGGGATTTGCGAGGTTGAATGCATATTTATTTCTCTATCGCCTTCTAAGTGTTTAAATGTTCTAAGATCACTGTATCTAGATATGTCATTCAAATATCAGTTCATGTTGACATTAACTCATCTACTTGAATAAATATCCATTAACGTCGCTAATAAAGAAAAAAATAAAATGTCGCTAGAAATACGATGTCGCTAGAGGTTTCAAAGTTTACAAGATTTGCAGTTCAGCATTAAGAGTCGTCTTCTTATATAGTATAAGAGAACAGACAGTCGTTCTACAGAACGAGCGTCTGTTAAGTGACTAACCAATGACTCAATAATTGTCACTGGCCGGAGAAGACACTGATTGAGTGAACAAATGGTCATGTCTCGAAGAACGGTCATTTGTTATGGAGCCCGTGCACCGCACTTAGAACAGATAGTCTCCACCTCCTTAATTGTTCGTCTGATTTGACGTGTCCAAAACGGACGACCGTTGTTTTCAGATCGGTCATTCATTTTTGGGCATATACAGTGAACAGAAAATGATCGACCGTCTGTCAGAGTTTGGTTTATTATGATTTTGATAGTTTAAAGTTTAAATTGATATTTTATGATTTTTGTTTTTTTAAAAACACATAGTTTAGCGTTGATATTGATTTTAACCCTAAATATAAATATTTTCAAAAAATAATTATGTCAATTTATATTTTAAAATACTTTTAAAAATATTGTTACGTTGGTCCAGACGTTATAATAATTTAAAATAAAAACAAAAGCAAGTGGTTAATGGTACTAACAAATAATGAAAAGATAAAAATAGGGTACACGTAGTATTATTTATTTTTAATTAAAATTATACCACCGACATGTCGCTATCTTGTGAATAGAAACAAAAGAGTGAAACGAAGTCGTAGTAAACTCTCTCTCTCTCTCTCTCTCTCTCTCTCTCTCTCCTCTATTATTATAAACTTGTGAAAAACGGACAGCGGAGCGATGATAACAATCAAGACGAACCCCGTTGTTTCTCCGCTGACAATCCTCATCTTCTTCCCCACCCTTTCTGGATTTCCTCTTTTCTGGCTCTCCAACGGCTTTACTCGCCTTCGCTTTGGATCACTGCTTTGTGTGTTATGTCTGATCTCAAGGTGCTCACTTCCCTCTTTCTCTTATTTGTTTCCGGTTTCAATTTTATTTTTTTTGTTTTCTGGTGGATTTGTTTCTTCAATTGCCTGTTTTTTGCTCTTTTTCTCTGCCCAGATCTTCATTTTTTTTGCTTGCGTGTGTGTGCTTGCTGTGGATTATCTTTAGTCGCTTTTCTTGCGAGATTGGTCATTCTGGTTTTTGGTTGTAATAGCCTAGTGAAATTGATTTATCTCAATGCTATCTGCTGTGAAGCCTCGATTTGACCTCGGTGTTTTTTGTATAAATAGTGTTTATTATCCTTTGAAATCTGTTGTTTCAATATCCTGACCAAATTTGGACGATTTAGATGTTTTGGCTAAACTGCGATTTAAAACCTCATATGACTAATCTTTTCCTTTATCTGAACTTCTTCTACTTCTTCTTGCAGGGTTGGGTATCGACTATTGAAAGTCTAAATTGTTTACATTGGCTTTAACCTTTCATTATGATTGATTAACTTCTAGTGTTGTTTGGCAAGCTTTTAACTCTCGTTCATTTATATTCAGAAATTTTGTGTGGACTTTAACATGAATAAACAACTTAAACAGATTCTGAGAGTTTGGGGAAAGAATGTATGAAGGATAGGAGATAACAATGGCAGCTGCAGAAGCAAGAGCTGCTTGGCAAAGAACAGCCAATCGTTGCTTTGTTCAAGAAGATGCTAAAAGAGCTCCAAAACTAGCTTGTTGCCAATCATCTTCTTCGTCGTCTAAACAGTTTGATTCTGGACCCAACAATCCTTCGGATGGACCTGATCATCCAGTTAAAGGTTTCATGCCTCTTAATAACAAGTTTTTGTTTTCCACTTTACCTCCCGATACAAGGTGGTGGGTTCAGATGCAACCTGATTATGGACACCAAATGGGTTTTAGTCAAGAACAACTCAAAGCATTAGAAATTGAGATTGAAACATCAAAGTCAGCATTGAACAGTGCTAAGACGTGGAAAAGTGATTCTATTTGCACGAATGATCATAATAAAGGCGATTCTTTGCATCATTTTTGTGCAAAGATGGCAGTGGAAGTTCAAAAGCGAGAAGTGAACCCGCTTTATGGTCAAGCTCCGCAAGATTTTATTGACATTTTAGACGTCAAAGAAGGCTACGAGTTAATGGATACGGATGCTTTTGACTGCAAACCAGTTACCAAGCATTCAAATGAGTTTGGGATAGATTTAGATTCTCCTTGGATTAGAGTTGAAAAAACTTCACCCTGGTGGCTGACCACAGACATTGATGATATAGTCTATTTGGTTTCGAAAAAAACACATGTATGCATTCAGAATTGTGATCTTCCCCCACCTCAAAAGCCGTGCTTGAGGAAATATGAGCATATGCCGAGGCCATTGGTGTCGAAATTATATTTGAAATCGCAAGCTACAACTGTTTGTGGCCAAGAATGTGTTGATTCTATTGTTACGCAAAGAAAACAAGAGGTGTTAGTAGGGAACTCAGGAAATGGCTCGCACAAATCATTCAGGTACGGTTGAAACTTTAAGTGATCATCCTTCTTTTTGAAACCCATCATAAATTTGTTCAAAATAATTATTGTCGATGAGAAATGATAGACCTGAGAAAGTTGCATGAGCATATTTGAAATGTTTAATATGAAATTATGATTACAGTCAAAAGCATTAACTTTAGAAATCACCTTCCCTCTGACAAAAGCAGTTGTTCGAATGATAAAGATAACGTGGGAGCTAGACAATTTTTGGAGGGCAATACTAGTAAAGCAGAGCTCCTGGAAGCTCTCCGACATTCCCAAACACGAGCAAGGGAAGCTGAGAAAGCAGCAAAGCAGGCTTGTGCCGAGAAGGAGCACATAGTTGAGCTCTTCTTCAAACAAGCATCGCAACTTTTTGCCTACAGACAATGGCTTCGACTTTTGCAGTTTGACCAAAGCTTTCACATTCAGAGGAAGGACGGAGATAATCCATTTTCAGGCAAGGGTAGAAAACAAAGGAAAAACTCGGAGAGGCAGAGCGGGAGGAGAAGAGCCAAGCAGGGGCAAGCAAGAGATGAAATAGGGAAGTATGGAGTTGCATTTGCAGTGGGATTGAGCCTGGTTGGAGCTGGGGTGCTTCTGGGTTGGACCGTGGGGTGGATGTTGCCTCCATTTTAGGCACAGGTTCCTGATTTTTGTACAGAATTTGTTGAGTTGGGGAAGCGGGTACAGTTTAATGTGTCTTTATTGTGCTTTGTATATCCACTTGAGATTTCATACCCTTTCTCCATTTTTATGCTGTAAATATGTTTGCAATGCTGTGCATTATTTGGTGCAAAGATGAAATGACGATAAAGAATCTCGCGACCTATATCTCTCGTACTCTTTTTTTCTCGATCGAAGCCTCAAATGAGTGCTTTTTTTTTTTGGAAAAAAAAAGGAAACATTCTAATTATTCGAATCAAACTAAAACGTTATTATTCCTATTGCAAGGCAAATGACAATAATATGATAAATAAGTATCGATTAATTTTGCGTCAGCGACGGTCGCTGACAATACAAGCATTATCACAAATGATTAAGTGTAAAACATCTGTAGGTGGCTTTTACCATAGATCGGCAGTGGAAACTATCAATCTGGAATTCGATAAGAACATGATCGTCATTATCCATTATACAATTAATAAAAAAATTACAAATATATATATAAAAAGATAATTAATTATATTAATAAATGATCGTCATGTATTAAGATAAACGTAATATTATTAGTTTATTTTGTTAATTTCTAAATCAAATATCTATGTTATCCTTGACCCAAAAAAAAAGAAAAAATTGATATTTTGGTTGTTTAATTAAATGGGGTGAGACAATATATATAGAGTGTGGTGGAGAGGTTGATCAAGGTTACATTTTTAATCAGGCCTCAGGGGTTTGTCAGCGACAACGAGATGCCGATCATGGAGAAGCTCAAGATGTTCGTAGTTCAAGAGCCTGTCGTCGTTGCTTCTTGTCTTATTGGTGGCGTCGGTACGCTTTTTCATTCTCTCCCTTTTATCATTCTCTTCCCGATTCTTCGTTTCTGCTGCGTCGATTAGTCCTGTTCTTGGTCCATATTTTCGTTGCTTTCAAGTACGATGGCGCGATAGGAAAATAATTGTCATCCGGATTGCTTTTAGTTTTCGGTGGAAATTTTTGGGGTTTTGGAATTTAATTTTGGACACCCTACCTAGTGATTTTGAAGGGTTACCCTTGAAAATTGGCTTGCGAGGGTCGGTAATATACCCCCACGCTCTTATCTCTAGCAAAGTAATGTGGAATAATCTGGGCTTGGAAATTCTTGCAGGTGAACCAGGGAAGATGGAATTTATGAGATCTGATCAAATTAATTCAACCTAATAGCTTAAACTTTTGAAATTAATGTGAAGTTATCATATTATATCAAAAAGGGAGATTTCGGCTTTAGCCTTTGATCATCAAATTAGCCTTTGATTGTTAGCTTCTTGCATGTATTTTAGTTCATGTAAATGCATTAGCGCTGAAGATATGCAGTGATAAAGTCATGATTGAGTAAGGTTTCATTGTTATTAAGTTGAATGAAAATGAGGTCTGTAATGATTTTAAATGAATTTTTGGGTCTTTGTTTTGATTGATTTACTTATCGGGTATGGCTGTGGATTCTCTCAGGCCTCCTGCTTCCTGCTGTGGTGAGGCCAATTCTGGATTCATATGAAGCATCCAAGCAAGTTCCTCAGCCAGCATTGAGTGATGTAAGAATGAAACTTTCCTGATGCTTCCATTTCGTGGTTAATCTACTTTTACATGTCTCGCCACTGGTTCTTGGATACCTTTTATAAACTCTTTGTTTCTGTGGATTTAAGATAGTAGCCTTTTCATTTTCTAATGTGTTCCTTTTATGTAGTGACGGTTAATTAGATCTAAATTTGAGGGATTATAAGCTCAGAGTCATTTCTGTTTTTTGGTTTGGCCGGTGGGTTGGTCGTGACGTCAAAGATAATCCACTATGTGCTAAACCTTGATTGCGATGTCTTTGTCGAGGAAACTATAGCGTTCGATTAAGAAGAAATTACATGAATCAATGAAGTGTGTGTGCATGTTCCACAAATTGGTTTATTCCTTTCCACTTTGTCCAGTCTCAGTAGCACACCCATTATTGGCCTTCTGTTATTAAATTTTAGTTGAAGCATTCATTTTAATGATACCGAGAAGAGGAAGTTATACACGACTACCCTTCTATTTTTTAACCTTTTCAAGAAATTGTCGGTGGCAATCTTAGTGCTGGGCGGATGCCGCAATTGGCCTCTCGCTCTCCCATTGCTTACCCTTTCTGGTGCTGTCATTGTTGCAGGTAGTTGCTGGAATGACTGGTAAAAAACAGGGGTGAGAAGAATTGGTTAGACATTTTGAACAGGCCTTTCCATTTTTACCTTGGGTTTCTTTCTCTTTATCAATAAAACATACTCCATACTTGTATGGTTTTGTGATACATGTTACTTTTTTGGTGCAAGAAGATGGGTTGTTGTACATTTATTTGAATCATATTATGATTTTGTAGTTGATGAAAAAACGATGACTACAAGTTTAGAAATTTCTAGTTGGAGACAGGAGGTTGCAAAGCATTTGGAGGAAAATGCTGAATCTGGAATTGGACTGAAGAGCAGATTGGTGGGTTCAAAATCCCAGAATCATCCCTGCACCTCAGTAATAGAGAGCCCAGCTGATCCAAAATTTCAAAATGTTGAGAATGTCCTCAAGAGTCTACATTGATATCGAACAGTTTTACACCCACCCGGGAGGAATTAAACAACGATAGATTGGTACTACAATAGAATAATTCAAGTCGTATGGAAATTCTTACACTAGCATGCTCTTTGTCATTCGAATACAAGAGAAACTAAAGAAAATATCACAAGAACAATTCACTTTGCATGCAAGGAGAACAAACTTATAACACAAATATCAGACTTATCGGTTGGGTTTTTTCACTATTATTACAGGTCCAAAAAGATCCATAATTTAGATTTTACTGTTGCTGTGCTGTGATATAAAATTAATCTGAGATCATTAAACTCTATCTATCACTCGTGAAATGAAATGTGACCCATCAATAAGCAAATTTCATCCTTCTATGTTATATGCACCAGAGTAGAATTTTGTATGTGCACAAATGACATAAGAGAGATGATCATGACAGAGTTCGTACGCCAATTCTATCCTGTCCCAGTTCAAATAGCCATCATCCAACATAACCATCATCCAACATCAGTGACAACTAAATCATGGATTTTTTTTTTGGGATATGTGATAGTAACAATGAATTGTTGTAATATGTACCCTCTGCACTTTCCAACTACTAAAAAATAAAACATTGCTCAACAAAATTGAATGTTAACTATTCTAATGCAAAATAAAAGTATTACTGTTCATATTCGTTTTCTTAAATACTATGCATCGAATCCTGATCATATTCTTCCATATTAATATGCCTCAATTTATCAAAACACCCCGTCAGGTTTGTTTTCACAGACTTCGGATTACTAAAATCATTAGGACATAAAATACAGCAGTTATCTGAAGTAAAGTAGATGCATCAATCCTTTAGCAGAAGGTACTTTCAAAAGGTCTACTTCTCTCAACCATTAGGCGATTAAACGAAAAAATGCTCACTGCTGAGGTTGAGCACATAAATGACTGAATTATCACTCGTCTCAATTAGTCCAATCTTTAAGAGCTAAAAGAGCAGCCAAAATCAAAAGAATGAAGTATATAAATAAAGGTCATTCAGAAACACTATATAAATGCCCCAACCAGGATAACTTTCTCCAGCACAAACCAAAACTGAGATGTTCGAATGGTGAACCTCTAGGTGCAGCTCGAATGAAAAAGAAAGACAAATCACAATGGTTCCGACCTCAACAGAAACCTTCTATTGCTCCCAAATGCATACTTAACAAGAGTAGTACATAAAAATTCCAGAATAAGGGTGCGAGTTTGATATATCATGCTTGACTGCTGACTTCAGTTTAATAAGAATTCAGAATCATAACCTTAATCAAAGACGTGCAGTGTGGATAGACCAAATGCATGCAGCGGCAATTTGTTGAAACTGTCTCCAAAATATGAACTCTTCCATTGATGTAAAAAATCCTGAAGAAGTTGCAGAAATATGATCACATAAATGACAAACAAAAGAATGGAGAAACTTCACGTAGGAAAATTTTAAGATCAAACCAGCCAAAAAGGGTTTTTAAACGGAGGATAGAAACAAAAATTAGTTCAAATTACCATGATGAAGGAAAACTCCAACAAAAAATCATTAGGTCTAAACTCTCCAGTTTAGCATAAAGAAAAGTACTTGTGTAATCGTTGCTTTTGTACACTTGAACATTAGCTTCAAAATAATATGAAGTCTGGCATACATTTCTCCCTTGTCCATCCAAAATAACTACAATTTATTTTGGTTTTAAAATTTGATGAAAACATAATATAAAAGTAACAACAATGCCAAAAATGTAAACTACTGCTACAGATAAACAAGTCATACAAATTATTTTTTGGAAACCAAATTTTCCTTCTCCAATCAGTTACAGAGCCACCTACTAAAAACCAAGGAACCAACAATGCAATATTGGAGTAATTAATTGAAACTAAAAGTTGCTGTCACAAGTTTTCAATAGGTCGTGGACCCAAGGGTCTATAGTACCCTCCCTTTCACATTCTACCGAAAACCAGAAAGTCATATTCCATGGGAGATCATATCTCCACTAAGTATTTGAAACAAAAGATTAAGTGATAATACTCACTCAAATAATTTGGCATTTGTAAATATTACAGAGTTGAAGCAGAGCCGCTTGGTTTGCTGGATCGAGGAATTGACTGATTACTTGGGGATATCTCCCTGGGGAAAGAGCAGAAACCCTTGACACTGATGCCACCAAGAATTCCTTCGGATCGTTTATATCTTTGAGAGGATCCTCCTCTTTTTTCCCAGCATTGTAAAGAGGGACAAAGGTTGCAGAATAACCCAAATTTTCAGTAAGATCAGGCATTTCAGGTTCCTCCACTACTCTTTCCTGCTCTGATCGTGAAAGAAGGGTAATAATGCTATCCAGCAGTTTACCCCAGTCTTCAACGGCTAGGGCTGGATAGTCGCATATAAGTCTGGTTGAAGCAACTGCTGTCAACTTAACCTCAATAGCTCCGGCAATAAGCTTTAGATTAGGTATCCAGAACTGCCTTAAGATTCCAGTGAATATGTCTGCTTGAACAAGAGTTATAGTATTTACAAGTGTTGAAGGGCCATGTTTTATGACAAAGAGAGACATAAATATCAAGAGAGATTTAATAAATTTTATAGATCGCCTATTTTGGAGCTGTTGGAAGAGCACAATCCAAATAGAACGAAGGTAACTTTCAATGACACCATATTCAAGTGACTCAACAACAGTGTTAAGCACATAGAAGCCTTGTTCTTCCGTTTTCGATGATGAGATTAGATTGTTGAATATCCCAAGAACCTGGCTCAAGCGCCCTTCACGATTAAGCTCATGAGGCATCTTCTGCAGGAAAGCCTGCAGTAAACGTACCAATGCTGGGACATTAGAAGATCTCTTCCACGATTCAGGTGACAAAAGAATCTCAAAAATCTGCATGTAGCTTGCTGGAATGGGGGGAGTATTCAACTCAACCAGTTGAGCCAGCAGCTGAAATGCATAAGGGAAGAACTCAGTCACGTCATTAACCAATATTGTCTGAAGGCATGGATAAAGGTTTGCTTCAAAGAGGGATAATAAAGAGCGATCCCTATCACAGGCCCGCCGGATGAGTGTGGCTACTGACTCAAACAGATAGTGGTTGAAGACAGGATTTTTTGGGTTTCTACAAACCTCATTCAAAATGGATGTCAACCCAGTAATACAAGGTCCAGCAACTTCACGAGATATTTCAGCAATCCCAAGAACCCTCATTATACATTTCATAATGTAATGATTCTCCTCAGATTCAGGAAATTTCATGGCATTGAAAAGATTGGTCATAATTACAATGAAAACTGGTGCAACATCGATGGAAGTAAATCTTGCCACTCCACCATCTTTGATCAGAAAGAGTTTCTCAATACAATTAGCAGCATAAGAATGGACCACATTTGATTCAGCACCAAGGAACCGAATCAAATCAGGAAAAAACTGCAATTCAACTGGCTTGGGTAACTGATTTCTGAACATGGTAAAAAATTTTATAGCACCAGCCTTAAGCATTGGTAATGCGTTAACATCCTGAGTTTGCAACTCCGGAACAATAACTGATCCAAAGAAGTTCACAACATCTACAAGGTCAGTGAAGACAGAAGAGCCCCCATCTCTCTTAGTAGCAAGTGAGACCACTAAGTATATAGCACAGTCTTTATCCTTCCAATTTGAAACTGGGTTCAAAGAAAATGAATGTAGCAAGCTTTGTATCTGAGCAGATACCACATCTGTAACTTGCCTCTTGTAATTGGTAGCGATTTTTTTAAGAAGATCACAGGCTATTCTCCTCCTCGTATCTAGATCACTACCTTCCATATCCCTCCTAACAAATTCAAGAAAATTCATTTCAAATAGTTCCTCATCATCATCCCTCAGCCTCACATTAGGAAGAACTATGCTTTGACAAATTGATGGTATAACTCCCTCACCGGCAAATAAAGTATGGTGTACACTTGTACTAACGGTGCTCAAAAACTTGATGGCTGTAACAGTCAATTGATCCCGGCTCGAAGACTGGGACACATTCCCGAGCAAACTCCACACAGCAAGTGCAAAATCATTCAAGTAACCCTGAAACTCCTCCTCATTTTTTTCCATGTAAAGATTAATATTTTCACACACTGCAGCCCGAAGCTCATCAACTAAAACAAGCCCTTCATTACCACTATTTTCAAGCATTGGGTAGTTTGTAGTAAGATATTTTCTGAATTCAGTCATCCACTCCTTCATATGATCCTCAAAAAACTCAGGGAGCTCTTGAAAATTTAACGAGTAAAATATTCTACAGCACAGCCTCTGCGACTCAAAAAAGGGCTTCATAATTGAAGCTGGTGCACCCGAATTTAGGGCAGAGTCAATCAAAGCAGAAGTTTTGAGAAAAACTTCCAACAAGGGTGCCGCAAAATTATCCAGGCAATACTTCAAATCAAGCAAAAGATCGTTGGTTTTATATTGGAAGCGAAATTTCTTAAATATGGAGTTGGCAGTTCCGAGAATACCATTAATGGAAGCATAATCAGACGCCTGCAACGCCTTCTGAAGGTTGGAAATGAGCTCGGGAAGCAAGGACGGCCACGATTTGGGGAAGTCGTGCTCGCTGATCACGGCCAAGGCTTCGCTGAGCTGGCTTTGGATTCGGGGGGTGGAGGAAAGCATGAGGGGAACAATTAACGCTTTAATCTGGTCCTTCTCGGAATCAGAAATCTGGGAAAAAGAGGGCGCGCCGGACTTGTCAGAGGCACTAGGTACCCATCGGAGCCGAAGATGGTTCTTGAAATTGACAGCGGCGGCTTGGCGAATCTGATCGTCGACGGTGGCCTCGGCAACAAGGCGAAGGACGGCGAGGGCATAGTTGGGGCGCTCAGCGGCCTCAGAAAGAGAAGATTCGGCCCGGCGACGAGGCTCGGGGTCGGGAGAGAGAGTGTGAAGGAAGCAATGGGAAAGGAGGTTTAAGGTTTCAGGGTTCCACTCCATTGTAGTGGCAGAGTGAGAGAAGCTAGGTTTTCGTCCTCTCCTCTGAAGCTTAAGGTTTATGGCAGGAGGGAAAGTGCATTTCCTCTTCCTCGACGGTGGTTTTGAAAATACCAAAATACCATTTTCACCTTATTTAGGGGTGGGGAGAACCCAACCAATTCTTTGGCCTCGAACCGAACCGATCCGAACCAACAGGTCAATTTGGTTTGGTTTATTTCAAGTAAAAATGAATCTGGGTTGATTTTATATTTTCCTTCTAGAGTTCAATTCGGTTCGAGTCGTTACGAAAATCTGAACTAAAACTCGAACCTGCCCGAAGGCTGAAGTTACTCCGCCCTAAATTGAATCATGATTTTGCCGAACCGAACCGTGCTCACTACTACTCATTATATCCTCCTAACCTTGTGAGCAAAAACAAAACAACCTTCTAATTTTACGCTCTAAATTTATTAAAATTATAATTTACCGACATTTCTAAAAACTAGAAGTCATAGTTTATTCTTTACTTTTTCATTAACCTTAAATTAACGCGTATCACCAGAGCGTTATAATAGTCAACATGGCTGATTTGTGAATTATTTTAAGCTTGTTATGTTTAAAGAATTGAAGGTAGATAGATCCCAAAACAAGGAAACCGATCGAGAGTGTTGATAACATTTCATTTTTGAGAAATCGAGATTCTCATTTCAAATTCAAATCTCGGTCGAGAGCCACAAAGGAACGGCCAAAAATCAAGTTTTTGAGGCCCAAAGTCCCATGTTATTTTCTTAGCCCAATGAAATAATTCAATGACTGGGCCTTTTTTTCAAAGTTTTTTAAGGGCTAAGGTCTAAGTTTAAAGTGTGAGCCAATTAAGTGATCCACTTTTTAGATTCATTAAGTGAAATATTCAGCAAAAGTATAACTAAGTAGTATTAGAACAACAACAACTAAAACCCGAGCAAAAATCCACGCTACCATCATAACCAAATCGACAAGGAAGTTTAGGAAATTGGAGTCGTGACGACAATAATGTTTGCTCAGATTCAATCTTCTAACTATTTAATCGAATAATTCAAATAATTAGAGATCTAATTATTCAAGTCAATCAGTTAGTTCAATCTGATTATAACAACTTATTCAAGTCAATTATTGACCCGTGCAAGTGATTGGCACGGATAGCGTTTTTGGGAAGAAATCGAAGCTCCTAGCAATTCCCGTGCCACAATTGATTTTTTTCACGGCATTCAACTGTGACATTATTTCCTAATTATTTTTTTTCGTAATTGATATATAGTAAATTGATAGATAGTTTAAGAAAAAATAATAATTCAATCATATTTTTCAAATGTCTCCATCTCAACTTCTCAATGTTTGCCGACCACATTGGGTTAATGATTGATCCATCTCAACTTCTCACTCCATCGGATAAATGTGTTCCATTATTTTCACCTAAATCGCCGGGAATCAATTGGGGTATTCATGGCCGGAAACAAAGAATCTCTGGCAAAATTCCCGTTTCCCCGAGAGACTGACGGAAAATCAAAACCCAATTTCTTAGTTTCGACTGAAGTGATAATTGTAAGATTAATCTCTCTTTTGGAGTTTCATCCCACTTTTAACTCATTCAAGCATTTAAACAGTTTCAAGTAACTCGAAATAAATATATTTTTCGTTAACATCCGTTATATTTCACTCTATTAAATCCCTTTCTCGATTCATTTGAGCATTCAAAAGTCCTAGGTAAACTCTATGCAGCGCATACACTTCTATTAACGTCCGTTACATTTTTCGTTAAAGTCTGTTAAATCTCTCCCTCCTTCCCTCGTAATCCTAGAGTTTGCTACTCATGGAGGATAAAATTCTCGCCTCTCTCTCACCAGCAACTTTGCATAATACAATCGAAATATGTACTTGTAACAAATTAAATGGTCGTTTTAAAATTAAATATTTTAATACATTAGAGTATTTTTGCGACATACATAAATAATTATTCTTACAACAATAATTAATTAGACGACTATTGCTTAAAACTACGAGAATCGAAATTATCGGCAGAATTTTTTCTAACAGAAAAATCAAAATCGAACAAGAGCAAATACATAGATTATGGAAGCACAAGTAAGCGTGGAAAACCTGAAAATTAGTAAATACTAAAGGCAAAGGACGATGGTCCATGTTTAAGAATAATACTAGGTTCTACAACCATAGCCATGTGGTCCTCAATCTCTGCCCCATGCATGCTTTCCACGTCAAACAATGTCTCAATGAATAAGATACCATAAATATCATTATCTTTCTAAACATTTTAAAGTTGTAGTAGATGATTAATTCTACAACCACTTGACCAAACTCGATGTTTATCGAATTCGTGAGCATAAAGGACGAAGATTTGAAAATGAATTCTGATGAATTGACTACAATTTGTCGGAGAATTCGGGAGGTTGCACCAAGACTTGGAACTTACCGTGATATTTCTTGTGGTGTTCAAATCACGCTCATCGCTCTCCTCGGAAAATGCACACGGTTAATGAATGCTTTTATTGCTCTCTTTTGTTTTTATTTGTTGGTCGAAAAAACAAATGTAACTTTTTTTTTAAGCAAATAACTTCTTCAATTTATAATTATTAACAAATTAATTTTTTTCGATAAGAGACTTGCCAAAGAAATCACGTTTATATCTCGTTATCTTCTCTGATAAGTTATCTTCAAAGAAAAACAACGACTGCTAGAACAGTTTTCACGATTTTAAGTGTAGAGGTTTCAAATTTATTTATTTTTTTTAAATTGATTAAATATCTGAAACTATTGTAATAAAAATTATTTTTCTCTGAAAATAGCATAATACATGAGAAGAAAAATAATCTCGAGACTTATTAATATTCATATCCCTTAGTTTATAAAATTATTTGTCTAAAAATAATTAAAATTAATTTAAAAGTTAATATATATTTTGCCAAAGGGTCGGAATTGAAGTTGAAAAACATTTTATAATTAAATACGCGAATCGTATAACTTTTAACGTTACTTCTACATAATCGATGAGCTAACAATGCATTAATTGAGTTGATATTTTTCTTATTTTTAATTTATTAAGCATGAAATGAACTGAAACATGATATGCCATAACTTGAATTACAATTTAAGGTACTTGATTTTCACCTTACTGATTTCAGTCAACTCTTTTGCACAGTGCATAGTGTTGAGTTAGCCACCATTTTCCTCTTCTCCGCCGGCGTTTAAATCCGGAGACGATGCTCCGTCGCATGCCCGATCTGTATCCTTCGTACTCTTTTTTCTCTCATTGAATCTTCCCCTCATGGGCAAGCTTTCGTTTCGTCTCTTCTTCTTCTTCTTCTTCTTCTTCTCGTTCTCACTTCCTCCGTCTCCTGCAGCTCCGGAAACGCACCGGCGAGGAGAACAGCTCTGTCAGTCGGACCTTCCTTCTTAGTGTCTCCCCCGCTTTCTCCAACACCGATTGCAGGTACTTCCCATGTGCTTCCATCCGCAACTGGAAGTGTGGATGTACCTGAGTTTCTCAAAATACTTGAAAACTGATATTGATCAAGTGCTATCAATTCCTGATATTGATAATTAAGATTAATTATCTTCAAAAATTCAATATTAATTAAAGACATGAATTATTAAATTATTCTGGTCTTACAATATTAAACTTTAAGAAATATTTGTAATTTGTCAAATTAATCAAAGATTCAACTGGTCACATCAAGTCACGATAGCAGCGCTAATGGCTTATAGTTTCAAATAATAGAGCCAAATGAATAAGAATTAGATTTAAAACATTTATGTACTCCATTTAATATTATATTGTATTATTTATTAAATGAGAGAATATTTGTAATAATAAATTAAATTAATTGAAGAGTCAAAAGGAGAGAGAGAGAGAGAGAGAGAGAATAACACGAGATTATTCTTAACTAAGAAAAAGGGCATGTGGTGTTTGAGCGAGCAAACCGAACAGTTGGAACATACACTACCGACTACTTCTCAACCTCCAACCGAAATCATAGCGTTTCTCTTTCTTCTTCTTCGATTTTGCAGGAAATCAAGCTCTACCATTTCCCCATCTCTCTCTCTCTTCCTCAGGACTGTTGCCTGGAAGACTGTGTTTCTGTGTTAATCGACTCCCCCTCTTCTTCTTTCTCTCCTACGTCGGTTTTCAAGCGTGCTTTCTCTCGCTGCTTGAATTGTAATCCGTATCATTTGAGCAGTGAACTGTAAGTGGTTTTCTGTTCCGATCTGGGTTTTTGAAGTTTGAGGCCTTTTTCACCCGTACGTGCAACGAGTATCGGAGATGAATTTGGTGGACGATTTGGGCGGCTGCGCGTGGAATGTGGAGGAAAAGAGCATGGTGGATGCTGTACTGAGCAGTGAGGCCTTCGAGTACTTGATAACCACCTCGTTTTCTGATGCCAGTCTATCAATGGCGCTAGGGAGCGACGAGAATTTACAAAACAAGCTTTCTGATTTGGTAGATCGTCCAAACGCGTTCAATTTCAGCTGGAACTACGCCATTTTCTGGCAAATCTCGCAGTCGAAATCCGGCGACGTGGTTTTGGGATGGGGGGATGGGTGTTGCAGAGAGCCAAGAGAAGGAGAAGAGTCAGAATCTTCGAGAATTCTCAGTCTTAACGTAGGAGACGAAATGCAGCAGACAATGAGGAAGACAGTCCTTCAGAAACTCCACACGTTGTTCGGAGGATCCGATGAAGATAATTACGCTCACGCATTAGGTAGAGTGACTGATACAGAGATCTTCTTCCTCGCTTCAATGTACTTCTCTTTTCCTCCGGGAGAAGGCGGGCCTGGTAAGTGTTTTTCTTCTGCAAAACACGTATGGCTCGTCAATTTACTCCAATCTCAATCCGATTACTGTGTTCGATCATTTTTGGCTAAATCAGCTAGAATCAGTACTGTTGTTTTAGTACCTACTGATGTCGGTGTCGTCGAAATTGGTTCTGTGAGATCGGTTTCTGAGAGCTTAGACTTGGTCCATTCAATCAGAACCTTATTTTCCTCGCAGCCTTGTTATTTCGACAGACTGAAACCGCCATTGGCGATGGAGGAGAAGAAAGGAGTTTATAGTCTGGCTTTGAGTTGCGTGGAAACAGGTCGATCCAATGTCAGAGAGAATCCTGGGTCTTGGGAAGGTTGTGTTAATGGCGGCGGAATTGCAGTTCTGAACCAACATCAAAATGGGATGCATACTTCCAGTTGGGGTATTCACGGGCTTAAACAAGGGAGCTCCGGCGAAGTTTACGTTCGGCCGAGATTAAACACTATGCAGCAACGGCAACAGCTTGTTAATGGCAGCAGAGAAGACTTCTGGGTTGGAAATTACCAACAGCAAAAGCAAGTCCATCAAATGCAGATTGAATTTCCAGGGGTAACTTCAAGGCCGTCTGTGATATCGAGAGCAGAATCTGGGCATTCGAACGCAGAACCTTCCGGCAAAGAAGATGAAAGTCGGCCGAGAAAGCGAGGGAGAAAGCCTGCAAACCGGCGGGAAGAGCCACTCAACCACGTCGAAGCAGAGAGACAGCGGAGGGAAAAACTCAACCAGAGATTCTACGCCTTACGAGCCGTCGTCCCAAACATCTCTAAAATGGATAAAGCCTCTTTGTTAGGAGACGCCATTGATTACATAAACGAGCTTCAAGCTAAGATCAAAGCCATGGAAATGGGCAACAGTTCGAACCCAAATGCAGAAAACAAAAACCCAGTTTCTCAGCTGGATATTGAATCTTCGACTGATGAGATAATTGTCAGATTGAGCTCCCCATTGGAGCTACATCCTGCATTTAAACTCATTCAAGCATTTAAACAGTCGCAGGTGACTGTGATAGACTCCAAACTCTCTGCAGCAGAAGATACAGTGTTTCATAGTTTTGTGATAAAATCTCAAGGATCTGAGCAGCTAACTAAGGAGACGTTAATGGCCGCCTTCTTCCCATGAATCCAACTCTATACAACCGATAGAGGTTGAGAATGAGAATTAAGAAAGCAGATAAGTTTCAAACTTTTATATATATATATATATATATATATATTGTGAAAATCTCATCTTTTCGATATGTTCATTTCTAGTCGAGAACTTGTTCAAAAATAAAACTGTCACTTTATATTCTGATGATGGAAGAGAATACCAAGCTCTTATCTCCTCTCTTGCTCTTCATGGTATTTCCCATTTCATGCTCAAGAACATAATGATTATTTTGAACGACTGTCATCGTAATATTGTTGTAACATGTTTGTCACTCATATCTCATGCCTCCATGCCTTTGACATACTGATCTTATGTCTTTGTCACTGTTGTTTATCTTCCACAACAGTGATGTTAACTTTCTCTTGATTTATGTCGATATCATCATCGTCATCATCACAGGCGATAACGACAGTGCAGTTCGGAAGTTGATCACACTTTAGCTCATCGCTTCTCTATCAAACATCTTTTGGTGAAGAGTAAAATGCCAGATGCAAAATCTATTAGTACTCTGCCTGCCACGTCACTTTCGTTCTTTCTTTCTTATTTCATGTACTGGACTCATGGAGTCTTCACAGTATCGTGCCATCATTGATAGACTCGCCTAGAAATTGCTTACACAGTCAACAAACTTTCTTAGTTTTTGCATCAACCAACAAGCGACCATTGGGCTGCAGTCAAACGACTACTTGGCTACCTAGGCCGCTTACTCTCAATGCTTTCTCTGACGCAGACTGGGCAAACGACAAAGATCGTCTTCTGCACAGGCTATTATTGTGTACCTCAATCTTAACCCTATTTCGTGGAGTTTCAACAAACAACGCCTCTACTACTGTCACAGAACTTGAATGGATTTGTTCTCTTCTCACACAACCTAGAATCATTCTGTCCCAACAACCAGTCATCTTCATCTATACTGAATGATGGCGCTCACGTGAAGTATGTTGTTTCAGTTGTGTTTCATCAGCATCTAAACCAGTTTTGCATGGCAAGATTGAACTCTACTTTCGAAGCTTCATCTCACAGGGGCATCGTCATCACCACCATCATTCTTGATTTTACTAGTTGAACTTCAACGAAACGTACTCATATTTTATTTTCTCCTCTCAAACTCTTTACGAGGGACAAATCAATCTTTCTACCAAATCACACTTGATTTTTGGTTTTGAATTTTACCTCCAAGAGCCATGTACTAATAAATGAGAAAATCATTTTTATCCTTTAGTTTAGCATCTCTCTCTCTCTCTCTCTCTCTCTCTCTACAACTCACCCTCATATATTTGATGATTAAGGAGTAACTCTAAATTTAAAGGTAGGTATCGTGCTGATTGCAATACACCTTTCCCTCCCCCCACCTACCTTGTACCTTCTACCGGTCACTAACCTACCCATTATAAATCTTTGCATGAAAAGATTGTGTCATAGCCATCTCCTATATCTACACCCTTCATATATTTGCTTTCATAATAGTATAATTTAGAGAAATGTTCTAATGTAATTGCTCTTAAATAGGATTTGTTTTGGTAGGCTTAGATCTGCCTTTCAGAAACACTTGACATTTGAAAAAGGTATGGATTTAGTCATAATTCCAACTGTTATTTTATGTGCAGCTCTTGCCATCTTTGCGTATGGAAGGCTTAATCGGAAAAGTGATCGGGAAACGAGAAGGCTACCTCCGGGGCCACCCAGGTGGCCGATTTTTGGCAACCTCCTCCAACTGGGTCACCTTCCCCACAGAGATTTAGCTTCTCTCTGCAACAAGTACGGCCCCCTCGTCTATCTCCGGCTCGGCAGCGTCAACGCCATAACCACCGACGACCCATCCACGATACGGGAAATCCTTCTCCGGCAGGACGATGTTTTTGCTTCCCGGCCGAGAACTCTCGCTGCCGTCCACTTAGCCTACGGCTGCGGCGATGTGGCTCTGGCCCCATTCGGGCCACACTGGAAGCGGATGCGCCGGATATGCATGGAGCACCTCCTGACCACCAAGCGGCTCGAGTCTTTCACGAACCATCGTGCAGAGGAAGCGAACCACCTCGTAAGAGACGTGTACAGCAGAGTTCAGACGGGGAAGGCGGTTAACATGAGGGAAATTCTCGGCGCTTTCTCGATGAACAACGTGACGAGGATGCTGCTCGGAAAACAGTATTTCGGCGTGGAATCAGCAGGGAAAAAGGAGGCTATGGAGTTTATGGCTATAACTCACGAGCTGTTTTGGTTACTGGGCGTGTTTTACTTGGGCGATTATCTGCCCATTTGGAGGTGGGTCGATCCTTACGGCTGTGAGAAGAAGATGAGAGAAGTGGAAAAGAGGGTCGACGATTTTCACACCAAAATCATCGAAGAACACAGGAAGGAAAGAAGACGAAGAGTTTCCTCGGGCGAAGATCAAAATCAGGAGATTGATTTTGTTGATGTTTTGCTCTCTTTGCCTGGCCAAGATGGAAAGGATCGTATGGATGACGTAGAAATCAAAGCTCTAATCCAGGTTCTAATCTTAACTATCTTCAAACTTCTACTGATTCATTCAAGACCTAATATGTTATGTTAATCTCAGGATATGATAGCGGCGGCAACGGACACGTCAGCTGTAACAAACGAGTGGGCAATGACAGAAGTGATCAAACATCCACGCGTTCTTCGGAAAATCCAAGAAGAGCTCGATTCAGTGGTGGGTCTGAATAGAATGGTCAGCGAATCTGACCTTGCCAGTCTTAATTACCTCCGCTGCGTCGTACGTGAAACATTCCGAATGCATCCGGCCGGACCCTTTCTGATCCCCCACGAGTCATTACATCCGACGACGATCAACAGCTACTACATCCCGGCGGGAACGCGGGTGTTCATCAACACCCATGGACTGGGAAGAAACACGAAGATATGGGATGACGTTGAAGTCTTCAAGCCAGAAAGACATTGGGTGGGCGACGGGAGTAGAGTGGAGATAAGCCACGGCGGCGACTTCAAGATTCTGCCATTCAGCGCGGGAAAGAGGAAATGCCCAGGCGCGCCGCTCGGGGTAACCCTGGTTTTGACGGCTTTGGCCAGGCTGTTTCATTGCTTTGACTGGTCTCCACCTAATGATATGGAGCCAGGTGGCATAGATACAAGTGAGGTGTATGGAATGACAATGCCACGCGCCCATCCATTATTGGTTGTTGCTAAGCCACGCTTACCATCTCATTTGTACACTCACTAATATAATTACTTACTACTACAAAATTCTATCCTATTAATCTGTTAATTAACATAATGTTTCTTAAAATTGTAAAATACAATATTTTTTTTCTAATTAATTAATAATTATCAATAAAAATCTTAAATTATAAATTTATTAACAAAATTATTTTTAAATTATCATTTGTTAACAAAATAAACCTCAAATTATTATTTTTTAACGAGACAAACACTAAACTATCATTGATCAAAAATATTTGTAGTAGAAATGATTGTAAAACGTGATCGAGAACAAGCTACCTTGCTTTCATGAAGTCTTGGGCAATGCAGTCCACCGTGTCTGAATTTAATAATACGAGAATTGGTTTGTAAATACATCTTAATTTAAAATTTATTTTGTTAAAATTTGTTCTATTTAATTTTAAACCTTAATTTAAAGGTTTTTTTTTGGTTTAATTAATTTGGTATAGATAATAGTTACCAATTCACAGTTCAAACAACTCCCTCTGAACAAAAAGTCAAAGGCTGACACCATTGACAAGCCTTTCACAGTTGCATTTCTTCGTCTTCTTCTGACCTCTCTCTCTCCCCCTCCCCAATAATGGAAGCAGAAAATGTACCTCCCCGATCTCTCATACCAGTAATGGTTATGGCAGTCTTTCTTTCTCTCACCTCCGCCTTCTCAGAGCACCAAACCCTCACTTTTCGACTAGCCAAAGTCGATCAAGTGGCTCTTGGTTGTGGCCACCGGAATGAGGGCTTGTTTGTCGGAGCGGGGGGATTGCTAGGTCTGGGTCGGGGACGGTTATCATTTCCGTCGCAAACCGGTACTCGATTCAACCGAAAATTCTCTTACTGTTTGGTTGATCGATCTTCCTCTTCTAAACCTTCATCAGCAGTATTCGGCGACGCGGCGGTGACAAGTGACACTCGCTTCACTCCCCTCCTCACAAACCCTAAGCTCGACACCTTTTACTACGTCCAACTCCTCGGCATTAGCGTCGGCGGCTCACGTGTTCCAGGCATCTCCGCCTCTCATTTTGAGCTTGACTCCGCCGGAAACGGCGGCGTCATCATCGAGTCGGGTACTTCAGTGACAAGGTTGAACCGCCCGGCGTACGAAGCTCTCCGAGACGCTTTTGGCGCCGGAGCTTGGAATTTGAAAAAAGAAACGACCGGCTTTGCTCTCTTCGACACGTGCTTTGACCTGTCGGGGAAGACAGAGGTGAAAGTCCCGACAGTAGTGTTGCACTTCCAAGGCCTCGATATTTCTCTTCCGGCGACTAATTACATGATCCCAGTAGACAACGGCGGAAGGTTTTGCTTTGCTTTTGCAGGGACGACGGGTGGTCTGTCTATTATCGGGAACATCCAGCAGCAAGGATTCCGGGTCGTTTTCGACCTGGATGGTGCTCGGGTCGGGTTCTCTCCACGTGGCTGTGCGTGATTGGCGGAAACAAAATCTAGTGTTGTTCAATCTCTCTTTCTTAGTTAACCAACAAAATTAGACCTAAAAAATTTCTCCTTTTTTCATAATCCGTTAACATGATGATGAAATACAGTTCCTCAACTCGACTTTATTACAGGGTCGATCGGCTATTAAGGCCATACTAATGTTAGTTGTCAAATGATCATCTTCAAACTTTTCAAAGATTTGAAATTTGAATAGAAGAAAAGAGTTGGAGGTTTGTTGTTGGAATTTATGAGAAAGTGGGAGAGAGAGAGAGAGAGAGAGAGAGAGAGATGATGTTTTTGAGCATATCTTCTCCCCATGCCTTCACAATTATTGCCCAATCAATTTCATACTTCCTCCATCTTGGCAAACAAAAAAGTAGAACCAATTTGAATTTGATTCATTTTATAATAAATGAATTATTAAATTCGCCCCCTTTTAGCGTCTGCGCTCTCTCTCTCGCGCGCTCTGTACTCTCTCTCTCTCTCTCCTGGGCTCTGGCTATTACCAGCGAAGGAAAAGCAGAGCTTTGAGGGGTTGTTTCAATGCAATCAGCCCCCCTTGTTTCTGATTTATTTCGCTTCCATCTTCAGAAAATCTTTTAATTTAAAAGAGTCCTACTCGTTGGCCTTCCAATTTTGTCGAACTTGTCCTTTTGCCCATACATTGATTTTTCATCTTGTTCTTGGTTTTCTGATTATTATATTTATATATTACCCGCCGACTCCATCTGGGTATTTCTTGTTTTTTCCAACTTGAATGGAATTTGGTGGCCTTGAAAGCTTACCATCTTCGGATGCGATAGATGATGCCGAGATCCATCAACATCATCGTCAGTTTTCTTCGATTTCGAAGCCTCACACCCTCAACAACTCTAATTGTCACCTTACTGGCACCAATGTTCACGAGCTTCTTGAATGCCCCGTCTGTACTAATTCTATGTACCCTCCAATTCATCAGGTATCTTTCCTGTTCTTTCTGCTCATTGGGTTTCTTATATTTCTCTGTTTCTTTGGATTTTGTTGTTCATTTCTTCTTTATTCCCCTCCCCCCCCCCCTGCTTTGTTGGAAATGTTTATGATGTTGTGATTGATTGTTCTTTCGTACCAGATTTTGTTGGATATACAAGTTTGAGATATATCCTCATTTATAATTACATCATGATATTTATGGTGCTTTTCGTGGAATCATGGATTTTGACTGGATTCTTGATTAGGATTACAGAATTTTTTTTCTTTCTGGAAACATGTGGGTGGAAATGCAGTTTAAAGTTTCAGGTTTCTGTGAAAAGTATTAGTTAATGGGATTCACTATTATTTAATGACCAGTTGATTCAATCAATCTATATGTTATGCTTTTTTTACTGAATCACTAGAAGATTATCTTTTTTGGAATCGTAATCCGTCCTGTGTCATTCTAGTATGCGTGTAGTCCTTCCGGTCAAAGCTTGATTCCATTTTTTTAGTCAATGCAGAGACATGATGCATTATGAGTTGTCTTATTTCCAAAAGGTCTTGGAGTTGTGGATAGATTCGTTGGTGAAGTTTATTAGTTGCTATTATCTTCTTTTACATGAAAAATTTGTTGTATCTGTCAATTGAAATCAGGGTAATAGGTCTGGTAGATACCTTGAAGTCTTGTCCGATTTCAAGGGCGTAAAATGATGGAGTGATAACGAGGAAATCCTTTTCTTTTCATCTTGTGGTGATAATCCGTGATGGTCTTTAGATTTACAATTTGATTTAAATCGCGCTAATATAAGATAAAATGGTCTTGACATGGTTCTTGTGTTTCTTTTATTCTCACATGGTGCCTATTTTTTACCTTGTGGCAACTGTCAGTTCTGCAAAACATATAATTGATAGTTCCAAACAAGTTTCTATTCGATATGGTTTTAAATAGCATCAAAGAAAGTTCTCAAGGAGAAGGCTTAAAGAGTCTGCCTTCGATTCGGTTATTTAAATCAAATTGAGTTGGCTGAGGTGTCGTTATAAAAGATAGGTCTGTTAGAAACCATCATTTTGTAGTAGCCAAGAACTTAAGGATGATTGACTGGGTTAGATAGCGACTGGTATTTACATCAAAAAGCTGTTTTAATTTATTCTTAATTTGGAAATGACCAAAAAGGAAGTCTATTTGTTAAGATACGTAGAAGCATTGGCTTATTTTTGAACGAGAAATCAAATACCATCTCACTAAACACTAGCATCCGTCGTTATATTCTCAAAATGCTGCCATTGCATTGGCGCCAAAGGTTATCGGAGTTCTGAAGGGTAGATGTTTTGGATATATATAGTCCAATTCAATATCTTGAATACTTTTTGGGTGGCTTTGGTGTGTTTGTTGGACCTATTTGAATGCTGTTCCTGATACTCGTCTTAGCCGAGTTCCAGCAATGATAGACATTTTTCTGACTTGAAAATGCTGGCTTTGAGCGTAAGGATTTCATCAAATGGGCACAACCATCTTATTATGATTGCAAGTCTCCAATATCAGATTGAACTGAAAAATTGATTTGTTTTGCAGTGCCATAATGGGCATACCCTTTGTTCAACCTGCAAAACGAGGGTGCACAATCGATGCCCGACGTGTAGACAAGAGCTGGGCGACATAAGGTGTCTGGCATTGGAAAAAGTAGCCGAATCCCTCGAATTACCTTGCAAATACTGTTCGTTGGGATGCCCAGAGATATTTCCCTACTACAACAAGCTTAAACACGAATCTGTGTGCAGTTTTAGACCCTACAACTGTCCTTATGCCGGATCCGACTGTGCTGTCTTGGGAGACATCCCTTTCCTTGTTTCTCATCTAAGAGACGATCACAAGGTCGACATGCATTCGGGCTGCACTTTTAACCATCGCTATGTCAAGTCCAATCCCCGAGAAGTAGAAAATGCTACTTGGATGTTAACTGTCAGTAAAAACTTGCTCCCTCTTTCAATTCTCGATGTTTATATTTATCTTGGCCTGCATGCTCGTGACTTTATTGGTTTTAACATCACGATGAAATTACTCGAACTGTTGCATGGCTGTCTAGGTATTCCACTGCTTTGGTCAATACTTCTGTCTCCATTTCGAAGCATTCCAGCTCGGGATGGCTCCGGCTTACATGGCCTTTCTCCGGTTCATGGGCAGCGAGGCAGAAGCCAGGAACTACAGCTACAGCCTGGAAGTTGGGGGAAGTGGGAGGAAACTCATCTGGGAGGGGAGCCCCAGAAGCATAAGGGACAGTCATGAGAAGGTTAGGGACAGCCACGACGGCCTGATCATTCAGCGTAATATCGCACTTTTCTTCTCCGGCGGGGACAGGAAAGAGCTGAAGCTCCGAGTGACCGGCCGGATATGGAAAGAACAGGGCAACTCCGAAGGTGGGCCTTGCATACCTATCCTATTTAGTTAGGAACAATGGATATGTCTTCTTCTTCCCATGTTTTTTGGACTGAAAAAGTGGATGGATGGATGATGTGTGATGAAGTATTTTGATGCTTGAAATGTGAATCATGCATGCATGCTGGAGATCTCCAGCTTCTGCTAATGTTCCAACAGCTTCGAGGTTTAACTAGAGCTCTGTTTCATCCCAATCCTTAATATTTTCATAATATAGTCTTTTTTTTAAAAACTAGTGCACCCATGTGCAATACGTGTGTATTGTTTGACGCGTGTCATTACAGCATACGGCAAGAAATATCGTCCAATATAAGAATTAGAGACACGAACAAACGCTTAATTTTATCATAATATTTTTTTTTCAGCTCATACTTGGCGGTGAGGGTTATAATCAGACATGGCGACAACGGGGATAATCTCGTAGAATTCAATTGTAACAGCAACGTCATTCGACAGCTGGGAAGCTGAGAGACCTTGCAGGGGCGCTAGGGAGATGGAGGAGATAAAAAAAAAGTAGGGATTTTGCTAGTGGGAGAGGAGCCAAGGTCGGAGATTTAAAGCTTGCTACCGAAATGGAGACCATATTTGAAGGATGAATAGAAAGTGACGATGTTGTTGAGCGTCTCCAGTGTCGGAATTTCATTCCAATCTTCAACCGGGGTTTGAAGTTAAAGAATTTCCCGCTAGCAGAGACTCTATCGTACTTGTCAATGGAGTTTCTCTGTACCGCGTCTTCCCCCGCCTTTCAATCCAGCGTAAGTTCTTCTCTATTTTCTCCCAACTTTCTCGCTGGAACCCGGAACAAGATATCTCCATTTATATATTCAACGCCACATTCAAAGTTCTGTCGAAATCCCTCTTTTACTCGGTATTTATGCTTCCCAAGAGCCAGAAGTTTGCAGGTATTCGCTCGTTTTGTTCGTCCCTCCAGCCGTCGTCGGAACTCCCTGAGGAAGAAGCTCATTGACAACCAGCAGGTACACAATTCCATTCCACAAATTCCTAGTTCTAAGCCTGATAGTATTGTCGGAAATGGGGAGGGGTTAGAGTTAAATCAATCTAGAGTAGAAGAGAATTATCTTGATCAAAACGTTGTTGAAGGCAGAGATGATATGCTTGAACATGGCAGTCATGGTAAATCCCTATTGTGGAATAAATTGGATAATTGGGTGGACCAATATAAGAAAGATGTCGAGTTTTGGGGAATCGGTTCTGCTCCGATTTTCACAGTTTTTCAAGATTCTAATGGAAATGTCAAATGGGTTTCAGTGAATGAGGATGAAATCTTGAAGAGAAGCAAAGTTGAGCGGCACGAATTGGAGGATCGAACGGATGTAAGTTCTAAAATTTTGCGCGCTGAGAGTTTGGCGAGAGAAATGGAAAACAGGAAAAATGTCATTCCAAGGAATAGTTCCATTGCCAAGTTTGTGGTTCAAGGTGGGGAGCCAGGTTTTCTGAAGGCTGCTCAGGGGTTTACCTTTCAGCCAGTGTCGTTTACAAAGCTTTCAAGAATTGGAAGCATGGTGTTGTGTAGTTTTATTGTATTATGGGCCATGAAGAAGTTCTTAACATCCGGAAAGAAAGAGATAGAATACACAGAAATGGAGAAGGAGATGATGAGGAGAAAGATTAAATCAAGAAAGGAGAGAGAGATAATGAAAGACTGTGGTGTAGAAATTGTAGACATTCCTCCAGATTTGCCATTAGCTTCCTTTGAAAAGCCGAAATTAGATAAGCAAGAAGTTATAAACAGTATCACAAAAGCAAAGGCATCATGCATTAAGCAGGCTTTAGCGGAGTCTTTGAGCACCAAGACAGAAAAATCCGTTCACTTTGATAGCAAAATTCAGGAAATTAAAGACATGTCAAGGGAGGCCAGGAAAATGGAGGCTAGGGAGCATTCCATGGTTGTCTCAGATGACAAGGAACAGAAAGCGGTGAATGAGAAATTGCCAAATGATATTCAACCAGCCCGAGAACACGGCGAAGAAGGTGAACTAGTCATTTCTGATTCTTTAAAAAGAGATTTAGGCGAAGAAGACGGATTACTTTCAAGTATTAGACTTTCTAGTATGGAGAATAGAGATATAGAAGTGCCATTTGATACCAGTTCCTCAAAATTGGATTCAAAAGATTTAGAGAGGAAGCTACACTCAGCAGAGGCAAAGCACGCAAATATTGGTAGCAAAATTGACGACTTCAGTAAACCTTTTGCGAGAAGGAAGCTGAGGGTCATTAAGTCGGTAAAAGAGGCGAGGGAGTATTTCTCCGAAAAACGTAAAAAACAAGACCCGGATAAAGAAACTCAGATTAAAACTATGCTAGAAAGTGTGGACGCTCTAAGAGTACTTACCAAAAAAGAATTAGGTGGTCATACGAATAAGGAAGGGGATTTGGACTACAATTTGGCCAATTCTTCCATCTTTATTGGTGGATTGGAGTCTTTACCCTTGTCAATAGCCGACAATGCCTTTCCTTCAAACCAGGATGGTCAGTCCAAAAATGCAGTGGAAGAAAAAGGCTACAATGTTTCTATTCTGAACGATAAAGAATCCATTCTAGTCCAGAATGATCATTCAACAGATAAAGAATCCATTCTAGTTCAGAATGGTTCTTCTCTGGGAGCTAAAGAAGCTCTTCCTGTTCAGACCGATACCTCAAAAGATTCAACGGAAGAACCTAGAATGGATGGAGAAAATCTTCATATTTCCTATCAGGAATCCACAAGTAGTGGTAAAGAGGTTAAGCCATATCCAAAAATTGAGAATTGGATAGAAGAAAATTTTGGTGAGGTTGAGCCAGTAGTTAAGAAGATTGGAGTTGGCTTTCGGGATAGTTACATGATTGCTCGAGAGAAAGCAAGTCAACAATTGAACACCAACTCAACCCTACCGTTGATTGAATCTGATGACTTGGAGTGGATGAAAGACGAAAATCTTAGCGAAATTGTTTTTCAAGTTCGGGAAAATGAATTAGCAGGGAGGGATCCATTTTATGCAATGGATGCTGAAGATAAACTTGCATTTTTCAAAGGTCTTGAGAAAAAAGTCGAGATAGAGAATGAAAAAATGTTGAAACTGCATGAGTGGCTCCATTCCAACATTGAAAATCTTGATTATGGAGTAGGTAATGAATTGTTGTTTACCTCTTTTAGCTTTGTCAGATTTTTTGATTGAATATAGATTTCATGTTCATTCAAAGAATTACTTTCCAAATTTTTTATGCATAGAAGGCAATTAATTTTTTTTCCTCTTTTTTCTAGATGGAATCAGCCTGTATGATCCACCCGAAAAAATCATTCCTCGATGGAAAGGCCCGATTTTGGAAAAGAGTCCGGCCTTCTACGAAACATTTTTGGACCAACGGCGGGCAATTTTTGGCAGAAAAACTGGTATTTCTAATCCTGCAAGTGAGAACAAAGAGAGTTATCCTACAAAGTCAACAGATTCCAAGTCTGGAGAAGCTTCCGTAAAAACCAGCGACCAAAATATTGAAGCTCGGAATAGAGATACAATGAATTCCAAGACAATAATAGAAGGCAGTGATGGATCTGTCAAAGCTGGCAAAAAGACAGGAAAGGAATTTTGGCAACACACAAAGAAGTGGTCTCAAGGATTTTTGGACTCTTACAATGAGGTGACAGACCCAGAAATTAAATCCATTATGAGGGACATGGGAAAGGATTTGGATCGATGGATAACCGAGAAAGAAATCCAGGAAGCTGCTGAATTAATGGATAAATTGCCTGAAAGGAATAAGCAATTCATGGAGAAGAAACTAAGTAAGCTTAGAAGAGAGATGGAATTGTTTGGGCCACAAGCTGTTGTAAACAAGTATAGTGAATATGCAGACGTGAAGGAAGAAGATAACTTATGGTGGTTGGATCTTCCACATGTACTAGTAAGTATTCTAAACTCTAAAGTAATCTGCTGATTTTTTATTGAACTTTTTTTTAATTAATTGTCCTATTAATGCCGTATTATCCTCAAAAGTGACCGGTCTTTTGCAGTGCATTGAATTATACACAGATGATGAAGGAGATCAGAGAATTGGACTTTATTCCTTAGAGATGGCAGTGGAGCTTGAACTGGAACCGAAGCCATACCATGTGATTGCTTTCGAGAATGTTTCGGATTGCAAGAATCTTTGCTGTATCATTCAGTCTCAAATGGAAATGCAAGGGAATGGCAATGCCTTTGTTGTTGCACGGCCACCTAAGGTAAAAACAATGCTACAAATTTAGTCCCAAGTTTTTTAGTTCTATCATCCAGATTTTTTCTTATGATTCATTTAGTCAACTGCAAACTTTCTAAAGGTGTATATATGCAAATATTGCTATATCTATGGCTGACTGTTACCCAAAAAAATGGTTAGGAAGCTTTTCAGGAAGCCAAAGCGAATGGTTTTGCCGTGACTGTTATCAGAAAAGGGGAGCTTCAGCTCAGTGTGGACCAAACACTTGATGAAGTGGAAGAAAAAATCACTGAAATTGGGAGTAAAATGTACCACGACGAGATCATGCAGGGACGGTCAGTCGATATCAGCTCATTGATGAAGGGTGTATTCGGTTTTGGAAACAAACCAAAACCACCAAAAAGGTACATTTTTTGAATGTTTAGTTATTTGTCAAAAATCCAGAGGTTAATTATGGTGGCAATTCTATCAAACAGACAATTAAACCTTCTCTGTTGTGATCATTTTGTCGCAGAAAGAGGTCGAAACGAATGTTGAAGAAGCCTAGAAGAAAATGAGCCTTCTCTCTCAGTCATTATCGATTGGGAAGTTCGAAAGAGAGACCGTTTTGAGAATTGCTGAATCTACGGACTTGACTCAGCCTCGTTCTATCCGCACATCGATAGAGATCTCGTGCAGAAAATAAAGGCTTTAGGTGAGTCTTGGAAACTTCAACGGCTCTCCACCATTTTTGCCAATTACATATTTTGCTCCATTTATGATGACTAGTTCCACTAGGTGTAGAATGGCTGTGCTACCATTTTTGCTTTTGCCTTCTTGTTCTAGTTGAGCTTTTTCTTCTCATAGAGGAGGCACTCTTACTACTCTTTGTAAAGGAGTGTCTTCTGACCTATTTACGATTATCTTTTTTGAGTCTTGCCGGAGTTCTGAGATTTAACACATCTGTTGTCATCAATATTGTAAACCCAAAATTACTGATTACCAAAAACTGTGTTTTATCTAAAGCTAATCACACAATTGACAAACATCTGAGTAGTTTATACAATGAGCAGAGGGCAAATAAAAGCATAGACTCTGATGAGAAAGCTCGTTTGCGCTTATTCTGTCTGCATTTTTGCAATCTCTGAAGAACAGAAATGGCATGCAATGGAACACTAGAACAAAAATGGAAGGGGGCATAGAATCTAAGCCCCGATCAGAGAGTCCTGACAACAAACACAAGCAACCAAGATGCCAAATAAAGCTCCAGCCAGAACCTGTGATGGGGTGTGGCCGAGCAGCTCCTTCAGCTTTCTTTGGCTTATCGGATGTCCTTGAAACAAGTCGGCGACGATCATATTTAGCACCTGAAAATGCAGTTCCCATCAGGTTAGAGTGAGAAAAACAGAAGAAATTTTTCATCTTTTTTATGCCCTTAACTACTATAAAAGATTCACAACTCAAGCCAGAGTCTTGGATCTAGAATCACACAATTAAGATCATCGACATTAAATGAACGATTCCTTGACTTATGTGCAAGATCAAAATCAAGTTCAACAACTATCTAAAACCATCTTTTAGTGGACAGTTAGCCGAGAGCGCTTATTCAGGTTCTCACTGCCAATTCTACCCATCTCTACTGCAAACCACTCGACATAAATTCAGTCAAACAATAATCAAAAGATGGCCAAGCGTCTCAAAATCTTGCCAGCTTTGAGGGATAGGTTCGCTTTGATCCTCAAACCACGCCATCGGAAATCTTATCATCCTGGTTCATTTACAGCAGACTTATAAAAGATACTAAACCAACCAACTTTCTAATAATCTGGTAGGTACCGGTAGAATAATCATGCATTGTAATCAAACGATTTTCAGTCTAGAGTTGCCTTCCCCTTTTAATAGCATAAAACCCGAGATTAAGCTCGATTAAGATCGACAGGCAATCCAAACCGCCAGCAAAATTCGGGTTTTTGAGCAAATTTTTCTCAGAAAACCCATCAATTATGAGGATGTAACATACAAAGTGGTGGAGATTAGTAGATGTGCACTTGAAAAAAACAGACCCCATAAGGCAACATTTAAACATTAGTAGAATGGGTTTTCATCAATCCAACTTTCCACCCAAAAAAACAGTTTCATTGTTGAGAAAATGACACTAAAAATGTAAACTTTCTACCTCAGCTTGCATTCCGGCATGGCGTCGAACACCAATCGCATCGTACATGACAATCAGACTAAAACCCAAACACACTGGAAACAGCGAGTCTGCAACGCCGTGGCAAAGAGCCACGGAAGTGGTCAAGGCAGTGCAGAGTGCAGAGTGTGAAGAAGGCATGCCTCCAGAAGCAAACATTATTCTCCAGTCCCATTTCCTTTCAACAAAGAAATTGATGAGAACCTTTATCAATTGCGCGAAAAACAAGCCGCAGAATCCCGAAATGAAAGTCGGGTTGGATGCTAGTGTCGCCACGAAGGGACTAATCCGATGCTTGGCGTTGGTCGTAATGCTCAACAGAGCTACTCCAAACCCTCCGTTCCGTAAATAGTTTCCGCCATTTTCGTGCGGACCTCCCTCCGAAACAACATTGGTGGGTAAACAAAAACCCCATTTCTGGGCTTGCGAAAGAGCGAAGTCTTTAACGCCCCTCAAGACCGGGGAGAGAATAGAGAAGTGATTTGAAGAAAAAGCAGAAGAAGTCGGCTCGGTTTTTGGGTTTTTTGGATTCGAGCGAGCACAGTGGCAGAAAGAAAGGGGAGAGCTTCTGAGTTTTGCGGAGTGAGGGATGCCAAAAGTGAACAGCTTTGAAGAAGAGAGAGGGTTCGTTGGCAGACTGGAAACTGCGAAGCTGAAGGGACAAGAAGCAGGTATCATGGTAAAATTGTCAGGCTCCCTCTCCCCACTTCAATCAGCATCTCAAAATCAAGTCTAGAGAGAGCGAGAGAGGGGGAGATTTGCCATTTGCGGAGGGATTCTGAGAAAAACAGGGCATCATATCAGCCCAACCAATCCAGAGCAGACATTGGTTAGATAAAATTAAGAATACTGAATTTAGAACCGTATGTACGAGTACAATACACACATGCGTCAATTTATTTCAGCTTTACAAAATAACTTATTTCCACTAATAAGAAAGTTAAATAATTTAGAATGAAACATCTCTCTCTAATCCCACCCGCTTCATAATTACGCAAGTACCACTCCTATTCCTATATGTGTGATGCTTGCTTGGAAAAGGAGTGGAATAAACTAATAATATGCATATGCTTGGGTATATACCCTATTTCTATCTCTTTGCTGTATTACACTTCTATACAGTATATAAACCTCTATACGTTGAGCAAGAACAAATATATCCAAATAAGTAATGTCAAGTACATGACACAATGCGAGTAACTATGTTAATCACCCAATGCGGGTGAGTACCACTAATGAATAATTATTTTTCCATACTAATATATTCGCTCAAAAAAAAAAACTCCATAAGATATTAATAGTAAACGAGAAGCCGGGTCAATCAAGAGAATTTAAAGGAATAAGAATAATCTTTGATTTTTTTTTAACAAAAAAATCAATTATTTGGAGCAATAAGCCTATTCCAATTACTCGGGCAGAAACAATCGTATTGAACAAAGAAGAAGCATCTTTCACCTAAGAGCGAATAATTTGAAGCAAAATTTCAAGACAGGGGGGGAATGGTAAATATAATTGTAACAGCATAATCCATATAGATCATGGAAGGATTAAGTTAATAATAATATTCATCTAAATTATGTCTTCAAAGACAGCAAGAAAACTTTCAAATTAGTAAAGATAATCAATGTATTAAGACAAGGAAATTGATAATTAGGGAAAGGAAAAACAAATTTAAAGATGAGATTAAGAGTGAGTGATAATTACCAACCACCACCAGAAATGCCACTCACAACAACTATATTCCATCCTTTAAACCCAAGAGACTAAAACCCTTCAACCTCCTCTCTATCATACCCTCTTCTCCACTTCTCTTCCATCACATATCATTCATTCTTCCTCTCTCTAACCATTTTCGGTTCTTTCAATGGCAAATCCAACTTCTCGACTGTCAAAACTCTTCCTCCAATTGTATCTTCTACTCCCCATATTGTCTCCCGGCCCAGAAACTCTTTGCCTCGCAAGTGGTCAGGAGGGGGTTTCAGAAGGCAGTAATAACGGCGCAGCTGTAGCTCAAGTGTCGGATCAATGCAATACTGATCTTAGGAGTTTTCTTCCACCACCATATGGCAATTTATCAAACATGGTCTGTATGCCCATATGGAACACTTTTGTCCTAAGGGTAAGCACCGCTAGGCCTGAATTTCATTTTCTAAACTTCCACTGCCATGACAGTTGTTTTCATTTCATATTTTATTGCAGTATTCCCAAAACAACGAGTATATAGTGAGTATCATATTATCGGCTTTATACACGACAGGATGGGTAGGAATTGGATTCTCGAAAGATGGTATGATGGTCGGGTCAAGTGCTATGGTGGCATGGGTAAACAAGAAAGGCAATGCTAGAATCAGCCAGTATTACTTGCAGGGTAAGGAGGACTCAAAGGTCATAGCAGACAAAGGTGAATTGCCCCTTGCCAACATTCCTACCTCTGTCGTGCTTCATGGGGCCTCCATTTACTTGGCCTTTCAGCTGCAATTTAATGCTCGACTCGCTCAGCAACCGATTCTACTAGCTTTCGGAAGTGCAATCCCAAAGCACAACCACTTGTCCCGTCATGATGACAAAACAGCCTTCAATTTAGATTTCTCTGCAGGTTATCTTCTTTCCATTTCAGTTTTGAACATTAAGCTACTCTTCATTGACTGAGATGATCTATTCCCGCAGGATCTATGTCTGCTCCACCTGATGATATAGGGCAGATGAAGAAGAATCATGGGATACTGGGAATTGTTGGGTGGGGTCTGATTCTTCCAGTTGGGGCAATTGTTCCAAGATATTTTAAACATAAAGATCCTCTTTGGTATTACCTTCACTCCATAATTCAATTGCTTGGTTTTGTCATCGGCCTTGCTGCTGTTCTGCTTGGACGGCAACTTTATAACGAAATTAATGCTGAGTTTCCAACTCATAGGGGAGTTGGGATTTTTGTCCTTGTGCTCAGCATTCTTCAGGTTCGTAATCGTTCTGATTCAACCTCTGGAAAATTCAATTTCTGTCATTACTTCTCTCTATTAAACATTCAACTTTCCAACAAAATATATTAAAAATCTGAAAGCAATAACAAGTAGCATATCAACAATCTAACAGACTTCTTAACTTGAGCTTCAGATAATGGCATTCTTTTTGCGGCCAAACAAGGACTCGAAGATCCGTAAATACTGGAACTGGTACCACCATTGGTTTGGAAGGATTGCCCTCTTTTTAGGAGCATTGAACATAGTTTTGGGAATACAAATTGGTGGTGCAGGAAATGAGTGGAAGATAGGGTATGGATTTTTACTAAGTGTAATACTTGTATCAGTAGTCATACTTGAAGCATTATCATGGATAAAAAAGTCGGAGAAAGCAGTTATGAACTCAAATTTCGAAGTGAACCAGTAGAATAAACAACAGTTACATTAAATATAATCAAAAATCAGTTTTTCCTTCAGCCAAATTGGAAGACACATTTGTGGGATTGAAATGGTTGTACGCTTTCAAACTTGAGCAAGATGCTCTTGTTAAGCAGTTCTGGCATCTGCTGGGTTCTGAGTTTTGACTTTCATCAGAAGCTGTTTCACAGGGTGGAAGGTTATGTATCAATAATTGAATATACATGGTCAACCTGTTGGAGAAATGTTAAGTGTCCGTCTTTCTCATCTTAACAAGAAGGGCTTTGTTTCTATTTTCCTTGTACTGAGTACGAAGCAAATTTTAGTTTTTGAGAATGTGGGGGCATTTATAGGTTAAAAAGTTGGTAAAAAGATTCTCTTCTGCTTCCTCTAATCAATTTTTAGATTGTATTATTTCATGAATCAGTTTTTTAAGTAGCTCTCTATATTTCTTCGAAGTTCAAACTGAAGATAACTAGTAGATGAATAGTAAAAGAAAGTTAAAACCCAGATCCCTCATGCCATCATTCAGTCCAAAGATGCATGAAGTTGAGATTGCAATCAAATATAAATGCAACATAATGAAGCACAAACATCAAATATAATTTACAGAATTACTATCATAGTTATGTTTATAACCATACCTCCTGCAATATTTTCATTGTTATTCACCTTGTGTTTCGTGTTAGTTTTTAAATTGATTTCCATTTCTATTATTCACTTGGAAGATTGTGACAGAGCAACTTACTTTCTTCCCACATACAGTTACCTATGATTTTACATATTTATGAATCCCAGGAGTCAACTTTCTTCATACAAAAGAATGTATATATGCACACGGGTGAATACATAAGCTTGTTCGTCTGCAGAAAGTGAGTGTAGGGATGAATACCTGTGGTTAGACTAGATCTATCTGGAATACATCTTTGTTGACTTATGGGCGGATGAGAGACATTTCTATCAATAAGAAATAGAAAAAAATGTTCTATATATTATAGCAACAAGGCTTCCAAACTATTCCTTTTATATGTTTGGACTCTGGGATACACATACCAAGAATTTCGATGCTTCTGAATAAATGGGTAACTTAGGGGTTCTCTTTCTCTTACTCCTTCCTATTATCTACCCAGCAAGGGGTTGTACAGTTTCAAAGTGCGGTAGGAGTGGATTTCCTATCCGTTTCCCATTCTATTTAGAAGGTCAACAACCTCTACGCTGCGGCTATCCTGGATTCTATCTAGGCTGCAATAGCAAAGATAATACAGTTCAAGTTCTTCCTTTTTCTAGAGAAATTTTTGTGCAGGCGATCAATTATAATACTCAATCGATACAACTATATGACCCGGGTAGATGTCTTCCGAGACAACTTCTTCAAGGCAAGCTCAATCTTTCAGGTACTCCATTTGTGCATGCACTCAGTCAAAACTTCACATTTTTGAGCTGCCCATCCAATGTCACAATGTCTCTCTTCACCATCATCTGCTGCCTAAGTAATTCAACATATTCAGTTTTAGCTACTGCTTCTGAAGGTATGGCAAAGTCAATGCCCTCCTCATGCCAAATTCTTACTACGTTACCTGTCCCAGTTTCATGGCCAATTCAACCTAAAGACTTATCAACCGACTTTAAAGAAATTCTTGAGCTCACTTGGAAGGAACCTGATTGCCGAGATTGTGAATCTAAAGGTGGTGTGTGTGGATATAAAAACGACACCAGCACAGAGATTGGCTGCTTTTACAGCCAAAAAGGTAATTTTCTTACTAAACATCATCTTTATTCTTTCCCAAGCTTGCAGTTGTTTTTTCAACCTAGCAGTCTTTTTTGAAAAATCAACTGGGTTTATCAAAAAAAAAATATTCTTAAGGCGGCTAAAGAAAGTAAATGGCTTTGACATTTTAGGAAGATGAACTTGGCTGGTTTTGATAGGTGAGTCATATAATTAATTTAAGTATGACATAGGAACCTTGAACGGGCTTGCAGTTGACCCAGATATAAATTCTAAATATTTATATCCCTATTGGCATTGTCTCATCAGCATTGACTAAAAATAATTAAATAATTGGTAATATGTCTCTTAAGAAGCTGATTACATATTAAACAATCTACTCCAAGCTAGAACTTAATTATCTCTTATTCATCTTCAACTCTTATATACTCATTTTGAAATCAAAATAGCATTAACCATTTCGTGTTTAGCTCTCTAGTGCAATCAGACTAAATCTATAAAAGTTCATGGGGCAGACTTGCGTGCTATATTATAAGTAACTTGCCATAATTCATGCACTAATAATTACAAACAAGGAAACAAGTAGCATAGTATTTTTTTGCAATGTAATCTTACAGTATTTACTTAGAGACACGTTAATCAAAATCTGATTACCTCAAATTTCGCATTTCAGAAATAATAAACAGGCCACTCATAATATTCTGGACCATCTGCATGATCATTGCGTTACCAGCTTTGTGCTTTGCTGTTGGATTTGGATATGTAGCCTGTGTTTCAACCTGGGATCACAGGGGGGGAGACAGGCATCAAAACTCAGACCCTGCTGCAGTGGCAGCTGAACCCACCATTGCTATGGGTCTAGAAGAAGAAACCATTCAATCTTATCAAAAAGTAGTGCTTGGAGAGAGTAAGCGATTACCTGGCCCAAACGATGGCACATGTGCCATATGCTTGTCGGAGTATTGTTTCAAGGACACTCTCCGATGCATACCAGAGTGCAAGCATTGCTTCCATGTTGACTGCATAGACGAGTGGCTTCGAATGAACAGCAGCTGCCCAGTTTGCAGAAATTCTCCATCCCCAGTCCATGGAAGACAGTCAGAAAACGTCTGATATTCATATAATTACCTTAACTATATCTTGACTTTACAATCCTCTTCCTGTTCATAATAGGTGTGATTGAATTTGATTGTACTGTCCATCATTTTTGTGGGTCATGTTGCTTTCTGTGATTATTAGGCTAAAACAAGAATCATGTTTATGTAATTAAGTTCACTCAAAAGAGTTTCAATACAAGTTTTTTGTGGCCTCTGATACAGCATAGAAATTGACAGAACACACATGACTTCACTTAATATCTTGAAGCCGCAGCCCATAGTACAACATAAAAGGGCAAAAAAAAAACCACAGAATAGACGTTTACTTCTTCGCAAGCAGTTTCTTTGGAAGCTTGTCTAATGAGGTAGTCTTTAGCATGAAAAGCCTGGATGCACGCTCTTGTAAAGTACCTCCACATTTTAATCCACGAGCTTGGAGTTCAGACTTTAATCTTTCGAGGCCAAGAACCTGCCGTGATGATTATTAGTAATGGAAATTATATGTCCACAATGCATTCTTATCAATAGGAGAACAAGGATATGGGAAAATATTGGTTAAGGAGTACATTATAGTTTCATTTATTTCTGTAGTTACAGACTATCTTAATCTAAGAAAAATAAATAACTCTTAACTTAATACTAATTAAAGAATCGCAGAATACACAGAAATAAATATAGAAGCTGTGAATCATTTTTATTATTACTTTCTAATAGGAATTTATCTCATTATAATCAGTGCAATTGTGATCACAAAAGGAAGCATCTTACTTGAGATTTTGGTAGCTATTGATTTCCTTAACAGGAATGTAGTAACACTGTCATCCATTGTTTGAGTACGAAGTATTCAAATTTCTTATTAAAAATCGAAACTTTTTCACTTCATGAAGTCGTAGTATCATATTTATAAGATAAAAGACCACGGAGACTTCATCGGATTACTTCTCCATCAATTGACATTTCACATTAATGCAATGCACCAACTTTAGACAAAGAAAAAGAGTAGACAACTTCAGGCCAAGACAACAAATAAGAAGAACCTGAACAAGCTAATCTAGCTCAGAAAATGCTTGTGCCACCCAATATGAGTTAGTACGCAAGGACATATCAAGCTAAGAGAATAATTTTACTGACCTGTATACTAATGACTTCGCCTCTTCTGCAGTCTTTCATGAATAAGGTAATTTTGCCAATTATTAGACCTATTCTACAAATTAGAATGCTTTCCACAACAAAACCATCATCCAAACAAAACTATAATAATTGATATGGATGTCTTAGAGAAGCATCAAGTTTGAAAAATAAAACTGTCTGCGCAATTGACCCATTCATGAATTGTACTCTTTTTCTCCACAAAGTAGTTATTACGATTTTAAGCAGTCTTTCTTAAGGTGTTTCACTTAAAAAATCGGCATGAGAACAGAGAATGTGTCGTACCTCCATCTCTTCTGCTGAATTGAAGTCATCAATATTGATTGGCTTCTCCACTTCAGGATTGCGAACAATTGAATCAAATTCTAATGAACAATTTTCTTGAGTTTCAACATGCATACATTCAGAGATGTCTCCTTCATTTGAATTAATAGTTTCACGTGGTTGACCTATTTTATCTTCTCCTGTTCCAGATTTAATTCCATCACACTCCTCAGCTGCCACTACCTCAGTATCAGAGATGGTACCAAGTATTGAACAAGATACAATTGTAGCTTTATTAATCCCCTGGTCATCTATCATTAGTTCGGTCACATTCTTAAGCTTATTTTGAGGAGACGCTCCCCCAAGGTATTCATTAGATTTACCGCTTCCCTGCAATACAACCTCTTTCTCATTCTCAGAACCACTCTCACTTGAACTTCCACCAGAACATTTTCCTAGCTTCCCCCCTGAAACTGATCCCAAACTCCCCCCGGTTTCTCGATCTGAACTCGATCGGTTTTCATTATTCAATATAACTGATTGCTTTTCCTCTTCATCATCACTCAGATCCTCATCTGTATCATCGCCGTCACTTTCTCCTAATTTTCGCTTTCCCATCCTGAGAGGAACCATAAAACTATATATCATTATCATATTAAAATACACTTTCATGCTATCGGACTGACGAGCTAAAAACAAAAAAGAAGAAGATCACTAAAGCCTAAATGTATCCTAGTATCTTAAACGCAGACAGCACTAAGAAACATTTTGATCGAATCTTTCACACAATTGACCCAAACTATAATCCAAGGACACTTACCAAATCTTCATCTTCTTTGCCTCCTTCTCCACAGCGGCACCTTTCCTTTTCCCATTCGCAGCTACCTTAATTGCCTCCCTCACGGACTCCTCTACCTCTGCCACGCAACGTGCTGACTCCTTTCTATACTTCTCCACATACTTCAGAGCCTCACCATCCCCGGTTCCTTTTTTCCCTACCTTCGCATTCTTCTTCAGGAACTCATCCGCCACCTTCTCCAACCTTCGCCCCTCCTCTTCAGCCCTCCACTCTTCCAGTCTCTTCTCTGCATTGACGTGCCTCAATCTCCTGCCACTCATATCCCGACAAGCATCAAAATTATTCGTCTTCTTCTGTCCCGCTTTGGTAGCAGCGCCGCGCAAAAGAGAACCAAAACCCCCCTTACCACCGAGCAGCCGGAGAAGGAGGTGAACGGTGGGGAACGTTCGAGAGGATTCTCCGGAGCAAGAGATGATGGAATCTTCATTGATTTGACGAACGCCGGTAAGGAGGCGCTGGTAGTGGGGAGGGATTCTGGTGATTTGAAATAGGCGATGCTTGATTTCATGCACACGAATAATAGGAGAAGAAAACTGTAACGCAAGGGATTTGCCACTCAATAGCCTAACAAAAAGGTTGAAGATTGGAGGACTGTTGATGGTAGGGTTTGGGAATTGAGCCTCCATGGTTGCAGAGAGATCTTCCAGCTTGGGCTTCGATTTCAATTGGCCCCGCCCCCGCCCTATAAAATTGGTTTCGTTTTGCAAACATAACCTTGTAAATAGCTATATTTGCATACTTCCTTTCGAGATAGGGAAGCTTTTGAATTTATTATTGTTCATAGTTTTGATTTTTCAAATAATGTCCTAATTTCACATTCAATAATAATTTTATCAATTTCATCGAGTTATTATTACCCGACCTTATGTTAATAAAACATATGCCTTCGTAGACCAAATAAAGACCCGGGAGTCGTGTAATTCAGCTGTGAGACCGACCCTTGCGTATGGTCGATAGGCTCAAAACAATTAGAAGTTACGTGAAATTTATCGAATCATGATTTAAACATTAACGTTTAGAATCATTTACAGATGAAATTCTAAACTAGTTTTAGCGGCAAATCAACACATTTTTTAATTAATCACATCTATATGAAAATATTAATACTAAGTTTATTTTCTAATTCTACGTTTTAATTAATTTTATCTCTTGACGCAACTATTACGTTGATGTAATAATTAAAATAAATAAAAAAAGACATTAACTCTATTAATTAATTAAATTATAGAATTAAAAAATAAACTTAACATTTTCCTTTTAAAAATACACCAAAATACATAGACTATGTTTTAAAGAATAATCATTGAGTACAAATTGTATCGAATTTCTAGAGTAAAGCCTATACAAATATTGAAAAGAACACCGTATTTACGTAATCTTACACTGCAATCATTTCCTAAACATGATCTCGATTGATCCGTCAATCCCTCAAAGTCGGTCACGCAAAATTAGAGCCATGAAAAGAGCTGATTATGTCAAGCACTCAACCTCACCCTCATCAATCTAGTGTGATTATGCACCTAAACCACGGCCAAAAACATAGTATAAAACACAATCCCCTCCATAACTCAAAAATCAGAACCACTAGCAATAAATAGACTCAGCCATGGTTCGATCATCCGCACTGCTGGCCGTTCTCCTGCTCATTTCAAGCACCATGGTTCAAGCTCAATCCCCCTCCAAGGTTTCATGTACCACCGTGTCGACAGACTTAGCAGGGTGCGTCGGATTTATCGAAGGAAACGATAAGACCCCATCGGCTGGTTGTTGTACAGGAGTCAAGGATCTCGTCGCCAAAGTTTTGACGCAACCAGATAGACAAGCTACCTGTAATTGCATAAAAAAACTTCTCATCTCAATTGGTCACTATGACCCCGCCCGTGTCTCCGTTGTTCCTAAGGATTGTGGCATACCCATTGTTCTTCCACCAGTCTCAAACAAAACCGATTGCTCCAAGTAATTATTTCTCCATCGCTTCCTCTCTCTAAAGATGATGTCTATCTAACTACTAAATCGACACCACTTGATACTAATGTATCAAAATCACAGATCCGGATGTTCACAATCTATACATGCATATGATATGGTAACATTATGATTGTACAATCATCATACGCAATTTTTAACATGGATGCCACTTTGTTTTTTCTTGGTTTGCAGGGTCGAGCGCTTACATATGCACAATCTCGTCTAAATGAAAAGGCATAGTATATGGGAGAGAAATCTCATGGTAACAGAGAGAGATATATTGTAGTGGCTTAGAACAAAACAATAAGCCGAGATCAAGGATGTTCTTTCCAATAATGATGATTTCTGCATAGACATGGTTTGAATATTCGAATCTTGCACTACTAGATTCCACAATATAGAAGCTCACAAGTATAATGATGAGTAATCTTAATGTTAATATACAGTAGATCTCATAAATAGGCATGAATACGAGTCAACGTACCGATGCTCGAACCTTGCGCGTACAAATCAGATCGATGCAATTGCATGTCTTCTGCTCAACAGGTACAAAGTTAGAAACAATTCCTTGAATTAAAACTCCTTGTCTACCCCAAATCAAATCAAACAAAAACAAGGAGAAAATGCAAATTTTAAAGCATACACCAAAAAGTCTACATAAAGACACACATAAGATTGATCATGCTAAATAAAACTAAGGGACTAAGTGTGCATCAAACTCAAGTACAAAATTAAATTTAGTTGTAAAACAAGAGACAAGCATGCAATTTGCTAAGTCAACAATTATGAGCATACGTAAAAATCAAAATAAAGCTACAAGCAAACCAAAGAGAGACTATGAATTAAAAAGGCAAAAGAAAAGAGAAGAGTAATGTACAACAAGTAATCAAAAGCTGACACCTGATAGTTTATTTCTCATCTGTAACATTCTACAGAGATGACTAGCCAACTAAAGTGCCCTGACGACTGAATTTGTCCATTACAAATCAATGAAACGCCGAGCAAAACATGAGAAGTCTTAATGATTGATCCATGTTCGCCCCTTATCCTACCTTATAACTAAAATCAGCTCTCGTTTGTCTGTGATATCTCCTCGTCTGACTGAGCGCATTGTGGTTCGGGTACAGAATCAGCAAAGAACTCCTCCACTGAGAAAAGATCAAGCTGTTAGTAGATGACTACAAAGTAATACATATATTCCATTTAGATCCTTGACTTGTTAGTTGGAGTAACTTGAGCGGATGTATCACTACAAATATTTGCATGCATATATGAGTGAGCTACACTTTTTAGGTTGAATCAAATTAACTTTCTGCCACGAACATAACAGACTAAACAATGTCAAACGGGATTATGTTCGTGAAGTAATGGATACCTATGTCTTCTGGCTCAGGAAACTCTAGCAAAATTTCACGGTCAGATGGATGAAATGGAGAATTTGTATAGTTTTCCAACGCACCAAAATCTGCAAAGGCAAACCGATATTCAGTTTAGAGTTAATCAAACACAAAGTTTAAAGAAAGTTCATAAATTATAAAAATTTACTTTATTCTTCACAATAGGCAGTGAATACAGGTAGAATTTCCCGCAGCTCAAATCAGTCAGCATCTTATATTAGGCAATGATTTTGTAACATCAAACACCCCCATTTATTCAATCAAGACATGGACATGTATCTAATACAGAATGGAATTTCATTGAAACCAATAATCAGAGAAAATGGAAATGAAGAGGAACCAAATAAGAATATAATTTTTTGCAGGCATATAATTATTTGAAATTATTTCCATTCCCTTCAGTAGGCTGTGTTGCCAAATCTCTTTCAGGCTAAGATGACAAACACAAGGTAGTAACATTCCACAACAAGCTAAGTACATTTGAAAAGCACTGCGTCATGTGCGTGAAAATAAGCTCAAAATATACCTCCCAAATTTGATAAGTCGGCTGTGAGATCTGATAAGCTGAAATTCCACTGAATCTGATCAAATGCTCTGCGAGAATCCTTGGAATGCCCAGTATCACTATATGCTCCAAATTGTAAATCTCTTGAACTTGTGACATCAGCTGCAAATGGTGCATCGAGCTCTGAAGTCTCAACTCCGATTCCAGACAAGTCTGATGCTGTAAATGGAAAATGACCACTTGATTCTCCTGATAAAGGACTCATAGGCATTTCTGATTTGGATAACATCCCAGTGTTTGGTGGAAAACCAGCTTCCATATCAGAGGGACTATTGTCCATCAGCATACTGCAGCAACAACAACAAAGCCAGGAACAATAAGCCGAAATCGCAAAATGAAATGGATTAACTGATTTAAGATCTTGCCCAACATCTAGAAGAGTAACATTTACAGCATACATAACCAATTATCACATTTCATAGAGGTTCTATGCAAACAGGCACACAACAACATAAAACTTTACTTATGAAACAGAATAGCCATAGGATTACCGGAGAAGTTAACAATTTTAAAAGGCAATGCACAAAGGAATTCTATAATTCATGAATAGGTTGAAAAACAACAGGTTCAACATATGATAAAATTCTCCCTATAAAATAGCAATCAATGATAAATAAAGATTGAGTAGAAAGTTGACTTACAAAATATAACCAATCTAAATTAAGATTTGAATACACCGATGACGTGAAAAATATTACCCATTCTCAGAATTCATCCGAATATGATGAAAGTTGCTTGGTGAAGGAACCCCATTAACCACATGACAGCTTGATATTCCAGATCCCATGGAAAGATGATGAGGTTGACCAGGAATTGGAATTTGAGGTTGTTGAAAGACTGGGTATCCCATAGGAAAAGTGTTAACTGCAAACAAGTGGTGGTATGAAAACTTCTACTGGTAAAAGAATTAAAAACTTTTTCGATCAAACTTAAAGGAATCTACACTGAACTTACCAGGAATAGGATGAATCCCATGCCTAATAGGTACTGGTGGAACTTTTGGAGGAATGGAATACTTCCTGAGAAGATATTGATGCTCAAGCAAATGGTTAAACAAGAGAATCTGTTTTTTCAACAGGAGCCTGATATAATACGCCCTGAAGAAATCAGCATTTTCTTCCTCCAACTTCTGCCACACTGAATTAAAAAAATCCACTTTTAGAATATGAAGTTATTATTAAAATTAAAACGCCCCATAAGACTTGAGTATGAAGGACAAGAACTCAGGAATTTCTTTCACCGCAAATGACAATGAGCTGGTTTAATAGATGACAATTTTAAGTTCAAGTTCAACCCCAACAAATAACATTCGGTGCCATAATTTAGCACAATAGATTAAAAGTAACACTTGATTTAGAGACATTTAATGAGTATTAAGATGCTTACTCAGAGTTGTAAACCCAGGATCTATTTTTGCTTGAGTTGAGAGGGTTTTAACCACCTCATCTCGATGCATATAGAGTTGTAGACACCTCTCTATCAAATTCTGGACCTACAATGATGGTTATTGAAGTTCATTAATATAGAGATTAGAAACCATAACAGATAATAAAGGTTAAACCGGAAATAGGCAACAATAAATTATCTCTCACGAATTCAATATCTCGATGAGAAACTTTTTTGCCATCTTCGGTTGAAGCTGACACCGAACCTGCATCTGGTATGGAAACCTCGGTTGTGTTGTCATTTGGTTTATCCTTTTTCAACTCGTGTGACATTTGAGATGACTCTTGATCGCTCTGCGAATCCCAATAGTAATTATTTTAAACAATGGCAAATCTATTGAGCATTGTTTTTTCTACTAAGATTGGTGAGGACTCTACAATTTTCACACTAAATTCCAAAGTATCTGAAGTTCAAGAGGAATGGAAACAGTGATGACTTCATTATACGAGTCATTTGATAAAGTTATGAAATGATTACCTGTTCTGTCATCATATATCAGAAGAATGTGGAAAGACCACAGCTCTTAATTTGGCTAAGGCATTCTCCTCTTGCAATGAAAACCCGATAGTTCAGCAGTTACGAAAATCTTTCAATGTACATGGGCATTCAAACTACATAGGTCTTTCAGGTTTCACCTGAAACCAGAAGATTCTTCTCTTATGATTTATTTGGCCAGAGCAAAGACTGAGGTAAAAGATCAATTGATAAGGAAATTACAAATGAATCAAGCTCTTCAAACAATGAAAATTTCTTTGAGCAACTAAATAAAATGAAGAAGCGTTCTGTGTCACCTAGATTTGAGCTTAAACGCATTTTAAGGGATCAATCTTAAAGAAAACATTTATACTTGTGGAAAATGAAGTTCATAATGATGATAAAGTTATTTACAGTTGTTAAACAGATGAAAAAGTGCACAAACAAGCCATTCATATCCGAGAAGCAGAAAGGTAAAATGAACTAACTCATTGAACAGGTGGGTGAAAAAGCTTTTGTTCAGTGAGGAATAATGCTCCCAAAGACATCCCAAAACACTCCCAGGACATAACATTTCTTTGATAATGGTAAACTTTCTAAAGCAGAAATAAATTTGGCACGAACCCATTTTGTAGTTTTCCTTCAACGCAGATTCAGATCTTACAGAGATACATGATCGACATAGGAAGAGATTTATTCTTTCCTGATACTAAATTATGTTTTTAAAAAAGTAATCTCGGTTAAATACCAGCTCCACAGAATGATATCAAAAAATGCCGAGTACATTAAAGCTAAACCAACATGTTTCAAACTATTTTGGCACAGAAAGCTGGTGAACAGTTTCAATCGACAGTTTAAAGAGAAGATTCATACTGAAAGGATTTCCATAAGTTCAAAAATCCCACCTCAGTGAACAGACTAAATGGATTTTTGGAATAAATATGAGAAAGGCGAGAGACATGAGAAATTTTACCGATGACCCAGATTCAGAACCTTCGAAAAACATGGTGAAACTAGTAAGTTCGACAAATTTAAAATCCCAAGTTCCCAGCTCCGAGCTCCAATCTACAGGCCGTCCAGTGGTTACAGACCGTTAACAGTTAGCAACACTAAAGTCCCGACAGTGACAGAAAAACATGGATAAAAAACTGAAATTGAAGGAGAAAAAAGTTTCTGGTAGCAATCGGGAAAGACTCCCAGAGGGTCTAGATTTGCAATGACATTACTAGGAGCAGCTGAGCAGGTGTAGTCTGACCAGAAGCAGAGTGAAAAAAATCTCACCAAACAACGACGGCCAATTGCTTTTACGGTTTTACCGAATCAAAAGTGGGACAATTATATTTTGAAGGAAATATGAGAAGTCGTTCGGGCAAGGAGATGGCTCGCTCGGCTTGCTTTTTCGACCGCGCTGACATCCAAGACAGCAGGCCAGCCGCAATTAATGGAAAATCTAAGCTGATATATAGAGTAACTGGCTGAATCCTAGCGTCGCCACGCCATAAGATACTAGGAGTGCAATTTCGGTTAGGCTCGGTTTCATCCCTAATTGAAATTGAATTGATCCACGAAATTGAACTTGAACCGAACCATGTTCTTTTTGGTTTTGGTTCGGTGCCACCTTTTCAATTTTGGTTCAATTTTGTCGAGTATAAATTTAGTGATTCGGTTTAATTTTGATAAACTTTTAAAAGAACGAACTGAAAACATAACCAGCTCGAAAGTTGATTTTACGAAAATTAAAACCGAACCAAATCAAAATTTTCGATTCCAAAGTAGATACTGAGCTGTGAATGATGTTCTACTTTCGTTCTTTACTAGACTAAGTAAACATATCAAATTCGAAACTTGAAAGTAATGTTACACGAAAATAAATTCACGTAAAATATTAGAGGGCAATATCGCTAAAATCACAATTTATTTTTATTATAAAAATAATGTTACATTTATTTTTTAAAAATTTAAATTTAAATGTACAAGTAGAATTAATTTATCAAATATACGCCTAAAGATAGTGCTGAGCCGAGCCTAGTAAATAAAGCAAACACAACTGTTTTGAAATTTAATTTAATAAACATCTAATCAATTAGACTTTATTATTATTAATTAATCAAACACGAAAAAAGGTCACTTAAGATAATTATTAAAGTTGACGAATGAAATAGTACCACGTGCAACAGCATTTCTATTTCCGTGGACGTACGTGGCTATCTAATCATCGTGGTTTGTCATTTTAAAGACGTGGAAGCCGACGTGTCACCAATGAAGGAGGAAACATGGCAAGACATTGGCCGTCTATGTCCGGAAGAGACTAGGAGTTTGAAAAATTAATCCCATTAAACTAAAACTAATTAAATAAGTAAAAATAACAATTAATGGATGATTTATCCTCTATTTTTATTCTTTTTTTATATTTAAATTATTTATATTTTATTATAATTATTATATCAATAAATAAACGAGAGTAAAAATTAAAGTGTAAAAATATGTTACAAATCTAACAATACTACAAAAAAGCTATAGATTATTGTTTTAAATAACATAATATATTATCATTTGCGTACTTAAAAAGATATCTAACAATAATTTTTTATTAATCGAAATTCATCGAGAAATATAAGTTGGAGGGTTTAAAATTCTTTTTTTTTTTAATTTTATGCGTGAATTCACGTGTTGTGTCGCATCATTTGTTGACGCAAAACAATATATTAAATAACTCAAACCAACAAGTTCAATTAGAAGTCTTTTCGAGTTGAGTTGACCGAGGGACTCTCGTTACTTCGGCTCAACTCAAATTAATAGTTGGACTGAACCGAGTAGACCTGTTATAATAGAGAGTCAAGTCGAGCTCGATTTGAGAAGTTTGGTATAACTAAGCTGAATAACTCATTGAATGGTAAAATGATCGGGAGCTTTTATAAAAAAAATGCGTAATAGTATGACGGATGAAGCCATGCTAGTGGAGTCATTCATCTTGTGCATAGACTATTCTTCTTTTTAAAATCTCGTAAGATTTCTTGATGTTAAAGTTCGAAACTTTTGGAAAAAATATTCTCAAATTGTTTAACATCTCGGCACCAAGTATTGACTTTCCTACAAATTTATTTATTTTTATAATTATATTGTCGATGGATTTAATGGTAAAGTGCACTTTGAGCGATGCTCGAGGAGGGGTGAGAATTGGTTCGGGTTTAAGCAATTAAAACGCGCACGTTACACTCTTAATTTACAGAGTCGAGATAACTGAATGATGTCGCAAGTCTTTTTTGTTTGTCAATGAATGACATGTAATGATCGAACGAAGCTAGAATATTAGTTGTTCTAACCCCCTTAAATTTAAAGTTTAAAGCGTATTTTATATGTTTTAAATCGTATAAATTATTATTAAAAGTCGGGGAATTATAAATAATAATGATTAATTGCTTCACTTTGTACCCTTTTTCATGGCTCCACAGAAAGACACGTGTTTTTTCACTTACATTAATTTAATTTATTTTTCATTCTCAATATAAATAAAGTCAAACGTTACTCATTAATAAACCCCCTGTGTAGCACACATCAACCTAAGATCTTTTATGGAATAAAAAAGAATATTCTCAGTATAATTTTCGATTTCAAAATTTTCATCAATTTTTTTTTTATAAAATAATTATTTTTCTCATTTAAAAATATAATATTAATCCTCATAGTTAACTACTCATTTTAGTTTAATCCTCGTGGTTTATGTTTCTCTCATTTTTAATAATTTTTTTATTTTATCGACTTGTCTTTGATTAGCAACCGACTTGGCTCTTATGAACTAATTCAAATATCATAGTGTTATTAACATAGACATGTTGACGTCGATACGAATTAGGAGACGTGACATTCTCAGTTAAAATTTATCGATGATTATGAGAAATTGATTTATCAAACTTTAGTAAACCCAAGAAAAATTGATTGATTATGAGAAATTGAAGTCTAAACAAAACAAGAACAGTACCTACCAATTACATTGTGCCGGGAAGAAGAAGAAGAACGTGGTCCCAAGATATATGCACATCGAGCTAATTAGATGGAACGAAGGTATCAAATTTAACAGAGGAGATATGAAAAAAAGAGATTATCCGTTAAGACAACCTTTTCAAAAAATATGAAATTTAGGACAAATAAAAAACAGGGTGTGTTTAAAGTTGATTCCTTTTTGTTAAGCCCCCCAAGTGTTCAAACAAAACGAAAAAGAGAAGATCTGGGACCGACCAATCGGAAGGAAAGAGGAAAAGATAAGAGAGATAGAGAGAGAGGGAGTGGACGGTGGAGATAAGATTGGATCGCAAGAGAAAAAAGGTTTAAGGATGGGGCGTGACAGAGAGTGGACAGGAGCAGGTGATGAGGCTTGGATTGTGGGCGAAGAATATTACAAAGCATAATATTAAAATCAGATTTGTTGTTTTCGAAACCCTCCTTCTCTTTAGCTTTCAATCCATAGCTCAGAAGCTCAAAACGAACGCTTTTTACTCCATCCTTCTGTGGAGCTCGAGAGAGGTACTTTTAGGTTTACAGCGATGGACGATGAATATGGGTATGGAGTTATGATGGAGCAGTGCGTAAAGAGGCATCAAGACCACCTGCCGGACGACAATCAATGCACCTCCACGGTGGTGAAACACATCAGAGCCCCTGTTCATCTTGTGCGTTGTTCTTGCCCGTCTGACTATTCACTCTTGTTCTTCTGATTCTTACAGTTCTTTGTTTTTTTTGTTTGGTTGATTTTCTTGTGGGTGGTTCATATTTTGAGAGTTTGAGACTGGAATCTGAACTTTTCTTGTTGGTTTGAAGTTGTAAAATTTACATATTATACGAAGATTTTTTAGTTTTCTGAGGGACGAACTTCATATTTGAATGAAATTTCATCAGGTTTGGTCATTGGTGAGGAGATTTGATCAGCCCCAAAAATACAAGCCATTTGTGAGCCGATGCGTGATGAAGGGAGGAGATCTTGGCATAGGAAGTATCAGAGAAGTGAACGTGAAATCTGGACTTCCTGCCACAACCAGCACCGAAAGGTTGGAGCTGCTCGACGAAGACGAACACGTTATCCGAGTACGAATAGTTGGCGGAGATCACCGGCTGAGAGTATAATTCTGTTCAATTTCTCTAATTCACAGTGATTTTTTCCCTGCTTGTTACAGTTCACATGCGATGCGAAAATGGAATTTGCCAATGCGATGATTATCCTATTGATTGTTTGATCGTCTGATTGCTTTCGGACAGTTTGATTTTTTAGAACTGCGATACCTTGGTTTACTCCGTTGTTGGCTATCCTAATTTGAAGTATTCAATTGAACTCTTCAGCTCAAATTTTGCAGAACTACTCTTCAGTGGTGACAGTCCACCCGGAAGTTATTGACGGGGCGCCGGGAACATTAGTTGTCGAGTCTTTTGTTGTGGACGTGCTGGACGGGAACACAAAGGACGAGACGTGTTACTTTGTCAAGGCATTGATACGATGCAATCTCAAATCTTTAGGCCACGTTTCAGAGAGGATGGCCGTGCAGGGCCTATCGGATCCCATCAATCAATAGCCGCCGCAAGGCAGATGATGCAGCAGCCAGTGGCTGCCGTTTTTATACGTCCCGGTCCAGACCTTCTTGAGTAGACGCCAATTTTCAATTTCAAAGAGGGACCTTTGGGATTTCTCAGATGTTTATCTACTCAACATCAGCCTAGATTCTCCGTTTTCGGTGAAGGACGATGAACGGTATTCTTCTGATGTGTTGTTTAATAGCAACTATGTAGTTGTTTAATATACATGTACGAGAAGAAACTTAGAGCAAATCTTCATGTTTTGTATTGTAAATATGTACTTTTAATGAACCTTGGTATATTGAAAATCTACCCGCTCGTCTATATGAAAAATTCATAATTTTGTTCTATCACTTCTGTCGCGCGGTCAAGTTCCTTCAACGTTGCACTATTACCGGCAAAGCCAATGTTGCTCATTATGATACATACTCGGGTTGATTTTTGTAGCGTTTTCTGTGTTTGTAGGGAAGAGCGAAGATGCACTCTCGATGGTAAAGAAATTTCTAATTATAAGAATAACATTAAAATGATGTTTCGGTTCGGTTATAAGATCAGTTTTTAAACGGTAGAGTTGAATTGATCTAGACATAAAAATTAGTATCAATTCGAATGAGTCAATTCAACCCAAACCGGTGCTATTTAGTAGAGGTGAAATCAGTCCGGTTCGATTCTACTTTCAATTGAAATTGAATCCGAACTGATTGACCTTTAGCATCGAACCTGAACCGGACCGATATTTTTGGTTTGTTTGATTCGATTTCAGTTTAATTTTGATTTTTTATTTTTTCCATTTAAATTTAGTTTTGTTCGTTTTAGCTCTAAAATTTGTAATTTTCAATATAAAATATGAAAAATTATATAAATATTATAAATTTTGTTCGGTCTTAATCAAGTTTTCAAAGAAATATCAAGAGCTGTACTAATTTTGGTTCGGTTTGGTTTAGAAATCGATTTTCTCAAAATCGAAGCTGAATCGATTTCCAACTATGCTAATGCTATCCCTAGATGCTCGATCGCAATTTTTATTTTTTGTAATTTTGATTCCCAATTGAAAGTTTAGTAAGATTTGAATGGGTTGAAGTAGACAATGTATCCTCCAACGGTCAAAAATTGAAACAAAAAGACGAGCGGGAAATTAGTGAACTGGGGAGGAACTTGAAGGAGAATTGAAAGAGGTTTCCTTCGATTTGGAGTCTTCCAGTCTGAGTCAATGGCGAGATCCAAACATCCTGTCTCCAAGAAACGAGCCCGTCCTACTTCTGGTAATTCTCTGTTTTTTTCTTCTTTTTTTTTTGGGTTCACTCCATTCATGCTCGTAGTATCTTCTTCCTTATTTTTGCAGAAAAACCCTAAATTTCTCTTGTTTTCCCTTTTTTAGAACAGGCATCGCCTTCCTCAGCTGGACCGCGATCGGTATCTCTTTTTCTTCTTCGAACCTTTCTTTTCAGTGCTTTTCTTTTTCATGGGTTTTCTGTCTGATTACTTAGAAAAGATTTCGGCTGTTTGGAGTTTCAGAGCAGTGGGTCGTTGCCTCTTTTATTGGTTTTAGGGTTAGGTAGGAGCGGAATATTGTTTTTTAACTTTTTCAGATTGAATAAGGTGGAACCATGTGAAGCTGGAAATGTTATTTTTTCATTGCCTCCATGTTTAGTAGCAGAATGAAACAGATTCTTCGTGTTGTTTTTGTCAATTTTATTGTCAGTAAATGACATCAAGAGAATGAAAGCTGAGAATTGGAATTGGTAATGCATGTATTGGATTTTAGTATGAGTATGGAATTGGAGTTTAGGCTTAGAAATTTAATCGTTTGTCTTGAACTAGTTATTTCGTTTAGAGTGTTTATGTATTTTCATCTCTGCAAAGATCTTGTGTTTCAATCTCATTGACTGTTATAGTTCTATTTACAGTTCATCGACCTGACCTAAAAAATTTGACTATTCTCGTGTTCTTTTTGTTTCAATAAAATAGGAGTCATCAAGTGGACGAACAACAAGGCAGAGGGAAGCTTCGCAGAGTATGTTTCAAAATGTCTAGTAATTTACTTACTTTTTTTTTAAGAGTTTTTGTGATGTTATGTTTATGGTTCTTCAAATGATTATGTTATTTCTTTGAGATAGCTCCGGGCTCAACAATCAAGAGAAAGAAGCATCGCTTCAAGCCCGGGACAGTTGCTTTGCGAGAGATTCGCCATTTGCAGAAGACTTGGTATCATCTAATTCCAGCTGCAGCATTCATCAGAGCTGTAAGTTCTTAAAATTCACCTTCAAACTCGTGAATGTCAAAAACCCAAAACAAGTGTGATTCACTTTGTCCTGCTGTGTTCATGTCTCCGTGACATGATAGTGATAAGGGATATGATCAACTAAGAGAAATTAGCTTTGGACATTATATTTACCTTATTACTTAGGAAATTAATTGAGAAATTCAGGTTATGAACGGACAATACAAATGAGAATGCATTTTATTTACCTTTTTTTTGGCCTTGAGTCATTTACTGCGAGTATACAAGCAATTATGTTGTCGTCAATTAACTACAACATCTTTTTTCTGGTGAAAATTGATTTCACGATGCTAAGAAAGCTTGTCAATTTGTTGAAGGTAAAAGAAATTAGCAACCAATTGGCACCACAGATTACTCGTTGGCAAGCCGAAGCTTTAGTAGCAATCCAGGAGGTGTGCTTTTTTTCTTTTTATCTGTTATTGAGGGCTATGCTTAAATGTTTTCATTTCAACATTCTCTTCGGAATCAAAATAAGCATACAACCTTGGTGGTTTAATGATCTAAGATTTTTTACAGACCTTGGGTTCCAGTCTCACCACATCCACTTTGAAAACAACTCAATAAGATTATATTCCAGTAATCAAAGAATATGTTTGTATCAAGTGAGATTCAAAACTAGTGCAATATATTGTCTACTTAAAAAAATAGGAAAAAGTACAAAAAACCTTTAAAATATGAGGATAGTGAGAAACTAATTCTTAAATTATCATCCGTTAACAAACTAATAATTCTCGTCTACTTTACTGTTAAAATCATTTCCGGACGCTCTCATGGAACTTCTGTTGTTCGATCTGAGAGCTCGCTTTTCCATCTGAGAGCTCACTCTTAATATATATTTTTACTATTTCACTTTCGGGCACACATAAATGATTCTAGCAGAGAAGTAAATGATAGTTGTTGGTTTGTTAACGAAAGATAGTAGTTAAGGGTCAACTTGTCACTATCCTATAATTTAAAAGTTTTTTTTTTTTAAGTTTTCCCAATAAAAAAATTAAAGTATAATTTGTTAGTTTACTATGTTATTATGTTTAATAGAATCATGGATGTTGTCTTGTTTTTTTCAATTTTCTTCTTTTTATTTTATTTTTTTATTATAAGCTTTTTTATTCATTGATGACATATTTCAACTGAGTTGTGCATATATAGGCAGCGGAGGAATTTTTGGTTCATTTATTTCAAGACTCTATGCTTTGTGCGATTCACGCGAAGCGTGTTACTCTCAGTAAGTTAAATCTCGAGATGTTTCTATTTTTCTCAAAACTGCCTATCTTTTTATATTAAGAATTATAATACAAGAAATTAATTATTGAAATGGGAAGCAAAATCATCAAATATTTGATTAGGAACTTGACTTGTATGTTGTCAATTCATGAAAGTACTTCACACCTATGTCTGGTTGCATTTCGACCAGGAAATTCCCCCATTTTTCTTGTTCTTTCTTGTTTATAATCATAGTACTAAGAACTGGTATGTAACCTAGGATATGTTTCATAAGACTAGATGAATCTCTGTTTGTCTGGATAGAGTGCTTTTATAGCGTCATCATGTGGATTCTACTTTGAACCTGTTTTGTTCTTTGTGATCAGTGAAAAAGGATTTCGAGTTGGCGCGAAGGATCGGCGGGCAAGGCAGGCCCTGGTAACCACATTCCCAAAACCATTACTGTTTAGTGTTTATATAGTCTTAGATTTAGAACAGGAACTATGTTGTTCCATTAAGAATTAGAATGTTTGGTGGTAGTGATGGATGGCTTTATGATACGAATATGAGCAAACAAAAATCAGTTCCCTTTTTTTCATTCTGGATACACACACACCCGTGATACCTTGAATTAATTAATTATCTCGAACAAAAATTTCAATAATTTGGTGACACCCGTGATACCTTGAATTAATTAATTATCTCGAATAAAAATTTCAATAATTTGGTGTTTTGTGTAGATTATTATTTTTTAGTGTCATAGTGAGATAAAGAATTAAGAAGTTAGTAGGAGATAGTGGAAGTTAATAAATAACGTAGTTGTAATTGGATCTTATAAATAAGCGATAGAAATAGAAAAAAGGGGAGAAAAATTGTACGTGTAATAAGAGAAATTTTAAACCGAGTCGGTCTAAGAGGAGATTGCTTGGAATCTCGAAGTTCTAATGCGTTTGTAATTCGATGTTATTCTGAATAGGTACTTGGACAATGATTTAAGAATATTTCAACTCATAAATTTATCTAAATATGAAATGAGAGTTTAAAAATTGCTTCTTATCAATCAACGATTAGGCCAAGTTTTTTAAGTTTATTAGAAAACTAAAAAAAAAATAAACATAAAAGAGAAAGCGAATTGTACCGAACAACACGAAATTTGATTTGGCTCGATTCGATTAAGTATTTTTTTCAAAATTTATAGGTTCAAATTAGGTTCGATTGACAGGTTAAAATCAGTTTGAGTCCGATTGTACTGTGTTATAATAGCTGAATTTTAGATTAAAATGTTCAAAACAAAGAATGGCCGTTGAGTTGTGTCCCGATACAAACAAAAAAACAACCAGTATCGGTTTGGTTCCGTCTGCTTGTTTGGTCTATTTTCGCCAACTCGACAAGGAAAATGGACTTTTCTATATTTGAAAACATGCAGAGGACTGTCCTATTTTCTCTTGATCTACAACAATTGACCCATTCTTGTAGGTCTATCTTTTTTAAAAAAACGTTACTTAAAAAAAAAAAAAAAAAAACTGAAAATATAACTATATATAATATTTTATGTTGGCAGTACATTATTTCTTTACTCATTTGGATAAAGAGAAAATATAATTACCAGGCTAATTAATATACTTAATCGATGTCATTTTAGCCCTGTCGGAGTCTGGAATCTGAACCGACCGAGATAAGAGAGTGGCCGCCCACCCATAACTCTCAATGACGCCATGGAATGACATCATGAACTGAGGAAATTCTATAAAGGTGGGCCAGCAACTCTGTTTTCAATCATTACTCTAAGACAAAAACCAGTAAATTCAGTCAGATTTTTGGGTTTCCACGAATCTTCGACCTCCGTTCGTCGTTGGTGGAGATTGGACAGCCAGTAGCCATCATCTAGAGGAGAGGGTTGGAAATGGTCTGCATTCAAGGCCTTCCCCTGATTCATCAGTTGCCATCATCATCTTTTTTTCTCTCTCTTCCTCCTTTTCCCCACTTCCACTCACTTCCCAGATAAAGAAATTTGACGCCCATTAAAAAACAATTTGAATTTTCAAATCGTACTACTCGTTCTTCTTTGCTTGCCCATTTTCCATTTCAGTTTCTGTCCTCGTTCCCTTCATCTTCTTCTTCTTCTTCTTCTTCTAACGTATAAATGCACCAGACGAACACCTTTCTCTCTCAACCCATCTAATCTCAAATCTCAGTTTCTCTTTCTACTTTCATGCCCAGGCAGCATCGTTCTGCCAGTACAACATCGCCGAATCGGGTGTTTTGGGATTGTCTTTTTGGGTCACTGAAATGGAGCAGAAGAGATTGATGAACGAGTTGATGCAAGGGAAGAAGCTGGCAAAGCAGCTTACCAATCATTTCCAGTCTTGTTCATCCAGCGAAACCCGTCTGTTCTTGATTGAAAAGATTCTCTCCTCCTACGAAAAATCACTTTCCATGCTCAAATTGGGAGCTTCTGACGACGACATTAATCGCCATTTTCACAGCAGCAACAGCCCCGGCAGTGACGGCTCTCTACCCGACAGCAAGAACCGCCGCAGACAAATAAAAAAAAGGTCGGTTTTTGTCTTGTTTGGTTCATGATTTGAAGTGATTGGATCTGGGGATTTGAAAGCTTGAATCATTTGTTTATCAGAAAGACACTACCAAGGTGGACCGAGCGAGTGAAAGTTTGCTCAGGGACCGAAGGGGCTCTGAACGACGGTCATAGCTGGAGAAAATATGGCCAAAAAGACATTCTTGGAGCTAATTTCCCAAGGTGAGATAACAGTAATGCAGCCATTTCTCTGTTTTGAGGAAAATAAGGAACGGAGTTTTCATATGCTTTGTCTTTGCAGATGCTATTACAGATGTACTCATCGCCATGAGAGAGGTTGCTGGGCTACAAAGCAAGTTCAAAGATCAGATCAGGACCAAACAATATTTGAAATCACTTATAATGGAAGACACACTTGTACCCAGGTTTCTCAATCAGTAACTCAAGTTCCAGAAACTCCCAAAAAACCGGACGGGGAGTTCTTCAATTTCGGAGGCGATTTTGAGGTTAAAACTGGGGGATTAGAGATTGGAGAAGGTGAGATTTTCCCATCAATTTGCTCATCAAATGGGTCTACAATTGCAGAAGAAAACATTTTGACAGATTTACTGATTGAAAACAACTTCTCTCTTTGCCTATCACCACCTCGTCCTTCATCAGAATCTTACCATTTTCCGGCTTCCCAAATGAGCAGCTTCCGATCACCACCCTACAATGTGCATACTCCAGAATCCAATCTCGGCGACATAATCTCAGCTCCACTTTCAGTATCCAATTCCCCTTTCGACGATTTTGATTTTGATTTCGACTCGAATTTCCCCGACGAAGACCCAAATTCGTACGATTCAAAACCCATTTTGTTCTACTAATAAAGATCGGAAGAGAAGTTTTGTTTCTCTTTTCCTAGCTTTACAGAATCTGTATCAAAAGGAAATAATAGTCTTCTTCAAATCCTATGAATTATAGCATTTTAATGGAACATGCCGACAATTCTAGAGAAAATTGAAGGCTGTTTTATTGAATCTGATTGGTCACACTAACACAGATCACAAGGAAAGGCAGGAGAGCATATAAACATGGTTGATTACAGGCTAGACTATCATCTTCCTGGCCTTGCACACCTTCAAGCAATCATCTAAGATCATTTTGCCGTCGTATTTGTAAATAAATCCCATGTCTCGAAGCTTTCTGGAGCTCCATTTGATGTCCCTCTCTTGAACATCAGCATCCCTGAGATCGATAAGAAAACACTCGGATGTAAAATCTATTTTCGAGAATTTGCAGAGAATTTCTCGTAATCTCACCTGTGTTTCAATTCGATTTCTGGGTATTTCTGCAGAATGTAATGACCAATTTCTGCAGTTGAAATGTACGAGCTTGCACATAAGAATCTGCCATTGATGGAAGGTTGGTCCATGCAGAAAAGCAGAGCAGTACAGACGTCTTCGATGTGTACAAGAGGAACTTTGCCGTCCACTTCCTCCATAAATCTCAGAGAATTGTAATGAATTTGAGAGTCCAGAAATTGTGCCAGAGTAACTGCGGTGGACAAGGGATGTTGAGAGTTAAGAGTATCCCCTACGACCAACCCAATCACCAGACTGACTACTTCCATTCCGCCATTGGAGGAACTTGTTGCAAAGCTTAGCACCTCTCTCTCTGTTAGCGTCTTTGAATCCATGTAGTCCTGCAACCAAGCATTCTCGTTTGTTTTGAGCATCTGGAGTTCAGATTTTGATTGATTTGTGCACTGTGAACTCAGATGGAACGTGAAAATCTCTGTATTACAAGTTTTTATCAAAGTATCAAGTTTCCCCCATCTTAAATGTAAAAACATTAATCCTTAAATGTCCCAGGATCAGGGTAAAAAAGTATCAAGTTTCCCCAATCTTGTCTCATTTATTTCTTCTTGGATTTTGTTTTTAATCAAACTTTTTAACCCACGCAAAACAAAATCCTTGTAAATAGGGATACAGTATAATCAGATGTATTTATCCACAGTTGGATTATTTTTCTTCTTTATTTATATTTAGGTTTTTTTTTTTTTTTTTTTTTTAAAATTTAAACCATTAATTATAAATATTCGGTTTAAACTTCAAAATTTTGAAAATAAGTAAAATAAATTTTTCTGGACAGGCCAGTCACTATTATATTTATTTAAAAATTTTAGAACATATTTACGGCACTATAAAAAATTAATCTATAAATTTTTATAAAAATTAAATTATTATAATCTAATATCCTGCAGAAAAGTGTAGGTTTAAACCGATGAATGATAAATTAGAGTGACCGTCTGGTCTGTACATGAACAGTAATCAGACGGTAGACGGGAGGTTTGAACCGATAGTAAATTTTCAGATATTTTTAAAAAAAAAAAAAACCAATAGATTAGGATTTAAATTTTAAAAAAAATCGTTTATATTTCAAACGCTTAACAATTTGTGTGGATCTAAAATTTCTCCATTGCAGATGGTTACCTTGAGAAACTGGTTGCAGAAAGGAAATGCAACATTAAGAGGAGTCCAGCAAGCTTCATCCATGGCGTCCTTGAAACCACTTCCATCTTCCTTCATCGGCGAAGCAGCGACCACTGACGCAGTGTAGATTAATCGCCTCACATCGCCTGATCGAACGCAGGACGAGCCGATGCTTTTCGCCGCAGCAACGGTGGCCTCAGTCGTGTTCTTGAACTGTTTAATCCATTGCCAACAGAGATTTCAAATGACAAAACTAAGAAATTCGAGCAAAAAATTAGATGGACAGGAAGAAGAAACTCGCCTGAGCTCCTTGAGTGTGTAACAATGGCGTCGCAACGTTGAAGACAAAGTCACATCCTTTAATTGCATCGTCGAAGCTTTCTGGATCGTAAATATCAGCTTTAAACAACACTAACCCAGTTTCTGCATTGGGAAAACTCTTCAGAAACTCAACTTTCGATCGATCATCTGCAAAACCCAACGTAAAAAACATGAAAAACATCGATCTGGGAAAAACCCAGATGACAAATCGAGAATCAGAACAGACCCAGATCTCTCAGAGTAGCATGAACAGTATGGCCTTCCTCCAAAAGCTTCTTCACGAGCCAAGAGCCGATAAAACCTGCTCCTCCTGTCACGCATACTTTTGTTCCAGTTTTCTTCTCCATTTTTTTCCCTCGGCTCGTCGTCATCAACCTCAAACCAACTTCAGTCTGTCAAAGAGAAAACAAAAACCACAAAAGAAAAAATATCTTCCTAGACTTGACTATGAAGAGGCTGCTTCTTAGAACAAAACAAAAATGGCAATCTGAAATGGTCAGCCTATCAGAAAAAGATCAAATTTATGCTAATTTAATTGTTTGGGCAATCCGCCAGCCACATACCAGATTTAACTAATCACCTTAGTTGTCATTTTATTCGACAAGAAGTTCAAAATAATGTACCACGAGTAGCTCACGTCTCCTACAATGACCTGTGCGTTGTGTGTGCTGAGTCAGAGTGTGGGCATGGCATATATATTGGAAATTTAGGTTATAGTGATATAAAGTGTTTTTTTTATCATATTTTAGTTATCCGTTTTGCAACGAGAGAGGTAAAATGAAACACAGAAGGTTCTGCCATAGGCACGAAAGATTAGGGCTTGGCGATTCTCTCGTTGTTTTTGGGTTCTCTAAAAGATCAGAGTAAGGTTTCTTTGGCTTCTGATTGGTAACTTTGTGGCTTTGATTTTCCATTGGTGCTCTGGCGATAATTTATTGTTCTGGAGTAACAAGAGAAGATAGACACTGTTGGATCCGTGGATATAGGATTAATTTCGAACCAGGTTAAAATATTGTGTTGATCTCTCATTTAATTTTCTTATTGGATACTGGTTCGATTGTGTCGTGTTCGTCTCCATGCTCCCCATTTCATAAACATCCAAGGTCAAGGATATCTCTTCTAAAATATCAAGATTCTCTCTGTGAGTTTATTCTCATTTAATGTTGAATAGTGTCCATTTTTAGTTGATTTTCTTATTTGTTCAAACCACTTATGTACTTATCGTTATCAGTGGAAGCTGTAGAAGCGAAAGAAGAAGAATAAGATAGAAATGGCGGCGGAGAGAGAAGCTAGTTTGAATTGATTTTTCTATATATTATCTCCTTGGAAAGAATAGTTCCTACATTTTATAAGAAAATGATGATTTGATAAGACACAGAACTCCGTTGCAAACTAACGAAACTATAACTGAATAGTATAAGTGTAAGCACCTATGCTAACATCCCCCTTCAAGATTAAACTTGCAAGCTCAAGATATTGGATAAGAAAAGAGAGAACGTCGTTGGCAGAAAGGGTTTAGCGAGTGCATCCGTAAGTTGGTTTTCTGAAAAGGTAAATTTGACTAACAATATCTTTTTAAGTATTTGTTTCCGAACAAAGTGAAAATTAATTTCCACATATTTGGATTTAGAATGTAAAATTGGATTGATGGCAAGATAAGTATCACTTAAGTTATCATAGAGAATTAAAAATACTGTGGTAGAGATATTATCCAATTCATGTAACAATGACTGTAACCATAAAACTTCAACTGCGTCATTTGCTACGTTGTGATATTCTAATTCGGAATTCGAGCGCGAAAAACTTTTTTGCTTAGTGGAAGAATAAGAGATAAGGTTTGTGTCTAAAAAAATACAGAAACCACTAGTGCTCTTACGATCATCTGGACAGGATGCTCAGTCCGCATCCGTATTAGCTCTTTCACTTGTTGACCTAGCCCTTTCGAGTAATAAATTTGTTTATTGCCTAAAAATTTTAAAGGTCATGCATTAGAATGACTCTCGAGAGTCATACTCAGAGCAAATTTTTTTTATTAGAAGTTTTTAAGATTAGTGTGAAGGGGTATAAATGTTGTTTGCCATGGGTTTGAATGTGAACCTAATACAGGTCCATGATGGTGAAAACCATTTGGAATGCTAGGGCAGAACAGAGCATTCTGCTGAGGATTCTATGTTGGGCAAAAAAGGCGCTAAGTAACGGCGTTTGCTTGCATCTGGTTTAGCATCAGAAGCAAGACAATTGAGTTTTGTTTTTCCAGGCAGAAATAGAAAAGCCAAAAAAGGTTTTGAATTTCTTCTAGAAGAGGCTGGTCGGCACGATCGGTGATTAAAGTTACAAAAGCATTGTACTCACTACCCCAGCCGCCGAGAAAATAGATCTGGTCCTGATAGGAAACAGGTTCTCTGATAGAAATAACGTATTATGTATTGTGATAAGCTTCTGGATATAACTAGAGGCAGATATTCCATTCTTGAATAGAGAATGAAGCTTACTCCGGAGATTAGTAATTCTCACTAAGGAAGAAGAGGCAAACATCCTTGCAAGAGCTTACCAAATTTCACTGGGTGTGGTGAAGAACACAATCTGTGAGATGAGCTCTTTAGACAAGGAGGCAAATATCCAGCTTATAATGAGCTAATTATATCGCTGTCATACAGTGAACTCTGGATTGATTTGAGAAGAGAGGGAGTCTAAAAATTATGGAGGCGATGGACAAGAGCCGTCCAAAAAGTTATCGATGTTGTTTGCAATAACAACGTTAAGGAATTGAGCCTTCCATACAGAGTAATTTGTGTGGTCTTGTGTCAAGACCCGTCATTCAGATACATGTTATCTTCGAAACAGTTTATAATTTATCAAACAGTTCATATTATCCAAAATATATTCAAATTATAACCAAATTTTTTATACAAATTTATTCACCTAAATCAGTTTATACATAATTACCAAAATACATCGAATCCGTACTAAAATATATAAGTCACTATGTGTGACTTTACAAAATGCTATACCAAAATGACCCAACTTCCAATCGAAATCCACACCAACATCTACCTCGACGATCCGCTATGCCTTTGAACCAACTCAGGTTGCCTTTGATTTACTTGAAAAATGTAAATAATTCACGTAATGAACTTTTGAGCCTAATAAATAAATCCAGCAAATAGAATACTCAAGTTAGCCCATTACATAATTGAGGACATTTCTTTTTTCTATCCAGTATAATTATTTAAATCAGTTAAAGATCAAAAAATCAATTTCTTAGACAACATATGGATGCCATCAAATATGTATATTTAAAATAAACATTTTAAATCAATTTCATATAATAAATCTAATGAAATAACCATGCATTATAAACAATCCAATGTTTTTGTTTCAAATTTCAATTCATGCTCAATCCGATGTAGAATTTAACAATCAGTAATATTTGTTAAATAATGCATTACATATATCCGCCCAACATGTATAATTATAAAACATCCCTACAGATTTCTCGATTTTCCCTGGCCGGACTATAATACACCGAGTCTGCTATTCTCGCGAGGTTGAGGAAATTTCAATTCAAGAGAGACAACTACGCATAAGACCCCTACTCTTGTCTCCATAGTTATACATGTTATGCAATCAAAATTTTCAAGTAATAACCACTTCCTTTTTCATTTAAAGATGCTTTAAAATTTTATAAAGCAAATGCAACAATCAATTAAAATCATCATATAATTCATCCATGAATTAATTGTTAGAAAAACAATTTTTCACAAAACAATCTGATTAAACACTTTCAAACAACTCTTTGAAAAAAATATAAAAGGAAACAAAAATTGAATCTCTTGCATTCTTTAAGAAACATTTTTTTTTAATAATTCAACCATTTAAATTCATTCTCCGCGTAGCTTTTTTAATCACCCATCACAGGCTATATGCCCTTTCATCACTTCAGTCACAATTTAGAGTATGCTTCCCTTAATAGAACCTTCCCCAAATTACTATCTATTAATAACTTCTAATGCAAATCAATTGCTCATAACGTTTTCATTAAATTCCACCTTCAATCCATTAGTTGCACTCAAAGATCAAAACATTTAAAAACAAAAAAACAAAACCAATCGATCACCAATTTATACTTCCATCCCAAATTCAAAACTTCTATATTAGTCATAACCAACGAAATCTGATGTATTCATAGCTTCTAATCTTTATTTAAAATCATCTAACTACATACAAATTGCCCAATTCAAACATCGATTTCTAGAACGTCATCTAATCATGTAGTAGAGATAATTAGAATACTGTACTTGCAAGATTTACTTACCGAAAATGTTGGTTCCTCCAATTCTCCACGTAATTTTCACTTTGGAGCTTGATTTTCGAACCCTAGAACTCCATTATCCAAACTTTGAAACTTTCCTTTGAAGAGAATGGAACAACCCTACTCTTTTCTCTATTTTCTCTTCTCTCACTTCTCTTTCTCCCTCCCTTTCTTTTTCTCCTTTTTGCCTCTGTTCTAGAGCTGTTTCCCCCTTCCCTCGAAAATCCTAATTTTCAGCACCCTTTGAGAATTCATCTTTCAAGTGAATTCTAGAAGGTTCATGGGTGAAATGTTCCATTTTACCCTTGTTTTTGTGAAATTACTAAATTCTCCTTTCTTTCTTAATTTATTACAATATTACCATAATTATTTTAACCTTAATCTTACTCATCTCACACTAATCCCTTAGATTAGGGTTAATTAAACCAATTTAAAAATCCTAATCCTCAAAATTTGTTTTTTTTTTTTTAAATAACACAAATTTTGATTTTATGAAGGGACAATCGATCGGTTATCCGAGTGGTCGATCGACGCTCTTAAAAATCCAATTTCCAGATTATTCTGGAATTAGCGATCGATTGGCAAAAAATGACGACTAATCGACAACCAATTTACCAGATTTCTATTAAACTTTCAAACCGGCGATTGATCAGCCAAACACGACGACCAATCGGCCCTTTTTTTTCAACTTGCAAAAATTTTCACTAAATCTTCTTTGACATTTCTTCCAACCATGGATGACCGTAATTCACCAACAAAACTCTAAAAATATTTACAATTTGATTCATTTATTTTTTTACATCAGTGTTCCAAAAATTTGAACCATTACATATAACTTTGTGGCAAGTGTTTGATTTACAAAAAAAAAAAAAAAAAAAAAAAAAGGAGGAAGAGGAGAGGAGGGAATTGTAATAACAACCATCAAAGCAAGTAAAAAAGGGTTTCGGGCTCTCTAGGCGAATATATTGAAAAGAAAAAGTATGTTTAGAGAGTAAACAATCTTACGATGATCTTACCCAACCCTTTCGGGTAATAAATAATTTAATATTATAATAGTAATAAGCATAATAATTTATTAAATACTTAAATTTCATAAATCACTTAAATACATGATATCAATTTTTTAATATTTACTTTCCACTATCAAAATCATCATGTCAAATTTGTTAAGAAGAACTAAACACCACACACTCAAATTCGTGAAATCATCTTAAAATCTAGTTTGATAAAAAAAAAATTATTGCGAGCTCAATATATAATTTCACATCGCTTTAAACAGTGAAAAATATATGATTTATTAGTAGCGTTTTCATTCGTACGTAATACAACGTGTTTTGGGTTAACTCAACAACAAATTCATCTGAGCTTCTGGTCGAAACAGACAATATTGTATTAAAAACACCAGTGACGTTACATGGATAATTTGAATTAGAAGTTGTTATTATGTGATTTTTTTATTTGTCATACAATTTCTCTGATCACTGTAAAAAATTATTATTACTTTAAATCATAATTCAATATAACATTTGAAAGGAACTTCAATTCATTCGGCCGGTCCCGAAACTAGAGCCTAATAACTAGTCTTTACACATTGAAAATCGCTCTATTAGATGGCTAAAATCAATTATCGTTAATTGCTCAATTAATCGAGCATTTTGACTCTATGATAGCATGTACATTATGATAACTATTATTGGTAAGCAACTCAAGGCTCAACTAGTCAATTTTATTCAACAAGTACACAATTACAACTGTCCCTAGAGTTCTCTCTTTCTACCTTCTTCTCGCAACTTCTTAATTTTTTTTTTTTATATTTTATTTTTGCAAACTTTTTCTGGGTTCTTTGAGCTTCAAGAAGCTAGATCGTGCCATTTCTCAAAAAGATTGGAGTCATAAATACAAAGACAACTCCCCAAAACAAATTAATATGTTAAAACGATTGTGGGCTTCGTGGCTTCTTCTTTAGTAATATTAATAATAATTAATGTCATTATTATTTAGGATTGCTTAAATATTAATCTTTGGATTAAAATTTAATTGTTTAACTTTGAGTGAATAATCAGTAATATTATCAAGCGAAGGTGCTAGTTTTGACTTGTATCTTCCCTTAATTGTTTATAATTTCTTAGAATTCTATGATATAATTTGGGTAATTTTTAACTATTGGGTCGTTAATAAACTCGTTCTTAAATTATATTTGTTAACAAATTTATTTTTAAACTATACTCTGTTAACAAAATAACCCTAAACAGGTTCCTGTTCTTGACAAGCAAGTTCCCGCTATTCAGTTTTTCGTTAACAAATTTTAAATCCGGGAACCCGCTATTGAATAGTGGATTCTTGAAATATATTTTCTTAAAACTGTGTAATATCTTTTAGCATGTTTTTTCTTGAAATTTGTGAGAAATAACAAAGGTAACTTCAATAACAATATTTACAAAACCAATGCATTTGGAAGGGCTAGAACATGCCAAGATTCTTATAATTGTTGATCAAATTGCAATAACTTGAAGTTTAGGACTAGAGCCATGTGTGATGCCCAATTCACGGACAAGACAACAAATGATAACTTATAGTTTAAGCTTAGTCCATGTGTAGCAGCTAACTTACGTACAGGTTACACTGCAAACAAAGTACATTCACCAATATAGTATTTAATAAAGTTTCATGATTTTCATCCATCACAACACGTGTGACCCAATTTTTGGCTACATTTATACAAGTTATGACTAGGTAACTATGATCATCTTAAAATTATTATTTTTTTAATCCGACAGTCAAAATGAGTATTAATTCATCTTCCACGTTCAAGAAACAAACCCTAATAACACATCTTCGTACCATTGCCTCGTACTCTTAAAATTCTAAGAAGCTCATTCTACGCGACATCTCAAAGGACTTTGTCTCTGGCAATAACTGAGATTCCAAGTGTTATTTTCTTGGATTATGTGTGCGCTACGTGGGCGATGCAGAGAAATTAGGGTTTTTAAATGAGCTAGAGAGAGAGTGGAGGCCTCGGCGGTGAGAACAAAGGCTGCCTATAAATAATTATTTTCAGTAAATGAACAGAGTAAGTTCAAGGTAAGAGACAGCCATGGGAAAGGTAGAAGCTCAAGCAGACGAGTCACCGAGTCTAGTGATTTTTCCAAATGCGGGGATGGGCCATCTAATCCCACTCGTTGAGTTGGCCAAGCGAGTCGTCAGCCTCCATAGCTTTAAAGTAATCTTCATCATCCCTACCGTCGGAAATCCTTCCAAAGCCTTTGAATCGGTCCTCCATTCTCTTCCTCCCTCTATTTCCCACATCCTTCTTCCTCCCGTTAATTGTGACGATCTACCTCAAGGAACCAAAGTAGAAACCATAATCTCTCTCACTGTCACCCGTTCTCTTCCTTCTCTCCGCCGTGCTTTCAGGTCTCTAGTTCTCCATCAACGTAAACTTGCCGGCTTAGTCGTCGATATTTTCGCCACTGATGCTATCGATGTAGGGAAAGAGTTCAACATACCTTCTTATATATTCTATACGTCCAATGCGACGGCACTGTCCGTATCACTTTACCTGCCCAAGCTCGACTCGATGGTCGTAGGAGAATATCGAGACCTCTCGGAGCCTGTGGCGGTTCCGGGATGCATTCCGATTCATGGAAAGTATTTGCCCGAACCGATTCAGGATCGTAAGAACGATGCGTACAAGTGGACTCTGCATCATAAGAAGAGATATGCTTTAGCTGACGGGATTATGGTGAATTCCTTTTTAGAATTGGAGCCAAATGCCATGAAAGCTCTGCTAGTGAAGGAAGAAGGCAAGCCTCGGGTTTACCCCGTTGGACCACTGGTGAACTTGGATCCGAGTAGCGGGTCTGATGACTCAGAGTGTGTGAAGTGGTTGGATGACCAGCCGCGTGGCTCTGTTCTATTCGTATCGTTCGGAAGCGGTGGAACCCTTTCTTCGGCACAGATCAATGAGTTGGCCATGGGGTTGGAGATGAGCGAGCAAAGGTTTCTGTGGGTCGTGAGAAGTCCAAGTGACGAGGCTGCAAACGCCAGTTACTTCAGTGTCCAAAGTCAAAAAGACCCTTTTAATTTCTTGCCAGAAGGGTTCTTAGCAAGGACCAAAGAGAGGGGCAAAGTTGTCTCGTCCTGGGCGCCACAGGCTCAGATCCTCCGGCACGGCTCGGTGGGGGGGTTCTTGACCCACTGCGGGTGGAACTCGGTGCTGGAGAGCGTCGTAAACGGCGTGCCGCTCATCGCGTGGCCGCTCTTCGCCGAGCAGAAAATGAACGCGGTGATGCTAACCGAAGATATAAAGATAGCGCTGAGCGCCGGTCTGGATTCAAAATTGGTAAGCCGGGAAGAGATCAGTAAACTGGTTAAGGGTCTGCTAGACGGCGAGGAAGGGAGAAGGATTAGGATTGAAGTGAAGAGGCTAAAAGATGAAGCCGGTAGGGTTCTGAGCAAAGATGGGTCTTCGACGAAGGTACTGTCGGAGTTGGCGACAAAGTGGAAGAACCAAGTCTCTTATCAAGATCGCAAGTACTGGTCGGAAGAAGCACCGAAGAAGATCATGCATGGGGCATGCAAGGAACATCAAACTGGAAAGACCAACGTTGTTAGAATGATTTAGTTAAAATGATTGTTAAATATTAAGTTGACTGTTTGATAGCTGTTGTTTTGAATAATTTGGTAGTAGTGAATTGTCTTTTGTGTATTTGCATTCTCCATTGACGTAGCAATAAAGGAAGTTCATTCAATTACTGAGCAATCCCAAGATCTGGGGATGACAGCTACAAATTGTTCAAAGAATTGGACAGCTGGGGCAGTGGACTTCAAGGTCGCAGATGTCACTCCCGATGATATGTGCCGACTCAAATAAATAAATCTCAACGCAGATTCGGGATGCTATTCCTTAATAAATTTAGTATACCTGATTACAATTTACTTTCAATATATCGTATAGTGACATGGGTCGAGCTCAAATAAAAAAAAAATCGAACAAAGCTAAATAAATCTGTCATTGGTTCGGTTTCAAAATCGAAGGGGTTTGACCCCAAAATTGTGACCAAACTAACGATTTTTACGATTTTGTTCAAATTTGAGGTGAGCCGAATCGATGAGATTCGCCCGGCTCCGCTCAACTCGATTCTTCTTTTTGAACCGAGCTAAATTGGGTCTTTTGATTTTTAATATATGTACGTGACATTCAATATTTCATTTATAAATTAAATATTAAAATAGATAGCGAAGGTAGAGGGTATTTTGGGCAATTAAGATTTGCCGTTAACTCCGTTGATCTTCCCATCCACACTCTCTCTCCTCTTTCTCCGCCAATTCAACTTCGAAGTCAATAATCTTTAGGGAAAGAGCTTCAAAACCAACGCGATTCCCATTGAACAATGACGACTTGATAGAGCTGAAGCTGGGCTTAACCAGAATGAGGTCTTTGAGCTGCCTTAGGATTTGGGATCTCCGAACAAGAAATGCACGGACGTGAAATTGAATCGTACGAGCCGCAGAATCTTTTCAAGAGAACCAGCAGGACATCGAAAAGAAGAAGAAGAAGAATGTAAGTTACGGAGAGAAGATTCCATAGCCTCGATGCGACTGAGGAGACAGGAAATGGCGGTGTAGTGAGCTTCCTGCTCATGAAATCGCTGTTGCTTTCCACACAGATGTTGCTGCTCCAGAGTTCGGTGATGAGATTAATGGTCCTGAGCGCATTGTGGCCTGTGGGGTTGGGGAAGAAAGAAAACCCCCAGAATCCACACCATGCATGAGTCATTGTTAAGATAGTGCGGAACTTAACTATGGGCCTTTCTGACCCAAAGTGAGCCGGGTTTACTAGAAAAGCCCATGAAGGAGAGGATAAAGAAGAGTCCGAATTCAGTGGTGTTCGGACGGAAGACCAGAACGCGAAGAGGAAAGTGGAAGAAGAAAGAGAGTAGGTCTACGAGGAGGAGAAGAAGATGATCCACAGAAAATGGAGTCTCCTAACTGGCCCGGTTGCAATTTTAGGAGGCATAGTTGCCTCTTTGGTTGTTGCTAACTTCATCTTCGTTAAAGAAGTAAATGTTACTCTCTTCTTTACGTTTTTGTTTCTTTGAAATACTTCCCTTCAATTGTGTTGTTCTTTGTTATGTTTCTAATTAGTATTTTATGATTTGGTTCTTGATAATTAGATTCGGAGTGAATAATTCATCCAGCTTTGATATTTAAGGCCATTGATTTGAGAGTTTTTAGGGTTAGGGATAATTTTACATATCTATGTGAATTTTTTGTTGCTTTGGTCTGGAAAGGGTTAAATTTTCTGGTCCATATTCAAATCGTTCAATTTTCTGGAATAGTTGTGCATGAGATTATCTAGTTAAGCCACATTACTCAAAGCGACTGGTAACTTATTTGCGAAGAACAGCTTTGCGTTTTACTGAGAGCTCATTTTATGATTAATGATTTTAGCATAATTGCCTGGTTTTATCACTTTTTGATATGATGCTTGACTTTCACGTAGTTGCAACATGTTCTTCTCAAAATGGGATTTAGTTTAGTTGTCAACTGCTTAAGATCATATTTTGCTTCCAGTTTCCATTGTGCTGGCTATCAAGATCCCTTATAGGGTCATTACCTCCTTTATGTATTCAGAATGTGTTTGACACAAGATGCATACGAGAAGCATCTTTGTATTTTTTGTAGCTGTCATACGGTGTTTAATGACCTGTCCTTTCTGGTGGAAGATTATTCTTGCATTATACGTATCGTATCTGAGATTGGGTTTTGTATGTATGGGAACTACTCCTGACTTTGGTTTCAATCTGCATGACTAATTTTTATCTGATTATGTATGGCATCTTCAGAAGGTATAAAAACTCAGTACTTGGTCATTTCGTGAAGAACTAAAATGGAGAAATCCGAATGCATTCCATGAGGCAGTGAGGGTGTTTATTACTTTTATCATTCATTGTCTTCTTACTGCTTGGGTACTGGTGTATGCTTATGTTTTGCAGAATGGTGAACTTGGTCAGCTTATCCATCCTTTCATTGAAATTCTATGTTATCGCCAGCTTCTTGCAAAGTTTAGCAGACTTATCAATTTCATGTTTCTGTTTTTTTTTTTTTTTGAAATATTATCAGTATGTTTATTTGATAAGCAATCTCTGCTGTTGCTACAATAATAAATTGCACTGAAAAACAATATGATTTTAGACGTAACAGAGGAAATGTTATTACAATTTGCAGGATCCTTTTCGGAAAGCCTATCAAAAGAAGCGAGCTGATCAACTGCAGAAAGCACTTGAAAGCAACTGAAATTTGTAAGAGAGCATGCAACTTTTAAAGCTTCAATTTTTGTGACTTTTTTTTTTCTGGTGGATTCTTCTTTCAATAACAACAAGATTGTGAATCAACTACTTATGTATCTTGTCTATCCATAATAACTCGGAATACCTTCGATTTTGCCACCATCGTTGTCTATTGTTACTGAACCAAGCTAATAAACATTGTTATTAGAATCAGTGGTTTTAATTAAGCTGGTCACTGCATCTGTGCTCGAATCATTGGCAGTAGTAGAGCTCAAAAAAATAAGGTGATAAGCCAGATGTCATTTGCTGATACATCATACTCTCAGCCATTTTTCAGGTACTAAGAGGTGTGTACAACTCTATTTAACAGGAAAAATATGACAAGAATCTTGTGATCTCTTATTTGTAATACAGAATTTTGTTGTCTTTCAAGCTAAAACATTTGCTTCTCCAAATAATGTGAAATGTACAATGAAAAGAAATCCACTATGTTGCTGACATAACAATTCAAGTAAATAATCACCAAAGAAAATCTCCGATGATACTTCGTGTTGGCAGCTGCTGTCTCCATCTATCCCGGCTATGTGTACTTATCAGCATTGACCAATAACTCGAAGATCAGATCGTTCCATGAGTCGATTGGCCCTGGCAAACACCAATGCAAGCAATCATTCTGAACCTTCACATTTTTACCCTCTGCAAACGGCTGATATTTCCGATAAGGTCCAGGATGACCATCGGGTCTCAACAACGAAAGGCTAGTTGTGTCGAGAAGTTTCAACTTTGCCTTATTATCCATATTTATAGCCTTCCCAAATTCTTCCATCTCGATATTTCTCATTATTGTGTCGACAACTTTTGCCTCCACTTCGCCATCTTTAAAGGGTACTGATCTATTGCAATACCCTCCACTGAACCATTCTCCGTTTTCAAAGTGATCTGGAGTTGTCGTTCTGAAGAACACGACCATATTATGTCCATTACTTGTAATGTATTTATATATTAATTCGATCGCCTTTTGATAAGCATACTCAAATCCTTTCTCTGTCAAGTTCTTTTTGTTGCAGTTATGACATCCGACGACTGTATAATTCTCATGGTATATTGCAGTTTTGAGGAACCATTGACCACCTCCAATAACCACATAATCAAAGCTCTTGAATTGAGTCGTCCAAGTTGTATCAAGCTCGTCGAGATAAAGTTGGGTTTCTGCCGATGAAACCCCATTCATGTCCTCGAAAATGACAGCTTTGACCAGAAACGGAGCCCAAATTACAGAAAGAGTGAAGTTGTGCGACGGAAAATGCCATCGTTTGGATTTGTATTCTTCATCGTGGTAGACCTCCACAGCTTGCTCCACCTGCGAGACATTTTCACTGAAATCCCATCAATTATACCATCCATGGGCCAAAATGTAATGTGCTAAAAAGAATATTCACAAATTACAGACAATATGCTAGGAAAACTGTTCGGCTGTTGAAAGGTCCTTTCAAATTCAATCCAGCATTCAATTTACACGTGGGCTTTCCAGGCTGTGGAATGAACACAAACAGTTGTCCAACAATGGTGTCTATGTCCATCCACATTTAGTATGTCTGTATTAAACGGTCAAGACAATGATTCGATTGGTTTTACATAGAACAAGGTAAAAAAAGACAATTTTAGACATCTTCTGTGCAAGAATTTCTTGTGAGTAATGAAGATTGATCATAGATTAGGCGGGTTACAAGCAGCACTAACTACACTAAAGCTATCGCTAGAGCCAGAGCACAATAATTAAACAGCCTATGCCTGTAAGTAATGTAAATCTAACCCAGAAATAGACAGCCCAACAACTCTGCCACCATATTTTAATTATGTATCAACTTTGAAAACTGAATTCAGAATGTGCAGCAAAGCCCAGTAATTCAGTCGAAAAGCCAGGAAGGAAATAAAATCTCAAGAAACTTTTGTTGTCTAGCACAGATTTCAGTCAGCAGAGAATGTATGATGAATCAACTAAGCAAACTAACCCTTCAATCTTTTGTTAATCAATTGCAAATCTGTGTGGATCAATCAATGAAGTAAATTTGTCATGATCTTATTTATAGGACATTGTTTATTTAAAGCCAAAGTGTGTCGGTTTATACGCTTTTCCGGCAAGTCGATCTTAAAAGATGATTAAAGTACCTGAGAGAGGAGGCAAAGCAAAGATTGAATGTGGTTTCGTTGAATGGAATCCCCAATGAAACCCCACGATTTGTTTCTCATTAAATCAAGAAACTTCAATGGATTAAACTTAGGAAGTTCACAGTCTCTTGGTTTCCACCTCCAATAAAGGAACTCTGAATCAGGCCGTCCATTCTTCATACAATTTTGATGAGCTTCCATCACACGGCAGCTCTCGTTTGTGTAACTTGGCCCTGATGGGTCCGGAATCCAATCTCCCAAAAACATATCACATTTTGCTGCACACACCAAAATCAAAACCACTGAATAGCTTGAATACTAGAATCGGAAAAGCTTCATAGGATAACACAAGTAAGATGTCAAACAGTGGCCAACCAGTACTTGCATTGCAAGATATAATTCAAATGACATGAAAGAAGACGAACCCGAATTATGCATTTAGAAAGTAGAATCTAAAAATCGAACTCATTGAAAACTTCAATTAGTGAGGATAACACATAAAATACAGATCATGCTTTAATCAGGCCGTCCATCGATTTGCCTCTTCCAAGTTGGGATGGTAGGAAATGACAGAAAAAATTGAAAGGAGATAGTCCTCACCATTCTGAGAGGTCTGGCTCTCATTTGCGGGAGGAGGCAAATCGCCATTATCAGGCGTTTGGATGGGAAGAGCAGGAACGGGAGAGTCAAAAATTTCATCTGCAAGAGGGGGAGTTTCCACAACCACTGAAGAAAATCTGATAGCATCAGAGAAGAAGAGACGAAAAGCGAGACCCATTAAGAGAAGTGAGACGGCAAACTTGGCAACCACATGGCTGTGTTTATGCATCGACCTCAAAGGAAACGATTCCAATCTGGTTTCCTTGGGCATCTCAGGATACGCAAAGAGAAACCCAAAGAACAAAAAAAAAAAAAAGTCAGAAAAAAATGGAAAGGGGGGGGTTTAGAGAGAGAAAATGCATTAAGCTTAGAGAGAGATGAAAGGGAGCCGACAGAGCATTGTTGAGGACCGTGATGGGGGCTTCTCAACGGTGGACGGTGAGAAGGGTGGCCTTCTCCTTCATGAAGATGACGTGTGATGATGTCATTGGTCGACACTAGTAGGCTTCTATTAAAGGCAAAGAGACAAATCAACTAATCCCCCTTTTAGCAACACTGATTATCCGTACTTAAACACCATTAAATTATTATAATTAAATATTAAGTGAGGTCCATGGGTACCTTTACAGATAACTTGTTCATTTATACGCAATTCTCTCTCTCTCTTTTTTTTTTATGGTATTAATAAAATAAAATAAAAGTAAAATTAATACGGAGAGAGAAGGATGGGACCCACAGCAATGGCACGTCAACTTCAATGAACTGGCTTCCTTTTTTCCAATGTCTCATGTCCCCCCCCTCCCCATGTTTTGCTTTCTTACCTCCCCACTTAAAAGCCAGTGGGCCCAATCCATTTTTAGATGGGCCCACTCCCTTAAAAGGCCCATTTGATTCTTTATTGAGATGGAAGATTGGCCCCACACAACTCGCCTTCACATTTGGCAAAGATTTTGCATTAAAAGGAATGAAAAATTGCGGGAGTTCATCTACTCAATCTTTGGATGAATCAAGCTTTAATTTTTTCAACTATCAACAATTTAAATTTTACCCTTCAAGTACCGTTAAATCTATCATGTGCATATCAAAATATTTTAGCTCGATTTCTAATCATTTCGACAATTTCTAATCAGATTTCGAACTTTATCGATATTTTATCTTACAATTTATAACACTGTCAATCGCAAGACAGAGTTTGAAATGGAATTACAAATCACTGAAAGTGTTGAAAATTGCGTTAAAACACGTTACTGGGTAGAAAAAATGAAATACACATTGTAGATCTACTTGACGGCAAAATCAAATTTGATGATATTTTCAATCGATTTCAAATGTCAAAGTTTAAATTACAATACATGGTTGCATTTTAATACTTGAGAGTCTCAGTCAGGTAGTACAGTCAAGACTCTAACCATCCCATGAGAGACTTCCACATGTTGATAATAATTTTAGAAATAAAAACAACAGAAACAGGATATGAAGCTGGGAAGAAGAAAAGCAGATTTACATACAAAATGGACATATTTTTACAAAATATAGATTTGACACATCTGAAATCTGATCATCATCACCTTCAACGGAGTGGATTAAGAAGCTGCTCTAGGTACTTTCATCCCAAAACCATGCTTTACCTTCTCAATTCTGCACAAAAATTAACAAATTTCAACTCAGAATTATCTTTCCGTTGCATGGTCGAAGCAAAAACTGTGCAAAACTCCAAGTTTATGCTTGAAAATCTTCTTCATATTGTTTATGAAATTCATGCAAGTTTCGGGACTTACGTCGGAGCGAGTCTGCCAAGGCCTTCCAATTCTTCACCCGTGTCCTCCTCCACGAGTCTTCCTGATATTTCAATAATATAAGATCTGTCCTTCGAAGTCGGAAGTCCCCTGCCTGAGAGTAAATCCAAATCCTTTTGATGAAGTTGTCTCCCATTTACAAAAACACCAGTGTTTCCGTTGGCACAATCCTCTGGCATTGGATAATTCAACTCCTCAATAAATGGCTGTAATATCAAATGAGCCCTTCATCAGAATGACAATTAAACTTACATCCGTCGCATATTTCATTTTTATCTTACAGGAATTATGCCAAGACACGGCCCGCCCATCACTCCCCAGAACCCTGCTCGAGCATCGTACCTGGTTTGCCGAATGATGAACCGTTAAAGTAAATGTTTATTGTAAATATCACATCACAACTACTTCGACTGGATCATGCCCTTAACTGATATTTAGAAACACAAAGTGACCACAACTACATACTTACCAATATTCGCCTGGATGGATTCGTCCAGCCAGCTTTTCAGCCTTCTTAACAATTCTTTCCGGTATATAGTGTCCGTTGACTGATACACTACTTTTTCCAAGAGCTCGATTCGATCTAAAGCTCTTCTTAATAATGTTTGCAAAGAAAGAATCACCAACCTTATTGGTTCGCGACTGATCTTTTACACTGTATGTATCTCTATATTCTTTTGCCACGGTAATAGAGTATTCATTCTTCGGCACCTCCATCTCAGTAACTGGCGACGTGTCTTTTAAAGAGTTTTGCCGTGAGGTGACCTTGTTTGATTTCACCTTTTCTTCATCCGGTCGGTTACTCTGGTTTCCTTTGGCAATCTTGTCTCCAACATGGTTATTAGATGAATGTTCAAAGTACGGTTGGAGAGGAGAACTAGCCGGAGGAGGGGGAGTGATGGTGGTGTTGGTTGGGTGGTCGAAATTTTTTGTTATTTCCACTGGACTGAACAAAACTTCTGGGCTGTTCTCTTCCTCCTCCGATACACTCAGAGATGAACAATGGAAACTCTGCAAAACATGTTTATCTGAACTTAAACTCGGGACGGTGGGCTGCAGTGCAGGGTCTTGATCTACTGATTGAAACTCATAGCCGGAGTTATCATAATCATCCAACGAGAAATTATAACTTGAATGCTTCACAGGACCAACGCTCTGTGCTGCACTCTCTCTCACAACATTCCCCCCAGTATTGTCGCCATCCAGGGGAATTTGTTTGATTTCTTTTTCAGAAAGCATAAGTTTATTATCAACAAATCCAAATTTGATTATTGTTGAACATGCTCCACAGCAAATTTTGTGTTCATTCTTCGCCATTTGCCGAACTTTTTTGGGGAGTAGCAGCAATTCAAAGCAATTATAACAAGCTACAAATGGAGACCCACCAGAAACAGGACAATAACGGCGAGCTCGACCACTGTGCAGCATCCTTCGTGGCCGACTGGTGGAAAAACCATTAATGTCAGAGCGAAGGTCACTTGACCATCGAGAATGTGGTTGTCGATCACGAAAATTTATCGGTGGAACACCAATTCTCGAATTATTAACATATCGACCATAAGGAGATTCATGTTCAGGATGGAAAGGAAAGCTGTCGATTGAAGCGTTCTGGACTCTTCTATCGTAGTATGCAGAGGCTGCTGAAACTTGCTTGTAGCTTTCGAAGCATCGATAGCAGGTGCAAGAAGGCTGGTGTAGGATTGGATTATGGTGAAATTGCACTAATGAATCCAGATTAGCATCACTGTACTGTCTAGAATGAAAAGGATGAGATTGTCTTCGGTGAGAATTCGGGAACTGATATGAGCCTTCCACATTCATTTCCTGTCCGTACGGATCCTCAAATCTCAATCTATTGTTCAGATTATGCATTGAAGAGTAATACCCTTTTGAATGTGGAGATGGAGAGCCAGATAATGGAGGACCTGCCCCCCGCTTATTGGGCATGGAGAACTGCCGTGGCACCCTATTGGACCCCGAAGTGCCGTCTCGACGCCAATTATCGTAGCCGTCGTAAGGGTTTAAAAGGTTTATAATATCAACCATTGGCACTTTGTCTTTTGTTTTATCAACCACATCAGAAGAATGCTGGCTAAATTGACCCTTTAGCTCGTCCAACTTTCTGACGAACTCTGCCCGACCTTGTTCTAGGTAGTTAATTGTATTTGCTCCATCTTTGTCGAAATGAGTTTTCAGGAGATGCTCAAAACCAGAAATGGGATCGGCTCCGTTAGACGGGCCCTCTTTCGAGTATTTTGAAGTTGAAAACCTTACGGCTTTACTGTTATTCCTTGAGTTTCTCTCTACTGTTTGCCTCCCTTCGGTTGATGAACGGGTTGGAATTCCATTTTCTCCTCTTGCTGAACTACTCAAATCATCGATATCTTTACCATCGTTAAGATTGTTCTCGTCAATGCATTTATGAGTAGCCATGTTCGATTGATTTTCCAATTTCTCGATGACTTGAACATCGTTCGTCACCGAACAAGTTGTATCTGAACCATTAAGGAGAATATTAGACTTAACCTCCGTCTCCGAATCAACTGTATCTTTCTCAATGGAAATCCCTGACTTAGAGGAAGCCCCTTCTGCCCTTTCCTCGCCTGATTTTGGCGATAAAGTTTCCCCATCTTGATCTTTTGCTGTGAAGTAAGCAAAAAAGAATTACACAATTTGAAAGAACACTAATACTCTACAGGTTACAAATCAATGCAAATTGATGTACTAAGGATGCAATAAATCCGATGGTTTCTCTAATTTGATTAACAGAACTCCTTAATTCCCATAACTTCCCGTAAATTCGCGAAACAAAAACATAAATTAGAAGTCATTCAAGACGGATTATCCCCGGTTTTTTCTCCTGCCAAAACAACACACCGACTGAGACTGAAAAAATGGAAGGAAGAATAAAGGAGTACCTCGAAGAACAGTACCACAGCCGCCACACCGATAAACAGAATAATCAGCGAGCTCAGGAAGAAGATTCTCACACTTGGGGCACCGAACCAGGCGCACTTTAGCAGAGTCCACCATTGCAAACGGGGAAAAAAAAAGCTCAAATACAGAGTGGTTTGGAGAAAACAAAGCTAGGTACGAAGGTAAACATTCAGGTTCTCAATCCAGTCGACTACCATCAAATCAGTTTCGACCAGTACGGAACCAAACGGCAGGAGAATGATTTTCAAGAGCAAAAAATAACTCAGAAAATGAAGAAGAAACTTCAAAAACGAGAAAGTTCGTTGAAGCTCTGTTAAGAGGTGGGTTGTCTGAGAAATTCCAGATTCTGGTCTCCTTTCTGGTGTTAGCTCCGCTTTGAAGCAGAGAGAGAAGCTAGAGAGAGAACAGATTTCCAACAAATAATGATGATGACAGAGGCTAATCAAAAGCACCAATCAACATGAAGCTCTTCAAATCTGCCAAAAAACAACATTTTGTAAAAAAAAAAAACATTTATTTATTTTAAATAAAAACTAATATAAAAAATAATCTTGTGATATTAAATATTTAATTCTTGCTTACCTAAAACAAATTGAGCAACCTTCTAAAAGTGACTAGGATTAGGACCCGTCATCGAGATTTAGTTCGGTTCGATTTGAACTTTCGACACACTAAATTCGACTAAAAATAGAGCATCAAAAATTGAATTTACGACGTGTTCCCAAGATAAGAGTTTATTAAATTCTTTGAAAAATAAACAAAATTAAACTAATTTTGAATTAATAAATTATTAATGCATAAAACAATATGGGCATATTTTCACTTTATTCTGTACTTTTGACCTTTATGGGTTGTCCTTATAATTTAAATTGGATTTTAAAATTTAAAAATAAAAAAAGTGGAAAAATAAAAAGAAAAAGGAATAGTTTGGAGGATGTTAAAAGAAGTGAAAGGGGAAACTTAGAAAACAAAGTATTACTCAATTTATCCCGTATTATAATCACTTATTCTTTTTCTCCGTTATTTTATATTAACCGTTTAGTTTTGTATTTTAATTTTATATCTTCACGTGACGGCACTTACGTGTCATGTGTTGATCAATGTAACAATTAAAATAAAATATTAACTGTAATAGTTTATAAATATCATGTCATGTTGTCAAATTATTTAGTAAATCTAAAATTATATTTATTCATAAATTGTGTACTTACATATATTTTTATGTTGTTATACGAATTTGAATATCACTGTGACACATGATTAGCAAGTAAATTATAACGACCTGAACATGCTCGACAACTTAACCCGTGAGGTCCACGAGTTTCAAACGTAAAAACAATTTGATATTTTATTTTTAGTTTTTTTTTAATTTATATGAGTTTTTCAAGGTTAGCAGATAACAAATGACAAGGTATTTTTCCACATGAAATATAATTCATTTGGATGATTTTATAAATTTCAATTAAGTAGAAAAATCCACGTGGACGACTAGAGTTGCAATCAGATGGTGTCAGGTAAGATTATAAAAACAGTAGGATTGACCCGATCAGCGTTGATTAGAAATACCAGGGGTTTGACTTTTGATCTTCTGATGGGACGTGAGTTGAAATCTGCGCCCTCAACTTGGGGCTTGCTTGAATATAATTAATCGAGGATGAACGTCATTCGATTTCAAATTGACTCCAAAAAAATGAAAATTTAAATATAATATTAATTAATTTTTTTTATAATTTATTGATAAATAAACCACGCATGATAATATAAAATTAGATAATACGCATAATCTAAATGTTTATTTGACTTTGAGCTTGTCAATGGAGTATGACATGGTTAACATTTAATTCTTAAATGGAAGTGGAAGCCTATAAGTCAAAAGTACACCATAAATTGAAATAGGATGTCTTGATGGTTCTTCGTTAGAAAGATATTAAAGATAGTTGGTGCTCCGTTTTTGGTTAAACAAGTATTTTGTTTCGTTGGATGTGAATTGACAGAATTATGTTTTGTCAATGGAGTGTTCAAAACGAGTGATGTTCAATTTAATTTTTAATGTTACGTCTCGATAATTAAGATAATATGTAAAAATTAAAAACAAATATCACGTCTCGAGATAAAATTATAGTGTAAAATTTGACTGTAAATATAATATTATTGGTTTAAAATTTGCGATGCATGTTAATTACCTTAGTGTCCCTGTGCACGTGCTCGTCAATTTCTGATCATGTCAGCTTGAAGATATATTTTGATCGACCTTAGACCTAAAATTTTCCATTTAAAGTGGGTCCGATTTTGAAGCTTAGTAGTGATCTATCTGTAGAGGATATTTTGGACATTTTACATGTTGTTTAGTCGATATACTATATTTCACCTAAAATTGTATACTACAACCTTTGAAAGGGCGGCATAGCTTTAAAGGAAAAGAAAAATAAAAAACACAATAATATTTGACATAAAAATTGAATCTAAAAGTTTTAGAAATTGTAAGTCATAGAATCATTACCGATGCCATACGAGGAGATCAATATTAATAATGTCACACATTCATCACAAACAAACAAATATAAGTATACCTAGTACATAAAGTATATGTTTCGTATCATGATAGAGCAATACAACTATAGATGTAACACATGGTCATTGTGCGAAGTCTATAACACATGTAAAGTCTTGTGACGCAAAAATATGCAAAGGAACGTGTATGTGCGTACAAAGATGTATAAAGATATCGTATTAATATTAGGTTAACAAAATTAAATAACATTAAGATAAAAAGGACAAAGAGGCTATTAGGGTTTTGCCGAAAAACCTTCTTCTAATTGAAAATGTTCTTCTCGAATTTTCCATAATACCAAGTTATGAATCTAGAGCATGTTTATGCGAGGATGTCCATGATATTGTACAGGAGAGTGCTACTTTGGACTAAAATGGTGCAATACCATAGATTGTATATTTATTATCCATACGTCTAATCTCTAACTAGTACAAGATTTTTGAGATAAACTTAAAAATAAAACGTGTACTAGTACGTAAGTTTGATTTTATTTACATACTTATGGCCAAATATGTGTATTATATGTTGATTTATGATCTAAACAACAACTCATTACCCACTCATGGTTATGTATAATGATGATCTTGTTGATGTAAATAATGGGGAATTCGGTACATGAAACAAGTTAACGCGCCTTGGATGAAGAAATAATGATATCATATTTACTTGTTTACCAAATTCTGGAAAGACGTATTTTTCTCCAAGAAGTAAAAATTGCAGAAATTCCAGACGTTTTCTTCTTTATCTTCTTCTTCCCCAAGAACTCGCCCACGGTAGAGAACGACCCAATGCTTTTAATGGTGGATCCAACATCGTGGCTTAACGTGTCGGTCGGAACTGAATCGAAGGAGTCATGAACTTTGGTTTTTCCGATCAACCGTCTTGATCCGCCAATGGTGGGGAGGGTCATCAGATGCCGGTCGATTACGTGATTGAGTGAGACCAACTCGTACGAGTCGTATAAAGGGCTTCCGCAGTCCCATATTTCCAACTCTCTCTCCTCACTTTCTCTCTCTAACTTCATCGATCCATTCATCTGATTCTGGGTTCTCTCCAACTGGTTGAAGGATTTATTGGTTCTAAGTTAGAAGAACTAACAAACCTACCAAACTCAGATTCCCTCCTAACCTAATCTTGATAGTTGTAGCTTTATTTTTTCGTGCTTCTCGTTCAATTTTACCTAATTTGTTCGTTTTTCTAACACATGCATGAGATTGGGTATTGTTTTGGGGGAAGATGGAGATGTTTACTTACCTTTTTAGAAGGTAGTGGGATTCAACTACATGGTGTTCCTAACAGCCAATGACTTCAACTCAACACCAACCATCAAACAACATTTGGAAATGGGCAACCTTCAATTCATTTACTTTTGGGACCTAAAATTACTAAATTCAGGGTTTAAAGATGCATTACCTTGAAAAGGAGAATAGGTAACATAATAATTATTGAACATTCGACCAGCAAAAGCTGAAACAATTTATAAATTCATGCTTCAATCCCGTTTACTATAGAAATATTGGTCAGTTAAATCTAATCATTCTCGTTATTTTCCCTGTCCAGTGTTTGCAAAGAAGGGATACCCAATTCCAGGTTGTTCAAGAATAGAGAAATACTGGCATTGAGCTGTTCAACAATTTTCCATCTTTGCTTACATCATATTCAGATTTCGCTAATACTTGATTAAGAACAACTGAAAACTTCACCTTGTATTGGTTATTTTGACATATTTCTACAAATTTTCAGAAACAAAATGCTTCATAATTTAGATGTATAAGGTCATCCGGAGTAAGATCATAAACCCTCTAAGCAAAAGGGCAGGATCTCATCTCCATTAGGATATTTTGCAACATTTTTCCAAGAAAAATAATCACAAGGTGAAGAGTTAGAACAGATGGTTGAAGAGAATGTTATCACCCAAGCACCATGATAGCTCAGAATCTCAGGCATGGCCAGATGATGTTCTCCAAGGCCTTGGACTCATGGCCATAAGTTTGCTTTCTGAATTTATTCGTAAAGTTCGACCACTGGGGCTCATTTGTGGGGGTCTTGCCAATCATCCTGTCGGGGTACCTGCATAGGAAATAGCCGATATTGGTTCAAATTGTTTATTTTTTATTTTATGAAAACATTTTTTATCAAAAGAAGAAGTCAAAGGAAGAGAACTTCATCCAAAACTATGTTCCTTTCAAGTGCTTGCTGCAATTGTTTGGCTCGCTTCTTTTGATAGGCTTTCCGAAAAGGATCCTGCATATGTAATTACATTTTCTCTGTTACATCTAAAATAATATGGTTTCTCTGTGCAATTTATGATTGTAGGAACAGCAGAGATTGCCTATCAGATAAAAATACTGATAATATTTCAGAAAAAAAATACAGAAACATGAAATTGACAAGTCTGATAAACTTTGCAAGAAGCTGGTGATAACATAGAATTTCAATGAAGTAGGATGGATAAGCTGACCAAGTTCACCATTCTGCAAAACATAAGCATACACCAGTACCCAAGCAGCGAGAAGACAATGAATGATAAAATAAAAGTTATAAACATCCTGACTGCCTTATAGAATGCATTTGAATTTCACTGTTTTAGTTCTTCACGAAATGATCAAGTACTGAGTTTTAACCTTCTGAACGAAGCCATACGTAATCAGATAAAAATTAGTCTTGCAGCTTGAAACCAAAGTCATGCGTAGATCCAATGCATACAAAACCCAATCTCAGATATGTCATGCAGAAATATTCAGTTTTTCTATAATGCACGTACAATCTTCCACCAGAGAGGACGGGTCATTAAACACCGTATGACATCTAGTACAAAAAATACAAAGATGCTTCTTCATATGCATCTTGTGTGAAGCATATTCTGGATACAGAGAGGCGGTAAGGACCGTGTAAAGGGATCCTGACCACCAGCATAATGGAAACTGGAAGCAAAATATGATCTTAAGCACTTGACAACTAAACTTAATTCCATTTTGAGAAGAACATGTTACAGCTACGTGAAGGTCTATCATCATATCAAAAAGTGATTAAAACCACACAATTATGCAAAAAATCATTGATCACAAAATGAGCTCTTAGTAAAACGCAAAGCTGTTCTTTGCAAATAAGTCACTCTGAGTAATTTGGCTTAACTGGATAATCTCGTGCAAAACTATTCCAGAAAATTGAACTATTTGCATATGGTTCAGAAAATTTAACCGATTCCGGACTGAAGCAACCAAAATTTTACATAGATACGTAAAATTATCCCTAGCCCTAAAAAACTCTCAAATCAATGGCCTTAATTATCAAATCAGGGTGAATTATTCCCTCCGAAACTAATTATCAATAACCAAATCATAAAATACTAATTAGAAACATAACAAAGAATAACACAATGGAAGGGAAGTATTTCAAGAAACAAATACGTAAAGAAGAGAGTATAACATTTACTTCTTTAACGAAGATGAAGTTAGCAACAGCCAAAGAGGCAACTATGCCTCCTAAAATTGCAACCGGGCCAGTTAGGAGACTCCATTTTCTGTGGATCATCTTCTTCTCCGCCTCTTAGACCTACTTTCTTACTCCTTTCGATTTCCTGCTTCGGGCGTTCTGATCTTTCGAAATTCGGACTCTCCCTTGTCCTCTCTTGATGGGCTTTTCTATACTTAAATGCCCTGATGTCTCAATAGTGACCCGTTGGTCAGTTTTTATTTCTCTTATTTTACTTTGATTTGTTCGTTTTCTCGTACTTACCTTTTGAAAAAGGTGCGCACGATGTTTAGAAGACCCACCCCCAGGCCCATTTCAAACGGCCCATTTAGGAACAATTTGACTAACGTGCGCACGATGCCTATATGTACCACAACTTTCCCACGCTTTGCATAGTTAACCCAAACGGCAATCGCCAATTTTCCGGGAATCATTTTCTCGCAGTCATTTCCCTCTCGCTATCCCTTTTTGAAAAAGGCCTCCGCGCCAGAGCAGGAGCAAAAGAGGAAAGGAAACTTCCGGCATTCTCCATCTGTTTTTCTTTCGATCCGTCGGTGCCCTAACTATTCTTCTTTTTCTACGGAGAACAATGCCTAGAGAGATCATTACGTTGCAGGTTGGACAATGTGGGAACCAGATCGGCATGGAGTTTTGGAAGCAGCTTTGTCTTGAACACGGAATCAATAAAGATGGCATGCTTGAAGACTTTGCTACTCAGGTTCATCACTTGCGTTTTCTATTCTCTTACTTTAAGAGTGTCAGAGTGAGAAAAAAATTGTTGTAATTTGTACTCTGTGTTTAATCTTAATTTTTTTTTTCGTTCTCTTGCTTGCTTTCTTTGAGTGTCTGAATGAGAAATTTTGTGAAGAGAAAGCTGAACTTTGTATTTACTCTTAATTTTCTTTTATTCTCTCTTTTTATGAGTGTCAGTACGAGAAATTCGGTCCCGAGAAAGGTCTAAGGAATTTAAACTTTGCATTTACTCTTAATTTTGCTTTCTGTTCATAAGACAAATATTTGTTCGCTGCTGACCTTTTTTCTAGCTTTTGTAATTAAATTTTTGGCTGTGGTAACGACCTCATGTAGATGGCCTGTGAAAAGATTTAGAAGAAGGGACGGTAGAGAGCGGGAAAGAAAGAAGAAGGGAAAAGGGAACTAGCCGTTAGTCGAAGTCTTAAATGTAGGATTATTTTATCAACACGAGTATGTTTAACATAACTTAGTTGTCGACATTGTTTGTTGGTTTGCCATTCGGTCAGCGAGTGAGTAGGAGAGCCTTTTAGCGGAAAATGATAATGGAAGAAATGGTATTGAAATTTTGATATTTGATTGATTATTCTCTCTTTCTCTCGCTTTCTCTTTATCTGTTCTTCCTTAATTTAGTTTGTACTCGAGTAGATGGAATGAATTAGTCTTATTCTATTCATTTGATTAGCTATTTTGTTAAAAATCAATTCGATTAATCTGAGCAAATAGTCACATGTTGGCAAGAGTAGTGATTGAGTTTGAACTATGTAACCTTTATATCTTTGCCCCGATTCTTCTATACTTTTACAGAGAACGAAGCCAAACTAAACCCCAAGATGATAAAAATTCTGTTATCTTTTTGGGACAACTGATATTTTAATTATTCTATACTGGTTATATGATCTAAAGAGTAAAGTTTATAGTGCATAAATCTTGGGGATCTTTCTAGTTTTCCCCGTAAATCTTGTTTTTCATAATTATAAGTTATGTGCTAATTTTCTTCTCAGGAATGAAAAATATAGCTTTCTACGGACTTAATAGTTAATTGCAAATGCTCTTTTTTTTTCCTTGCAGTTCATAATCTTTAGTCTACCTGTAAAGCTCGATGGTGTAATTTTATAGTAAAATTTTAATTGTATGCTTTTTATTTACTCTCTGCTGCTTCTTATGATAGGAACTTGAAATGATTTTAACTGTCACTAAAACCTTAAAATTCTTAACAATGCATGTAGGTTCTTTTGATAAAAATAGAAATAGCTACTGTGATAAATTTTTAGACCTGGAATCCTGCAGGGGGGTGATCGAAAAGATGTATTTTTTTATCAAGCAGATGATCAGCACTATATACCTCGAGCTTTACTTATTGATCTGGAGCCAAGAGTCATTAATGGCATTCAGAACAGTGAATATAGAAACCTATACAATCATGAGAATATTTTTGTTTCCGATCATGGAGGGGGTGCTGGAAATAACTGGGCTAGTGGATATCATCAGGTGCGCTGCTTGGTTTTCTTGTTACTTGGTTTGAAGATAACTCTTATAAATGATATGTAAATGTTCCTTTCATTAATGGATTTTTTCGATCTAATCATTTTATGGCACCTGTTTATAGTTTTCCAATTGAGTTGCGAGTGTGTACTTTTTAATTTATTTGTCTGATACATTGCGGACTTTAGGGAATCTCATTGAAAAACATGTCACTTAATCGAATTTCGTTGCTATTTTCCAATAGAATCTAATAATAATAATAATAATAATATGATGTTTGCTTTCGTTGAATTGCTTTTAAAATAACTGTCTTTGAGTCATATGTTGGTTTCTGAGACATCTTCTCACATTTTTATGGTTGTATTTTCTTAGTCGGTATTCTCTAGTGTAAGTGAAGAAGTTTGTATCTTAAGCTTTCTAGTAAGACGCCCCCTTTCATTCTCTTAGGGAGAGATGTTGCATATCATTTTAATGTCACGTCTTCCTTGTCACTTTATTGATACAAATTTAATTTTTAACAGGGAAAGGGTGTTGAAGAAGACATAATGGATATGATTGATAGAGAAGCAGATGGAAGTGATAGTCTTGAGGGTTTTGTTTTATGCCATTCTATTGCTGGAGGAACAGGCTCAGGTATTTTATTCTCTTCCATTGTTTACAAGATCTATATATATGTTTTGTTGCAAAAACAGTTTTTAACTAGTATTACAGAATAGTTTCGTTAAATTAAATCTAGATATGGAAGTGCGCTGCCTGTTGTATAATCTATCAATTAATTTTGATTTGTTTACCTTGGGAACTACACTCAAATCATGTAAATAGGGAAAGCCTTTGAGCTTTAGTTCCCCACTCAGTGGTGAGAGGGGTAAGTTGTGAGTCTTTGATATCATGACCACCAGCATTATTGTTTACTTGATCACATTTTCAGCATGTTTTTGACTTGCAGGTATGGGATCATATCTGTTAGAGACTCTTAATGATCGGTACAGCAAAAAACTGGTTCAGACATATAGTGTTTTCCCTAATCAGATGGCTACTAGTGATGTGGTGGTCCAGCCCTACAACTCTCTTTTGACGCTCAAGCGCCTAACACTCAATGCTGATTGTGTTGTGGTTCTTGATAACACTGCTCTGAGTAGAATCGCTGTAGAACGCCTCCATCTACCAAATCCAACTTTTGCACAAACAAATTCTTTAGTGTCAACTGTAATGTCAGCCAGTACAACCACTTTGAGGTATCCAGGATACATGAACAATGATTTAGTTGGTCTTCTTGCCTCGCTAATTCCCACACCAAGATGTCATTTTCTAATGACAGGATATACACCTCTTACAGTTGAACGTCAGGTACTGTTTGTGTTAAGTTTAAAGTTTTTTTTGTATTTTTTTTATAAGAGATTATATCTGGAACGCGGTAAAAGTATACCCAAGTATTTCTAATCATGACTTTTCAACTTCTTATCAGGCTAATGTAATTCGTAAAACCACCGTGCTTGATGTGATGAGAAGACTTTTGCAGGCAAGAGGCTTGGGGTTATGTTGTTTGAAACCAATTTTCACTACATTTTCTCTCATATGATCTTTTTTGGCAGACTAAGAATATTATGGTTTCCTCTTATGCCCGAACAAAAGAAGCCAGTCAAGCGAAGTACATATCAATTCTTAATATTATACAAGGTGAAGTGGATCCTACCCAGGTATGATTTAAATAAAGTCCATTGGCTACTTCATGCTCTATTTTCTATGTTAAAGAGCAGACTGAGAAATACTAATCTATAAGTAGTGGGCCTCTAAAAGTCATTAAGAAGCCATTTATGTTTTCTTTACACCTTGACGAAGTTTGTTTCATGCTTTTAATTATTAACTTTCTAGTTCTCTTGTGTTTTGCACTTGACGATTTATGCTATTTGCATAATGGCAATGGTGATCTGGGACAGTGACATATTAACTGTTCGTCCTTAGTGATTTCAACCATCATAGATCGCCTTTTGTTCCATGGACACTATTGAATGTTAATATGTTTTTTCCTCAAACATAAGTGGCGCCAGTTAGTATAAATTTGCTTGAGATAGTAGTGAAAGAACTGAAGGCACTCGAGTGGAATTCTTTGGTATAAGTGTTTACATTATTTGGTAATTAACAAACCTTTTTTCAAGTGTTAGTTTGATTATCCCTACCTCTATATCTCTTCTGGTTTCATTAATTTGTTTGCTAGTGAAAAACTACCTCTTGTCTTATTGCTCATTATCAATTTTGGGCATAAAACTATTTAATCTCCAAGTATTCTTGCTTTCTAGAGTTTGTGAATTTGAAGAATCTTTTGATTATCGTGTCTAACTTGAAATTTTTGGTGTACTATTGAAATTAAATTCCATTCTACAAAAATTAGGTTCATGAAAGTTTGCAGAGGATACGTGAAAGAAAGCTTGTGAATTTTATTGAATGGGGCCCAGCTAGCATTCAGGTTTTGTTCAACAGCAAAAGCAACAACCTATTATATCACATTTTCTTCTGTTGATTTAATTTTGATTTGTATGCTCTCGTGTTCTGGCTTGCTTTAGGTTGCTCTATCCAGAAAGTCGCCATACGTTCAAACTGCCCACAGGGTAGGATATTTTTCTTTCTGTAGGTTTATTTGTACCACAATTTTCAACTTTTGTTTATGATAATTCACTTCTTGTACTTATGAATAATGATGTACTGTTCTGTTGATTTTTCATATATTTGTAATCTCAATATGAAGATCAATAAAAATAACGAGAAAACAAATCCTATGTTTATTGGATCTTATAGGTCAGTGGTCTTATGTTAGCAAGCCATACTAGCATCCGTCATCTTTTCAGCAAATGTTTGAGCCAATATGAGAAGTTGCGAAAGAAGCAAGCTTTTCTTGACAACTATCGGAAGTTTCCTATGTTTGCTGTAAGTTATTTGTGTAGAAGCGATTCATTTTACTTTAGATTTGCTACTCTATTGCCCTAGCCTGCCCTTTTTGTTAATATACATACTTTGTTAATTGAATATCAAATAACTTCAAATTATTTGTACATAAATTATAATTTACACTATCCATGTATTAGAGCCACATGGATTGTGATTGCTTTATTACATCAGGTCTCATCTTGTAGTGATGTTGGCAGGACAATGACCTTTCAGAGTTTGATGAATCGAGGGATATAATTGAAAGTTTGGTTGACGAATACAAAGCTTGCGAGTCCCCAGATTACATCAAATGGGGAATGGAGGTGGATGACTATGTCGCATATGCTGTTATTTTAGTCTTAAGGCAGATTTACTAATAATGCGATGTTGGTGCAGGATCCCGACCGCGTTCTAACTGGTGAAGGCAATGCATCAGGGACAGTGGATCCAAATGTAGCAGTTTAATTAAACAGCTTTGATTATGGAATTGTTGGTGCAAATTTCCGGTGTGACCTTTGTATGTTCTTTCCTTGGTTTGTTCTAGTTGTTACATTACATGCGTAATTCTTTTTTATGCACGAAATTAGAATAATGGTCATTTAGTTCTAATTTTCATGGTCATAAAAGTGGGAGCTACTTGCTGAGAGTTCTTCTCTATTCTACTTTGTTTAAGTCTGTCTCTTCTGGGTTGGTGTAAGTTTCAGCAAAAAATTTCTAGTACTGATGTTAGGATCATCAGAATGAGACAGATATTTATTTGAATCATATCCCATTGTGGTTATCACTGTCATATTGAAAAAAATCATGTTATTTTTATTATCATCGTTTGTGAAGATAGATACGGTATGAGCAGTATTCTCTCGTCGGAACTTGGCTTTTGCTATTACTCTAGTCATCCTTTCATTGATTATAAAGCCGTGCGCTTCTTCATATAATGTTGCCTTTGACATCCTGCTGAAACTCGTCAATAATGACAAAAGAAAAGGTGCATCCATTTGGGTATTTCATCATTGCTATAATGTTTGTCACATTCCGCAACCTTTAGCAAGTGGGTTTCCTTTCTATGTAAATTTAAGTGGATTCCTTTATTTAGACACTTCAAAATGATACCATGATCAGTTTTTTCTTTGTTCATATTTTGATCTATTTCTTCGAATAATATAATAGTCAGCTAACTCACAATGACTCCCTCGCATGTATTAGTCTATACACATTGGAATTACAAGAATGACGCCATGTAATTTTTTGCAGGTTATGGTGGAGGTGAAAGGATTGCAAGTGAAGCTGGAGAATTGTGTTCATAGTTTCTGGACATTGAACGGTTTGTAATCTGATTTGGCTTGGATATTTCACTTCATACTACAGAATCTCTCTGTATGATTACACTTCTTACATCAGCCTGCCTTTTCCCTTTTGTTATTAATTTTTTGGGGGTCTTAATGGAAAAGGATCTGTTTAATGTGTTCGATGTTACTGTCATGTCACGTGTTTGAAACATTACCTCTGAAATGGTCTGTTTTCGTTGAGTCATGAAAATGGGTACAATTTTTTTTGTAAATTAGAGTGTGATTTTAAGTTCTCTTTATTAATGCAACTCCTTACAATCAATCATTCGTAGCTCAAATTTTATTGTATTTGGTTGCTAAATCTGGAGACTTTTTCTTTTGTTTAAAGAAACAAGTCATAATTTGTTGTAAATTTAGAGTATTGGTGGAACTTATTTCGTATGGAAATAATCATGTAAAAATGAAAGAATAATAATTTAAAATATGATGAAAAATATATAAAACTTGATTTTTCTCGGTTTACGCAAGATTAAAAGGTAAACCCCACTATCATTCTACTACTCACAGCTTTGAATCCCCTATCAGGTCGAAGCCTAAGTAAACGTTTTATCATTTCCTTGAATGTGAATCGCCCTTGATGAATAAACGAATACATGTCAATGTGTATTTTAATTTAATCGAGAGAATGTAATGCGAGAAAACAATTGACCTTTCCGTTGCTTTCTTGCTCCTGAAAGCTAAGAAGCCTTGTGGGGTTGTCAATGGAGTCTAGAAACTCTTGATCAAAGTAAATCACAGGGCTGACTGGTTTCCGGTTTCTGGTTTCCTCCATTTTTAACCATCCACAGATCCGCATGTATGCAATACGGTATAATATCAGTCTTTATAGATTATTCTGTTGGGTTGGGTGTCTGTTATGTAAGGCATACTTGACAACTTCATAGCAGGAGATAACTATACTGACAGAAGGACCAGCCCGACCTACTCGTGGGCCGATTCCAGCAAACAGTCCTTTTGCCCCTCCATCCCTGTTCCACATGGTAAGCTTTGCCATCAATAATCTCATCGAAGAACAAAATAAATCCAGCTTTTCAAGGAGATGATGAAGCTTATTAAATCATTATGATGTGATATTATTTCTTTTCTAGTGCTACGTACCTCCATATTTCAAGTAAAGTTTTCCCTGTGGTCATCTTCCATGCCCTGTTGGGATCCTTCTGAGAATACAGCCAAATAGAAAAGAGTTAATGACCACGAACAGGAAAGCAAGTAATTACTGGGAGAAGTGTCAACTTCTAAGAAAAATCATAAACCCAACAGAGCACAAACAATGAATTGTGGACTGCCTAAAATTTACCTCTATTTGTCTTCTGGTTTTAGCCACATCTAATGGACAGGTAGCAGCAGCTGCAAGACTTCCTGCAACAAAACCAGCTGCGAAATTCGCCCCGAGAACACGGGTTGCACTTGTCTCCTCACCCATGATACCGAGAATTTTTCTCCTTGTCTGGCATAAAACACTGCAGCAGTTCAGCCTTAATTGGATATTTGGTAGGACTAAGGAAAAATGGAAGCAAAATATGTTCTTTGGATGCACAGAATTCTCACCGGTTCCAGAGTTGACCAGCATATTGCAGAAAATGGAACATCACGAGCAATTTGCGCTCCAAGTCCAGTCCACAAGATACGGTAGTTTTGTACTGCTTAAATGGAGGATACTGATGTAAATGTAATAAGCATTGAACTGTGCACCAAAAAAAGATAACTATGGACCAATCTACATTTCCTTACAGTTAGCATCATATTACAACCACTTCTTTCTCGGAAAAACAGGGTCGATAGTTTAAAGCTGAAGGTGACAAGCACTAAGCATGCTTACAGTTTTGAAAAATATTTGGGCTTCTGACAGGGTTAATGACCTCAAACAACGTCTTCAGCACTCCAGGAGGCTTTAAACCGGTTTGTGCTTCTTTAAATGCCTGTAAAAGGGCAGCAACAGAACGAAAAATGAGACTCCAAATAGTAATCTTTTTCGAGATAGAAACGCGCAAGAGCACAACTTGCAGACCTGCATGCGTGTCCGTGCCAATTCAACTGGGTAACAAGAAACACAAGCTAATGAACGGGCTACTGATCCTGCAGCTAATGGAACATATGGAGTCAAATTTGGAGAATTTTTGGCTGTGAAATCTTCCATTAAATTTCGAAATATGTCATAACATGGCAAATAGATTCCCACCTGAAAGAAGCAAAATACCATGAGCAATGATACATGAAAGATATACTGACTAAATTAATTCGAGACATTGATCAGATTGCTACAAGATGGAGTAACAATGGCTATGTTATAAACTTACAGTTGGAACAGCCAGAGCTAAACTTGCAATTGTGCCTCGCCATAATCTCGCAAAGCCCTCCTGAAAAGAAAATCTGTTTGCTGAGTTCAAACCTTTGATATTAAGTTCACTCAATTGTACATAGCATGATATAAATTTATGCAAGATTAGTGTTTGATATGAACAGCTAAACTTCTTAGAAAAACTGGCTATCTTTCAGCCTCCATGCCAAAGTCCAAGCATTGACTAGCATAGCATGATTAGAGAAAATGATATAAATTACTAATTTTCTTTTACTTTTAGAGAACACTGTAATATTGTTACATCCATTATAAAGCTTTTAAGAGTCTGAGGTTTCCTCTGATTCAAGGTCATCCAAAACTAAAAAATGGCCTAATTTATGAACGACAGATTGTGAAGACTAAAGCAAAAAGAAAACAAGGAAAGTCAATCATTCAATGAAGTGGTGCATTCTTGATTCTAGAAATATACAGATAAAAGTTATATCCATAAATTATAAAATAAACGCTTTTTTAAAGCAGAGACCAGAAACTGAAAGGGGTATCTGAAGTCCTAGAAATATTGTTCAATCTAGTAACTGTTCTACAAGAAAAGATTATATAATATACACCTAGTCAATTTGACCAACCTGACGAATGATTTTATAGAAGACATCTAGAGTGCCACTATAGTGGTTGCCTGCGGCAGAACAACCAGGTCGAGCGCTGAGAACTTCTCGTGTGTTTGCGGTGGAACATCTCACATCTGGAAGCATCTAAGACATCAAAGAAAATGTCACTCCACATTTAGAAATGTGTATGGATCGAACTTCTATAACTCACTTTCAAATCCTCTATGGTTACAAAGGAGGAAGAAATGTGCATATAAATGCACATTATTTTTCATCCGTAAAAAAATAAAATAGGTATAACAGGAAAGATTATAGAAAACAATGGCATATTCAATTTTCAAATGAAGCCACGAGGTATTAGAAAAAGCAAGTCACAAATACAAAAGTAGAAATTGTTAGTCAGAAACGGACCCTAAACATACCGTATTTGTCTCAAGACACGTTGTATGGCATAGCTGCTGATATGTAACTCCGGCAGCTTGTGCTTGCAACCTTGTCTGAGAGAAGAAACAAATGCATGAAAACCCATTATATACCTTTCTAAAACCTGAACTTGAAACACAAAACAATGTGAAAAGTAGAATATACTACATAATACAGAAGCTTACAACTGCTCTTAATCATTCATGTAACAAAAGGCTTTTTTAAAAAACGTTAAAAAGGCTCTACAAGCCGACTTTTCAAGAATCACAGGACATGGTGATTATCAAAACACTTGCACAATATAGATTTTCTAAAAAAAAATCTCTTCATCAAAACTCTCTCCTTATAACTCCTGAATTTTCCATGTTGCATTCCTTGAGTTTTTTGTTTCATACTTCAATAAAAGTCAATTATTTATCGATGTCATAATGTGATTAAATATTGAACTACGTTAATTAATAATTACTACAAATCTTAGGTGGACGTATGTCTCAAAATTTTCACGCATTCAAGTACACTTTTTGATACACATCTAAACACTAAGATAATTATCCAATCAGCTACCAATGAAAACACTTTCTCCTAAAAATGTTTGACAAAAAAATTGACCTAAGACAAGTAAATGTGATGTTCTAACCAGTAGCAAGAGAAGCTGAATTCATTGCAGCGAGCCGGTGAGCCTTTTTTTTTTAGCTAAAAAAAGCTGGTTACCCTCCTAACTACTACCAGTTGCCGGACAAGAATTCTTTAGATATGAATAGAAGGAAAACCAGAGGAATCAACTCTATAAATGTCAAGCAACGTATTAAGGGGAAGAGAAAAAAAAAAGATGAGGAGGAAATGCGTACTTTTGCAACATCGAGAGGGTTAACGAGGATGGCGGAAACCACAGCAGCACCAGAAGCGGAGAGGGCTCTTTCCTTGAACCCCAAATCAACATCAGAGAGAGAAGCAGAACAGGGAGGTTGCTCTGACGAATCTACCTTGCCGTTTTTTATCATCGTCTCCGACAAAGAGAAAGCGTGACGTTACAGTCGAAATGAACACCGAAGACCGCTGCGTTTCTCCAAGAAGGTAAACTATGTGGTGAGCTCAGCACTCTCGTCTCCCTCTCCGAAACTCCTAATGCAGCCTAATCCAATTCTTTGAGAATCAAAAAACGTGGAAATGAAACAATAAAAAATTCGTAAAGAAAAATTCTTACCAAACTTCGTACATTTGTCTTCCTCCTCGTTCAGATCAGTGAATGGTTGACAACGCGAAAGAGTTCCCCAGAGATTTGAACGACAACACTCGTCTGCGGGTGGGGAGAGAGAGAGAGAGAGAGAGAGAGAGAGAGAGAGAGAGAGATTCGTGGCGTGAAGCAAAGGGCGCCAAACACTTGGTTATGATGTGAAAAGCTCTTCATTCCAATTCTTCCTTCATCTTCTTCATCTAGATTTAGGGCTTGGGCTCACAGTAGGCCTAGCCTCGGCCTTATTCACTTTTTTTACGAATAAAAATGCAATTTACAACTAATACCCTAATTTCCCTCTCTTTCTCTCTCCTTTCCTCGCTCTCTTTCACTCTCTTCCCGAACTCAAATTTGGAATCTCTCTTGGTTTTTCATTTTCTGTATTTTGTTTATCTTCTCCTCTCTATCTTGATTCTCGTACTTGCCCCAGAATTTCTTTATAAATAACGCGTTTCTTTTCCAATTTTCTTCCACTCTCTTAATTCTCTGATTTTCTCTATGATTTTCTATTTCAATGGAGGATCTTGTTTCGCTGTTTCAATGGAAGATCCTCCATTGAAATAGAAAATCTGAGAATTAGGAGAGTGGAAGAAAATTGGAAAAGAAACGGTTTACTTATAAACAAACTCTGGGACAAGCAGGAGAATCGAGAGAGAGAAAAGAAGATAAACAAATACACAAAATAAAAAGCCATATTTGAGTTCGGCAAGAGAGTGAAAGACAGCGAGGGCGAGGGAAGGAGAGAGAAAGATAGAGGAAAATTGCTCGGGCATATCGGGGTAGAAAAATATCATACTTGATAAAAACACGTCATTTTAATTGAAAATGACACGATAGATAGTGAATTATCCATTATCAATATATTAAGATTGTTTTTGGCATTGTCTGAGTTTATGATGTAAATTGTTATTTTTTACCATGATGTGGAGGTCAAATTGTACTTTACTCAAATAAATTTGAATATTTGACCTACAGTATGTTTACTATGTTCTCGTTTAATCTGCTAAATTTCTTACGTAAATTACACATATTGATCTCTTTTTTTTAATTTTAATTCTTGCAATTTCATATATTTTGCTTCTATCCAACATCTTATTGAGTTTTTCTTTTTTTTTTTTTTTTTTTTTTTGTAAAAAACCGTTCCACGGTGATGAAGTCTCGTCTTGTGTTAACCGAAGTTATAATAGTCAGATTAAATCTAGAATACGCTCGAACATCTCGAAATGATCTTTCAATTTTATGAGAACAAATAATTTTTTGTTAGGCTAAAAACGTGACACATAAAAAAAAGTTTGTTACGTGCAAACAATAGATTTAGATATCATCATTCATTGAATAACACGTCAACCGATCTAATTAATCTTCTAATTGAAAGACGACCAAATTGCTTCCAGAATTTTAAAAACTAAAATTAAACTATCGATTGTAGAATCAAATTGAATCAACTTGACTTATCAATTTTGCTCAGTTCGATTTAAGCTTAGTTTCTATTAATGGTTTCTTTATTAAAAGACTCGAACGAGGTCGATTTAATCTCGGTTTTTGGTAGGTTTTGATTTTTGTAGTTTTTTTTTTTTTTAATAATTTTTTTAAAAATTAAAATAAATTGTCTAACCATTCACATGTCATCATTACTCTTACATAAAATGTTATAATAATTCACTGCGGCGGGACGCGGCGGAAGGGTGGTGGAGGGTTTGACTGCAGAAGCTGGATGGTTCGACGCAAATCTCCATTTTCCCAATCCATTCCTCACCCGGCTTCAAAGAAATTCGGTTCTCAATCGCCGCAGCATCGACGCACACCATCCGCATGTACTCCTCGTCTCCTAAATCCGCCATTAATTTCGCTTTCTTCTCCCACGGATTCCAAACCACTGCGCAGTACCAACACAAACACGATCAGTCTTCTTCTTCATCTAATTCCATATTTTTCAATGAATAATTGTAGGCTGCTTACCTACGTCAGGTAGTCCCTCCTTTCTTATCACATACGTTCGCTTCTTTTCATGATCCAACACTGCAACTACGTTCGGAGAACTCAAATAAACTCGATCGACCTGCTAATTAGGCCAGGATTACCGTATATTCCCAAGATAATACGCCATCAAGAGGTAAAGACTAAAGAAGACCTCGGATTCAAAAGTCACTGCATCTCCTTGTTCTGTGAAACGATTTCTCTGGCATAGATTATCCAGGTAATCCAGCGTCTCTAATCCTTCTATCCTCACTTCACTGCAGGTCAAGATCATCTTAAAGTCAAATGAAATTTCTCAACACAACGAATAATTCATTCATCATGGGCAACCAAACAATCCAAAGTTTGTGGTTTAACTCTACGGAAGTGATGATGGTGCAGGTGGAGAAACTATCAGGTGCGCTTACTAAAGCCAAAACGTGACAAACTCTAGACATACACATGAAATTTCAATATACATTAGCATTTACAGTTTAAATTGATTAACATATGTTAATTGAATGTACCTTTTGTTTTATCTAGAATTTTAGTTTGAGGAGTCAACTGTCCATACCCATTTACAGTTACTGTGATAAGAATCACTATCTTAGTGATGAACTTCATTGTATCATATGCATCTAATAATTTTGCACAGAGACAACTTCGCCAATAATATGTTTAGATTTGGGTAGGTAATATGTAAATTATTTGTATCAAGCATTATGTTCCACAATACCGAGGTTTAATGCCTTGAAAATGTTCGAACCTTATGTCGGAAACCACTAAATAGGTGTGATACGCAAATGAGAAATTAAATGTCTTGCCGTTAATGTTTTTAACCCGTGATCTAAGAGTGAGGCTCCCGTTCGATGCCAACGATACCCGTAGTCGAAATTCAAAACTGTAAAGATCGAAAGACAGAAGGGTCAACCTTAAACTTAAGATTTATGGATCAAAACAATTGTTCCTATCTCTAAAAAGAAGATCTGAGACAAAGTAAGAGATAGTTGAACAAACCGGTATGGCCAACATTTGAGGTCTTCTTCAGATGGAGTTAGAAGTAAATCAATGGAGGCTTTCTCCTCATAATCATCTGAGCTCAATGGTGAAGGGTTTTCATCAATTACCCAAATCTTGTTCCTCACAAATCCATGTTGCTCGAGCAATCCGCAATATCCAAACTTCAAAACCAAAATATGCATCGGTTCAATGATTTTCAAGTAATTACGCGTATATACGCATTGACGATAGAGAGTACCTGCGGGAAACATATAGGTATTCCTCCCCTCATTGCTTTAGGTGGCTTACAAATGGCCTGCAATTTCAACCAGCTCTTCATAAGAAATCCTACTCAATCAACTTAAAATCGGGTGTTTGCGAGGGACAGGTGGCAATCCACGAGTAAATTGGAAGAAATTAGGATCTAGGAATTGAATGACTAGTTAAATTAAGCACCTTGCTACTAGTGAATAGAAGTTCTTCTCCATGCTCATTTCTCCATGAAGTGACCTGTCCTCCATGCAAGCTCACCTACATCAAAGAAATCCAGCATTGACATTCAACCTCAATCCACCAATTTTCTCAGAAAAATTAAACATTAACTCCAATCAGGCAGAGACTTGCTGACCCGAGCCGATGATCCATTTGCGCTTCGAAGATCGACATGATCGATCCCGTTCCAGTCTTTTGAGATTTCACAAGCTGCTCTACGAGCATAATCCCATACAGTGGCTGAATGACCCATCTCAGAACACTAAATCTCTCCCCCTCTTATTTATTTAGCCTCAAATGCAAAGAAAACCCTAGAAAATCACACTACAACAGCTGAAGATCTAATTTAAACATCAATCTCGTGACTTACCAATATTCTAAACACACCCTTTTCCTTTCCCATTGTCCAGAAGTTACAAACTCGAAGACCCATGGAAAAATTAAAGAAGAAAACGTATTATCAAACCCTAAAACCTAGAAATCCCAAGAAAGTTTGTCACTTTATAGCAGATGAAGACAAAACAAACTGATCTGAGGAAGCTTTTATGAGTAATAATGAAATTAGTAAATTGAAATCCATGAATATACCAACAAAATGGATGAATGGATGAATGGCTGTATACTGTTAATCGAGAGAGAGAGTTTTATAAATGCATAGTGCAGACCCAATATTAATGGAGGAAGAAAAGTAAGCGATAAGATAGTATTTTTCTAGTTTTGCAGAGATCTAAGGACGTGGAAATACGACAAGTCCACGTTCTTTCTCTATAAAAACTCAAAACTTTAACTGGGAATTTCAAGATCGAGACTTTGAAAGTCTTTCAAGTCCCATTTCATAATATTATATATCATACAGTGTGTGTGTGTGTGTGTGTGTGTGTGTTTTTGGTAATAAACAGAGAAAGCTACCTGCAAATATGAAGCTTTGTCGATACCAATTTTCAAACACGTCTTCAAAAACTGTTTGGGAGCTGAGAAAATATATCATCATTCCGAGAAAGTTCTTAGTTTAAGTATGTTGTCTGGGCGAAGGTAAAGCAGACTGACTTCGATAACTTCACAAGAATCATTTAAATATTGAGTTTATTCAGAGTTTCACTCGTTTCAGTATTTACAATTATCAAAATTCAGCTTTAATCTCTTAGCTTAAAATATTATTAGGTGAATCTGTTTCAAACGAACTTCAAAACCAAAGCAGTCAAAACGGCCCGAATCGAGTTTGAACCGGACAAAACCAAACCACAATCAAGTTTAAATCGAAAAATCCAGAACCAAAATTGAACCGATCAAAACCAAAAATATTGGTCCAGTTTGGTTTCAATCGGAGATGGAACCAAACTAATTCCACCCCTATATGTTCCTCTAGAATACCCCAGTCTCTACTTTGTGATAATGTCGATTGATCGTAAATTAAAACGTACATAATTATTAGCCGTATTTTTTTGCGTTTTAACCGTGCACGTGTACATGGGCTTAAATTTGTCTACGTCCAACTCAAATGGGCTTTCGGCCCAACAGCAAAAAAAGTGCTACAATTTCAGAGGGCGTCCTAACGAGGAGAGAGGGTTCTCCAATGGTGGATTTGTAGATAGGGAAACGACCAATAGAAAAGCGAGAAACATCCACGTGTCAACAGCTAGAACAATAGCTGAGCAGAGTCATCCATGGATAAAGGAAGAAGACGACGACAGAAGAAGAGGGAAAAAATCTTGCCAATTTGACAACCATAGAGAACCAACGCTGCTTCTCGCTCTCGCTCTCGCTCGTTCACTCACACTGAGGATTGAGTTCTCGGATTATAGCATCCGCAGTTAGTAGATTTCAGTTCCTGCTAAAGAAAATGGCAGCCACCGCTCCCTCAATGGCGGCCGCCTCCGCATTTCTCACCCCTCGTTTCTCATCCGTATCCGCTCGTACCACTGCTTCTCCTTTCCTCCCACCTCGCCCCGCTTCCGCATTCGCCCCCGCATCGATTACAACTTCTTCAGGTAAGCTTATCCTGAATTTTAACTACGAGACGAGCATTGAATGTTCCCCCATTTTGATTTGTTTTTTTGGTTTCTTTTTAGAATTTCTTACATAATTAGGTTTTTGTAGCCATTTTCATTTACCTGAAACTTTTCAGCAACACATTGCGGGGGAGTTAAAAGCATCATAATATTTAACACTTGTGTTGAAGAAGAAAATTCATAAATCAATCAGGGATATGAAAAATCATTGGAAGAATATAAATTCATTAACTACGAACTTGGTTAACGATAATTTCTTTAGAAACTGCTTATACCTTTGCAACCACTCCACAAAATGATATAATAAACCTATGGATGGCAATTTCTCTGTAATCAGAGGATCAATTCTTCCCACCACCATGAAGAATTAGATTAAACTCGATCATTAAACACTGCAACGCCAATCAAATTACAAATCGCTAACTACAACATAGTGTATCATTTGGTATTAATAGTGCAATAGATTGGTTGAGGAAGTTTATTAGTCAGATTCTCTCTTAAGCTGAGTGTTCTAAGCTGTACATTGTTTTACATGGTTGTAAAGAAGAAGAATAGATTTTAACTGTCGACCATGATTTTAGTGTAATAACTTTGTATCCATTAGCTAAACATAGGAGCTCGTGGATATTTTCTTTTGTATTTTTTTGGGTATGACTTTTCATCCCGTTTTCTTCAGTGTCTCGCAGTCGTAGATCTTCTACCCTTGAGATTAGAGCATCCTATTCAGATGATGCAACTCCTGTCAATACGAGTGAGATATTTAATGACTTGAAGGCCAAGGTATATCACTCTGATCTTGTCCCTTGAGTGACCCCTTTATTGCTTTGACTCTTTTCATGGTTAATCATTCTACGCTTTCGGATTTGGTGACTTATTCCTCGGTGTTGGCTGATTTGATTTCGTTATCGTAATATGATCAGTGGGATGCAGTTGAAAACAAATCGACTGTCCTTCTGTATGGAGGTGGAGCAATAGTTGGTGTCTGGCTTTCTTCCATTATTGTCGGGGCCATCAATTCCGTCCCTTTGGTGAGTAACATATAAGAATTTTGCAGGAGGGCTTCGATCTTTATCGCCTAATGTCTATGAAATCTTCCAATTTCTATTCTTCAACTGATTTTTGTTCTATCTCCAAGAACCTTAATCTTCTCCACAATTGATCTGTTTACGCCTTTGGCTTTCAGCTTCCTAAGCTTATGGAATTGGTTGGGCTTGGATATACAGGATGGTTTGTCTATCGATATCTACTCTTCAAGGTAATTTGTTAGGACTATGAATCATGGGTTTTTGAGGGGATGTTTTGAAATTTGTCTTTTTGGGCATCAATATATTATTGTTTCCGCCTAGTTTCATTGTTTTGCTTATCATCTGAATTTGGGTCGTCGAATTCGATGAAAGCTAATAATTTTATCATGAGAAAATAGTCGGAATTGAACGTGAAAGTTATATAGTCCTAAAACTACCATGAGAATATGTTCCTTGACTCCGACGGAAATCATCAAACTGATTAAGGACAAATGGGGTTGGAGAACTTAAAAAGTAGATAAATTTAATGTTATATTTATCGTCTATTATTATCTCGTAACAAAGTATTTTAATTATTTTTAATTAATTAACGAGTGTCGTGTCATAATATAATAATTAAAAGTTAAAAATAGAAGGTAAACTAAATATTAGTTTATAATGTATTAAGTTGTTTCATTCATCTAATTCATTCTTCCTTTTTCTTTTTGCATTTGTCTTTTAGTCGAGTAGGAAGGAGCTAGCAGAAGATATTGAAACACTGAAGAAGAAGATAGCTGGGACCGAATAAGATGCGAAATCGCAAGACATTTCTTTGATCGTGCGATGAAATAATATCGGGTGAAGCTTTCTGGATTCGAATGCTTGTTCTGTACTAAAATTAATAGTCCTTTGAATTGTCTGCTGTAACTAAGAATAGATTTAATCTCCTGCAATTCTTCTCCTCTTCATCTTTATACCAATATTTGGCATATATCTATGCATCCACTGATCCAAAATTGTAGCTGTCATGTGTTTTTGGTCATGCTTCTCGAGTTTTCGATGAAAACCGGCGATGAACTAAAACCAACTATATTTATTAATCATTAGTAATATGTGCACTTGGCAAGATCTATCCTCAAAATAATTATGATTCCTTGCTTGCGAAGTCCTCACCTTCTAGTAGCTAATGTCATTGGAGTCGTCTAGCTGCTGGATAAGTCCCGGGGGGGAGTGCTTATGAGAGTCAGTGGAGTGCTTTGTCACTTCTACCATTCAACAAGACTAGCATCCGGGGAAAAAGAGTAATTATTAATAAAAACTCTAAATTATAGAGTTAGCAACACGTTTAAGAACAAGTAATATTAGCTCAATGCGATGTATTCTGTTCTTGAAATGAGTGTAAAACTAGTATTAGAACAAGTAATTTTGGCTCCATACAGTTGCCGCAGTTAAAATGTGGTAACATATATTTGAAATGCGTGCAAAATGCACTGGGGTATGGACAATCTCGGCTTCACGTGGCGTACGTGCAGACGTTCGCAGTTCATATGCGATATACCGGGCTTCAGTTTAACGGCACGATGGTTGAAATGTTAACATAAAATGGTTTGAAGTTAATTTGTTAACAAATATAATTTAAATTTTATTTTGTTATTCGTTTTAAATTTTTTTTCCAGAAAAAATAATATCACCGGCAATTGGCAAGTACATTTAACTTAAGTGAAATCCTTACAGATTGAGCATTAAGCGGGCCGGGACTAACATTTCCTTTTGGCCCACGACGCCACAAACCCTTCCCTCCTTTCCAGTCTCCTCCCGTACGATGCCGGCTGTGATCCTCCATCTATTGAGTTCACCTGACATCGCCGTCAAAGCATTCTCGGTAGCTTAATTTCCTTCCCCTCTCTTTATGTTATCTTGATAGAAAAATTTCTCAGTTTTTATCTGTTTAATGATTCTGCGAAATGCTGGTGAAATGTAAGTTTAGGGTTCTTTGCAAATGATTTTTTGCGTTACATGCTGGTGTTGATTGAAGTAGAGTCTGATGGTAGAGATGGTTTATATATTTTTGAAAAAATGCAATTAGCGAATTACTAATGATTCCGATCTCATTTCTCTCGAGGATTTAGTTGGTTCTGTAGGAAGATGATCCGTATCGTGAAATGGAAATCTCTGATGGCCCCGTCAGTGGAGTCTGCTGTATACCAATTTCTTCAGCGATGCTCTGTGAGTGGGACTGCAAAGGGTAAATCAAAGGCGAAAGCTGGGCAGCCATTGAAGCGCTCTAAGATAACAATTAAAAAAGGTAGCGCTGACTCCTCCAAAGCCGGAGGAGGAGGAAGAAAAATTCCACCTGAACAAGAAAAGCTTTTCGACCAATGCTTAAATGCCCCAACTCCTGTTAGATTCTTAAAACCAAGGGAGAGAGAACGGGAGGCTGCAAGAGAGAAGCTAGGGCTCATTAGCAAAGATCGGCAGCGTGAGATTGAGATGATGAGAAAGGAAAAATCTAAATTAGGAGTCTCAAAATCACCTACAATCATCGGTACTCCTGGTTTAGATTTGATCTCACTGGGTTTGGTTGATGCCGATAAGATCCCTAAGTATGAATTGACAGTCGAAGATGGTAGACGACTTGCAAAGGAATATAGTCGGGTTTTGATGCGAAAGCACCGTCAAAGGCAAGCAGCAGAAACAACATTGTTGACGATGAAGAAAGAAGCGATTGAGGCCCTGCCTGAACATTTGAAAGCTGCTGCAATGGTGCCAGATTTGACTCCATTTCCGCCAAACCGGTTCATGGCCACACTTACTCCTCCCATCGAGGGTTACATTGAGAAGGTCAAGGAGGCAGCTAAGAGACTAAGTGGAAAACAAAAGCTGAGGTGACAGAGGTTAGGAGCTACTTTTAGATTTATTTTCATGTTCTTGTTCGCATGTTTTCTGCTTAAAACAATCCTGTTTGTATTTCTATCTAGTATTCTTCAACTATGCATAATCTTCAGGATTGGATCAAGTCTCTCTATTCGCTACCATCAGTGAACCATTTTATTCTGCCTCTAAGTAGGAGGTTATGTTACAAATTCTCGCGTAGAATCGCTGTGGGTTTCATAGAATCAAAGTTATGGTGACTTGTTTTGATCTGGAAGAACTTTAATGCCAAGTAGGAATAATGATTTTGCATTTATCATTTTGACCCTCAAATATTGAGCTCTCGATCATCATATCCCTTTTTCATAAACTTGATTACAAATGTAGTGAATATTGGAAACGAAGACGCTGGCCCAGCAGTTAAAGGTTATGTTGCTACACCTCAAATTGAGTTTGAATTCTTGCATTTCTTTGAGATCTTCCAAGACTTGCATTGAATCATTTTCCTGTCAACTAATATTGGTTTTGGTGCATTTGTTTACTTGGAGGCATGCTGATACTCCATGAAGAAATGCTTTGCTCGAGAGAGATTGATCAAAATCCAAGAACGCGGGCGAATAATTCCTTGTTTTTCTTCATAGAAAATCTATGATTAACATGGAAGGATTCCAAGTCGTTTTACCATTTAAAATTTTGGCTTGAGACTTCCAGATTCAACCTTGGATGTTAATATAAATAATAATTGTTAATAGCTTGTTGGACCTCAATTATGAAAGTACCCAAAACAAGGACCATCTAATGAAATTTCCATCTATTTCGTTGTTGTTTTTCAATATCAAAAAGGAAGGGTAATTTTCGATTTATTTTCTAATTTTTACATTAAAATAAATTATAAATAATTAAAATAAAAAACCAATTGTTAAAAGAATGTAAAACTATAAACTAAATATTGCATTTACTCTGAAAAGAATCATGCAGAAATGACAGATGAGCAGAATGCAGAAAAAGAAACAAAAACAAATAATTTGAAAACAACTTCCTGAAGCGGGAAACAGTGAAGAACTGCCCAGTGCCCAGAACAAATATGAACAAAAACAAGACATATCCATACATCTTCAAGCCTCCTCAACCAGAATTTATACGTAACAAGTAGGTGATGCCACATTTTGTGTTCTTTAATTTGAGAACGTTAAAAAGGAACCAGAAAGTAAAAGGTTAGACCTACCTATACGCCTCAATCGGAAACATGTCTTGAAATACAGGCTGCAAATAGTCATTGCCTGATCGTAAGCTCGGCCCTAAGATGAAGGACTCCATTAATGAAGTAGAGACTGTCCTCGGCAACAAAGGAATTCCATGGAATCGCAAATAAGTTTCTGTATCCGACTGCCTTCCCCCCTGTGAAGGTGTAGTTTCCTTTGTACTTGCTAATAAATTCCTCGGTAGGTTTTGATCTTGCTGCAAATTCATAGTCCACTGCAAAACTCACAGAACCTTTTTCTTGCATCCCTAAGAACAGCCCAAAACAATGGAATGAGCTTTGCTGGTCCATATTGCAATGTGCCGACAAGAAGAATCCTTGTCCACCCAAGTGAAACGCCTGAGAATAAACCCGACCAGAAGGGAATAAACTTTCACATTCTTCCCGCTTCAGGTCCAGGTAAACCACACATTGCTGTCTAGGCAGTTCAAATTCGACAATCTTCACAGGGCGATACTTGTAGGCCCTCTCCACAAAGCGGCGGTTCGAGGAAGACAATTCCTCTCCGGCCAGTATTCGCTGCCGGTGTGGGGCTTCGGCTTTGAAAAAGATGGCCTCAATGACAAGTTTGGATGCCACATCGTGGTCAAAGTCATTGCAAGTAAGAACTTTTTTAAGCTTCCGGCAGGTTAAAAATGGGAAACGAATGCACCGTGAAAGGCGAGTCCCCAGGATTTCTCGCCGCTCCTCCAGCTTCGGATATTGTGCCCTTGTCCACTTCATGACAAAATCATAAACAGCATCCTCTGATGCAACCTGAAGATCATCACTAGACAGTATTGCTTCTACTCCAGCAAGGGGTAATGCCATAACTTCGTCTTGAAATCTAGTCAAATGAGCAGAACTAGCTGAGAAGGTTTCTCCAATTTTTTCTTGCTAAGTAAATAAAATAATACAGAAGGTGCATGACCCGAACTCCAATACTTTCTATCGGACTTCCACATTCTATTAAATTTGATCAAGGAAAAGCTAAATTATTTTTATCAGATTCCACGTTCTAGACAAGATTAGTGAGGCAAACACAAGTAACAAAAATACACGTAGGTGATTAAATTTGAAGGTGAGTACTCCATTCAAAGTCAACAGCAGACCGCAATGATTCAGGGCTATGGGTTTTCATGTTTTTTTTTAACCACAGAACATACGACCGTGGTAAGATAGCACTAATATATTGTGATACTACAAGAAACAAATGGTCCTTGGCATGATAAAAAATGTCAACGAATAGAATTAAGAGTTAAATGCATTTTAACTCTCGTACTATGGTCAAAACCCTCAAAGTACGTTTATCCTAAAACAAAACCTTAAACTATTAAAAATTAAGTAAAAAAATCCCCGACGGCAAACCGATAATCCCTCATTCTATATTTTACACATAGAATGGGGGACCGCTCTTGCAAAACAAGAACGATCCCCCGTTCTATCGGGGGATCTCCACCCTCCAAAGCACCCCCGCGGGCACGTGCGTGCCGGGTGGTCTCTACCCTCCAATATTAATTTTAAAAACAAATATAAAACGATATTCAATTTAATTGAAATTTTTACCACATGTCTTTCACATCACGAGAAAATATATTGAACATTTTTATAATTTTCCAATACTTGTACGATTTATTATAATTTTATTTAATTATTTTATAAAACAATTATAATAAATCGTAAAAATGTTAAAAAATATCGAAATTTTTCATATTATCTTTTTGTGATGTGAAAAATATACAATAAAAATTTCAAATAAATTGAATATTGTTTGATATTTGTTTAAAATTAATTTATAAAGTGAAGAAGTAACTAAGATTAATTTTAAAAACAAATACCAAACGATATTCAATTTACTTGAAATTTTATTACATGTTTTCTACATCACAAGAAAATAATATAAAAAATTTCGTGATTTTGTAACATTTTTACGATTTATTATAATTGTTTTATTCAATAATTAAATAAAATTACAATAAATCATACGAGTGTTAGAAAATTACAAAAATTTTCAGATTATCTTCTCGTGATGTGGGAAACATGTAGTAAAAATTTTAATTAAATTGAATATTGTTTGGTATTTGTTTTTAAATTAATATTGGAGGATGAAGACCACCAGGCGCGCACGTGCTGGACACGTGCGCACGGGGGGTGCTTTGGAGGGTGGAGACCCCCCAATAGAATGAGGGACCGTTCTCCGTTCTATGTGTAAAATTTAGAACGGAGAGTTATCGGTTTGCCGCCAGAGGTTTTTTTGCTTAGTTTTTTATAGTTTAAAGTTTTTTTTTAAGATAAACGTATTTTGAAGGTTTTGTCCAACTTTGACCATAGTATGATGGTTAAAATGCATTTAATCCTAGAATTAATACATAAGGACAGAAATAGAAAATTGAAATTAACTTCTTGTAGGAGAAACTTACTTGGTCATGTCCTTATATCGAGAAGCAAGGTATTGCTTAGCTGTATCAGTTAATGGCTGGACTGCTTCAGCCATTAACACGCTAGAAGGGAGCTCCAGATAAAGCAATGCAGACTCTGGTGTCATAGGCAAAGTCCTAAGCAATCGACTGCAATACCTCATACACGAAGCAACCTCAAATTTATCGGCAGCCATGAGAACATCTAGCAATGCAGGAGCTGTGTTCACAGATAGCACATTACTGTACATAAAATTAAGCAGCTCCATCAGGGCTGGCTCTTCTGTGCGATAGGAAAAAATACATTTTAGGCTATCTAGGTCAAAAGGATTTAGCTCTCCATTGTTTACTTAAAAGTGTTCATTTTACCAGATGCATTGATCTGCAATGTCACGTGTCGCTGCTCTGACTCCTTCATCCCATTAGAGAATAGCTAGAAGAACACAAGATACAAAGCAAACAAAAGATTTAGTCAAGGCAATAATAGAAGAAAGAAACCAGCTGATACAAAGTGATTGAAATATTACCTTGTAGAAAAATGGGCTTTTGGCAGCCAGAATGGGGGAACTGATGTGTAAGGTTTTAGTTTCTAAAATTGTTACACAATCCATATCCCAATTTGAATCATTGTTATTTGCAGCTTCATCCCCTGCATGAGAAGCAGAGTAAATGTTGAAATTTAAAGGCTATACTGACAAGCTTGCACTGGATTTAGCAACAAATTATATATTCTATCATTTAGTTGCAAGAGAAGAAAATAGTACTTCATGTAAAATTGCACCTAATTAATTCAGTGAATAACTAAATCATGTATAAACAAGTCTGACAAAAGACGTGTTTGGAAGAGGTTTCGCAACAATGACTTCATGGGCCCAACAAAGCAATTTTCTCAAAACATAGTGCAGCAAAACACAAATTTAGATTGTGCTTTTACCTGAAGGTGATTCTTCATTCATCGCAACACCTTCCTCGTCTGGATTTTCACATGCAATGGCATCATCATCAGAATGGCTACAATGAGATTCTTGCTCCTCATGGCCATCTGACAAGGAAATTAGTGTGCATCCCATCAGCATAAAATAAGGAAATCCAGCTACTCATACAATTAGCAGCAGTCAAGATTATGCGCAGTAATACCAGAGCATCCAATCTCTAAGTATGCATCACCACAAAGCAAACATAGTATCGACAAAATCACATGGGAATAAAAATTGAGAGTACAAAATAAACACCTAATTTCGCATCCCCTCCATCAGTTTTCACCTAATGCCACACGTTCATAAAAGACATCAAAACAAGACATTGATTAATTCGGTCATTTCATTCCTAAATTTAAAGTAGTCAACCCAAAAAATTGTAGCCCGCATTGGATGCTTTCCATAGAAAATGATAGTCAACGAAGAAAAATGAATCACTGATCAGACTTCTAATGTTCATTGGAGTGTTAGAAATTGGACACCATCTATTGAAGTTTTAGCTATTTTGCTTATGTTTTATATATTTTATTAATGGGACAACCCACACATTTTCCTTTCACCTTCTATGGTTTAATTTGCAGTAATTGTATTAATCTCTTGACCTTCTAGCTCGTCTTTTCTTCTTCAAAGGTTGTGTTAACTTTTATTGCTTAGAGTCGTGTATTGAAACTTGCATGTATTATGTAGATGATGATTATCGAACGAAAATGGCTTTTATCTTCTGAAGTCCCTCTTCTCTATAGCTTCTTCTCCTTTTCTTGCTCTATAGCTTTTTATTTTTCATCTACTTCTTATTCGTTCATTTATCTTCTTATTCTACTTTTCATCCAACATCAAAATTATTCTAATGAGAAGATCGGAGGAAAATAAATTAACATAATATGCTTTAAACATTTGCATCATTGCAAGTCTTCTTTGAACCAAGTTGTCAGAGTTCTCGTCTATTTTGTGAGGCAACAAAACATGCAACTACTTTTTTCCGCTCCCTTTTTCACACCATTTAAACAAAAGAAAAATCTACGTCAAATTTTCCTTCGAGACAGTTGTAAAACAAGTTACCGCATGAAATTTCACTTCATCGTTACTTGGAGATAAACAGAAAAGCAGCCTTTTGAAATTCTCCGTAAGATTGAACAAGAACCAGCAACCTTCCTAATTTACTTCTCTTTCACTGCGTTAAATTTCCTAATCTAAATCAGAATAAATACGACCCACACATAGAGATTAAGCCAAAACAAAAGGAGAATCTTGAAAATCAACATGAGCTCAAAAAATGAAGAAAAAAAACAAATGAAGCAATCGCAAACCTTTATCTTTTTTCCCACCCTCTTTTCTTCTCTTTCTTTTCGCCCAATCAACAACGCTAGTACACCCCTCGGAATCAGAGCGAGACTCAGCAGGTACCCCGACAATCTCGATCTGAAGCAACCTGTCGGAGAAGTTACTATCATTGAAAGCAAACCCAAAATTAGCATCCAATGAAGAAGACGAAGCACCGCGAAGGCTATCGGCATCCACCATCACGTTCAGCTCAGAGGAATCCGAATTTAAACCCCTCCTCTACCAAGAAACTCCAATTAAGAACAAAAAAAAAATCGCAGCAATCAATCAACAAGCCGAGGATAAAAACACAGAGGGAGAACCCGAAATCCCCAGATCGATCTCTGGAACACCAAAGAAAAGACGTAGGGAGAAGGAAGAGGAAGAGGAATTCGGGGTGTAGGGGATTGGAGCTCAAGAATTATTACATTTTATATAAAGAAAGCGGCCGGCTGTCAGTTAGTTTTGAAAAATAGTAGGGGTATGATTGTCAATTCACATACTTGGTCGTCTAGAATTCTGAAACTAAAATTTGTTATTTTGTAGATAATTTTTTTATACGCAGTACAAAGCATATTGTGCCGTGCGCCACATATATTAATGTGGTGTTACATACATATTGCGACATAAGTGACACTCTTAGTAAATATCTCAATTGCTACAACGATAGGAGGGGAGGCCACCGTCGAATGATGGCTGGACGTGATTAGACGACGGGTAATCATGGGTTATAAGACTTTGATATGGGATGATTTTACCAAATGAAAACCTCTTGCAGGAATTAAGCCTTTGATAGGTTAAGCACACACCCATATGCCTTTTTTTGACTTTGAAAGAGCCACAATGTTAACTTGAGCAACCTTCTAATGATTAATTATTATCTAATTAATCATAATATATGCATATTCATATACATATACATGTATATATATATTAGTGGGTATGGTTTTATGAAAAAAAGTCAACCAAAAAAGGAAGACTAAATTTAAAAAAATAAAGAATAATTAATAAAAGTTAAATGATAATTACAGAGTATCAAGGGAGGGGAAGATGTCTTTCTCTAACCAAAAAAAAAAAAAATGGAACTTTATTTTCTCTGTCATGCTTTGAAAGTTAGGCTGGATCACAACAGCAATCCTCTGCAACGACCTGGTCACAGAGGGGAGATTGTCTGAAGTCAAAATTAATCAAATTTGAGACAATTAAACAACAAAGAAAAAGACCATACAAATACAAAAGGTCAAAGATCCAAATAAGATCAGTTTCATACGTCTCAAACTAGAGCTCCTAGGGAGAAGCTTCATAGCCTCTCCATTTCTCTCATGCCCAACATCTCTGCGGAAATAGATACCCTATTGAACTTTGAATTATGCATCCCACACAACACGACATGGACCGTTGACCGACCGTCCATCTCGAGAATAAAAGAACTAACATTTTCATTCGAAGGCAATCAAATTTATGGATTTATGAGAAGATCATTGGTTGGTGAGTTACCTATTCACAGCTGAGACACAAAAAACTGGCAAAAATCGACCCGGACATCCAACTTATAGATAGAACATCCCCGTTTTATCAGCAGAAATCTAAGTACAAATACAAAAGGTCACAAATCCAAAATGGCCTGTGTTTCTCTAATGGCCAAGATCTATGTGGAAACAGGTAGCGTATTGAGTTTTGGTTAATCCATCTTGAGAATAAAAGAACTAGCATTACCATTTACAGGATCAAAGTTATGGATTTATTAGAAGCTTGTTGGTTGGTAAGTTACCTATTATTTGTCGACTACTCGGACTCTTTTGCAAGAAAAACTTTGCTGAGAAAGTCCTGAAAACGAGAAGAGTATACTTTGGGATTCACAGCTGAGATCAATTTGGAATCGTATTGTATAGACTTGTAGGCATGCTCGATCCGCTTTACCATATTGTAATTCTGGAAAATGTCAATTATCCCAAAATGTAAGAATACGTTGTAACATTCTGGCACCCTCACCCTTCTTGGTGATGAAACTGCACCCATTTCGTTCCTTGGTGTCCGCACAGCACAGGCAGGAAGCTTCACACCCACCCTTATGCCAGGCCTACAAGATACACCCAGTTCATATTGCATCATTACGACAAGGAAGTGTCTATGTTTTTCCAAAGTTTTCCCCCAATATAAAATGTTCGAAAAAAATGACAAAAAATTATAAACAAACATAAAATTGCATATTATATGTAAGATTTACCTTGTCTTAAAAATACATATGTAGTCTTGAAGATGTCTATTGTTCTTACCTTGCTCTATGTATACTTAAGATACTTACTATATATCAGTAATAATAAATATGTTTTTAATTTAAAAAATTTTTAATCTATATAATTTTTTAATTTTCATATTGCACAAAATGCTAATATTTTTTTTTTCCTATTTTTGCCTTAATTTCTTTTATTCCATAATCTCGTGGTCTTTCTAAGTTTGTACTCAATCTCAGATCTCTTAAATTGTCATGTATAACACTCTTATAAATAAATGAGAAATTTTCTCTAAAAAATTTAGTTGTATCATTGGAAGAATGAGGGCGTATTACTTGGCCAAAAATGGAGCAGACTCGATACCATTTGACTCTGTTTTAACGGGAATTTTCATTCGCCTAACGGAACTTCTTCCGTCAAATGAACCTGCCAAAAACAAGTGAGATTAATTACTATTCTTTTAATTTCAATGAACTTCCATGAATGAGGTGCATCAAACATAACTATCAACAGAGAGAAACCACCTTGAGTTGAGGCTTCAATATGCACACCCAGCAAAAGACTATAGTCCATAATTCCTTCACCTTCCAAAAACTCGCAATCGTACTTGATTTGTCTACAGAAAAACAAGATCAATCCAAATGCATTGAACAAGCAAAGAATAATAGTAATAGATGGAGAATTTTTTCCCCTAATTTACACGAGAGAAGTTATATAATACAGTAGACTTACGATAAGAACTGATGCCGAAGAAACGGATCGAGGTAAAAGTAGAAATCAAGATCAATATCCTTATAGACAATTTCCTCTCGGACTATAACCTTGTTGAAATTTCGACCTCTTGACGACCCTTTGAGGTCATAGCGCCGATGCAAGTGCAGATCTGATTGCAATACATTTGACATGATAACAAAATAAACCTGTACCATAAAAGTTGTCACCAATTTATGCAAATAAAAAAATAATCAGAATAATATTCCTGAAATTATATTAGCACTGATTCAAGCTAATGATTAAATTTACTTAAGAGTATTTCCAGGACTTAAACCACACCTTAATACCTCCAGCAGGCCTCACTACATGAAGTCCATATAATGCAGTCAAGAGTGAGGCTCCAAACTTTTTAAGATGGCGATAGTAGTTAGGTAGCATATCTCTGAGTACCTGCATTTCCATGGATTTCAGAAGAAATGTCTTGAAGAAGGATAAACTCAATGGATGAGCCAAGAAAGTTCGACCAATTAAATTTCAGAGAGCCACAAATCAAATCATACCTTCACTTCAGATTTTCGCAGAGTTTTCATTACAAAGCGGTCGTCGTTGGACAGAAATATTACATTTCCAACTTTTCCAGGGGAAGAAACCTCCTTAAGGGTCTCATCCCCACATATTGACATCATGTACTCGGCATAATCAATGTTCTCAAGTTCAAGAATCTTTCTGAAGAACCAAAACAAAAAGGCAGAGAAAGAGAGCAAGTGAATCTCGAAGCATGATATAAAATAGACGATGAGTTCATCAATTATGAGCATAAAACAAAGAATTTTTGGGAAAAAAAAATCAAATACAGTGAAGGAAATGATTAACCTGAAAACTGCTGGACAATAGTCCTTCCACTCGAAATCAGTAATTGTGTTTGAAAGGTGATTATTCGAATCCTTTCTTGTAAATTGAATCCAATTATTTTTCTTTGTTTTGAAGTCCAGTGGCGAAAGCTCCTTTCCCGGCAGTGCCATGAACTGCCCTGAAAGCGCCTAAGCTGAATAACTAACCAAATGGTAGCATCATTAATAAATTGTAACAATCAGTGCAATGAATTATAGAAAAAAGAGATGCAGATAGATTTTTGTTTTTTTAATAAGAAACGAAATGTATTGGAACAAGGAATTAACAAAACTAGAAAGGGGAAGAACCGTCCTAAAAAAAAATAGATGCGGATAGATATTAAAACACCTGAACCAGTAGATGTGTAAAATCAAATGAAATTGTGACTCTGTCCTAACTGTGATATTCTACGCATAAGATGTAATTCTCATGTCATTTGCAGCTTCATCTTTAGACTTCCATTCGTGCCATTAAAGATGACCTAATTCTTGGCTGATTCTCTACTTCTATCATTAATTCATTCAACAAACAGACGAACATGGCATCAAAGATCAGCAATCACAAATTTTTTAAATGACAATAATCTTTTATGGAGGAGTACCTTCACAACTTTCAAGCTACCAACTAAAAACTAAGTAATGATCAGCTAATGTCATCGACTTGAATCACATTCATATAGAAAACTGTTCATAAGCTAAATTATGAAATCTCTAAGAACTGATAGAAAGTGAGAATATAGAATTTATTCAAAAAACTAGCTTAATGAGTGAGAGAATCTCTCTCATATTTATACAAAACAGTTTATTTTAATTTTGTCGATATGAGACAACATCTGCTCATATGTCTAGTGTGATAGGTTTTTTCTTTCCTTCACGTCTAACATGTTTAATCGATCCTCATATCGTACAGAATTAATTATGATACCGTGATAGAAAGTGAGATGGCATAAATCAATCTAAATGGTAGTTCAAGGTGTGAGGGAATCCCCATCATGTTTATACAGGACCATTTGCTTTGATTCTGTCGATGTGGAACAACACCTGCTCACGTCTAGTGTGATAGGTTTTTTTCTTTCTTTCATGTTTAGTGTGTTTAATCGATTTTCACATCATACAGATTTAATTTTGATACCATGATATAAAGTGAGAGGGTAGAAATCACTCCAAAATCTAGATCAAGAAGTGGGGGAATCTCCTTCATATTTATACAAACCGTTTGCTTTGGTTCTGTCGACCTACGACAACAAGAACCACTGTGGAAAAATCTGATTATGCATGCAAAGAACAGACAAAAGTCTGGAACAAAATCGTTGCTTCAACATAATCATGATTAAGACCCTAAAAACAAACATTATTATATCGGATCAGACTTTGGATCAATGCAGATCAATTATTATTTTTTGAAAAAAAAAACCTATTTTCTGTCAACGATCGACGTTGATTGCAAGATTAATGAAATGGGCCAAAGGATAATCTAAATGTAGAAAGGGATGAGATAAAGAAGCTACTAATGGAACCGAGAGTACAAAAATCTGGCATCAGTATCACAGCTAAAACCAAATGGATGGAAATCAGCACGCCATTGCCTCAAAATCTCTTCTGCAAGCGAAGAGATGAAAAATGACGATTGAAATAATGGAGTTGATTCGTAGAATTACCTAATATTCAGAATTCCCGGGAATCGTAGGCACATTCAAGAGAAAATTAAGGATTGAAAATGTAGATTTTCAGGGAATAGAGAAGAATGAATAGGAAAGCCAGAGATGGGTAGAGAGTCGATCGAGAATGGATGGAGATTACAGTAATTTGAGGCAAGATTTGGTTAGAAGATCGGGTAACAAACCTGCCATAATTAGCAAGACGCCCCCATTGAAACTCGCTCTCCCCACCTTCTGCTTAGATGACACAGCTTCCCTCCACAACCTTCATCGCCTTCAGTTCTTCCCACCTCTTCACATTTTTCAAAACCAATTTATTATTTCTAAATTTGTATATTTTCAAAGATATTTGGATAATTATACAATATACGTCACCAGAACGGGCCCGTCTGGTGATTTTTTTTTCTTTTTTTCAACAAAACATTGAAACAACAACAACAACATCCGAACCATAAACGATTTGAAAAGCCAAACCCTGAAAACCGAATCAAGAAAATCGTACACCACCAAACCAACAAAATCAAAAACCAAAATTCGTTTTAGTTCGATTTTCTAATAACCATTGAGGCTCAATGGGCCTAGACCGTAACATCTTGTATGCTAAGCTCAATCATCGAATTCGTACTTGATATAAACAATAAATTTAAAGAACTATGTATGATAAATGCATACCCATATGATATAACAAATTATACGCAAGTACGTAAGTTCATATAAATGTACAATCCACAGTCAATTCCAATTAGTACAAGTTCATAAAAATATTGCCTTGCCAATAACATAACATTTAAGCAAAATACATTATCTACTATTCATGAATACTAGTTTGAAAACATGTTTATAGTAAGTTTTATAATATCTGGTCCATGGTCAAAACTCACATTTTTCTACATGGATCTGAAGTGCTCAATTCGGTTTGGCTCGGTCAATTTGGTCTAGTATGATCCCTTGACAAACTCAGTTCAAGTCGGTTTGTTTCTAGTTAATCGAAATAAGGACAAAGTATGTGATGCACTTGCAAGCATAAAAATGGGTTATAACTAATATTTGAAGGGGGTATTAATCCAACTTTACAAACTAACAGTAAAGCTCAAAATTGGCCAAACTCCGCCCGTCATGGCTAAATTTTACAAGCGTCAGCCCAGCAGAGTAGCACGTGCCTTGCAATGGACCCACCACTTGGATTCATACTCTATCGAAGACCGACCAAAGCAGACATCCAAAACATAGCCATCAAACCCAAAAGATCAGAGGATTCAAGTCACAAAAATCAGAGGTTGCAGAGCAGTGAAGGGAGGAGAAATGCCAAGTGAAAAACAAACACTGTTTTGATGGTAAGTTCATGAGAGGATTTCTCACTTTGGTGGTGTAATTTCCTAACCTAAAGAGTATGCAACTTTACTCAGGCAGGTAAGTTTATGGAGTGACAGAAGAAGTAGAATTTCGAGTTCATTTGTTGAAAAATACAGCAAACTTAAGGATTAATTTCGAGCCGGGGTTCGAAGCAGAAGCCGGTAAACAGCTGAAGAGTAAACCTCTTTGAAACTGGGCATTTATGGGACCATCTCCACTGTTTTTGGACCATGTCAAAGGTAAGCAAAGCGGGAGCTCCATAGCTTTGGATGTAAATTAGATCATCTGTTCCACTGCTGTCAAAAACATCATCAAACTCCCCAAATCCTTGGAAATACTTATGAGGCATCCGCCCAATCTCTTCCCAGACTTCTCCTTTCAGAACCCAAATGCCTATCCCCTTGATAATCCCTGGCCGATCCGGTTTGCCAATTCCTCCCACCATCACAAGCCTCTCCCTGAGGTTCATCAAACGACCACATGTAAGAGAGCACGGCACGGGAACGAAGCTTTGCCTCAACAAGCTATGAGAAGATCGGCTAGAGAGATTGTAGCCAACCAATGCATGGCGATTTTCAAGGCTGCCGGTTGAGTAAATCAGAAAGTAGAGAACTCCATCACAAATCACACTCTCATCGCCACCTCTCCACCCAATCAAAACATCAGCCAAAGAGGTGACCCACGTCATAGATTCTGAATTATAAATGTGAATCGAGATATCAAATTGCAAGAAATTTTCTGGGACTTGCTTAGATTTCACTATCGTGACATTATAACCTTGCAATTCTCTGTTGACTGAGATTGCCAGAGCGCTGTAGTCGGAAAATTTCAATCCGGGAGGCTCTGGAAGTTTCGTTGAGGCTTTGGTGATGGGATTACAGACATGTAAATCATTTCTACTATCATTATCCATGAAGCAAATCAAGCCTCGAGATGAAGCAATTAAAAAGTTGGATTTCTGGATGCAGGGAAGATCGATTGCATACCATTTTCGAAGGACTGGATCATAGGCATGGCCAAATGGTTCATCACCACTAGTGAACATGAAATACCAAGGCTTTTGTGAAAGGACGTGAGACAAGTTCGAAAGAAACATTCTTGAACTAACAATCTCATGCCATCTTTTGCAGACAGAACCTGCTCTGAAAATGCCTGCAATTGGGAGATATACAAATATACGCTCCAGCAACTCGTTTGGCAGAATCAAGTCCGAAGTAATCGGAGCAGCTGCCTTGTTGCCATCATAGCTAAGATTGGAGAAGGAATCGATTTCTTCGATCTCTCTGGCCATGTCATCTACGCAATGGTCAATCCAAGAAGTTTCTCCTTCCATGATCAAGAAGAGTAACAAACTGATAAAAGAAGCAAACCAGATATTATGTTGCACAAACTAAGATCAAATGAAACAGTTATATTAAACAGCAAAGTAAGTTACTAGTCAGGGAGGAGTGGGGGAATGAACATAGAAATGGGATGATTCGTAGGCATTACTAGTCACACCCTTATCTTCCATTGTTTTGGGTTTGAAGGATATAAACAAATAGCACATAATGAACAAACTAACTAATCTGACCCGACTTGTGCATTCTGTCCTGAAAAGTTTAACCCAAAGACGATAAAGGAAGAACTTTCCCCACAGATCATGTTTTTTAAATACATCACTCGGCTAAATCTTTGAAATAGAGCTAAACATAAACTAATGTGAGACATTGAAGAATCCAAGAGAAACTTACTACAACAGAAAATCATGTATTCTACAGAAACCCTAAGATCGAATTGCAGGTAAAAAAAACTGATAAAATTTGGGGGCAATGCTTGATTTTCCGTCAAATACAGATCAACAAATCAACAAAAAGATCAAGACCAGGTCAAATGAAAAGGGTAGATAAATGAGGACGAAAAACAAAGGGAGACGCAAAATTGCTCCCAAGAAAAAAAAAAACCCCAAAAGGAACATACCTTTGCTCAACGCTTCGTCCACTGAAAATGACGAAATAGGAAGGTATAGATTTGCAGAAGAATCTCAGATTTATGCTTTAGAAATGGCGAAAGGCGGAATAAATGAGGGGAAGAGAAACTACTCACATTAAAATAACACAAAAAGAGCAGCCTTTATTTATACCGTAAATAATCACGAGTCTTTTCCTCAAAAAACGCCTGTAACGCCATGGCTGCCAGCCTGCTACTCATGCCCGACAAAACAGAAACTCATTTTTTGATAGATTTCTACAGAGGATGAAAATGGGATTTAAACGAAAGAAACAATGAAAGCGTTAGGAGCGAATCCGACAAACTCGAGGAGACGAGAGAGGGTTTGGACTGGACTGGCAGCGAAGCCCTGATTTGCATTGGGATTTCGGCCACCATAAAATATGGACAAAACCAAAGTCCCCACCGTCTCTCTCACTACTAAACCATAAAAAATGGACAAACCCAAATACTACAAATTCAAATCTTCTAAAATTCATAAAATCTTATCAAATTAATTAAATGCTCTATTTAGCCAAAACTAAATATTTCCAATTTAGTAAAATACAATTAAATTATACCTAATTCAAAGTTCAACAAAAAAAAAAAACAAACACAAAAATCATTAATAAACAAAGTAATTAGTCTTGTTAAATCTAGTAACATGTCTTTTTCGAAGAAGGAAAAATATACCTAAGTTTCTTTTCACGTCAATATGCAATTTGTTGAGATTTCTTTTTATTCACCCTCCCATCCTTTGCATCGACGACGGCTTGAACGCCAAAGGAGCATGCTTTCTTTTCCGTGCTCTCTTTATGTCTCTCGTTGAATAGAAATTTCTATCTTCGGTAAAACGAAGGGGGATCTCGACTCCGAAGGAAGAAGCACAACACTTCGTGTTGACAAAAAAACCCTTGGCGCATCTCCTTTGATTAGAAACTAGCCAAACCAAAGACAATAGAAAAAATACCATTGCATTTAGACATGTCGTTACAAAATATTATTGTAATTTTATATCGTCATCTCACACTTTAATATAATTATGATAAGCTATCTATAACAAAAATAATAGCCTACTTACCCTAATGATCGAAATAATAGCTTACTTACCCTAATGATCGAACGACCAAGATGACATGATTAAAAGAGATTCCCGAGTTGCAATGAAATGAGTTTGTTAAGGGGTAAAGGAGAAATAAGAGCAAGGACATTTAGCTTAGATTAGTTTAGCTATAAATAGTAAATGAGTCAGCTTACAAGTCCAAATAAAAGGAAACAAATGAGAAAGTTGTCTTGGGTTTGACACATCTAGTGATAGTGGGGTTAGTGAATGGGGAAGATGAAATAAATATAATTTTGACCTAAAAATATATTATTTATAGGGTAATTAATAAAAAAACCTTGAATTATTGTGTCATTAACAAACTTGTATTTTAACTATATTCATTAACGAACACGCTTTTACATTATTTTTGTTAACAAAACAATTTTTTGTTGTCCATATCTCCTTTAAAATTTTTTGTGTAGTTTAGAGTTAGGGTTTAATATTTGTTGGATAATGTAATAAGGCAGGATCTCGTCCTTGAATAGCGGGCTCTTGCTTATTTTTCATCTTTTAGAGCAGGATCTCGTCCTGTGATAGGCCGCCATGTCAAGACAATGAGAGTTCGGTGGGAGTGAACAATTTCACATTGTTTGGAAGAGTAAAAAATGTATGACTTATAACTAGATTTATCTTTCATATCTAGTACAACGCGTTTTGGAGTTGACCCAAAAAACAAATATTTGCGGGCTCCATCCCAAATTGGACAAATATTGTACTGGTAGCAGCGGAAAACGTTACAAATGGTAACGACCCCAAGCTTCATTTTTTTTTTTTTTTTTTTCAATTTGAAACCCTAAAATTTTTCCCAAATCAATTTGCAAATTACGTTAAATTGGATCGTTGTAAAACCCTAATTTTTTAAATTCAAAATCCTTGAAAATAGCAAAAATTATTAATTAAGCGAAAACTTTGAAATAACTATCAATAAATATTTAGAAAAATTCAATATTAAACAAAAAATTATTTATTAATTTTAAAACAATAACTTCATTAATTGAAAAATTCAACAACTGATGAAATAAATTACTCAAACTGAAATCAATTTAAATTAAATTTAAATATAAAGTATCCTTTTAAACGATATGAAATCATGACTTTAGATTACTATTCGGAGCCAAAGGCAACATCCTCCTCTGTATGCTCGCCTGCCTTTAAAAAATTCTCGATCAGCATCAGTTCATCTTCAAATAAAAATTCACCTACATCACAAAACTAATGCGTGAGATAAACTCAATATGTAAAAACACGCGCATATGATTTTTATTGCATACATTATCCAATTACATTATTTAAAAGTTACATACTAGATGAAACTCATTTTTCAATTTTTACCATGCATTCAGACTTTTAGAAAACTAGTAGTTTCTAACCCTCATAAAGTTTCATAAGTTATCTCAATAACCATGTATTCATGCTTTCATTAGCCATATATCATGCGTTTAGGCTCTCATTAGATTTCTCGTGATTTCGGTCAGTTCCATTCGTTTTTTATGCATTTTATACTCGCAGACATTATGTCGTATCATTTTTATCTTTTTGCATTCTTAAGTTAATGTAGAACAACATCGCGTTTGGTACTATTTCCTTTACAATTGACCATAAGTCTACATCATGATGATTTATTATTATTATTATTTATTTATTTATCATTTATTTTTATTATATATATTCTAATTTAAAAAAACAATAATAATAATTGAATATGAATATACTAAATTATATCACAAAATGTCATAAAATAAATTTCTATCTAATAAAATAATAAAAAAAATATTTACTCGCTGATTAACAGTCTTCTATATGCATGATGAACATAAAAAGTAGTTTACAGAACCGTTTAAAAAATTTAATGTTCTGATACTATTTGTAATGTCCACCGGTCTTTTTAGTGCAATATTATTCATTTTGTACTGGAGTCAGAATTAATTTGTTAGAGTCAGCCCCAAAATACATTATAATAGATTGAGAGTGGAACTCGACTTATAAATTATGTATTTTTCACTCTATCAAGTAACGCAGCAGGATCGTACATACAAAGTCATGGGTCTTGCAAATATATGTTAAAAAGTCGTCGCATAAGTTATTTCATGTCACTTTTTTTGAAATCTCAAGTTGCCAAGTATATCTAAAAACATATACTTATAAATTTACACAGTTGAAGTCACTGAAAAGTAAGAAAAGTACGAGGCCCACTTTGGACGTGTTGAGTTTGTCTTTGACTTGATTAATTACATACATTATAGTCAATTATTGACTTACGATAAAGTTCAGATCCATTATATTAAAAAAATACAACCTTCATTAATAAGTGAAGTGCATGATGTGGTAAGTTGGTCTATCCCGTATTATTTTAGTAATGGGCCGGGCTAAGCCCAAAGGAAGTGAGGGGGGAATAGCCCATAAAGTAAAGCCCACAATTAACTCATGAAGTGCCCTTTCAATTTAAAGTAATTACCATTCACACCATTAAGGTCAGTTCGATGATAGAGTACTACAGATAATGAAGAGCAATAATCATCCGCCGTTGATCAGGTAGACTTTTACGAACTGCAACAGATGTTGACTCTCAGAAAACAACAAAAGAGGGTTCTGTGGTTTTTTACCTTGCGCCAACTGTAGCTTATCTTTCTCTCTCCTCTGACCCGTTTAAAACCGGCATGCTTCGACCCGACGGAGAGAGCCGGATCTTATTCTGCGTCACCAACCCGCATAAGAATCCGGAGCTCCTGGACGGCCTTAGGACTTTTGTTCCAGCCATATCTCTTGCTCCGTTCCATTCCTTCAACGCTGGCGATGGCGTGGAAGACGACGAAATGGATGATTCGCCGCCGTCTGAGTAGTCCGCTAAGTCCCCGTCCAAGAGGAATTTATCTCCAGCAATCTTCGATTTCCGTCGACGACGACGTACACTGTCCCCCATCAAATCCCGATATCCCATCGCTGAGATTCCATTCAGGGAGGTAAAATCCGAGCCGTCGATCACCGTAGCTGCGATATTCAATACCCCGTGAAACCTTCCAGAATGTCGCCGGACTTGAACGGCGGTGAAAGCCGGAGTACCGAAGCCAGAGCCAAATGTAATGACGTTTCCGACGAGGAAGCGAACAGTGCCGACGAGCTTGTCTCGGATGCAACCGACGGCGTAAATCTCAACTGAAACGCCGGAGGTTTCGCAGGAGAGAAACTCGGGAGTGACTCGGAAGAGGAACTTGTCATTCCAGGTAGGATGTCCGGCCCCTAAGTTGTCGACTCTGGTTCGAAGCTTCATCGACGAGTCAACCCAGGCCAATGCATACGTCTGCACCGGCCGAAATTTAGACGTCGGGACCTTGAGACCTTGGGCAGAGATGAGGTTGATTTCGAGCACATACTCCGCCGTCCTCTGCCTCTCGGAACAGCCACCCACTCCGTTATTCATCATCCGCTTGCTATGTAGAAGAAGGAAGATGGATAAAACAAGGATTTTGATTCCGGCCAAGAAAGAGACACATCCCGGCGGAAATAATCGCCAGAGCAGTCTCCTGAAAAAAAAAATAAATAAAGAGACGCTTCTGCAATATGAAATCTCGACGCCGGAGAAGGAAAGAAAATGGCTGGAGACGAAATTACAAAAATAAACCCTTTTAATGTGTGCGGGGCCAGTTTGGAATGGCTGGAACCTTCCAACTTCTTGCAGGATAGCAGGGGAGAAAGAAGCCTAAAATAGTAAAAACCTCATTTAATTTCTTTTAAGCACAGATATTTCTCCTTTAATTGGAACTCCCTATATAGAGAGAGGGTTAAAATATTTGAAGGGGTTTTTCAAATTTTATTTCATTTTTCATTTTTAATGATTTTGAAAATAATTAAAACGAAATTAAATGTACAAGGATTTAGTGGAAAGAAACTAAAAATATGAGCCTGTCAAGGATTCATCAAGATTCTCTAATCAACTTCCTCCAAAATTCGAACATCTCCTCTACTCAATCGACTATAATTTTCAAATCTTCTCAGAATATCAGTGATTGGAATTATGTGTCCGACAAACAAAATTTAATTGAACATATTAATAAATTTATATTTATTAATATTATATTTTCATTTTATATTATGTTTTATAAAATTTTTAAAAAATTTATTGTTTATTTATGCAAATTTTATATTAACATATATATTGTATATATGTGAGAAGTAATAATCAAAATAATTATATGACTTATATTTAAAATATAGAGTTTTCAAATAATTTATAGTAATAAACATAATTTATCTCATTAATAATATATAATCATATGCCGAGTCTCTATGTAATGATATAAGATATATTTTTTTTTTATGTAATATGATTATATAGGACTAAGCAAATAAAATTATATTGTTATAATAATTTTCATTAAATATAGAACAATTAATTTTATCATAACAATGATTATAAATGTATAATCTTAATCGTTATATTTAGCATACTCCTATTTTGCTTTAATTTATTATTTGATTTACTCGATAAAGTTTTGTATGAATTATAATTCATAAGTATCGTATATTAGGAATGCATTAAAATGAATAATTGAGAATGTTAATGTCGATACAATGAAATTCATTTATATAGATTCTCTTATTTGTTAGTTCATGGATCGAATAATTAACGCACAATTCATAATCGTTATAAATTAATTATTCAATCAAGAACTAATGGTAATCAATAATAAAAATATAATATGAGAAGTTAACGAATTATAAATGTATCTCTATTATGAATGTAAATGGAGATTTAATACATATATAATGTACATTACTTTAAGTAAATATACGCTATAGTTTTAAGAGTGCAAGTCTAAGTATTTAGAAAAATTACTTTAAAATTAATAATTATATTAATTGATATAAAGAGTTTATGTTAATTAATAAAAATTATTAGAGTTTAAAAGTGTATGTCCATCAGTCCTTTTCGTCATCTTTTATCATTATTTGAATAATAAAAAAATAAAAAAAGAAGATTAAATAATTGATTATAAATTAATTATTTTATACACTTAATAATAAGTTTGTTATTTTTCATTATACAAAATAATTGAGTAATTGGTTATTCAATTAATTAACAAACTTATAAAGTTGTATTTAAAAACTGTTTTCAAAATGGATTATGATAAATTTAAGTTAAGTCATGGAGCTAAGTGTTGAGCCATGTGATAATGTTGTTTTGATTTTCGTAGCAAACTTTTAAATGTTAAGATGACTGTTACGAAATCAAAATTTCAATTTTAATCCGATATAGATTTGGTAAATGTTTTTTAAATGTTAAGATAACATTTACGAAATAAAATTTAAATTTCAAATGGAAGATAGAATTTCGTAATCGTTTCAAAATTAATTCCATTTTTAAAATTAGATCTGATAACCTCATTATTATGATCACGAAGTTGAAAAACTCTAAGAAAAGATAATTGACTTTTGAGAGTAGATTTGTGAATCTTCCATATTAGTTTTAGAAAATTGTCACCTCATGTGTTGAGAATACGATCTATCCTATATTGAGTGTGATATTATTTTGTTCATCACACTCATACGTATTTATTTCAGGTGAGGAGAATTGACGAAGAAGATCGAAGGTTTCAAAGGCCGAGAAGACCATATATAGTCTCCTTGTTTCTCGTACTTGTGTGAAAAGTATTTCTTCTAATTCCTTAAATTAGATCTAAATAAAAATTAGATTTTTAATCATGTGATTATTAAAATATCATAACAACGATCTGATTATGTTCATGATAAATTTTTTTTCATGATACATAAGTTTCTCATGTTATCGTTGTTCGTCGTGCAAAAGAACCTTAAATTCCAACAATTAAAGTGTTTTTTGGATTAACACCCACATAATTTTTTTTTCTTTTTTCCTAATGACTTTTGAACTCCTCTTTCAATATCATAATTCACATGATTACCATTAAACTGTCAGCCACAAATTATTTACTTTGGAAGAGTCAACTTCTTCCTCTTCTTGAATGCCAAGACTATCTTGGTTTGTCGACGGCTCACCATTGAAGGTTGCTCCTACTGTTGATAATTCCATCAATTCAAAGTTTTTGGCATGGAAAGCCAAAGACCAGCCAATCTTGAGCCTCTTCTCTCTTCTCTCTCTGAAAAAGCCATATCTCTTGTAGTTAGTCTCTCCATTGCTCGAGATGTTTGGTTTACTCTTGACCGTGTTTTCAGTCATGGATCAAAGACTCGTGAAATTCGTCTCAAAGACAATTACAACTAATGAAGAAAGAGTCTCGCTCTATTGCTGAGTTCTCTCGAGATTTCAAATTTCTATGTGATAACTTATTGGCTATTGGGCGCCCCATTGATGATGTCAACAATCTAATTTGTTTCTATGTGGTCTTGGCTCCGAATTTGCTAGCTTCTCCTCCACTCAATGGGCGCTCTCGTCACTAGCTCCCTTCCATGATCTGGTTTCGATGGCAAAAAGTTATGATCTTTTTCAATAATCATTAGATTCTAACTTTTCATTTTTGTGGTCTTTATAGCAAATTGATATTCCCTTTCACGTGGAAGTTCACATGGAAATTCTACAAACTCTAACTGCAACAACAACCAATCCAATAGTTCTAACTGCAATAAGCGGCCTTATAATCCAAGATGCTAAATTTGCAAAATTGAAGGCCATATTGCTGACAAGTGCAGAAATTGCTATACTTATACAAATTCTTTGGCACAAATAGCCGAGGCATTTTAAAGTTCATGTTCTCTATCTGATAGTCCTTCCTCTGACTAGTATCTTGATATTGGCGCATTAGCTCACATGACACCTAATTCGGCATCACTGGATTTCTCTGAGCAATATGTTAGTAAGGATAAAGTTGTCGTTGGCAATGAGACCTCTTTACCCATCAATCATGTAGAAACCTTAAATTTCTTTCGTAATTTGCCTTGCCGTTTTAGTTAGTCAATGTCTTACCAAAAATCTTTTATCCATTAGTAAGTTAACTTTGAATTTTTGCTTACTAGTTACTTTTATTGATTCTTCTTTTGTCATTCAGCACCGAATCACAAGATAGGTAGTGGCAACTGGCTAACGTGATGGTGGTCTCTATGTGTTGAAAAGTGGCAAACATGCTTTTATCGCAGTCCTTAATAAATTTTTTCTCACTGCATCTTATGATTTATGGCATGCACGTCTTGGACATGTAAACTATTAAGTTATTGCTTTATTAAATAAAAAAAGGCATCTTTATCTTACTTCTATCTTACTTAATCCCTCTCTTTATCCACGTGTCAACTTGCAAAAAGCCATAAACTTCTTTTTTCCATAAATGATAGTCGCTTTACTGAAATTTTGGGTATTGTTCATCGTGAGATTTGAGATCTTGTCCCAGTCAAGTTGATAGTGGACTTTTCATATTATGTAATTTTTGTAGATGATCATTCTCGATTTACTTGGCTTTATCCCATGTTATTCTCTCTCTTGCATTTACTCATGGTTGGCCTCTTTATCAACTTGATGTTAAAAATATTTTTCTTAATGGTATATTGCTAGAAAATGCTTACATGGAGCAACCTTCTGGCTATGTAAACCCTCGCTTCTCTTATCATGTCTGGAAGCTCAAGAAAGCTCTATATGGTTTGAAATAAGCGCATTGTGCATGGTTTCAACGCTTTAACTTTTTTTTATCTAAACTTGGATTTTCTCACTGTCGTGCTGACACCTCTCTATTTTTCCTTCGTCGCCAACATCATCTTAATTATCGTCTCTTATATGTAGATGATATTATTCTTACGGGTAATGATCACTCTCTTCTTGGTGTTTTCATTCGCCAACTTCATGCAGAGTTTGTTGTCAAAGATTTGGGCTCTCTCAACTATTTTCTGGGTCTTGAGGCTATATCTACATGAAATCGTCTTTTTCTCAACCAAACTAAGTACACATGAGACATCCTTGTTCGTGCTCAACTTTTAGGTTGCAAACTTATCTCCACACTCATGGTTGTTGGCCAACGTCTTTCTATAAATGGTCATCCTTTTCAAGGTGATATTGGTGCATTGCAATATCTTATCATCACTAAGCTTGATCTTGCTCACTTTGCCAACTCCATCAGTCAATTTTTGCATTCTCCCACTAAAGTTTATTTTCAGGCTGTCAAGCGTATTCTTCGTTATGTTAAGAGCTCTCTTCATTTTGGTCTGACATTTATAGCTTCTCTTCCACTTCTATTATTGCTTACTCTGATGCTGATTGGGCTGGTTATCCAGACACTCGTCGTTCCACCTCAGAAAACTCTATCTATCTTGGTAATAATCTTGTTTCTTGGAGTGCAAAAAAACAACTCACTATCTCTCGATCCAGCTGTGAATTTGATTTTTGTACTGTTGCTGCCACTGATGCTAAAGTTCTTTTGTTACGACATCTTCTTAATGACTTGCATGTTAGTTCTCAAACTTCACTCACACTTTGTGACAATAAAAGTGTAATATTTCTTGGCTCCAATCCCATTTCTCACAAACGATCTAAACAAATTGATTTAGATTATCATTTTCTTCGTGAAATTGTGGTTGTCAGCACCATACGCATTCAGTATGTTCCATCTTCTTTACAGATTGCTGATGTTTTCACAAAGAGCATCTCTCGACCACTTTTTGTTTTCTTCTGTTCCAAGCTTCACGTGTATTCAAATCTCTCGCTCGGCTTGCGGGGTGGGGTGTAGGATTCTCCAAAATTCTCTCTCGAAGATAATCCAGAATCTTTACCCAATATTCATCAATCTTCTCCATAATTATATATTTTTTTTCATTATTATAAAGATGTATATTTGTCTATGATCTATTTAACTTCTCATGTAATTTGTTTTCTACAGTAAATATGTAAAAAATATTCTATAAATACAATATATTTTCACTATTCAATTGAGTGTGGTTTTCAAATCTTCTCTTCAACTGCTTGATCTAGTATTGACAATCTCTCCGACACTACCTCTGCGGATATCGGCCTTGTTCTAACTCTGTACGTAGCTCTCAATCTCAATTTCAATTAGCTTACAGGGATCAATCTCACCTCAGAAATCTTCACTCACTAAGCTTTCCGTTCACAACCTTTCACACAACAAACTCGAAGCGCAATCTAAAACCACTTGCAGAGCCCGATAATCTTGTCTCTCTTAATATCTCTTACAATAACTTCTTTGGTTATCTGCTCGACATTGAATTTTTTCGACAATTATCACCTATGGACTTGATCAGAAATAGAGGAAGAGAGTAAACGTAAAATTATATTATCTATTGGACAATAAACTTTCCCGTCAATTATCGTCCATGACTTGGCCGGAGGAGTAAAGAAGAGAGGAAACGCTAGAATTATTTTTAACTTTATATTTGCTCGCATGTGTGGTTTATTTATAGGTAAAAGATATGTATTATTTTAATTATTCATTACATATTATAACCATTTTTATTACAAAACGGTGTTTTTGCTGATGAGTCTTCGTCAGCCACCTTCCACCTCACTTCGATCTCTGGTTTCACTTTCCATTGCATTTTACTCCGCAATTCCCACTAACTGCTGTTGCTTGCATTTCTCCGTCTTAATTTTGCTCAAATGCTCACCAAATTCCCTTCCAATTGTGCAAAAACCATTTAAACGTACATACCCTTTTGTTGTGCGTTTGCTCGCTCGCCTGGTCCAGAAACTTGGGTCTTTTCTCTTTGAAGTTTTTTGAAGGAATGGAATTGGAGCAACCAATTGTGGGCAATCATGCCATTTCTATGACTTTTGATGAGGTCAATATGGAGCGCAGCATGGGATTCGTCAAGGCCTTGCAGGTTCATTCGTTTTATCATTCGGATCTGGTTTCTCCTTTTCCTTGGTTTGATTTATCTTTGAGATTGAATGCGCAATATATTTTGGTCGAATCGTGTCTGGTTTTTCAATATCTGCGATTCGTGTGTTTCAACGATTTTTAATTGTATTAGATTTTAGCCAAGTAGGTCTTGCATTGTTACTAAAATATAAATGATTAAATTATCTTCAATCACCCTTGAGCTTGTAACTTTTGGATCGTTGATAATTTTTCTGATGTCAAAGCGAAAGATTCAAAATTCGAATCTCAACAAAATCATAAAAAAAAAATATTTATATGCAAGGACCAATAAAAAAATTAGCCTAAATATGAATAAAATGTTAAAAAAATATAAATGATTAAATTAATCTTAACTTACAAAATTAAACTTTTAAGATCGTTGATAACTTGTCATTCTCTAACTCGGAGATGAAGAGGGTTTTATTCATTCGGAGGATCTTGATTGTTTTCAGAAGCACATTTATATCGATCATGGATAAATTATTAAAATTCAGTATCGAATAGAGTTAGTCTAAAAACGATGCATCAATCGATACCTTGTTGACTGTTATTTATGTAGTTTGTGAGACGATAATATTGATGTATCTGAAGTTGAAGCGTTGACGTAATAGGGAGTCAATTTATGCCAAATTAGAACAATTCTAAAGAGCAAGCTTGGTGGTCATTTCCTGGATTCTCCTTAATTTGATTTATCTGTTATATTTTTGTTTGTGCTTTTTAAATTTTCATCGTTCTCTTCTTCTTGTGGGTGAGTGTTGACAGTTCTTTAATCACTTTATCATTCAGGAACTCAAGAGCTCAAGGCCTCAACTGTATTCTGCTTCTGAATATTGGGAAAAAACTTACCTTCAGAATGAGCACAAACAACTGTAAGGCTATTTCTATCTGGATGTTGTGCCTGAGTCAGTTTCGTTTTTGTTGGTGCCACTCTTGTTCATGTGATTGGTCATATCAGCTAGCTTTTAACAATATTCACACGAAAGCCTATGATAGGTAAGCCTGATAAGAATAGACCCTCACAGTTCTTGCCATGGCTTGCCAGAGGAAGAATATGTTAATCAATTCTGACAAGGATAGCTAGTTAAACAAAATTGAAGTTGATGGTACTTGTATGTGTTTTTTGGCTAAAAATTTTAGTCAAGGAGGTTGGGACTTTAACATAATTACTTTCCGACAAAGAGGGTATGCCGGCGCAGTTCGCTTTGAAGCGATGAAATGATTGTTTTGTTAAAACTATCTTGAATTTGGTCCCTCGCCATCTCTTTTATATTAACGTTCTTCGGTTGCGAACAACTGTCTATGAAAATTGATTTTCGTGGAAATTTGCCACCGCCGTATTCCGACTTAAGTTGGCATTAAACTTGGAAAAGCGGGCTTCATGTTGTCTTTGCAACATCATCATCATATGACTTCATTGAGTTTAGTCTCCAAAATTCATTCAAATGCAAATATTGCACAGCAACAGCCATGTGCTGATAAAATAGCAGCTAGCATATGATCAACGGAACAATTTGTAGGCAGACGGGTCTTAATCCCATCCTCTTTTGTGCGAGTTTGATAAGCAATTTTAATTATTGTTATTAGGGTACTGGATAACATAAAGGATTATGCTGTTCGAGCCCTCGTTAATGCAGTGGATCATCTTGGAACGGTTGCTTACAAGTTAACTGAACTTATTGAGCAGCAATCTATAGATGTTTCAAATGTAGAACTAAAAGTTTCTTGGCTAAATCAGGTATCTTCTTTTGTTTTGTTTAAAACGAGTTCTGCAATCGAATGAATGGATCTGAATTCCAATGTCAGCAACTGCTGACATGCCAAACGTACAAGGATAAAGAAGGTCTGAGGCAGCAGCAATTGTTGGGAGTCATTCCTAGACATCACAAGCACTATATTTTACCAAGTAAAAAGACTAAAAACTTACACATTGTAGAATTTATTAGCAGTCTGGCATTATCACAAGATTTGTTTTCTTTGTTTTTGTATCTTAACTTAGATTATGTCGACAAAAGGGTACATTTTAGTCCACATATACAGACTGATTTGAGGCAGCATCATTATGAAGCCAGATCTCCAACCGGTACTAAACTTAATTTGGGTACTTTGAAGCATTGATAGAGTTTCTCATTCAATAATGGGGAGATTAAACAGGTAATGTGGCATCAAAGACTCTTTTGTGGCATCTAGCCTCAGAAGCAAACCCGACATTGAACGGTGCAGACGTACCTGCTGGAACTGGAAGTGTGTAAGGCGATTCAACTATTGGCAATTGCCATTAATATTCTTTCACTGGTAATACTATTTTGAGGGTTTCATGTTGTATGAATTATGCAGCAATGAAAATGAAACGTACCCCCAAAGGCAGCTGGAGTTTTCCATCTTGTTGGTACGTAGTCTCGTGTAATGTAAGAAAGTTGTCAAGCGTTGAATATTGAGGCAGGTGTTATTGTTGTAGATAACGGCGGCAGAGGATCCGCTGCAGCTCATTGCCAGCAGTTGAGTGGATTGCCCTCTTCGAGTGCACTTCGGCAGTCGGTGGGTGCTCCGCACAAGTTTCTTCTTATTTCGTAGCAAGAGTGTGAGCACCCAAGCTCCGGCTCGGTTCTGTCATGTGACTTTCTCCGGTAACCATACAATGTGTAACTAGTACCGACTTAGGCTGCCATCATGCAATACTCTAATTATTTTTAATCACTATATTTATTCTAAGTTCTTAGAAAGTTCTCATAGATTTGTAGATTTATTTTTTTTATTTTATCTTCATCAAACTTGCTAAGAAGTTTTATGGGTCAACTTGTGGTCCAGGAGAAATAAAATAATATGTCTATTCTTGTCCTAATCAGTTATAAATAATTAATTTATTAATTTCATTATATCTTATTAATACAATGTCAAATTTGTCAAGGGAATACACGGTGAAGTCTCTAATAATAATGAACAGAACAAATTGGTCTGAAAAAACTAATTAGATACCGTACTACTCAATGCAAGTGATGGGATCTAAGTATGCAAGATCATTAATGGAGGAATTACTTTCAAATGTAGCAATTGAGTTGGGAGATAATGATAGAAGAACCAATCAAGAAAACCAGTGTGGAATGAACATGTACTTCAATTCAACAATTCAGAATTAATCTGCCAAAAAGTTATTCCTTGGAACCTATAATCCGAACTTTTTTTCATCACTTTCTAAAATGAAGATATCTTGAGATTATTATCATTTATCACATGCTCTTCCGGTGCTCGTTTCGTGTTTGTGGATTTAGTGGTTCAAATCAAGGATTGTTGATTAATTTCACCGATCAACAGAGATTAAGTGACCGGGCTACAGAATAAAATAATTGTTGATGAAAATACATTTGCAAATTGCATATGAAAGAATATTGCCAAGGGTTCCAGATGCCTAAATATGAACAAGATTAGGGCATCTTACGATTTGGCTTATTTGCTATGCGAAGGCATTGTAACGATTGTTAGAAAGATCTCAACAATGGAGTTTTATCACCCCTCTGCTGGGGCCTTCGCCTTTTTCCGAACCACTGAAATCGATCAGAAATCTGATGATTTTTTCTATGAAAATCCGATTCATAAAATAACATCAAAACAAGGCAGATGAACCTTGGCTTGACGATCGATTCTCACTTCAGTTTACGAAGGCAAACTTGGATAAAACCGCACCATTTCAATAGCGCCTCATCCATAGGTCCTTCGACTAGATCAAGAAATTTTAATAAGATATATAAAAAAAAAGATGCTCAGTGAATACGAACCAGTGTAAGATTCATCTCGCGAGGTGATAGACCACCTCGCAATCCAGGATTTTGATCTTCTTTTGGCTTCATCGCATCTCTACAGATCTTTCAGCCCTGTCGGAGAGAAAGTAGTAAAAAAAAAAAACCCTAAAACTGTATGAAAAACATTGAGGACAAACAATTGAGAAGATATATATAGAGTTTCAAAGAAGCTGGGCTGTTTGTATTGAGCTGAAAGCCCTAGTTTACTTGATTTTGGGCCCAATTTCACCTTCGTCCTAATTTATAATTTCTCACACATTTCATCTCTCGTGGGATGAGACATAAATTAGGAGTATAGTTCCATTCTTGTTTTTAAAAACTAAAAATTGAACGAACCGAAAATCGGTAATTATGTCAAATTCAAAGTTTATGATTAGGTTGCCTTTTTTTTCCAAGACCCGGCCGGTCATGGACCTGTGTTTCTATAGTCGGGTGGGCGCGAGGGGCTTATCCAATTAACATCACGATGCTAACACTGGAGTGATGTTAAAACAAAATATAGATTTTCTCGAGGTCCAGTGCTTATGAGCCCGACCTAAATTAAGAGGGTCGTGACCGTGGCCAACGAAGCTCGATTCCACCCAATGAAAACATAGTATAAAAGTGAATTTGACGGGTTTGGATTAAACCTAAGCTCTGCACTTTTAATAAAATTAATTCATACTTTTTAAACGAACCAAAACCAAATTAAATCTCCGGAACGGTTTGGTTCGAGATCAATCTCAATGAAACTAAACCATTTGCAGACCAAAATAAATATTAATTTATGAGTGAATAAATGTCATGAAAATTGAAAAGGCTAAGTTTAAAGAGACTCGAATATAATTTCATTTGATTTGAGGAATCATTTTGGCATTCCCAAAAGTTGTGCAGAAACTGCAATTGTGTTCAGTGTTTGCAAGAATTTTGTTTGATACGTTTTCTTCTGGAAAGTGTCATTAATTGGAAAGTTATTCATTGGATCTCCAATCCTTCTCTTTTTCTAGATCTGCCAAATTCATTTATCGAGAGTCTAGCCCACCTTCATGTTTTGGTTTGAATTAAGAATTTTGTGCTAGAAAATTGCAAGAACAAGCTTATGTTTTCGGTTTCTCTCGGTGGCGGATGCCTTTCGTTGCAGAACAATTCTGATTTTGGACGGATTGAGAGCCAATTTGGTTTTTTCGGAGGCTCTGTGAATCGCAAGTTATGTGGAATTCGATTGCGAATTTGAAGGAGAATTTGAACAAGATCGCCCTAGATGTGCACGACGACGACGACGAAGAGCTAGGGATCTATGTTTCTGTCGCCACCGCTAATGGTGGAATTGATAGTCCTTCGATGAATGGCGGTTCTTCTGGCTCTGATAGAAGAAACTCTCGCACTTTTGCTAATATCAAGCCTGTTTCCCGGTTTTCCACGGAAAATGGGATTGACGAAACACAAAATTCCGAAGTACGACGCGTAATTCTTAGCTCAAATTTGTTTTTCTTCGAATCGTCGGTGGTAAGAGATTTTAGTCACGAGGATTTGTTGGGTGGTCCATGGGTAGTCTGAAAGTTCTTTTAATTAATTTTTTGCGGGAAGTCTGAACCCTGTTAATACATCTTCTTTCTCTATCATTTGTTTAAATATAAATTAATCATGGGACTCTCAATACGGAATTCATAAAAAATCGAAATGAGTCTCAATTTGGGTACTGATTTGAAGTGGTCAGTTAGAGTCCAGGATAGAGAGAAGAATAAAGCTTCTGTATTACTTGTTCCTTTAGATCATTTCTGACTTGATCTCGATTTCAACTGCTTCTTATTCAAAGTTTGTAATCTCAGCTTTAAGAGTAGCTTCAAACTCAATTATAATGTGAAGTTCATAAGCTAAATTAGCGTAACCACACTAAATTTTAAATCTTTTTCTCTCATAAGAGCATCTTTGATGCTAGAGTGCAATGTTTGATAACTTGTATGGTTTTTATCTGCTTCTGCATTCAGATTCTTGTGATGTTTGTGTTATTTTATTTTTATTTTTTTGTGATTGGAGATGAAAGACCTGCTGCTCACTCAGTAACTTCCATCTTTGGAAATTCTCATCCTATAAACAAACGCAAGGGATATTGTGTTTAAGAAAAACAAAAGTTGATCTGTGAAAGAAAATGATCTTATATTTTTAACTCAGGCTGATTACATGTTAAACTGTTTGATCAAATTTAATTCACTGAGCCTGCATTTTATCTTCCAAATACTATTTAATCTTTTATACTATGCTTGACAGTTCACTTTTAAGTTATTTTTAATCCCTGTAGATTGAACAATACAAAGTTGAAATAAAGAGACTTCAAGAATCTGAGAGAGAAATTAAAGCTCTGTCGATGAATTATGCTGCGTTGTTAAAGGATAAAGAGGTATTAGAACAATTATTCAGTTGTTTAATCCCTTTTACTTTTATAGCCTTACCCTGTTAAATTATTACTAATTGGGATATGATCTGTGGATTTATATGTATTTTTAAAAAGAGATTACTGTTCTTCGACCTCTGACAGAATAACTACCTCATTTGGTAGGATCAAATATCCAGATTGAACAAAGAAAATGGTTCAATGAAACAAACTATCGAGTCATCAAATGCAGCTCTGAGTGCCTTTAGAAATGTAAGTTCTAATGCATTGGTGATGGGAAGAAACGTGCATAAGATGCTTGACTGCTAAGTAGATGTGGGTTGTGCATGTGATGTGTCATATACGGAAATTTGTGTTCGTGAATAATGGCACCATTGTAACTTGCCATAAGTATGTATTGCTGCAGCATTTTTTTGCCTTGTCATAAACATTGGCATATTAATACATCAGATAACGCTTGTATTTTGGGCATTTTTCTCCAAACTTCGAATAATTTTCCACTTGATAGAAGTCAACTATCTGCGCAACTGAATTAATATTTACTTTCATTGAAGTGTGAACTTCTTGGTTTTGTAGAATGAATCTGTACTTTGCATATAATTGGCCTTAATTAGATATTTAGAATGGGCTGGATGAAGTTAGCAGTGTGAAGGAATTTTATTTGGTTCCTTTTCTGTTTTGAAGGATTAATATTGTACAAACACTGTTAATTATGTCACAACTTGGTGTACAAAAACTTGTTGACCGTAGTCACTTGATGATTATGAGCATGGAACATCAAAGCCTTCGTGTTCATCAGACCGATGAAAGATTATACATTTTGTTCTATAGACTTGTCAAGTAATTTTCCTTTTTGGTACAGCCATCAAATAATTGCATCCTCTTCTTTAGTAATTGAATGATATGATGAAATAAAGATTTCTTATAATTTGTTGCATCTGCAGGGAAGTAGCGACCAATCACCAAGGCGACAGCTTAAGGTGAAAAGTCATTCTTCCAGAAATCAAATGCAGAATGGTAGTGTCTCTAAACCGGATGGGATGATCAATGGGGTTGAACAAATTATTCAGTCTAATACCATCCGAAGTAAGGGAGAATCAGAACATTCAGCTTTCCCAGGGAAGGAAAAGGTAATAAACTCATCCCATGCTATTCAACTACATATGATTAATTTAAACCTTTTGTTTTTGGATTTGACTTCTTTAAATCAAGGCTTGATCTTGAAATCACTATTTCAAAATTGACCCCCTTTCTCTTAGAGATGAAAATTTATTCAAATAACCTTGTTTTTACTAAAATTATTCCAGTGAATGAGCATTCTTTAATCTTTTCTTTTTCTCACAATGCTATTCACGCATTCTGTTTTTTTTTTTTACTTAATGAATGAACAACTTGACAAACAGATATATGAATGCCTTCTAGGAGCTTGCAGATACGCTTGAAAGGAACAGGTTCTCAGCAGTTATGCAAGATACTGTTGAGATCTCTCAATTAAAGAAGGAGCTTGAAAGAGAACGTGAAGAATTAGCCAATTTGCGAGTAAAATTACAAGGTATAGACTGCCCAGTATGTTTCAAGAAGGGATGCTCTACCATTGTATTTTGTAATGGAATGTGTTTTTATCTTTTCATTCACAGAGGAACACAAGTTAAATGAGAAATTCCAAGAGGAGCTCAAAATGATGAGGGTGAATGAGGAAACGGTGAGTTTAAATCTTTTTATCTGATTTGTGAGATAAACTTTTCTAACAAGTTATGGTTAGGTTTCCCCGTTTCCATATTTTCATGTTAAGCATGTTTTGAAGCATACATTGGCTATTTTCCTTTATTTATTCCGTTGAGAGTTTGATTAATTTTTGATAGCTGGATAGGAGTCGTGACTATATTTTTCCTCTTGTTCTAGAAGATGATTGACATATCTTTGGATGTTTCTTTAATCCCTGATATGGATCAAGCATCAACCTTTTTTGAGGAAAGATCTCAAGTTTGGAAGAATTCAGCCTTAGATTGATATTGAAGAATCATACATATATTGTTAATTGAACTCCGTTGGGTTGAGGCTTAGTAAGGGGGCTTTTTGGCTGCTTTCCTGGTTTTGGATTCAACCTTTGCTCTCCTAATTCGGTCTATAGGCTTTTGTTTAGGTCCAATCTTATAGGTTTAGCTTAGGTCCATCAATCAATCTATCATAAACCTGTAAGCTGAATCTATATGGGTAGGCCCAAAATTCCTAGTGATGCCTAGATTCCATACGGTTCAACCTGCATTGGGCTTTAGTTAAGCCTACATTTTTCTTGGTCAATCTCATGTAGGATGTAGCATATGTTGGAAGTATATGATTGTTTCATGTTACATACCTTTAATTGATGATGTTTCTTGTAAGCATAAATTTTATTTTATTGCTGATATAACAACAGAAAGAGTGAATTACAAAAAAAAAAAAAGACGGCCAATACCTCCAAAGGTTAAGAAAGCCAAACACTAAAATTCTTCTCTACCAAAACAAAGTATTACTGAAAGAACATCTGAAGTCTTCTTTTTTGAGATACATCAAAACATGCAATGGGTAAAAACCTGGCCAGTCATTTATTTTCCACACCCCAAACCCCTTTCATTCTAGCAACACTTCTCACAACCGAGGAGTCACCCAGCAAATTCCAAGGCCGCACATACTCGTACCACCAGATGTATGTCACATCACACTGCAAAAGAAGAGAACTCACCTTCTCCTCTTCCTTCCAACACAAATTGTATTTTTCAGAATCAAATCCTCTGCTTTTAAATCTCCATCAAAAGAACAGCCTAACAACAAACTAGCTAAGAAAATAAAGCACAAAGTACCTTGGAATTCCTTGTTTGATCCCATGACGAATTTTCCTATCTCCCTCCTTGCAGCTCCTAAAAGAACTTTATCAAGAAAAAACTAGTTTTACCTTGACTTTAAATTATAGAGTTTTTGCTTTTTTCTTGATAAATTACTAATAATTTCAAAAGTTTAAAACTGTGAATTGAAAATATTTTAATCATTTAGATATTTCTTTATATTCTCCTGCGCTACCGTAGGCCAATCTCATTTAGAATTGATAGTAATTCTAAAAATTTAATTTTGTAATTTTTACATTTTGTAATGCGATTAATTTTAACTTTGTTGATATTTGAAATTGGTACTGATTTCTGGATAAATTACTAATAATTCTATTTAAACTTTTGGGTTAATAGTTTAATAATTTATATATTTATTTATAATGTTATATGATATACTAAATCTGATGAATCAATGCACAAAAACAAACTATCTCATTTTTTAGAATATCCTCCCCATGATCACTTAGACCGCAACAAATAAGCGAATGAATAGTACAACAAAAGAGCTTTAGAATTCCCTTGTACAATGAATATCTTTTAGGAAGAATAAAATATCTTTGTTTGACGATTTCCTTTAACAAAAAGCTCTTCTATAAGTTCTCTATGTGAAGAACATAGCATTCGAGGGACTTGAGACTTCCCAACCACAAAAGTGCGATTTTTACAAAAAAAAATACTTTTACAAGGATTTAACCAAAAAGGTATCATGCTTGGTGTTCCACAAAATTTTAACTTGATTAACCCTATCACACCTTATAGATTTTGCAAAGCAACACACCAAGTGTCTCCATCTTGTCATCCTTCAATGATTTCGGACAACTCAAATTTCACTTGATAGCAGAATCTTTTGTCTTGTCACAGCTCCATAATTTTGAGTCCATACTTTCATTAAGCTTAGTATTTTAATACACTATCATCCTGCCTTTGGGTTTTCGGCATGTGATTTTTTTCTAATGCATGTTTCTCTCTATTGGCAGGCCTTCATGCAGAGGAGCAATATACAGAAAGAACTGAATGATAAGATATCGGAAGTAAGAAGATTGCAAATAGATTTAAATAGACAGGAGAATGAAAATGTTGATGGCGATGTTCAGAGGCTGAAAAATGTAATTGCTACATTGGAGAAAGAAAACATCAATCTTAAGGTCGATGACAATACACATTATTTAAATGTGAATTTTCGTTTGTGCCAATGAAAATTTTGTTTTTGCTTTTATGTTATCCAGTTCTGTCAGTTATTATAATGTTCTAATTCTATAGTTGGACAAGGACAAACTGGAGACTGCTATGGAATTGAACTTGAAGAATTCAACTGTCCAAGTTCCATCAGGTGCTTCACAGGCTTTAGATAAACATTCTAGTTTGTCTGATCAGGTAACTATTGTACAGCTTTGGATAATGTAGGGAACTAGCTCAATAAAATTTCTTTGCTGTCATTTTTATTCTTATCTATACTATTTATTTGATCTTTGTAAATCATTTCTTGGACAATCTTTTCCTACTTATGCTAGCAGAAAAATTAGTATCACATATTTTATTTTGATTTTCAATTTGGCAGAAGCTAAAATCATCAGAAACCGTTTCTGGAAATGAAGACTTGCAGCTACTTTTGCAAAAAGTTGACAAAGATTTGAGGGAAACAAGAAAGGAGAGAGACAAAGCACTCCAAGAATTAATGCGACTAAAACAACATTTAATACAAAAGGTTGCCACGCCTTAATAAGTTTTAAATTATGCTTTGGGTGTTCATTCTAAGTTGAATCATGATTGATGCTTAGTTTTAATCATGTCAATTTTCTTGTATGGATATCTTTTTGTAATTACTAATATTGTTTTTGTTTTTAATAAGAAAGAATTTGCGAATTAATGTTGAAAAAATTACAAGAGAAAAGAATTTGCAAATTAATGTTGAAAAAATTACAAGAAATAAATACTTTATTTATGAATCTCAATATCACCATTGATATATTTTCATTGAGCAGAGTTGGGAATGATTCTATTGTAAACATGCCATGCACATTGTACTGCAGCATTCTATTTTGATGCAACAATTTTGTAGAATGCTGCTTCTTGTATTTTATGAGTGTGAGTTTCATATTATTTGCTTGTACGAATGCCTAATTTGAGCTTATTCTATGCATAGTCAGTCTTTTTTTTTTTTCCTTTTACTCGAGTTACATCGGAACTCATTGTGAATTTCAGCATTTCTTAATAAAGTTAATCTTTTAAACTTGATTGTCTTAATTGCTATGTTGTCTAGGAATCTGAGGAGTCAGAAAAAATGGATGAGGACAGCAAAATTATTGAAGAATTACGACAAATTAATGATCAACAAAGGTCTCAGATTTTTCGTTTGGAAAAATCCATAAAGCAAGCAATTGTAGCTCAAGAGGAAGCCAAGTTGGCGAACTACAATGAAATTCTTAAATCACAGGAACTTATTGAAGACCTGAATAAAAAACTCATGCACTCAAAGAACGCCATAGATGCCAAAAACATTGAACTCCTAAATCTTCAAACAGCTCTTGGTCAGTACTATGCTGAAATTGAAGCTAAGGTATAGGAAAAAGGAAGTCTCTTACGATCTCGATATGGTACTTTTTCAAAATCTTTTCACTCATCAAATCACGTCCTTACGTGAATTTGAATATTAACTGCTTAGGAACATTTGGAAGCCAATTGGGCCCGAGCAAGAGAAGAATCATCTAAACTGTCCCGCCTGCTAAAAGTAAATTACTGTCCAGCATTTATTTTTATGTAATTCAAATATTCTATTATTTATTTATTCTAATGAGATCCCCCAGTTCTATGAGGTCATGATTACTTCATTTAGCAAGTAAAGCAACTTTTCTTTCTCCTGTTTTTTAGGCAATCTTGATAGTTATTGTGATCCCATTACTTTTTGAGAACTAGAACAGTTGGTGTTAACTACTTTTTGGCTGTGTATACATGTGTATTTCCGAAAAGGAGGAGCAGCATTTCCATTGGGGATACTGTAAAATGGCTGTATCTCATGTGGATTAGACTTTTTTAACAATTTAATTTTTTCTTCTTGGCTGTCCATTTGTAGATGCCTTCTAGATTTGCCTAATATTTCTAAATGGATTATTAGACTTGCTTGAAGAATTTTGTTTAGAAGAAATGTAAGATTATGATTCAAGATTAGCTTTCTCCTCCGAGAAGAAAATAACAGACAAGGATCCTGAAGAGGAGATTGAGAAAGTTTCATGATATTTATTGTTTTATGTGCCTTTTAGGATATGGTGGTGCTTTCTTTTATCCTTTCATATATGTAAGCGTTTGTAGCATTTTTTTCCATTGTTCTCTTCTTTGTAATTCAAAGCAATTAATAGTTTTGAATTTTCCCAGGATGCAGATGAACGGGAACAGATTCTTAAGAGTGAGAAACAAGAAATATTGGCTAAACTTTCACTAGCTGAACAAACATTAGCTGAATGGAAAAGTAGAGTAAGTAAAATTGAGGAAGACAATTCAAAGCTTCACCGAGCTCTTGAACATAGCATGACGAGACTTAATCGGATGTCATTGGATTCAGATTTTCTTGTTGACAGGTTAGCTTGTATAAATTGTCATCTCTCTTTAGACTTGGTCGTAGAAATTTGATTTCTTGATTAGAGTATGATGCAATTGAAACAATTATATACTGAATAACACTTTCTACAAATAATATCACAACAAAAACAATACAGGAGCAGGAAGATCTCACTGAACAGAGAACAATTTTCACAAAACAGAATACAGTGAACACCCAAACTGCTCTCTCTCTCCCCTCTAAAAAATCCTCCAAAACCGTCATTCCCTTCAAAAAACATAACTTCCACTAATTAAGTAAAATAACTAACTCAAAAGACCAAAAGATACCCTTTAACAAATATATAATTAAACTAATATATATTCTCCCTCTCATAAGTTTTCCCAAACATATCCCCTGTCGGCAAATCTAATGCATCAGAATCTTTCTGGGAATGTATGTATGTATGGGAGATGCTAATGTAAAGTGAGTCTTTAGAGCTCGTGACATTTACTTTTATTGTCATTGTTGGCAGGCGTATTGTGATCAAATTGTTGGTAACCTACTTTCAAAGAAGCCACAGCAAAGAGGTACGGTTTTCTTTATTATGAGATTATAGTTGCTTCAAAATGCACGATTATAAAAAGAGATTTCTGTTTCCTCCCTAAGGCTTGTAATGGAATTTATAATGCAGAAAGGTTCTTTCAGTACTTAAAAATATGATCAAGTCAGCTGTTTATAATGTTTTCGACTCTTTCCATGGTTTGATCACTTTTTGTTGACCTGGAGTAAAACTAGAAAATGGAGTATGAATATGAGAAATGACAGATTAGACCGGGCTTTTAAACCCCACTCAGGAAACTGATATTTGGACCTGACGTTTGAATTGTTCATTTTTCTCAGTTCTGGATCCTGTTTGTTTGTTGTAATCACTTGATAGCAAAATGTCCGCATGTCTAGTAAAATTGACAGTTCACACCAAAACTTTTTGTTTTGTGCTGCAGGTTCTAGATCTTATGGTGCGCATGTTAGGGTTTTCTGACGAAGACAAACAGAGAATTGGTGCGGCCCAACAAGGTCCTAGCAAAGGGGTTGTTCGTGGAGTTTTGGGTTTACCCGGCCGCTTAGTCGGTGGGATTTTGGGAGGAAGCTCAACTGATGCAGCTGCAAAGGCTACATCTGAAAACCAGGTAAAATATTGTTCGAATCACAACAAAAGCTATTTAATGATTAACAAGTTATGCCATATTGTGTGTAAATTTCTTTGGCTTATTGGGTTAAGACGTTGATTTGACTTTCCTCTATTATCATGCGGTGATATATTAAGGTGTTAACTCAAATGGTGTAAATTGTGGCAATTTACGTTAAATCTCAAGCAATGCATTCTCTTTCAGTCATTTGCAGATCTATGGGTAGATTTCCTTCTAAAGGAAACTGAAGAAAGAGAGAGGAGAGAAGGCAGAGAAGATAACAAAAGAAGCCAAGAAGATCTTCAGATAGCCAATCAGTCAGCACCCGAGAAGAGAATGAGCACTGCAGACGCCAAACATAGTTTCTCTAGCTCATACTTTTCCTCGGACCGGAACTCAAGTCCTCCATTTTCTGGAAATTTCAGACAAGCAGAACATTCTGACTCAGAGTTCTCGACAGTTCCACTAACATCAGTGGAAAGCAGTTATACGACAAGGCTGCCTACTAAATACCGAACTGTTATGGACGTGTAAGTATGAAAAGGTATGGTAGGATCTTGTTTATTGTTGATTGTATTTGTAGCGCCCTGCAATCTTGTTTAATTCATTCTTTCACTTTGAATGAGAAGGTTGAAAATTATGTGGTAAATGAATGACATATATATAGCAAAGGAAAATAAGTTTCTTTTTATTTACCATTATGTCCCATAATTTTAGTAGACTAAAAAAAAGCAAATTAACTGATTATCAATTTTAGGAAAGAAGTACCTTTTGAATGTGCAACACATGTCACGGTGTCTAGAAAATAGTCAAGACTGATAAGGTCAATCTGTTTTATGTATTATAAAAGTTAGAAATACAGAAATAGATTACATGATGAATGTTGAGGGTTCAATCATTCACTTGTACCTGCTTATTGACATTGTTCAAGGTGACTGGTGAGGCCTGTTCAGCTAGAACCAGTTGAACCAAATATAAGATTTTGCTTCAGATCCTACCTTAGGAGCTGACAAAAATTTGAGTAAAAACTCAGCTCTAAACCAAATTAAAACCGAGTCGAAAAACTAGGCTTAGTTTTGGGTTGGTTCCAAACTAAGATCGGTTTAGTTTCAGTTTCTACTGGGTTCTAATTTGAGGTGGAACCAAACCAAACCACTTGTTCCCACGGTCTCATCCCTAACCTTAATTATAAAATTAAGTTCCAAAATTTTAAGACAATCATAATGATGTTCCATCCACTCCCCACCTCACCAACACTCGAGAATGTTCATGTTCTCTCTCAAAAATACCACCCCGGCCCTTTTAAATGGCATAATTATGGATGCATGTTTTTTGAGCCTATGCATAAAGAATCTCTTCCCATGCTACACATCGATCTGTACTGATTTCGATGCTCATTCCCATGCAATCTACCCCTTCTACCCAATCCCATCTAACTGTTCATCCACACTAAACATGTGTCAGAATTCAGACCCATCTGGTTGGGAAATTCATCAGGATGATCAAGCCACCAAGAACACATCTACAGCTTAATGTCAGTACAACCCAAGATCAAAGCACTCTAAAGTTGCACCAAATATTACAGAACTTGTGATTCAGCAACTTCAAACCTATCTCCCCATCCAAAATGACCAAACCATCGGAACAGATAAACACAGTCATTTCAATCTTAAGAGAGCATCACTAATATGTATGGAAGAACTACAATAAAACCACAAGACCCTTTTCCTACAGACAGTATTGTAGGAAGTCTACTACGCCTTCTTGCCTTTCAATGGACCTTTTGGAATCTTACTTAAAACCTTTTCATTGAACACTGCATACTGCCTTTTGAACTCGATCGTTGCCTTCTCGGCCAGCGGATCAACCTTATGCTCATACTTTTCATAGAGAACTGGTACCGTGTGCAACAGCACAAATGCTACATTCAAAAATATGCTAATTAATATAATTATAGTCCAAATGATTTTCGTAAAGTACAGGGTTAGAGTTGCGTTGTGATTACATATGTAGAACAGAGTCAAGAAGTTGCACCAGCTTCCAACAACAGATAGAACCCACAAACCAGCAATAACCTGACATTCAAAAGTTCACAGTTCAAATAAGACGTATAACAATAGCAGCCTCCTTCAAAGATTTCAGAAATTGCATGCTTGACAATAGTATAGGGTTTGAAAAGATATTTAGATGCAATGCACAGATTCATTCAAAATCAACACCAAGAAAATGTAGTTATAAGAGGCTAGTTAAGATACAATGAGGAACTTCTTCAAGTCTCTCCCAGAAGCAATATCGCGCAGCACTGCCAAACCACAGTTTATTGCATTCCGCAAATCAGAAGCAACTTGCAAAACTGGGCCCTCGGGAATATGCACCTCAGGAATGCGTGCCGGTCGCCTGTGGATAATCACATTAGCTAAAACACAGACTAAGCCAATGGCACAAAATCAAAAACATCATTTCCAGCTTCCTGTAAGCTGGATCGTAACCAAAAAAAAAAAAAATCTAAAACTATCAATTCAAAAGAAGGCGTATGGAAGATCAAAACTTTACTTGTTAACAAATGTGTGGGCATTGGACCAAAGGAACAACACTGCAATGGCTAGGATCAGAGCGTGACAGACAAGTGTAAGGAGCTGGTATTCAAGCAACTCAAAGAAGACCCAGGTTGCAGTAGCTACACCAAGAACCCCGGCTGAAATCTTCTTATTCCTCCATAGGAAGATATCAGCAGCTGCAAATAAGAGAGATCACAGTCTGTTCAATATAGCAGAAACAACAGATGAACCAAATCTTATCATCTACTTATAATAAACCATAGGCAGTATCGCAATTCTTCAAAAGTCGAAGCAGCTTCCAAAATCTCAGATCAAATAACAGCGAGTGAGATGATAGCAATCGTAGTAAAATAATCAAGTTCAGTAAAACCTCTACTGAAACGAAACATTGTTTCCAGAGAAGTCTTGATTCCATGAAAAGACTCGATTCCAACATAAAGAGAGAAAGAGAGTGAGAAATAGCATACGCTTTCCACCGCCGAAAACTTGGTGAACTGGTTTTTCCCTTCCGAAAAGACGGAACACCTTATCCTTCACAGGAGAAGAAGCAAGTTTCTCAGTTTCCTCATCTGAGTCCGACGAAGAAGAAGAGGAATCATGGGCGCGAATCTTCTCACTAATTTTCTCCATCAATGACTCCGACTTCTCCGGGTGCTCCGCCATGAAAATCCCCAAATCAACAACCAAAACGCCAAGTAAAAACTCGAGAGAAAAAGCACTCGCGATGATGTCGATCCAGCGAAGGAAAACAGTAGAACCAAGAAGAACTGAATCTCAGCGGGCAATATAAAGATCAGCAAAACAAGACGAAATCGCAGCCGTTGGATTCGATTCCAGCACTCCGAATCCAAGGTGCGGAGCCGAACATGAAATTCGGGTAAAGTAACAGCGTTATAGTTGACGGCTGACGAGGGGGAGCGAAGCAGGGCTTAGAAGTTTAAACATAAAATTTCAAAAGGAGAACACGTGGCGGAAGGAGACTTTCCGTGGGTGTGACGTGTAGGGTATGGTACCGCCTCCAAACAATTTAACAACTATTCCATGTAACTACTCAGTAGTACTACAAGAGTTCAAGTAGCCTACACATGTAAATTCATATAAATTTTAATTTATTGAATTGAATAAATGTTATCCGTTTTGGGCCAAATATCCTACAATTTTATTTTTAAAGTAAGAAAAAAATTTCAATAATATTAAATTATTCAATTTTTATTTCCGAAAACAACATGAGATTGTGTATCTACAGTCCCCACTGAAATGATTTGAACACTCATGTTAGATCTTCAAACTTTCACAATAAATTTATACATTTGGAATTTCATTTGACTAGAGAGTTAAATTTTAATATTATTGATTTAAAATTTGAACTTCTTATTGGTATGGTACGCGTGACATGTTATAAATCTTTAAGGGCAAGTTCAATAAGAATAGATAGGTCATCATTTTTTATTAATCACTGGTTTATCATCTAATCATAATTTGTGGTTTATTGTGCGAGTTCCCACAAATGCAGGAGTCGAAAATGCTTTTTTGTGCAAGAGATCGCCATGAACGATAGTGTTTGTTTTATTAATAGAGCATAGTTTAAGTACGATTTCGATAACGAAAATAAGTTAAAGACAAATTTGTTAATAATTTTATAATTAAAGGTTTTTGTTAATTACCCAACTAATAATATTAAATCCATGCACACACGTAACATAAACTCAACTAAATGAAATGTCGATATCATACAGTTGGTGTGAAAGTGACATTGAACTCATCACCTCAAATTTGTGGTTTATCCTTTAATTGATGACATCTGCACATTTCATTTGCAATGATATGTAACAAAAATGCAATGGTGAAATTGACCAAAATTGAAAAAGTCATATATTAATGTTGCCCGTGACCAAAAAAATAGAATCATCTCATACAATTAGAAGGCTGTAGTATCTTTAGGAAGTTCTTCCCTTACCTTTGATTTTGTCAATATAAAAAAGATTATATTAAAAGTATGCTCTAATTTATATTATAATCTCATCCTCGAGCGTCTCGTTTATTCATTTTATATAGTAATTATCGGGTTGGAGCGTAAGATTACAGTATTAAATTTAAAAGTTTACGTCGCATTAACTACGACCCAAATACACATAATTAAACGTGTAATTTGTCGAAGTTTAGTAAAATATAAAAGAATTAAGTATGTGTGACAATCAGTTTAATAATTGACCTAAATTAATTCGATATATAAGGACGCTGTTGCTCTTCAATAAAGCAAAGTGTAGTTCATCAAGATAAATTCCTAAAGTAACCAAATAATACATCCATCGTGATTCATTATCTCCTACTCCTTCGATCTGCCCCGTGCCTGGAAAGCGGCACGACCTCCTGTAACGGAGTCGAAAGAGGCGTCTGAAGCGGCGAATTGCGGCAAACCGGACACGAAGCATTAAGCTTCAACCATGCATCGAGACAACCGAGATGGAAAAAATGTCTACACTCGGGCATCATTCTCATCGTCTCTCTTTCCTTGTACTCGCACAAACAAATGGAGCAAGTCAAGTTAGAGCTACTCGTAGTCTTGACCTCCTTCGAATAAGGAAACTTAGGGTAAGAATTAATTACGTGTTGATGGAGTCCGAGAACAACGTTTTCAAAATCTCGATCTGGTCGATTGTCATCTTCAGATACGAAGATTATCTGAGGGAGGATAATTTCTCCAGAATGCGACGGAGTAGAGATATCAGTGGTCGAGAAGTTGGAGCGATAGCGAGAGGCCCGACAACAGATGTAAGACGAGAGGAGGAGAGTGGAGAGGACGACGAGGAAGCCTAGAGCTATGGCGATAGCGTAGCCGATGCTGAGATTGGGGTAGTCGCCGACAGAAGCGGAGGAAGAGACGGAGGTGGAGGATGACAAGGAGGGAGAGAACATTGAAAAAAGGATGGAAGGGATAGGGTTTTAGCCATGGAGAGGAGAAGATAATGACATTTTTTTTTCTGGGGGCAGGGAAAGTAGTTGAGAATAGCATATGCATTTAATAGGTTATGGTGAGAGTTTGCATTTATTAAATTATTTCCTATTTATTTTTGCAAGTTCTTCTACGATAGGAAAATAAATAAGCAACTACTATCTGCTTATTGTACAAAAATATTATAATTTATTTACGCTTTAATTATATTTTTATGTGTCGTTTATATCGATGTAAATCATGACGTTTACGTATTATTTATTTATTTATGAAATAATTACGATAAAATTTAACCAAATTTGAAGAAAATATTGTCACGACCCGAGAGGAGACCTAACAGAAATGTCAGGTTAACAAAAGAGACCTAACAAATACGAGACAATTTTGATATTTCCGTATTTTTATTAGGTGCATAGGGACTTATGAGTAACTTGATAGACACCTTCGGTTTTAAAATATAGGTTTTAATCGCGAGCCATAGGGTATAGAAATAAATTTTATTTTCATTGTATACTCTTGAAGATTACTATATATTATACATACACACATTATACTCTATTTGAGTTGTCAATGATTATTGTGAGTTATTTTGTGCCAAAATGGATCTGGTTATGGACTATTATGCGATTGGATTTTTATGTAACTGGAGAGATGGACTGAGTGGATACTCAAATGATTTAACAAAAAAATGAAGTGTCAGGGCTTAAACACTAAATAGTATAGTATGTAAGATAACGTCCTATGCACGAAAAAGTAAGGATGGACAGAACCGAACCATAACTGTTGTTCGAACTAGAAGCATTAATTCAGTCTCAATTCTTACCCATGCACCATTACTGAGTTTTTAATAGAGAAGTATCGTTCTCTACGATACGATGTAATGATTTTTTGTGCAAAAGAACTTATGATTCTACCCAAATTAGGTTCAAACCCGGTTTTAACCCAAAATCAACTCGTAACTTGACCCGAACTCTACTCATACCTAACAAAACTTATCTAAGTCCTTCATTAAAAATTTGAATATAATTAATTTTTATTTTTATGATTGATCATGCATATGCAAACAAACGCAAAGATAAACCCTTCTGTTATTTTCGAGAGTTTGTATTACATTTTATTTTGAAGTTTACCAAAGTACACTCAGAAGATATCGGACATGGTGGGGAGCTTGATCTCTCCCTTCTTGGAGAGAGGAATAGTGAAATCACCAATGATCGGAAGATCAACGGTCAGACCCAGCTCCAACTCATAGTCTATATCCCAGTCAGCTCCGACGTCTTTGGCCAAGCTTACCAGAATACTGTGTGCCACCTTCACCGGCACATCCAACGACGTCGTCTCTTTACCCTTTATGGACCCCGGGTCTGGTACAGTCCCCGACGCAATCACCCTAGTCATCAAAAAACTTACTCGTCACTTTCATATAAAAAAGAAGAAGAAGAAGAAGAAGGAGATGGCCATCGCATCACCTGTTTGCGCTTTTGAGAGTGTAGGAGATCTGGCATATCGGGATGTCGTGGCTGTAGGGGTTTTCGACGCCGACGACGGCCAAGTACTCTACCGACTCTGCGCTCAAACGCTTAAAGTCGACGTCTTTTATGTCAGCCTTCGGCTTCTCCACGTTTGCCACCATTCCCGTCACACAGTTCTTCGCCTTCTCTACAAACTGCGCCATTACAGATTAGAGAGAGAAAATCCAAAGACTTTCAGATATATACGTAGAGAGAGAGAGAGAGAGAGAGAGAGAGAGAGAGAGAGGTTGGGGGAGAGAGGGGAGGGAAGTGACGGGGTTTATAGCAGAAGGAATGGAAGGAGTAGACACGTAAATGGAGACGTGTCGGTTCAGCTGAATGAAGTCTGTAAAGAGACTGAAATATAGAAATGGAAACGTCGAGGGTTGACTTTCTTTTAATCTGTAAAATCTACGGCGATTGGCAAGTGGCAGGCAATCCCGAATTACACATGCAATTTCTTTCAAATTTAATGTACACCTACACACACAATCATCATGTAATTTACCATAATTTGTGCGTACGCACATGTAATTTACCAATACGCTTTTAAATCACATAAAAAAAACCTGATTAAATATAAAATATCACACACAATTGTTCGATTTCACGAACCGCTTACATTTGAAATGTAAATATTTCAATAATTTAAGGTATAATATGCTCCATGCTCCAATTTTTCCGTCAATTTATTACTTGTTTTGTATCGAATTTCATTAAATAAGTTTCTTGCCAACGTATACACCAAATGCTTGATGCTGTATACGGAACTTAGTTACAATGAATTTATTTAGATTACACTATTTGAATGAATAAACGACCAATACGTTTTAAGATAAATTCAAGGAAGTTAAAAAAAAAAGAAGATATATCAAATAATATTCGTGTAAATAAAGATTGGGCTGCAGTACAAGCTCTGGGTTTGAGCTCATAAATAGTAAGTTCCAGTTGAAATGATGAAGTTTATTAGGGAAAAAATATGACCATTTATGGATGCTTAAGCTAAATGGATGTCGAGCAATGCATCAAAACAGAGGTTTCCTTCCGTTTAATAATCCCATCAAACGCTCCAACACCTGACCTCCTCCATCCCGCAAGCCAGAATGCATGTATTCATTGGTCACCCACAACCTTATTCCAGCAATCTCCGATGCCGTCTCCATGGATAGCTTGAAGCTAACGTAGACATCTTCATAGTAAATAGCAGCTGCAACTGGTACCTGTCCATTGACATTACTGAATTTAACTGAAAAACCGATTTCATGGACTGACCAGGCCAAACTGGACAGAAGCCTTTGGTTGGTTCGCCTCAAAACGGCAGGTCGAAAAACCGACAGGGATTGAACCACACTTACAATATACATACATTTTTAAGGTCATAGTCATATTTTTCTTAAAATTGGTGGCTCATTAGCCCGGACCATGGACTCAAACCTGACCAAGCAGGAAGATTTTGGTGTCGTTGAACGGTTTCGTGAAGTTGTTAGTTTAGTCCGCTCTTCTAACTTGTTAACATTAGTTTCAATCCGGTTCATTTTTCTTGAAAATCAGACCAGTCCATAACAGGACGATTTCAAGCAACTTTGAAGGTTTGTCTTCTTCCTAAATAGGGTAGAAGAAAGAATGTAATTCTGAACAGCAAAGATAGTAATAAATTTCGACACAGTAATCGAGAAGGAAAAGTTGAGCAAATGTTTGACAAGAACACAGAGAGAAGAGAAAACCTTGTTATTTCGAAGGGCGTCGATGTTGTACAATGGAGGCCAATTCTCCTCCTTGGCCAGTATATGAGCAGCATCTTTCAGTGGCCTCAGGGAATGAACCTCATCAAACATCCAAGGAAAAATCATCTGCAGATGCCAACGACAAAAGGTTTGAATTAAATGATTCAATCCCACAGATGGATGAAAATGAATTTACAATTACTAATTGCTATAATTTTGTTAAAAATTGGTTTCTATTCTCAGAAGTTCAGTAGGAGAGTCATCATATAATCAATCATAAGTGGATAAATTTAAGTACAGTCCTGAACTTTTGCTAGCCCAGTCAAAACAACAGAATTGAACATAGGATACTGGTTTAAAAGTGAGTCCTAAAATGGTTCTGGTACTTGTGCCTTCATGCATTCGGTTACAACGTATAATATCAGGTCAGAACTAATACTTTATGATAGTAACAGATAAAGTTATAATTTTTTGAACTTTTAAATGTTCTCGAGTTACCATTTGACAATGCATAGCACCCGATTTCGGCAACTCGGGACTTAGTTGAATAAATTAATGAAATTTCAAACTGCAAATCTAAAACCATGAATGAAATTTCTGACTTTTATAAGAGATATAAGACAGCCATTTGTTACATGAACAAACCTCTCCAGTGAAAAACACAGGGCGACCCTCTTTAACAACCTTAATTGCATCCAGATTCCTCTCAACTTCTTCTCTTATTCTTTGAGCAGACCAACGTGATGGAGCACCCTTTCTCAATAGAAAGGTGGGATTATTAAAAGGTCAAATTAATAAATTATAAAACACAAGTGAAAAATGAAGACAGAAAAATAGACACCTGGCAATATATTGATTCGTGCAGAATAAAGTAGAGTGGATTGGTATCATGTGCTAACCATCGATCGAACTGCAGATTATTTCAACCCTTGAGGTAAGTGCAAGAACAAGATTTAAAAATTTGGTTTTGCAATCCAAGACGATAAAAAATACTGACAGTAGTCAAGAAATGGTAACTGATTCGTCTTGAACATCCTGGGACTATTATAGGATCCCATACTCTCTCAAACCTATGGTGGTTAAAAAAAAAATTAAGTTCAAATATTTTGAATTTCAAAATGTAAAATTAGAAAAAAAAAAAAAAAGTAGGTTGGAAAGAAATTTCTAATGCCTTACAAATAATGTAATCGTTCAAAACCAGCACTAGATCCCAGACTTGAAAGACCAAGAGTTTGTAGTCCCTTTGCAGTCAACAGGCTTCCAGATGGAAGAAGCACCTATGTAAAATCATCATATAAAAAAATAGGATGAAATACAATTTATGCCTTAACCTTTCCGGTCAATTACAAATTAAATCTTAAACAATGTTATTTTGACAAATATAACACCTACTTTTCAACTATGAGCAATTTGTATATTACCGTCAATTTATCTGTTAAATTTATCTCGGATATATTATGTTTTCTTTTTAAATACGAATTTCAACCCGAATTTTAACTCAGTTGGCAATGTCCAACCAATTTCGAACTCCATCGACTGCTTTTCCAGCAATTTTGAACTTTCCGAGAGATTAACAGAGTTTGAAATTGTGTTAGAAATCGCAAATGATTCAAAATCAGATTATATCATCTAATTAAATAAAAAACATAATTTTCATGAATTGAATTTAATTGAAAAGGTAGCGACAAAGTCTAAATTACTAATAACCAAAAGATAGAACTTATGTTTGTCAAAATAAAATATTATTTAAGATATAATCTATAATGATCTTAACCATTAAGGTGTTTATTGCATTTACCAAAAAAAAAAAAGAATTTGGGGGGAGTTAAAGAACATGCAAAAGGGTATCATAAACTTCAACTTGATCATAAGAAAGGATAGACACATTAACACCTCACCCCGCCTCCTTCATGTTCCGCCAAGTACTCGACAACTTCTTGAACAATTTTGACATCCTGAGGGAACCGATTGTAGTACTTCTCATTCTGTTTCACAACTTGTTCATAGCATGCTCTGTAGACAGAATCTGCAGTGCAGCCACTACCAATTGGGGGAATCCCTCCAGTTAAAAAAACTTGTTTCAGGCCATGAGGTGCAAAACTCAAATATGTAACAGCACAAAAACCACCATAGCTCTGCACCATAAAAGGAGGAAACTCATTTAATCTAATAGAAACATATAGAGTGAAATTCAACATCAAAATTGTAACTTTTAATATAGATTTTAATGCAGAACAGGGTCTCTCTGCTTGGTTTAATTGAAGTGAAGGGAAAAAAAGAAATGGACCAAATGATCATCTTATCACCTGCCCCAGAACCGACCAAGCTCCAGCATCAGGAACTAGCCGTACTCGAATAAACTCAGCATCATTTACTATGTTGTCAGCTCGAAAGTGTTTTAAATAGTTAGCTAATTCTTCTGGAGACTCCAATTGTGACATAGACGATACAGTCAAAGAAGTGGATAATCCAGTTCCGCGCTGCAAGAAAACTACTTTAGTTGGACAAGAGAAGATAAAACATGAAGGAAATATCAGCAGTCCGCACGTAGCATATGCTTGTCTGGAGGATTAGTACAACATAGGAAAACCATGCCTGATCCATCAAAACAACACGAAACTCATCGCATGCTTTTTGTATCCATCCACTTGATTCAGTTGGTCGGGAGCATTCGAATCCAGGCCCACCTTGTAGATATAAAAGGTATGGCAAGGGATGATCTTCCTTCCCGACTGCAACACAAATCAACATTAAGGAAGAACATCCATCCTAGCAGATAGAATTAAACAGCATGTACTCTCACTCTCATTTAAACATCGATTAAAAACTCAAAAACGCACTTAACAGTTTAAGTGACAGGCTTTGGTTGGAACCTTCTGCGGAAATTTAAAACAGAAAATACATGGATGGTCGATGAATGATTACATAGTTCAATACTTTAGAATTGAACAAGATCATAAACATGTATATGGACAAAATTTCAAGGTCACAGCCTTCAAATGATATTTATTCACATCATCACTCTCTTTCGTATATTCTAATTTAGATGACCGATAAATGGAGCACAAAGAGACATCAAAGCAAGCAAGTAGCAATGGCAAAGACCGGATAAACAAAGGGTCTGTCCCGGTGGTGGGGTTTGAGAAAATCCACCAAATAGTCAACCTATTCATTAGAGATGACTAACAAATCAGATCAAGGCATTGAGTAAAGGAAACAAGTCCTTTCTCGCACGTTTCACTGCTGTGGGCCAAAAGCAACAATAGGTAGACCGACCAACAAAACCGTGCAAAATTCTTTGATTATTTACTTCAAGGAGATTAAACAAATTTAGGCTTTTTCGAGTTCAACATCAAGAATGGAATAAAACCCTGTTTTTTTTCCCATGAATTTCAATTAGTTGTAAATAGTAGTTAAGATAATCTACAAAACCAGCAGTTGACAATGTGTACTTAGAAGTCAACAAGATCACAATTACTACACGAAATCAAACAGTGAGTGAAATTAAAACTTAATTAAGAGTTTGCTTCTCAAGTAATTGCCTGCAACAACTTCACGAGCAAAAACAGAAATCTTAGGAGAAGAACAACGATCTAGAGAATAATCGAGAGGTACAGTGAAGTGATGGTCACGAAGCCGGAGCTCAGGCACAGAATACCACTTCCCGGCGACGTGCTCCAGAGAGGCGTCGGACGTTGTTAAATTGGCATTAGCCATGAGGGTGAAGAAGCCGATAACGCTTATGCGAGGGTTAAAGCGGAAATTCTTACTGACCCAAGTCAGTGAAAAACTGCGATACGATGAAAACCGGCTATTCCGAAGGAGTGGGTATAAAGAAGAGGGTGGCGCGTGAGCTAATATCATCTTCTTGGGCGAGTGGAATAAACTGACCCTTTGAAGCTTTGGATGGAAGTCAATATTTAAATATTTTTATGGACGATACCTTTTTCGAATTATTAGATTCATATTATTAAATCATAAACTATAAATTTTAACAATTTAAATCTTTATTTAATAAAAAATTAATAAAATAAATCTTGAAATATGTTATATCTATGTCCGTTCTCGAATTTTACCATATAACAGACGGACTCGAGCAACAAACAGTCCGTCTATTCTCAAATTTTATCGTAGAACAGACGGACTCTCTATAGCACTATCCGTCCGTTCTTCAAATAAGGGTTAGAACAGACGGTCCGGACCCTCTAATAGTGCATTCGTTCTATCAATTATATCAGAACCATTTCTTCCCGAAGCTCATTTTGTACGCAAAAATATATCGGCTGCTCGCGATTTCATCTCTACCCTCGCCATTTTTTTTGGAGAAAATTGACTGAAATTTATCTCAGGTTAGGTTACACTATCGATTATGAATGGTTTAGTTTAGTTTAGTTTTTATCTAGTTAATGTGTTAAATCCAAAAGTTTCAAAGAGAGGACGCTCACCACCCTCAAAGTGCGTCTGATTTCTGTGAATTTCATCGAGCGGACAGTCACCATCCTCAGAGCGTGCGTTCGATCTCTTTATTTTCAGAGAGCGGAGGGCGGTGACCCTCCAACAGTGCGTCTGATCTCTCGATTGCGGACAGTCACCACCCTCTGACAGTGCGTCCTATCTTTAAATTTGTTAGTACCAAATTTTTCTTTTTGATCTTTTTGTAGATTATCGTCATAAATGGCTGATAGATTGATTGATGCAAATGACCCTGCGAACATAGACTGGATTCGGAGGAGCATGCTCCCATATACAGTAATATTCAAGCATTCGATCACTTAGAGGGTGATGGAGAAATATAAGTGCATTCAATCTCGCACACCCTAGACGATAAGGTTCGATTACCGTTGAGGTCGGATGATGACGAGACGCAAAGTATACAAGTAAGAGAAGATAATTCGGATGCTTTTGCTTTGGATAAATAATATAGTTCTTTACAGGCCATTCGAGACGAAATACGAGATTATGCTTTGAAAAATGGATTTGATATCAAATTCGTTAAAAGTGAGAGGACGAGACTCACTGTAGAGTGTCAAGGAGGCTGTGATTGGCGACTGAATACTTCGGTGATGCAAAAATCAGTTGACATTCCAAATAAAGTCTTACATTAAAGATCACAGTTATGCAGGACAATTGATAATAGACACGCTTCAGCAAATTGGTTGACAGTACAATATTCAGATAGGTTCAAAAGTCTACCGGACTGGGAAATTTCTTCTATTATCGAGACGGTGAGGAAAGAACATAAGATGAACATTATACGAAATCTTGCTAGAAGAGTAAGAAGCAAAGCAAAAGAAATCAATTATAGGAGGGGAGAAGAACAATTCAAGCTACTCTGTGCGTACTCAGAAGAAATATTCAGATCAAATTCATGGAGCAAAGTGAAAATACATGGTTACGTGGTGGGTGATGGCAAGATAGGAAGATGATATTTAAAAGATTGTACATATGTATGACTGCTTGTGAGACAGGTTTGCTAGAGCAGGACAGACCTATTATTTGTTTAGATGAATGTCATATTAAAAGCTCCTGCCCCGGCCAATTACTCACGGCTGTCAGTATTGATGGCAACAATGACATATATCTCATCGTCGTAACCAATGTTGAGTCAGAATGTAAAGACTCGTGGAAGTGATTTTTGAAGTTATTGCAGGACGACCTAAGCACTAACGATAGACGAAGATGGACAATTGTGTCTGATCAACAAAATGTACGTGGTATTATTATTCTTTTTATTCGGGTGTTGTAGATATATATTGTTTTATATTGAGTTTGTTTTTCTTTAAAATTTTAGAGGTTGTCGACTGTCGTGGAGGAGACATTTGGTTTAGCCGGACACTGCTTCTGCTTCCGGCATATGTATGCAAACTTCAAATAATGATTTTGAGGTAAAACATATAGAGATGCGATATGGTTTGCAGCAAGGGCAATCACGAGAGAATATTTCGAGATAGTAATAAGGAAAGTTTATGACCTAGACAAGTATGCTCACGCATGGCTTCGACGAGTACCGATATCTCATTGGGCTACTCATATGTTTTCTCCAATTCCCAAGTGTGACTTGGGTCTGAATAATTTGTGCGAGTCTTTCAATGCAGCTATATTGTCTAGCCAGGAACAAACCAATTATGACTATATTCGAGATGATTCGAAAGAATTTGATGACTCGCATTGTAAAAAAATACGACGAGATGCTTAAGTTAACTGATATCTTGTGTCATAAGATTAGAAAACAGCTGGAGAAGCTAAAAGATGAAGCTAAAAATTGGCGTGTTGATATAGCGGGAGATGCACGCTTTAAGGTCAGTAACGGCAACAAACAATATGTCGTTGACCTGAATGTAGACGAGTACAAATGTCGGAGGTGGGAGATTACTGGAATTTCATGTGTTCATGTCATTCCATGCATTAATTTAATGAGACACCAGCTGGAACAGTTCGTACATCGATACTATCACCGTGCTACATATTTGGCGATATACTCAAACTTTATTTATCTCATTAATGATTAACAAATTTGGTCGGAACCAAATGATCAGACCACAATCATTCCGCCTGAGAGAAGACGCTAACCTGGTAGGTCGAAAAAGAAAAGAGTGCGGGACGTAGATGAACCGTCTACTTCGAGAGTTTCTAAGAAGAAATTTATGATGTTGTGTAGTAAATGTCGGCGTCAGGGGCATAACAAACTCACATGTACTGAGACGAGATCGACTTCAGGCGTTGCTGCTTCGCATGACACATTTATAAATTTCTAAACATTTAACGTCACGCAGTTACATTTTTACCCATTGTTCTCATAAACAAATTGTCATTATTATATTTTCTAATATAATTGTCATTTCATGCAAGAACCTATGACACGCGGCTATGGAAGAGACTGATGAACTACCAGACGATGACGAGGAGATTATGGAACAATTTAATTTTATGCATTGATTTATATTATAGTTTACAATGTAAAACTATGCACGGCTATTGTATTTTATAATTGAAATTATACTTGTAATTTATGGACATCTTACTTTCAAGAATTGTAATTATAATTTATGAACATGGTAATTTATAGAACTGCTTGGTTATTTGAATATGCAGAAAGTGTTTGCTATTAGCTATGAAGACTCATAAAACAAAGGAAAATAATGTGAAAAAATTAAAAATTTGAGCAAAATTTCTTTTGTTTTTTGAATCCTTAACCTGCATCTTCAATTATCTAAAAAGTTCCAGAATTTTGCATCAAAATTAAGTCCATCAAATTACATTACATCAAACTAAAATACATCACCTTCAAAAAAGGTTCATTAATGTCCATCAAATAAAGTGCATGAAACTGAAGTACATCAAATTACACATCCAACTAAGCACGTCAACTTAATATACATCAAAGTAATGTATATTAAACTAATGACATCAAATTCAAGAACAAAATATACTATGTTTGGACTTCCTCTTCACATGTAGTCTATCATCTATTATCTGCACGCAATGAAAGTTATATTAGAAAATAAAAATTATAATGAAAATAATAAAATAGTTTGAAATGTACCTGCGTCATCACCGACCATCATCCTCATCAGGGCCCTCCATAGGTTAGTCATCGTCCTCATCACCCTCAATTGTCTTGCCGTCGTCCTCATCACCCTTCGTCGGTTGGCTTGCTTCGTCATCGCCCTCCATCAAATCCAGGATGATCTGCCTCATACATTTCTGGTAGTCGAACATATCTCTCTAGTAATTCATCATCTGCTTGAAGGAGTCCACCACTTCCGTCAACCTCTCCTCGACCCGAAAGACTCTGTCTGAAAGAATATCTATGTTCGACCTACTAGTCCCCGGGAGCGATGTGGCCGTAGGAGCCTCTCTATGAAAGTCATCTTGGGGGGCTTCTTCATCTATCCTGGACGTCTATATCCCGTCTGTTTCAACGAGGTCCATCCTAACCAAATGAATCCTGCCAAAAACCTCATTGGCTCGCTGTGATCTCATCTGCTCTCCAGGCGATAACTGAATACCAAAATTCTTAACGATCTTCATAATCAACACACCGTAAGGCAGATTCTTGTTTCGTGTTCACTCGATCTCACATATATGACTTAAAATCAGAAAGTCGGGGTCAAACATCCTACCGTTGCACAGTTTCTCCACCACGTTGACATCCATGAAGTTAACGAGATCTCTATGTCCATGCTGCGATAAAAGGGTGTGTAGCACCAAGTTGTTGATTACGCGAGCTTTTGCATTCAAATATTTAGCTGTTGGCTTAAGAGGCCGCACAATGTTAGAGTTCTGATTAATTAGCCTTAAAAACTCTGTTCCCTCGTCTGTTCCGATAAAATGATAGTTCTTGACTGCTTGGTACTATCTTTCAACCTCTTCACTGGTAAATCCGATCAACTGATTGACCGTCTCCGGAGTAATCACAAACTCCGTACCCAATATGTATGTCTTTATAGTTCCCGATCTTCTGGAAAAGCTCATGTTGACATAGAATAAATGAACAATATGGTCACATCTATCGCCCCGCAAATCCAACACCCCTTGGAGGCCGATACTAGCGAACATCTCATGTATTACCAAATATTCCCAACCTCTGAAATCCACATACTTGGAAAGTATAACCGATCAGTGCAACAAATACAGCTGGTACTGTTCATCACAAGTTTGACTGCGAAATTCGGTAAACAAAAACTCCGGCTGGTTCGACCGTGGCGGCCTCACTACTGGCCGTTTGACGGTCTGGCTTGTGAAGATGTAGCTTCCCAACGTTCCGACAGTCCACCATTTCGCCTAGCATATGATCTCACAACCATTTCACTATATGCCAATTCGAATAATCTGCAAATATCGAAAAGAAAAATATGGTATTAGCAATTTTAAAAATAGGACGCACTGTCGGAAGGTGGCGACCCTCCACTCTCTGTACAAAAAGAGCGATCGGACGCACTGTTAAAAGGTCACCAACTTCTGCTCTCTGAAAATCCAGAGATCGGACGCACCCTCTAAGGGTGGTGACCGTCCGCTCGGTGAAATTCATAGGGATCGGACGCACCCTCTGAGGGTAGTGACCGTGCACTTGGTGAAATTCACAGAGATCGAACGCACCCTCTGAGGGTGGTAACCGTCCTCTCTGTGAAACTTTCAAATTTCACACATTAACTAGCTAAAAATCAAAGTAAACCATTTAATCGATAATGTAACCTAAGCTTAAGTAATTTTCGGTCAATTTTCTGCAAAAAAATGGAGAGGGGTCGAGAGGAAATCGCAAGCAGCCGATTTTTTTTGCAGAAAATGAGTTTAGAGTTCTGATATAATTGACAGAACGAACGCACTCTTAGAGGGTCCTGACCGTCCGCTATAGCTCTAATTTGAAGAACGGACAGACGGTGTTGTAGAGAATCCGTCTTGGACGGACGCTGTTTTCAACAGTCCATCCGTTCTACTGCAAAATTTGAGAACGAATGAAAATAGGATGTCCGTTAAGGTTTATTTTGTTAGTTTTTCAATCGGTTAAGATTTGATTTGTTACAATTTATATTTTAAGATTTAAGAATATGAACTTCAATAGTTTGAGATTCATAACGGTGAGTGACCTATTTTTATATATGATAAATATAATCTACTATGAAAAACAATTTTTGACCCTTGACAAGAAAAAATATTCAAATGGTTGGACTTTGAACGAGGATAAGTGAGCGAGCTGGAGTTGGTCAAATGGGTAGGCTGGCTCATCAATAAGCTAGGGATGTGAGTTGGGGTAGGTCGGTCACTAGGTTGTTAGTGGATTGGACTAGGTTTGGAGGGTTGGACTTGGACTGGTCTAGGTTCCGACGAGGATGAGTTGATATGCTGGGTTGACAGTCCTTGGACTGTACTAGGTTCGACTGGAATTGTATTGGTAGGAACGGACTGACTCGACTGAGATATGCTGGTTTGATCTAATAGATGCTCTTGATTAGTTAGCTGGATTCGGACTGAGCTGGAGAGTTCGGTTGGGTCATGGTGGGCTTGTCCGGTAGCCTATGTTAGATATGGGCTGGCCTAAAGTGGAAAATAATTGATTAGGTTAGTGCTGGTTGGGTACGGAATGGGCTACATTCTGACAAATTTGGGCTGACATGGATTTGATTGGATGGTACTGCCATGTGTTAGGTTAGATCAGTTTTGTTGGGCTGGGCTGCACTGGACTGAGTCGGGTTCGGGATGAGTTCGGTTGGGTCCGGGTGGGCTGAGTTTGGTTAAGTTGCCTTAGGTTCGAACTGGGCTGCTTCAAGATGAGTTGGAGTGAACTGGGTTGTCATGGATTGGATTGGGTTGGACTGCACTGAGCTGGGCAGGGCTAGGCTAGCTTAGGCTTTACTGGAAAAGGTTGAGCTGGACTTGTCGAGGTCGGTATTTGGGCTGCACTGTTATGAGCTGAGCTAGATTGGTGAATTGGGTTATGAACTGGGTGGATAGGCTGGACCTTTTACTTGGTGGCTAGGTTGGGCATTTTCCTAGGTTGATGGATGAGCTGGGCTTTGTTCGGATTGGGCTGCCTCTGACAAAGATGGGACGTAGTGAACTGGTTGTCATGGCTGATTGGGCTGATATGGGCTCTACTTTCACGAGCTATAATGAACTGGGCTTGCGTTGGGCTAGGGCGTGTGAACAAGGCCATTATGGATTGAACTGAGAGATAAGGTGCATCGGCATGGGCTATAATGGACTGGGATGGGCTGGATCAGTTAGGCTCTATCGCACAAGCTGTGCTGGACTGGGTACAGTCGGGGCTAGAGCTGGGCTGCAAATCGGGCTTAGTTAGGGAAATGTGGGCTGGGGTTATTGTCCTGGTGCTTGACTGAGTTGGGCTTGTCTGATTTAGACTGGGTAAGTTATCATTTGCTGAAGGGCTTCCAATTTTCTACTGGGCTGAACTTTCATTTGCAGTGTATAAGTGCACTGCAGATGGGTAGTCATAGGCAGTACAAATTCTTAAAGGTACCATTTCACTCATGCTCATCCTCTTCTTCATTAACTCCACTGCTGTATTTTATATGTTAAAAAAAAGATACTAAGGCGCCTCCAGGCTCCAGGCTCCAGGCTCCATGACCTTTTATTTTGGGCTGGTCTTTTTTGCTCCTAAGCGTGAGGCATTTAATGGGCTGGGTAACGCTACACCAGTTTGATATTTCTCTTAATCATTTTTTTTTTTAAATATTTATTCATACGTCAAATTATTATTATTAATAAATATTTTATAAGACTAATTTATGAGCATTAATGTTAAAACAATTATAAAAAATTAAATTAAATTAATTAGTGTAGTTATATTTGAAGGAATATACTGCAAAGAGGGCATGAATTTAATTCTATATAAAAACGAAAATTATTGACAAGTCAAAACAGTCAATTTGCGTGGAAATTGGTGGCGCCGCCCTTCTTCTTCCACATATTCCTCGCAGATGATCTAATCTTACAAAAATCACATTTCCCAACTCACACCTCAGGCTCACACAGAAGCAACCTTTGCAACGGCAGAATCTCTCTCAAATATGGCATTGTTAACCTCCATTGCCAGAGCTTCGTCGCGAACAAGACCGTTTCTCGTACGGTTTATGAGCAATGTCCCCGAAGATGCAGTCTACGGAGGGCCAAAGCCGCAGAACCCGAATCAAAGAGTCACACAAACCCACCTGAAGCAAAAGCACAAGAAAGGCGAGCAGATCACTATGGTTACTGCCTATGACTACCCATCTGCAGTGCACTTAGACACCGCCGGTATCGATATCTGCTTGGTCGGAGACTCGGCCTCTATGGTCGTTCATGGCTACGACACGACATTGCCTATAACGCTCGATGAAATGCTCGTCCACTGCCGGGCTGTGGCTCGTGGGGCTAAGCGCCCGCTTTTGGTCGGGGACTTGCCTTTTGGTACCTACGAATCTAGCTCCATTCAGGTGCCCATTTCTGAGTTTTGCTACTGCAACTTATTTATTTGAAAACCCATATTATTTTTTAGGGAAAAGCTTAACTGGAAACTTATTTTGATGTTTAATCTGATCGGGTTGACTGGAGTTTTGGCGATGACTGTTAGTTTTGGCGTTATCACGTATTGTTTATTTATGTTCGTACTGTAAGTTAAATATGGATTGTTACAAAAGACAAAATAAGCACAACTTGCAATAATTAAAATTGCAAACCCCCTTCGTAGTACTCACGAGTTGAAGAGTAATTTTCTTCCAACAAGGATGCGTACTTGTTGTCTCAACATCTCGTAAATGACGGAAACTGGAGATTGTGTCTATTGGCGATTGTTTGGTTCAACTGACAAGCATTGCACTTATGCTTTAAAATCTGTCACTAAGATTTAGCATTCCAGTTTCTCTATGATTTGAGGAAGGGATTCTTGGAAGTAGAGGGGTTGGTGATGTTTTGCTGTTTCAATTATGGGCAGGCAGTAGATACAGCGGTAAGAGTTCTAAAGGAAGGTGGAATGGATGCAATAAAACTGGAAGGAGGATCACCTTCGAGAATTAAAGCTGCAAAAGCTGTAGTTGAGGCTGGAATTGCAGTGATGGGACATGTGGGACTTACTCCTCAGGCCATTAGTGTTCTTGGCGGATTTAGACCTCAAGGGAAGAATATTTCCAGCGCTTTAAAGGTGCGTTATAGTACTTGTGTTTTATATGACTGAAATGAGGCCTTTTTATGATGAAAATCTAGATGTGGCTATTCTTATGATATCTATTTAGAACATCCTTTTTATTGAAGCAATAGGCCACAAATTTCCTGAAATGGAATTCAGGGTCTAAGCATTTTTTTCAAAGCTTGTTTTTCATGCACATTTTTGTAATTACTGATGAAAAAAGTCTGTGGTTTACATACTCTTTATATCATCTAAACAATTTCGTTGCATTTTACATAAAAATCATTTAACAGCCCAAAATCAGAAATTTAGAGGTAATCCAACAGATTAAGGGGAGTGTCTGAGTCGACCTGTTGGCAATTGCAGGTTGTAGAGACTGCACTGGCTTTGCAAGAAGCAGGCTGTTTTTCTGTGGTTTTGGAATGTGTCCCTGCACCTGTGGCTGCAGCAACAACGTCGGCTCTTGCAATTCCGACAATTGGCATTGGAGCCGGGCCATTCTGTAGTGGGCAGGTTTTTCTTAATTTTAAGACAGTTTTTTCTTGCCATGTGATATGCTTGAGATCCTTGTGCATTTCCTTTTAGGTGCACTGAGATGAATAGGCTTATTTAACAATAAGTCCCACTTTTGTTGTGATATTCAAATTTTCTATAAACAAAATTTCCACCTTTTGTATTTGAATTTGGAGTGATTTTAATTAGATGAGTTGGCTTACTGAATTGTATTCTGTTTGTTGTTTTGAACTGATTGTTGTTAGACTTCGGCAACTTAAATTCTTTTATGTCTAGTTGACAGGCTCTCATTACAATTTCATTTTGGGTTTTACTTATCTCTTTAATAAATGTAAGCTTTAATAACAAAACTTGCGTTTGTATTTCAATCTCCGTATAGCAAAATTATCGTGTTCTTGTTCTTTTCTTAGGTTTTTCAGGTAAATTTTGGTGTTTCAGATTCATATCTTTTTATTCAATTTATTGTTTGATTTCTTACAATTTGAACTGAACTTAAACTGGTCAGAGTTGGAGAGGTTGTTTTGTGGTGAGATAATCACAGTTAGAGAATTCGGCTTGTAATAGAAGGCAAACTAGCTAAAATCTTGAGCTTACTGTCCTTGATTCGTGGAGACTAATTATTGCATATAAGTCCTTGATTATTTGTTTTTTTCGATTTTTTTGTGCTAATTTCTATTGTGATCAGGTGTTGGTTTATCATGATCTTCTTGGAATGATGCAACACCCACATCATGCTAAAGTAAGTTTGAATCTTAATTACTTAGCCTCTCTCAACATTTTGAGATGGTCATTGTTCGAGCCACTACTCGGTTTCTTTGCAGGTTACTCCGAAATTTTGTAAGCAATATGCACAAGTAGGGAATATTATCAACAACGCTTTATCGGATTTCAAGGACGAAGTGAATAGCAGTAAATTTCCTGGCCCGGCTCACAGTCCATATAAGATCACCAGCTCAGATTTTAAAGGATTTTTAGGCGAATTGGAAAAACTGGGTCTTGACAAGGCAGCTTCTGTCGCATTTGCAGCAGCTGAAAAGATGAACTTGGCTGAACCTTTCGATCTGAAAAACTCAACTGGTGATTAGTTGCTGATCCCCTTTTGTAGGTATCACAAATTTCCATCGCAAGTTTTACTTTTATGAGAGTGAAAGTGAGAATAAAGGATGCTTCGTTTTAGAGTCTCTCTCTACCTTTTGATTTGCACAAAGTCAAGTAAGACATCGGTTTTAAAGCTCAACTCAACAAACAATTACAGCCTAGTCTCGGTCGTGTCATTTATTCACTGGCAGAGTGATAACAATTTTTAGGAAAGTAAGGTTCATATTGCGGTTGATGATCCGTTCGTTATATTCTACAAATTTGACCTGTCTTATAAACATGTAAAAAGTTAGAAATAATATGATTGCGTGCTCTAGCTAGAGCTGGCCGTTTCGGTGATGCCCTCCAGCTGCTCGACAAAATGCTTCAGTCAATTGCTGAGGTTTCATCCCATGACATTACCAGAGACATTGTTCGTAATAATATTCTACCCATAGAGTGTCATTGACTAAAGCCTCTGTGATTCTCCACTTGTTTATGTTATCCCCTATGTTCTGGGAGAGAAATTTTAATTAAAAAGTATATAAATAAAACTAAATTTGATAAGTAGATGATCTTCTCCGTACATGCAAACATACCTTCGGCTACAAAATAACCACGAAAGTTAAATACATATTCCCAATTCCCATCCTCACCAATAAAAGATGAAGAACATAGACTGCAAATCAAGTTAATAATACCCCTACGGCCTACATCACTGTATTTTGTGCCCATCGAGTCCAGGGTGAGCCAAAGTTGGCCGTAAAGTCATCGTATAAACAGTCACCGGTTGCCGGACTGTCGAGTTCCCTGAAGTGCACAACGAAATCGTCCTCAAAGACCATCTTCGAGACCCCGAAATCGTCTTCATCGTTTTCCACCAAATCCCCGTTCTCTTCCTTGCTTTCCGCGGTGGTACTCGGAGGTGCGGCACCGTCTTCTGAAGACGGCGATAAGGAGAAATCGGGTACTCCAGATTCGATTTTATTCGGTTCGGGTGATGATCCAGGCTTCTGACGCGTAGAACCGGCGAGCGAGTTTCGGTGCGTCGGAGCAGGGTGGTTATGTTCCGCAGTGTAGGTGACGATAAACATTCCCGGGTCGGATCCGTTCCGCTCCACTTGTTTCCGGGCTAAACACCCCTTTGAGCTGCTACATCTGTAATAACCCCTGTTGAAGACGACGAGATTCCATATTGGAGAGAAAATCCAGTTCTTACTTCGATTCCACTTATTTTAGTGAGAAATTAGTTAGACAAATCAAGAGACAAATCTTTTCTCGTAATTGACATAATGTTTTCCGAAGATTAATAATCTTCATAAACTAGAAAACCCAACAATACAGACCTCGGATATGGAGAACCTTTAATGGGTTTCTGTCCATACTTACGCCATGCCCATATATCTGAAGAAAGACTCTCTGATGCAACTTGGCAAACTTTCTTCATCTGATTCTTTCTTAAAATGAAAAATAAAAGTTTATCAGATATTAATCTTTTGGCTAGATTCAATTTTTTTTCCTTTTCAGAAGAGAGAAAATGAGCTAGATTTGAGAAAGATGAAGAGAAATTGGCGTACCTTCTTTTAGTTCGAGCGGTGGCCACGGACCCTCCATGACTCTGCTTTTGGTGGGTTTGAGCTTTCGACGCTGAAGGGAGAGAAAACGGAGAGACTGCCGTCACCGGCGAAGAAAGTGGCCGAGGGTGCTCAGACGCCGGAGACTTGGGGAAGAAAGGCTTGTAAAGCTCATGCAACTCTTCGTTATTATTTCTTCCTTCAAATGGATCTTGGGTAGAGAAAAACCGGCCATTTTTCTCTCCACTAAAAATGGAAAAGCAAGAGCTAGGAGAATCTGATGCAAAAGCTTGAGAAGTCAACGGGGCAGAGGAAGTCGATATAGAGGAAGACGAAGAACTAGAAGAAGAAATAGATGTCATGGTTGAGGCGTTACAGCCTCTAACGATGGCGTGAAGATCCCAGTCGTCTTCCATGGCTGAGAGAAACTCCGTAGATCTGTGCTACTCTGTCTCAGCAGCTGCTATCTCGGCTCAAAAGAGAAAAGAGAGACGAAAAAGGCGCTGACTTTTGGCGGTAATAAGGGCGACATGAGTAGGGTTAGATATATATATATATATATATATACGTATATAGAAGGCACCATTCTTAGAGAGAGAAAGAGGAGCCATGGAGGTCATGAGGTCCACGTTCACAAGTTCGAGCTCTAGTGAGAGAAAATACTGGTTTTTTTTAGAGTGAGAGGTGGGTCATGGGTGGGGCGTCTCTAATCTTCATGCCTTTGTTTTGTTTCTTTCTAAATTATATGTTTTATAGGATGAAAAAATGGAAATGTTTTCAGAGAGGGTTGACTTTGAAAACGTCAAAGGATTAAAGGTGTAGAAGTTGGCAGTAACAGAGCCAAATCACTGTCAGTGCCGACTAAAATAATAAATATATATATATATATATAAAGAATCTTTTAATTTGAGTAATTAATCTCGTACTTCATATTTTATTTTTTTTTTAAGTGAAAAAGTTGATATTTTATTTTTTTCAATATTATAATTACCTGAATTTATAATTATTAAAAATAAATTTTAAATAAAAAATTGATATCGTGTATCCAATTGAACAATAATTTATCAGTGATATAAATTTATGATCATTTTATTGTATACTAAATTTATAAAAATTCACCTAAAAAATAATAAATAATGCCATTAAAATTAATAACAAATATAAAAATAAGAATCATCGACTTCGCAATCTACGAGAGGGGACAACTGACGGCGGAGAGAGGCATTTATGTGGTAGAGGACGCCGTTGATTTGACAGTGCAGGAGATAGTGATGAGGAGTGCATGACAGCTCGCAGATCTACCCGGTCCCACTCTCTTTTACCTTCCAGAATCCTATGATCATCATCCAACGGCTCTAAAGCATTTTCTGGGCACGACTTAGGCTTGATATTTATTTTGATTAAAGAAATAAATTTTAGAGAGAGAGAGAGCAACGAATTGAGGAAAAGGCCGCCAGAGGCTGAGGTCCAGCTATGTTGGACACGGGCATGAGGAGCAAACTGTCTGCTTTGGTGTGTCAGTGGTTCTAGAATTATATCTTTTCCAGATCGTATATTCTTCTTTTCCACCTTCAACCGAAATGAAGAACCTAAGTTTAAAAAATTCATCTGATGGACTTCACAAACATGGTGCAAAGAGATACTTGTTTCCGAGGATCTATCAGTTCTTTGGAAGAATCCTTGAACAAGGCTAAAAGCTTGTCTACTTCTGGAAATAATGGAGAAGGAAGGAAGGCCTTGAGCTAAGCCGGACCCATCGTAGAACGCGAATGCCCATCAAGCAAAGCATCTTGTCCTTCCAATGAATCAGCCTCTCCCCGGTGGAACAGTCCATCAAATGAAAACGGCATCTTGTGATTTGTGATTTATGCTCTTGTAGTTCCCAGAAGGATTACCAAGAGTTAACAGTGAGAAGTAGACTTCTGCAACCTCTCCCAATCTCACAGTCTCTCCCTAGAGCCATAGAAATATGGATTTCATAGAAAGATTGTCTCAGAAGTTGCTTAAGGATAGCTGGGTTATCTATCTATAGATCATATTCAGAAGTTGCTGGCCTAGCTTAGAGCATTGCATCAGATAAAATTTTTACAAATCTCTTTTGGCAGGATTTACTCAAGTTACTACTACTTAGCTAGACCATCACCTAAGGAGAAATGGTCAGATTGAGAGAGTCAACCAGTGGATTGAGAAGTGTCTTCATCACCAACCATGGACCTAGTTAAATTGGTTACCTTTAGCATAATGGTACTTACCGAACTGACATTTAGATGACCTCCTTGGAAACTCTATATATAGAAATCATAGAGGCCATTTTGAGGCCCTTCGAAAGCTCTAATTTCTTCCTCCTACTAACTCATTAAAGTGAACAAAGTCAACCAATGATTCATTATTAAAAAATCTTCGCTTACTTTTGAGTTGCCGAAACAAGAAAGCATCCCGTAATAAATGATTGATCTCTACAATAGACCCGCTAAAAATCCAAAGCATAAAATATTAAAAGTCTGGTCTTGCGTCTCTCAAATCAAAGACGGGCTTAACGGGGGTAGGACAACTTACCTTATCAATGATTAGTGAACTCGCAGATCCGTTTGCAACTCCATTGAAAATATTACCATAATGGTATTTTTTTGTCATATTTCAAATACTTCGTGCAGTACCAAACAAGTTATTGGACATTTTTTTAATGATTTCAATACCTGCGGGATTATTAAAATACTTGTGTTCTTTTTTTTATCAGCTTTTGTGACAAGTTACTATAAGTTTTTAGATGAGATTTTTTATATTGTCTTAGAAAAATTCATGATTTACTTGAAAAAAATTCTAACAATTTATAATACAAGAATACGAAGATATATATAGTAGGTTGATCTCTATATTTATCTATATACAGTTGAACTTTACACACCGAATTGGTTTAGCACGGGTCATAGCCTGGGTGTCCTATGGATGCGCTTGTGAGTGAATCAATGGTAATTGTTGATTCATTTGATGTTTTATTTTGAATCGGTTCTGGTATGAGGCTTTACTTGACGAGTAGAACTTAGTTACGCACTTATTGGATCATTTAGAAAATACGATAAGAAATGTATATATATACTTGTATCAATTCATTTGTGGAAGACATGCTAATCATGTCCCAAGAACCAGATTTGAACGGGTGACACAAGGATTTAAGTCCTCTACTCCCTCGTCGCAATAGAATAGATAAGAGGCTAGTAGAATTGTCATGAAGGGGTAGGGATGACTATATTTCTGGAAGAGAACTCGAGGCGAATATTGCAATTGGTGCCTTAGTCTTTGCGGCCTTAATGTTTTTTGTCGGTTGGTTCCACTATCATAAGGCTGCTCCAAAATTGGCTTGGTTCTAAGACGTGGAATTCATGTTAAATTATCACTTAGCAGGACTGCTAGGACTCTATCTCCAAGGAAAACTTTCATGATCTCCTATCCAAAAAAATACTCAATTTCCTTTATGTGCTTCTACGCTCATTATTTTTAATAGAGTTTATTTTATTTTTAACTCTAAAATATTGATTTTTTTTAAACAAACTTTTAAAATTTACTATTTATCAAACTAAATCTCAAAATATCATAAATCGATAATTTGAATCTTAAGGTAAAGGTGAAAAGACCGTCATCTTCAGTGAGGACGGCCGGTCCAGCTTAACCGGCCATCCTCTACCTTAAATGATTTATTATTAAAAATATCAAATGATATTAGATTTATCTGAATATTTTACCACATATTTACTATATTATGGGATGATAATCTAAAAATTTTCGTGATTTTGTAACAATTGTACGATTTATCATAATTTTTTTACATATTTTTTATAAAATAATTCACTAAAATTACAATAAATTGTAAAAGTGTTACAAAATCAAAACAATTTTCAAATTATATTCCCATAATGTTTTGAACATGTGTAAAAATTTTAAAGTAAATTCAATATCGTTTGGTATTTTTTTAGTCCCCTATTTCCTATTTACGCATGTTACCTCTCTATTTTATAAATTAATTTAAAAAAACTACCAAAATACGTTGAATTTACTTAAAAATTTTATCACATATTCAACACATTATGCGATGATAATTTGAAAATTTTTGTGATTTTATAACACTTTTATCATTTATTGTAATTTTAGTAAATTATTTTATAAAACAAATGTAAAACAATTATAATAAATCGTACAAGTATTACAAAATCATAAAAATTTATATATTGTCTTCACATAATATAGTAAACATATGGTAAAGTTTTTAAATAAATCCAATATCGTTTGGTATTTTTTTTAATTTATTAATTTATAATAAATCGTTTAGGGGATAGGACGACCGGTTCAGCTAGACCGGCCGTCCTCTTAGAAGAGGACGACCTGTTCACCCCTATCTTAAGGTTTAAATTGCTTATTTATGATATTTTGAGTTTTGGTTCAATGAATAGTAAATTTTAAGAATTTTTTTAAATAAAACTAACAGTTTAGAGTTTAAAATAAAATAAATATTTTTTAATATGAATATTTATTTTTTCAACTCATGAATTGACCAATTTAATGAATCTGTTGATTGAAAATCACGTGATAGATAAACAGATGACAAATCACAGTAAAGATAAGATGTGTAGACGGATCAACTCATCAAGTTTCTATGAAATAGGATCCACACAACGAAAAATACTTGTCATTCATTGGTTATTAGGGGCATCCCAAAAACGTCCACGTCAAAAGTCATAGTAAACCCTGTAGCAATTTGTACTAAAAAACTCATTTATGTCTATGGATAGTCGAAATTTTTCACAAATTTTATTAATAGAAGCTATTATTTTTATATTTATCTGTCATTCATTATTTTAATTATGAATCTACCTATTTGAAAAAAATAAGTTTCTTGAAATTTTGAATTTAGAAGTATATCCTTGCAAAACAAAAACAAAAAAATATTGAAATTAAAATCTCAAAACTCATACCAAGAAGTGGTTTGTGTAGGAATGGGCATGTTGGTTTACGTTAAAATACCAAAAAACGTTTTTCACATTCAAGCAAGTTTCAACAATACAATTGTGACTATTATAGATGTTCAAAGTCGAGTAATTTCTTGATCCGGAGTAGTGGTGGATGAAGCAGAAGCGAGAATGTCGGCTTGAGTAACGCTAATGTTGGTGAGAATTTAATGTCCCAAAAACCCATGGGTTTCTACTCAGGATTCGCCCACTAAAATATGAGTTCAATATATCATATTTAGCATAAAGATGGACATTTCTTGCTCATTATGAGACAATCATTTATTCTCAAATCTCGTCGGGAGCTAATAGTTTTTATTTCTCATCTCATCGAAAACACTTTTCGCTCCGCTTAGCGATCTTAATTAACAATAATTTGTTCAATAATCTACAAAAAAATTTTTGATCACAACTAAAAATGTGATGCATGCATTAATCAAGTATAAAAATGTTTGACATTTTTGCTACAGTGCCAATGGCAAAAGCATGATTTTTTAGGCCAAATTACGTTATTAAAGTGAACAATAATAATAATTAAGGTCGATTCAATTTTTATTTAGTTTTTAATTAAAAATAAAAATTATTTATTATTGTGCATCAACAGAGTTCAAAATCAGGTTAAAAATCATGTTAAGAGTTATAAATCGATTTAGAACATTTCATTAAATGTAAAGTAGTATCCGCGTGTTGAATTCAACAGAATAATTGTCGACAAACGACTAAATTGCTAATAAAAATTAGTAAAAAAAAATATTAAAATCTAATTCAAATAAATAATCAAACTGCAGAATTAGTGAAACGTCACGCTGCTGCCCAAAAGGGAGTGAAAAATAAATAAACAAACGAAGCATGCATTGCAACTAGTGATCAGATCCTCACATGAGCATGTCAAATGGCCTTATATTTGTCTTATTGACGTAGCCAAATTGCAGCAACTCATTCCACCATGCATTTCCCCTTAAAAAAAATTAATTAATTAATTAATTAATTTAGGAAAGATGGGTACACCAAATCTTACGTGACATGTTGTGTATTATATGTTTGGGTGAAGATATATTAATATAATTTGTCCCGTATAAGACACATAACAACTCGTGCAAATTGATTTTTTTCGACATATTAGGTTAAAGTTTTGTTTAGTATTCTTTATTTTGTCATCAGATTTGTTTTTAACAGCGATATAAACATGCCAGAATAAAGTGTCACATACTTTCTCATATAATACTATAATATGCTTACTCTTATATATTTAATTTATTGAATTAGGTATAGTTTTTTTGTATTTATGGGTAATTTTGCAATTTATAATATTATGATTGGTCGTTGCCACATCATCTAGTTCGTGGCATTGACGACGCATTGACGTGGACAATTTATTGAAATAAATTATTCTCACAATTATTTGTTAAATTTGGAAAAAGCGAACATGCTTTCTTCGAAGTTGAAAAAAAAAAACAATTTATTATATCTTTTTAGTTGTTATAATTTAAGCCAATTTTAATTTTTCTCTTCGTAATTTTATTTTTTTGAAATGAAAGTTAGAGTTTCAATATGTTGTGATAATTTAAACTACAAAAATGTTACGTTTACTTTCTAAGTTTAACTGTTGTGTTTATCATGTACTGCGATGTTTATTAATTGGACAATTGATGTCTTATTTTAATGATTATATCAATTAATTACTAAATCACAAGCATCGGGAATAAAGATGAAGATAAAACTAGAATTATTCAAGTAAAAAAGAAGTATCCAAGTAAGGGATAGCGGTCAAAATCCAATTCCACCTAGTCATAATGGGATTGTGAGAGTTTAGTTATTTAAATTTTATTTGGATCGGACCGGAAAAATTCACATTACTACGAAATTGATGAAAAAAATTATAAATTGTTTTTCAGAAGTATGAATCGCAAACAAAGGGTTTAAATCAATAAACTTATTTTGGCGTTTAGCCGCACTATATATAAGTATTATGGTGAAATTGCAAATTTAATATTTTGTATTTCAATTTTGACATTGTAAATTTAATTTTTTGTGAATTAATGTTTGTTTTTCGTTTTTCTCTCGCAATTTGAGTTCAATTATTGGAGGATCATGGACGGCGACGACAGTGACCTGACAAACAGGCAGAGAACCAACAAGTTCACTCAGGCCATAGATTTTTCAGTACACTTATAATTACAACAACCACAGAGAATGATTAAAAGTACAAATGAAGTGCAAAGGATAACACCAAAATGACCCACAATTGAGATTGCGCAAAGCAAAGAGCAGCGGGAGTCTACATACTCTTCCCATCCTGATGAACTATGCATTTTCAGAAGGTCTGCAATTGCTTCCCGCCCTCTAAATATTTCCTCAATCATCCCGTCTTGATGAAAGGATTAACAAAAACAGAGCATGAATTAAGCATATACTAGTTTCTATACATATACAATTGTCTAAACAGACAAGGCAGAGCCCCTTTTATCTACAAAATCTCTGAATCACGTAGTAGCAGTTCTGTCTGCCAATATTCCGGTGAATTTCATCCGGGATGCTTAATTTGTCGACGGTCTCGTGTGATTAGGAAATGACACAAGCGTTTGGATTCTCTTCCATGCTCTGGACGTAGTAGTAAGTGGTCATGTGAGGATTGTATTGTTTATAAGCCTTGACAAGTTCTAAAACCGGATCTATCTCTTTCTTTTTCTCTTCTTCCTTCTTCTCTCCTTCCTTCTTTGGTTCTTCCTTCTTTTCATCCCCTTTCTTTGCTTCCTCCTTTTTCGGTTCTTCCTCTTTCTTTGCCTCGTCTGGCTTGCCTTCCTCTTTCTTCGGTTCCTCTTTCTTTGGCTCCACTGCTGGACCGACCGAGATTATATGCGTTGGCCAAAACTTTCGCAATTTACTGACAACGTTTACTGGATCAACCGTTCCAATCACGGTCAATTGCTTCTCGTTCATATCCATGGAGATACAGTCAATACCTGCAATAATATGTACATGTTCTTTCAGCATGTGAGTGTGAATATGGATCAGCAATTTCATTCCATATTCCATATAATCTGTGGCTTAGCTCATCTACAACACACTACACAGTCAACCTAAGTACACGATTTATGTTACTATTCTTAAGATAACTTTTAATGCATGCAAATCAATCAAAAGACATTAAGGAAAAAGACAGGTTCTTTGAACTAATTAAGTTCATTCTCGACAGTCATGAATCAGCATTCTCATATTCATATTTATCTAGGAATAGAGTTCTTGAATTCAACCATCTTACCTAACCCCCTTCCCCACCAAATTAAAAGAAAAAGAAAGAAAAAAGTAGTTTGGGTATTGCACCTGAAAGTGTAGAAACTGTTTTTAAGGCCTTCTGTTTGGCTTTGTCATCATGTAAATCCAACTTCAGCACAAACTTCTGCCAAAAAAGAAGAATGACCGTGATGTCTAATTTAACAGTGTTCACAATCAATTGAAAGACCAATCGGCATTAGATTTTGAAATTCAGGAACTAGAAAAGAGGGGGGAATCGCGAAAAAGTAGAACATCAACATATCCGGACGTTTCTCAACCTATATCAAACTAAAATTTCAAACGAATCATTCAAACAAAGAATCTTCGAGTCAAATCTAATTAAAATACATGAAAAACAATCTCGCCGCTTCTAGAAAAAGAATTCGAGGGTAGAACTAGTGGCAGAGACGCACAAAGTTAGCGACGAATCAGATTCCGAGAAAAAAGGAGCATAAATGTAAGTATTGAAACGAACAAAACGCCATAAAAGGAAAGGAAACCTTCATGGTGCCGACGATCAAGAACCAGAAACGAGAGAATGTTGAGAAGTGAGATATCACAACACGAGTTGCAATTTGAAAAAGATGGAGAGAGAGAGAGAGAGAGAGAGAGAGAGAGAGAGAGAGCGAGAGAGGATTGAGAGAAATTTATAGCGGAAATGAAAAGGTCGAAACTCAGACAAAAATGGGGAGGAAGGGGGGAGAAGCCATTAGACTTAACTAGAGGTAGGGGGTGGTGATCCTATGACGTAGTCTGTAAAATCATACCAACAATTCAACGCGCCTCCCTAGCGTTTATTCATCACGCATTTTTTGGCAAATTACTGCGGTATCATTACATTATACAATAGACTAATAGTCATATATTTATTTTTTAATTCTATATTCACATGAAAAATATTAATTAATAAATTATTTTAATTATTGATAATAATCAATTAATTGGTAAAAATATTTAAATTTATTAATTTATATGAAATCATTTTGTAATTATATATTTTTCAGTTAACTTAAAAATGGAGTTATCTAAATTAATTTTGGCATTCATTAACTACGGGTGACCGCAGCGCGTGCACACAAGCGCCTGCTTAAAAGCCAGTTAGTTTGGAGACAAAAAGCGCCACGTCACTGAATGGGGACCGCTCTGGTATGCGTCAAAATTACATCTGCGGGTTTTCACGATAGGGGCGGCAGTGAATCACGGCCATCAATTTCGTAGTTGTCCCCGACCAACTTGCGGTAGGACTTATGGATCGCTGACACGTGTACTCTGCTCGTTTATGATGCGGTTGGCGAGCTGACCTGACAGCCTTCGCCTCAAGTGTTAGTGTCAATCCGAGTCACCAAATCAAATTGCAAATTCTATAATAATATTAAATATTATAAGAGAAGAATCTCTCTCTCTTAAAAATCATCTCGAAATTGCCACGTAGAGTGTTTAACAAATTTTAATCTTTAGGCATAATTTAAACATAAAGTTTTACGTATATAACCACGATTAGTTTAAATTTCTTTTTTCTAAAAAAGACGATCCAGGATAATGTGTATCCATGTTCATCTTTCCACCAATAATTCTACAATTATCGTTTAATTATACACTAGAATTTTATTTACTTTACACATGTGTATCACTAAAATATAAATAATTAATATAAAAAATTAATTGTACCAATTAATGATCGACACATCAATTTTTTTTTGTACTGATCGGATCCCGTGAGTGAATAATCAATGCTTCATCTATCCTCCTGATAATAAGTTTGGTTTGAAATCCCAGTTCAAAGAGGAGAAATGTGTCGTACTAATTGTTTTGGTCGATCCTAATCTCAACATTCGCAACCTAAAAACAATGATGCAAACCTAATATCTCGTAATGTGAGCTTATTGTTAGAAATTTGCTATTACAAAGGATAAATTTAGAATTACATTTTTTTAATTGTCGGTTTTGACGGACGATTTTTTTGTCCCACAATAAGATTTGAACAACTATTGTTATTTTCTATAGTTGAATACAGGTTCTTTTTGGTTTCTCCTTTGTAGTTATTACTCGAATTTGTGCAAATGTGTTCCCATCTCCAAACTAACTTGACAAATAAACCATTATATAAGGGTTGAGAAATTGCACGTTTATTTAAAGTTTTTCTTAGTTTTTGTATTTTTATTTTTTATTTTTTTTATAACCGCAACCAAAACATAGACAATCATGTGTTATGTGATACATTGTACGAATTTTATTTCTTTTTTACTTTTGAATTGTGTTATTCTATTTTATTAATCAAAACTTAAAATGTTGTATTGGAACATTAATCTTTCTTTTTATAGAAAAGGTGAAAAGGAAAAATCCTGGTTAGAAATTGGCAAATAAAAGTGTAATTAATAAACTAATTATGGATTAAACAAGTGTCCACGTTGCAATTTGAATTGGCTCAAATAAGATCAAAAAGGTGGTCCTCGTGGTCAATTTCTGAGACACTTCCACGCAATAACAAGATGCGTTTTAAAACTACAAGTATTTATTTACATCCACAAAAATTAATATTAAAATGCCAAGGAGAAAACAAATATGATCCTAACACGACATCATTGATTTACCGAGACAACAACCTACGATAAACTCTCGGGAAAAATAGGCAAGTTTGATCTATCGCTTTTGTCGCACTGGACATTTTTGGAAAGGAGCCGGGACCTAATTGTAACAAATATAAACAGGATAATATAACAAATTAATCATATCATTATACAATAATGTGAGAAATAATTAATAACGCTTATCTAGTGAGAGTACACGAATTAATGTTAGATTGGATGCGCAATAAATCCAGGGAGGCATTTTGTCAAGCATGTGGTGGGCGCAAAGTAGCCGGCCTACTTTTGGGAGGGACAGCAACAGACGGTAGCACTAAGGGAAGAGCGGGCCCAAGAGAATCTCGTCAGCTGCCTTCATTTTTCTCCACTTGTATATGCATGCTCAAATTCTACGACTATTGATTGCTCAAATTTGCTCCACTATTATCAACCCTCTACCGTTGCTTTCTCTACTTTTCTCTAAAGATTGATTGTCCTCAGTCATATTGGAGGGTCTCTCGAACCAACTCGTACACGTACTCGAACAACGTAAGCTTCGTGTTGACGTATGGACGACCAGAAAGTATGTGTTCGGAGAGGAATTAATCAAGATTTTTGAAGTTGGAAACTTTATGCTGCAATGTAGATAAGAAACATTGGATGTAAGATTGATTTGAGCAGTTCACACAAGCAAATGGGTCATGGCCCATGCAAGCAAATGGGTTTTCTAAGATTTTATTATACATATCTTTATATATTACCAATAATTTAAATTATATATCATTTTCATCAAAGAATTAATTATAGTAGCGCCAATTCGAGTGTGAAATCTAACATTAAGAAATAAATTTAGCTTTATCTAAAAGTTAATATTTCTAATAAACTTATAGTGAAAACACCTAGTGAATTTTTCGATCAAGTAGAGTCAATACATACAATCGATTGCTAAAAAATAAATTTTATTTGTTGCACTATCTCGTGTTAACTTAAAGTGCACTTGGCCTTACTTGATCATTTAGGTATTAGAATTTAAACTGTTTTTTTTTTTTTTTTTACAAATGAAAATTTTAACTTTCATCTGTTAGTAATTTGAATATTATCGATAATTTATTTAGTGCATACCACGCTTGTCATTAGTATTTTAACGCATTTTTTAACTCGATATTGATCTATGTTCATGTGCTCTATAAGGATTTTGAACATTGTCTATAAATAGAAAGATTTTAAAATTGAATTAAAAATTATCTAGAAATTAAAAATCATGTTAAAACGGTTTATGAAATATATGAATTATGATATACAGGTGTTATATTTAACAAGTAAATAATTGATAACAATGTTTAAATTATTAATAGATAAAAAAATAATATTTTATTTGTCAAAAAAATAATTTGAGGGCTCATTTGTAAAAGACTACAAATATAAGGTATAAATTGAGAAAGTGTCGAAGATAAAATTGCGTTAGTCAAAAAGACGAAGACCCAATAGTGTTCCGGCCCATTAGAGGAGAACATCAAACGCCGTCAAAGTCAACGTTATCTCCGTCTTCGTCCCTCGCCACTGGAAGGACGCGTGTTCTTGATCGTTTTGATCCGTGGAGGCCGTATTGTATATGGAAATTTCACCAAATATCCCCGCTGATTTTCGCTAATCCACAGATTTTGGCGATTCTTTCTTACCCGACCTATGAAAAAGACAAGGCAAATTCTCTCAAACCCTGATTTTTTCTATCAAATCGTCCTTCGTTTTCGTTCGAAAACCCTATTCTGCCCCACTATATCACTATTTTTGTTGCTTCGATTGTTTAGATCCCCGACAAATTTCAGTTCGCTTTCCTGATTGCTGTAAGTTCTGGTCCGATGGTTGTTCTTGCATTGAATATCGCTGCAGAAAAGAGTTGGTGCTTTTGGGATTCTTAGTTTCGAAGATTAATCCGCTCCGCTGTTTTTTTTAGTTTCCGAGCTCGAGTTCTATGGACCTGCAAGACAGAGATTCATCCATGGCGATTTCTATGACCTCGAATTCGTATCCGATTATGAATGGTCCTTCTCTGAGCCACTCTGCGTGGTTTGAGATTCGGCTTTTCTATGTTCGTATATCTCCATGTGCTGTCGACAGCGTTCCCAACCACCTCACTATCCTCCATCTGCGCAGAGAAATAGGTGTTTTGCTTGAAATTAATGGGTCTCGAATTCCGGCCTCAGATACCTGTTCGATTGTTCTTCGCCGGGACCGTCTCAACAAGGAAGCGTCCGAAGTCACTTACGTCAGCACCGACAGCGTTCGAGTTACAGGTGGCGTGGAATTCGAGGTGTATGAGAACGACGATTTGATTCTTTGCGGACATTTAGAAAGAATGGAGACTAATTGTGTAAATGGGAGTTTAGGATCGGAAAACGACTCGAGAATGGGTTGGAGTATCGAGTGCTATATAGTGGCTTCTATTGGTTCAGGATCGTCTGCTTTTTTCCAGCCCAAATTGGGTATTTCTTCTCCGTCAATTGAAGTTTATATCGCCGGATGTTGCTCCAGTGTGCCTGTGATATTGACGAAAACAATTCAAATCAGTCCGAGGCGGAAGAATTTGCGACACGGGTTCCTGGATGCTATTCCCGAAAATGAGGAAATTGGGAAGGTGAAGAGCGGAAACGGGTTGCTAGGCCATCAAATGCCGGTAAAAATTCGTTCAAGTATTCTATTCCTCAATTCTAATTGTTTGCTTGACTTAGAACAGGAAATTGTAGAACATCGATTGCTTCATTGTCATACTAACGCATTGAGGTTCTACATTGTTACCTGGAAAGTAGTAACTCTACTTTATCTCCTAGGAACTGAATGGTGGACAATTTTTTTTGTTCATCTACTGATTGCATTGGAGGTGCTGTGAGTTGTAAGATTAGATTTGCTTCTTTTCTTGTTTGAAGAAGACTTTAGAATGCAGAACGATTAGTAATTGGTTTTGTTTAATTTATTCAACCCCCAATATGGGATTTTCGCAGATCACGGACTCTGAAGTTGATGACTATGATTCAGATGAGAAAGTCGGGCAAAGTTTTTACTCTGAGGATATGTATGCTGGTGATGATGGGCAACTATCTTGGTTTAATGCTGGAGTTAGAGTTGGTGTTGGAATAGGACTTGGGATGTGCCTTGGACTTGGAATTGGGGTTGGACTGCTTATGCGCTCATATCAAGCGACTACAAGGACCTTTAGAAGACGGTTCTCGTAAAATTAACATTGAGTTTTGGTTCAATACTGAAGCATAGAGGCACTAAAAATATTGACAAGGAATTTCATAAGTTTCTGAGTTGAGGCTCTTACGGATGAGTTTAAGCAGGCGAGTTCGAAGTTGTTTTGATCTCTCCCCAGAGACGGATGTTAATATGTAAGAAGGGCTTAAATTCTACTAAAATATTCTCACTTTCCTGGTGATATGCATTCTTTCATGAATAACTGGTTAGTGGTGTGAGTTGCCTTAATCCTCTGAGCTTTTCTATCCTTCTGGGTCAGAGAAATCTTTGCTTGTTGTTAATATGGTGAGGATAAATGAAAATTGTTGATAGGTAGCCAGTAAAATAATGTTTTTTTTTTTGGAGGGTTGATCAGTGCTTGCTGCCAATATGTATCTATTTATCTTATTTTCTTGTACAATCTTTTATAGTGCAAACGTTCTTTGTTTCACATTGTTCTTTGGTGTCGTTGTATAAACTTTCCGAGGTTATTCCTCCATTAGATTCATTAATAACCCATAGTTTTGTGCGAGAAAGACTTTTACAGGCTCTTGATTTTACAGTATTTTCTGGTAGTTCGATACAACGAGTCAGGTTGTTTTTCTTCTGATGAGAATATTGAGCTTTGTTCTTTAGTCTTCTTCTTCTCGTTCTTCTTCTTCAATGATGATGGGAAAGAGAAAGGTCACTCTCGTACGAGCTTGCAACCCTTCTCGTGCTTATTCACGAATTCTCACCTTGGGTGACAGTTTCAGAGCCAAGGTAAGTTTATTATTGATATGCTATGATTTAAAGTTTTGAATGGATGACAAAGATTGGCTTCGGCTAAGCTTTTTGCCCCGTATTTGAAGATTTGTCTTTTGTGGGATTAGTAGAAATCCAACGAAAGTTTAGGCTTAAGATTTGAATTTTTGGGGATCGGTTCAGTTGTCGAAAAACATGTTCCGATGAACTTTGAATCGCACTTTGTGTCGCTAACCTGTTGCGGACAGAGCTAACAGGTGACGGGAAAGGTACCTCTGCATTTCAAACCTCGGGAGAGGAGAACGTTGATCGAGCTTTTCCAAGCCTAGTCCCACTTTCGGTTAAAGACCCAGGGCGGGCACGGGATCTATACCAAGCTTGTTATGCCATAATTTTTTGAGGTTGATCCCTAAGGCCGAATTCTTTAGGCCATCACGTGGCAGTAGTCTCTATTTATTCACCCGAAGAATGCACTCTATTCACATAATCAATTTTGATAACCCGGATTAGAAAAGGTCTTTGCAAGCATACTGCTTTCTGTCCAAGAATCGGTAGCGGTTTTATTTTGTTTGATCTTGTCCGAGCTCTAGCAGCACCATGAGAATCCACTTCAAATCATGGTATGACAAAAGAGGGTGGCCATGAACTTCATTCCGAAAGATCAATTAGTTTGGATTTTCAGAGGGGAAATTGGAATACGCTGCTTCCAGACCGTTGCTTGACTTCTCCCGACTACCTCAATATGAAATGCATACGAACAAAATAAATTTAACATTAATACTGTGGTTACTCAATAGGAGTTGTATTAAATATTGTTCAATGTATTTAATATAATAAATTATAAATAATTCATCTGAATGTTTGTCATGTCAAGACGTAGAATTAAAGAGTAATCGTAGCAATGTTCTAAATTTAATAGACGACGTGTTTTGTTTTAAGATTATTCTATTTTTGTCTAACATGTGGAAATAATTTAATCGTACTTATGTTTGGAGTTTTGTGAGGTAGAACAAGGGCACGTGCAGTAAGAGTATCGATTCGATTAAATTTTTTGTAATAAAAATGAAGATAAATATTAATATAGATCCCAAACTATGGAGTTCATGCAACCCATACCTTCTTTTTATTTTCTTGTATCAATTTTAAATTAAGGGGTGGAACTTGGTAGAGAGTGAATTAATTATACCACCTTTTTCGTATGATTTAATTTGTATTCTCAAATTATATATTTTCTCTTTTAATTACATAAATAATATCTAACCAATAATGTAGACAAATAAGAAAAAATGAGTTCAAATAATTTGTTAATGCAGTTCAGTCAATTCTGTCTATCTTCGCACTTCGTGATTCCCTATAATAATTATTTAGTGGCGTTGAATTTATAAGTTGTACTAGATGCACGAATCGAGGTCCTATCAACTACGAGAAATGATAGATTTACTCGATGGCTCAATTAAATTTCTTCGAGTTACAGCTTAAACGTGGCTTAGTTGATAAATCCCGGGTAAGTATTTAAAAAGTTTAAATAATTTGTTCAAACTCAATTATGGATTACTTATATTCCTTGGAGGCTTTTTTAATGAATTCAATCCACTTTACGTTGTATCAAAGATTTCCTATAGCTTCTAAAGTATTTTCTAACTGAACCCTTTTTTAATCCATCAACCACAATTTTTACCCACATTGAATCCACTATGATATTCGGACTACGTGCAAAAATTCACGATATATTTATATTAAATCTTTTTCGTTATTTTAGTGGCATAAACAAGTGGATATTTATTTGATTAAATAATGCACGATACTTAAATGTCACGTCATAATTAAAATTAGAACGTAAAATTATAATTTGTCCCAATGTAAATCGATGGCGGTCCCAAGTCACATATAATGGGCTCTTCGGCTTGTCCTAGACCAAGTCAAACAAGCTAGTTGGTTCAATATTAAGTCGAATAGATGAGACTGGAGAGTGTATATGTTCACAAAATATATATATTTATTGTTCAGCTTGTTTGCATGATTCAGTGAGTTGAACCGAGTTATTAGGAGACTGACAAAACATTTTGAAGTTTTGTTGCTGTGTTTATTATATTGTAATTAATTAAAAATAACGGTGTTGTATTAAAAAATTTCTATATTTATACAATTATTATTTAATTTTAAAATAATAGAGAATGTGACACCACAACATAAAACATTGTCATGGTTTTAATTTAACAACACATTACACATTATTATTAATGTGTAAAAATTAGCACGTAAACGTACACAATAAACTTAAAATTACTCACAAGTGTTCGTAGCAAAATTATTTGATAAAATAAGATATTGACATAATAATTAAAATTAATAATGAAAAAATTAATTACACTAATAAAAGAATAAACAAAAACAACAATTATTTTTTTTATTTTAGTGAATTATAGTATTTAATGATTTACTCATAATTTAGAATGTGAAATTGAGTAAATTTATCTTGCTGACCACAATAAAAATGGATGGCTCTATTGCAATTATTGAGACATAGAGGGGCAATTACACTGTATACACCACGTCATAGCGGAATTTCTCATCTGCAAGAAAAACATCGTCACGAAAAGAAATCGAACCCTGCTTTCTTGTGCTTCCATTTTCGCCTAAGCCTCCAAGAAAAAGAAGACCCTAAATCTCTCTCTCTCTACTTTCTCTCTCTTCCCGTCTATGTAAAATTCAAATCCTTCTATGTCACCGCCTTCACTACCTGTAGATCTGTACAAATACTTCTTGTTTTTGTAATTTTTCGCTGCTTCATCTATCTTGAGAATGCAAACCCTAGCTTCTCCGTTCGAATTTCTTAGTTTGAAATACTGACACCCTGATTGATAGAATTTTTCTTCGTCTCAATAGATTTGTTAGGATTAGAGAAACTAGTTCGAAATTCCTGTGATTAAGCTCTAGTAATCGTTCTACCACCGGAAACCTAGCTTCCTCACTTTTTTGGACTTGGTTAGGTTCTGAGTTTGGATCGGTGTTAGAAGTGATGAATAACAGGGCGAGGTATCCACCAGGGATAGGTACTGGTCGAGGAGGAAGCGTGAACCCTGCCTTTCAGTCTAGGGCGCCTCAGCAGCAGTATGTGCAGAGGGCTTTAATGCAGAACCAGCAACAACCTCAGCAGCAGCAGCAGCAACAGCAACAGCAACAGCAGCAGCAACAACAGCAGCAGCAGCAGCAGCAGTGGCTTAGAAGGGCTCAGTTGGGTGGTGGTAGTGCTGGTGTTGTCGATTCCAGCATTGATGAGGTTGAGAAGACTGTGCAGTCCGAGGCTGTTGATTCGAGGTTACCTTCATTTAGTTAACTTAATCATATAATAGCTGTCTAGATGGATTGAAAGGATGTAGTGACTCATCATGGGTTGTTGAAACTGTGCTTGTTGCAATCTTATGGTGGGGGTTATTGGATATTTTTGTGTCCGACATTGCTTTTATTCAAATTGGGTAAATTTAGAAGAGGCCAAAACTTTAAGGTTCATTTTTTGCCTATTCATTTTTGGGTTGCTGAGGGTTATTTCCCTATTACTGGATCATGGTGAGTTTCTCTATGTAATAGGGGTTTATTTATTTTTTTTCTTCTGTTGGTAACTAATTTGTGCAAGTTCTTGTAGGTCAAAAAAACGTTGATTAAATTTTACCCAATAGTGGTTCATAGTTCTTTGCAAGTCTCGATGGCTTGATTTGATGATGTGTTTCTGATGACTAGGATGTGTTTCTGATGACTAGGATTTTGGCTTAAATTATACTATTTGTGTCCTTTTAGTTCACAAGATTGGAAGGCGAGGCTTAAGATTCCACCAGCTGATACACGCTACAGAACAGAGGTATGGAGGTTTCTTCGAATTTTAGTGAAATACAATCTGCATTACAACATATTCTGTGATATACTCAGAAATAATACCTGTTATGCTGTACGTATTTCATTCTTTAGATATTTCTTTGTTGACCTGTGAAGTAATGTTAATAATAATCATTTTCATAAATTGATTTGTTGGATTTATTGAATGTTTAAACAACAATTCAAATGGCTTGATAGTGTATATAAGATTCTTTTCTTTGGATGTCTAAGGCTGTTATGTGAAGGGGAAATTGAGATGGTGATGAGCAAGTATATCCATTCCCATGTTTATTCAGGGATTTTTGTATTTGGGGAAGTGCATAAAAGATTTGAGGAAGGATGGATGCACAAAAGGGGCAATGTAGGTTTTATAGAAGTGTCTGAGTTAGATGTACTGCACAGTCTGACATGTCTAGATGGTGTTCTCTTTTTATTCATATCCAGGAACCAAGCATGGCCCAGTATTTTACGGCACAATTTGGAAACTACACCTTTTCTACTTAAATACTTCCTCTCTACCTGGTCCACTCTTAAAGGTTCTTTTCCTCTTCTTCCATTTATTCTTCCTCCGGGCTAGACTTTTTCTCCGTCGCCTTACTCTTCCTCCTTGATGTTGGCTGTCTTTAACTCTCTTACTTTTCCATCTATGCTTCTTTGAGGGAGTGGATCTTTATTTTGGTCTCATTCTCTTTCGTTTGTCACGTGTCATTAATTATAATATATAACAATTTGATGACTGACTTACTGTTTATGATGAGGAAGCCTCAATTCCTTAGTCGAGTGTCAAATAAATATTTCATCCCCAAAATTACAATCTCAATATCTCTTTAAAAATTCAGCAAAGTTATATGATTATTTCTAATGATTTGTAAAATCCCAATTCTCTCGAGTTATTACAATTTCACGTCGTGATGTTTAGTTTCTATTTAGAATTATCTCTCTTTGATTGTTAAATCCTAAATGCAATTTAAAAAAAAAAATAAATACGAGTAAATTGAATGCATTAAATTGACAATCACAAATAAAGGACTAAAATTAACTAATAAAATATTTAGAAAATTAAATAAGTCAAGCATACAATCCATATTTCCTCTTAAAGAAGAGTTTCAGCTCAACTTGTTACTAATAGGAATAGATGATACTGATGTTCTAATCATGATAAAAGTAACAGAACAAATGAATGGCATTAATGATTTGTGTTCAGATGTAACTGTGTTGTCTTTTCTCGCATGTTTTTCTGTAGAACCTCACTCTCCAAATGCCAAATGTCTCTCAATAATGTATGTTTGTCTCTCCAAAGGCTCTCTAGAAGTACATTTTTTTTGTCGAGCAAATAGGGTTGTCAAAACTCTAATCTTTCCTTCCAGCCGCAACATAAAGTAATCTGTTTTAGGCAAGTTAAACGACACCTACTGCCACGGTACATCCTAGCATTGCAGCACAAGCCTCTCAATTATGTGGTTCTCTTCTGTAGCAGAGGCATTGATCTTCATAGCCGAAGCATTGGGGGCTATGTAGGCCGGTGGTGCAAATGTGAGGGCCTAGAGCTGGAGTACCGACTTAGTTGGTGATGTGGAGCTACCTCCATGGCTGCGACATTGATGCTTCTACAATTTTCAAGTTAAGCTGCTGTGGTGCCGTTGATCCGAAATACAAAAAACCTTGATATTGTGCATTGAACTACATATGGAAGCATGATTATAACTCCATTCTTGTTGATGTATCACATATAAAACACAAAGTTTACCAAGTGGAAGAAGGAAAGAAATGATTGGAATGTCAGTTCCGTTCCCTAGCTTACTAATTAGGAGAATTGGATAAATTTTAGTGGGGCACCAAAATTTATTCATCATCTCCCCCTTTTCACTTCCATCTAATTGCACTTTCCTTCCTTAGGACTGTACTATCCTTAATCGTCCCCCTTCCCTTTTCTTTTATTTTTGTTGGTAAACATATCTATTACTTCTGTTATTCCATTACCAATCATTTTGTCATTAAAATTGTTTTCCTAATCGTTTTGTCAATTGACAATTCTGTGAATTCAAGGGCACATTTAGGTTTAAGGGAAGTTAGAGTCTGAGTCCTATAAGTTGATGCTAATTATAAGCTGCACATGAAACTGAATACTATTCATTATATTAATAAATTGGAACTCTTGCCTTTTAACAAAATAAGTTTACGGATGAGGATGATGCCACCATGAGAAGTTATGTAAGAAGGTGATATTTCATTTCTTCAGGATGTTACTGCTACCAAAGGAAATGAATTCGAGGACTATTTTTTGAAACGCGAACTTCTTATGGGAATTTATGAGAAAGGCTTTGAAAGACCTTCTCCAATTCAGGAAGAAAGTATTCCAATTGCTTTAACAGGGAGTGATATTTTAGCCAGAGCTAAAAATGGTACGGGAAAGACTGCTGCATTCTGTATTCCTGCTTTGGAAAAAATTGATCAAGATAACAATGTTATCCAAGGTATGAGCCTATGATACGTATTTTCACAGCTTTTGAATTTCAATGACATGAATTTAATCACAATGTGATGATCGCTATTGTGTTTTTTCACTAGTGATGATCATTCTAGTGATCTCAATTATCATTCTTTCTGTAGTGTTGGGAAAAGATCTTCATGCTTGAATGCGGTTAAATTTGAAAGGATAATTTTGGGAGATTGTTGTGGTGCTTCTAATGTAAGATCAAAATGTTTTTGGTGGTACTTGTTTCACTTCCAATGCATGATGGAATTCATGTAAAGCTGTTGCGCGAGATTATTATTGTTTATAAGTATAAACTTTGCTGATGAAGTTAATTTTCCATCTGTTGCTCGTCTTTCTTATTATTTGTTTATTTTTTTGACCTCTGGATTTTCATGCAGTGGTTATTCTTGTTCCCACTAGAGAGTTGGCTCTACAAACCTCACAAGTGTGCAAGGAGCTTGGGAAGCATTTGCAAATTCAAGTCATGGTGACAACAGGTGGTACAAGTTTGAAGGATGATATCATGCGATTATACCAGCCAGTTCATTTACTGGTTGGAACTCCTGGACGAATATTAGACCTTGCAAAAAAAGGCGTGTGTGTGTTGAAAGACTGTTCTATGCTTATTATGGATGAGGTACTTACACAATTTTCATTCAAATTCAATCATACGTACAGAAATTTGATTGACTGCCTTTATCAGCTCTAACAATCTGTTTGAGTTTTATCTCTAGAATTTTATGGGAAGAATTGATTCTATGTATCATGTGACAATGATCATGATGTCAAATACTTGGAATGTTCATGAAGTCTACATATTAGTAGCTTTTTTTTCCTTTCTTTTTCTAGGTAGAGCTATAAATTTTTTGGTTAGTAATTTTTTGTTGGTTTATAGTGAAAGAACTATGTATGCAAATGTCCTGCTTACCTGTTTTTAGATTCCTTACTTCTTCCTTTTCATTCTAAAATACTTCAAATTAGTTGGATGAGCAGTATTGTGTTATTTTTTTTAATTGATCGGGGGTATGTTTGCTTTATCAGACGATTAATCTGTTTTTAGACTCGTCAAAATCTGATTCCTAGTTGTTTAATGTTCTTTAGGCTGACAAGCTTCTGTCTCCAGAGTTTCAACCTTCAGTGGAGCATTTGATTCGATTTTTACCTGGAAATAGACAAATTTTGATGTTTTCAGCCACATTTCCTGTCACGGTCAAGGACTTCAAGGATAGATTTCTTCGAAAGTCTTATGTAATTAACCTTATGGATGAGCTCACGCTAAAGGGTATTACACAATTCTATGCTTTTGTCGAAGAAAGACAGAAAGTTCACTGCCTTAATACACTTTTCTCCAAGGTATGATCCTAAAAAGCAGTTTATTTTTTAACCTCTTGTAAACTCTCTTTAATTTTCCTGGGTATTTTCTCAGCTGCAAATTAACCAATCAATCATCTTCTGCAACTCGGTAAATCGGGTAGAGTTGTTGGCCAAGAAAATTACAGAACTTGGTTATTCCTGTTTCTACATTCACGCAAAGATGTTACAAGACCATCGTAACCGAGTATTTCATGACTTTCGAAATGGTGCATGTCGGAATCTTGTTTGTACGGGTATGTTACTATTCTCTTCAGCTGAGAATATAATATTAGCTTAGTATACATGATGGCTGGACCTCATGATTGTAGGGTTTTTGTTTTTAAGATACCATTGTCCATGTTCAAATAATTCAGTTTTGCTTTCTGTTTATGAAGGTTTTTTTAAACTTCTGATTTCGAACTAGTAAGTTGACTTGAGATGGTTATCATAGCAGTAACATCTGTAACGACCAATTTAATTTTTCTGAGGCAGATCTTTTTACAAGAGGGATAGACATTCAAGCTGTCAATGTCGTTATTAACTTTGATTTTCCCAAGAACTCAGAAACATATCTGCACAGGGTATAAAGATATATTCCCTTATTTTGATGGTGATTTCACTCTGAAAATTTGTTTGTTTTCTTTTCAAATATAAGTATTAATTGAACATACAGGTTGGTCGATCTGGAAGGTTTGGACATCTTGGTTTAGCTGTGAATTTGATCACATATGAGGATCGCTTCAACTTGTATGTATTTCTTTTAGCTTAAAAACTATGTGGACTGCTGTTTTAAACTATCTAATGTGTGTTTTTATTTTTCCTTTTTTTGGCAGGAAGTGATAAGTTTCATTGTCGAAAGATTGGGAATATATTCAATTTTTCATTTTATTTTACTGGAGTTTGGGTATTTTAAATTGGCCTAATTAATTTAGGAAAATATACTAGAAAGTATTCTAATTAATGCTAATTACAACGACAAAATATTTCCTATCCTGATTGAGAATATTCTAAATTAGGAATGCATTAACTCAGATGCACATCAAATCATGAGATTTTTCCGTGTTTGCTTATATGGAATTCCATCTTTTCTACACTTCTCCTCAAACTGGATTGAAGATGTCTTCCATTCCAAACTGTGTCTATTATTGCCTGAAATTCTTTATTTGGTAATCTATTGGTTAAGTCAGCTAGTTGGCACTTGATGAGACTTAGGTGGTGCAAATTATGAGATGTAGGTGGTCCTCAATGAAATGACTATCAATCTCTTTGTGCTTGGTCTTGACATGTTGTACAAGATTTTGTGCAATGTTGATAACTGCTTGGTTGTCATAGTAGCGTTTGCAATCTATCCCAATGCCACTTAGTAGTCTCTTTAGCCAAGTCAACTCACTTATCCTGAGTGCCATGCCTTGAAATTCAACTTAAACGCTGGAACAAGATCCTGTTTCTTGTTTCTTACTTTGCCAAGTTATTAAATCTCTTACAATGAAGGTTAAATAAGCAGAGATAAATTTTCTGTCCTTTTCTGTCCAACTTGAACCTTGCAAAGTTAGTGTAAGCTTTTAGTTCGAGATTATCATTCTTCTTGAATAATACCCCTTGTCCTGGAGTGCCCTTTAGGTATCTGATAGATCCTTGATGCTCTAAATGTTCGAAAGGAGCCCAAAAGGAGGTGAAAAAGAAAATATACAAGGGCTGGGGGACTTGGAGTGACAGCATGGGCAGCATGGGAAGAGTGAGAAGTTTTTAGAGGAGAAGTTGGTTAGATGACATGGCAGGCATTCTAGAGAGAAGGGAAAATGGGAGGCAGGTAATTTGGTGGTAGGAATTTAGGGGAGAACTGGACCTCCCTATCGTGTCCGCGAGCTTTTTTTTTTTTTTTTTTTTCCTGTTTTATGAGCAGGGAAGATTATTAAGATGATCTGTTGAATTTGTTTTACTGGGTTTTGCTTTTGTGATCCTATCAGTATCTTAGTATACCCATTACAATATCAAGGTGATTCTTACTAGGATTGTGCATGAATTGGCTGACAATTCCAGTTGTATAAGTGATATATGGCGGAGGTGGCTTAGGTAGATTAATTGTCCTACAAGCCTTTGGTTCTGTTTCTTGTCTACTTTTTCCTTGCTTTTATTGACACTTAAAAATTTTGTTGACTTCAATAGGTGTGTTTATTGGTTTACATCCTGGCATTTTAGTTTCAGTCAATTGATTCAACACATACTTCTTTTGGGAGCTAAAAATTCCATTGATCGTGCTACTTCTATTCCTAGAAGTATCTGGAGTTTCATAGGTCTTTGATATCCAATTCTGAGGCTAGTCTCTCCTTTAGTCTTTTCATTTTGTCAATGCTATTTTTGTTGATGATGTCGTCATCCACTTAGACTCTGCGAATGGTGATGGTCCACTGACTTCTTGCCTGATAGGCTTGGATTTGAGTGTATTTCAAATTTAGAATGCATTTGGTGAATTTTCAGAATCACGTTCTTGGAGATTATTTTATGTCGCGAAGGTACTTCCTGAGTTTGCTTACTTTTCCCTCTCCCATAATTTTTTCAAATCCAAGTTGGTAGTTGCAAATATACTGTTGGTATATGGAACCTGGGGCAAATTGTGGTAACTGTCTTGGCAGACTTTGGAACTAATTCTTCCTCTTGAAGTTGCAACATTGACGAGTGGCTTGAAGTGAAAGAAAGTAGGAATTTAGAGTTCAAGCGGGTGACAAGTATCAGAGCAGTTTGTAATGTTCTTTTTTTTTTGTTTGGGACAATGTGTAATCAACAATTCGGTAAGAAGTGAAAATCGTACTTTCTTCTACGACTTTGAGGACAGAGTAATCATCAAGTCGATTTTCGAAGCTAGGAGTAATGTTGGTAAGTGAATGAAAGTGTGATATAGGACATATTGTTAGGGATGTAATTATAAATTTGAGGTAGGAAGAGTGAGATGATTATTGATGAATGAATTGTTAAATGTAGTTTCTAGGGGTTTTCAACTAAAAGTATGGTTGGTAAGACTTGTGGTTAATTCATTAGGGTTCTTATTCGATTTCTATTATTGTTTATTGCTGTGATGGAGTTTTATTCTCATCAGTCTCCATGTAGAAATGCTTTCTTGACATCTAGTTGGTGGTGGCCAATCTTTGATTGCAGCTTTGGATAAAATAGTTCATATAGTTGTCATTTTTGCTACTGGTGCAAAGGTTTTCTACTAATCTATCCCGTGAGTTTGTGTGGGTCCCTTGAATGGTGCTTTGTACCTTTCTGGGCCTCCATCTTGGCTGCATTTATGTTGAAGATCCATTTGCATCCTTGAATTGTTATTTTGTTTTTTGGTAGATCAGTGATTGTGGTTTAGTGCCCTCATTCTTTCTAAGACAGCTTCCATCTATGAGCCTTTAATGAATCATGTTTATCTTTGGAAAACAATAACAGTGCTTTTCCAAAGGCTTCCCACTTAGTGTGGATCCCTTGAATGGTGCCTTGCACCATTCCTTAGTCCAGTTATTATATCTAGAGCATTGTTATTTTTATATTTAGACCATCGTTGCTAGTATGCACATCTTGTTGATCATTACCTACCTCCAAATCTGCCATTGTGGAGTTGTGAGTGGCCCTTTTACTTCTTTGAGTTTATATCGTGACAGTAGTGTCATTCTTCTAATGAGTTAAGCTAGTATCTTCAGTGATTATGGGGGACCGTGCCTCGATTTTCCGTTGGATTGGTGTTAGTGGCTGTGCTTTATTTTTGTAGAATTAAGCTAATCCCTTGATATTTCATCAATTTGGAACATTAGTAATGTGGTTCTAGCCTGTTCTCCTCTTCTCAAGTCTCTCTTGGAGGATCATTCCAAAGGTAATATGGGATTTCTTCGAAGAAAGCTACATCATGGAAATATAGAATTTGATAGCATTTATCACCACCTATTGGTCGTTGAATATCTCAGGAACATGCTTTTAATTTCGTTGGGCTTTAGCTTAACCTTTGCTTGTCATCATGTATAAAGACAGTGCAACCAAATACTTCTGCAATAATAAAGGAGAAATATTATGCAGTTGGGTAGGGTGTTCTTTAGAGTGTTTATTGGGCCTTTGAGTTTACGGTTCTACTACTTATGAGGTATACAGCTGTGAGATAGGTTTCTTTCCAATATTAATAGGTAAATTTCCTTCGAGCATTGTATTTTGTTGTTTCTGGATGTGCCTATCTTTTCATTCAGCTACTCTGTTGTCGGTTGTATTGACATGTAAGGTTTTATATATCATTCCTTTCATTTAGGTAGTTGCTTAGGCTTCTAGGTAGTCGTTCCCATTATGACTTATTAGAATCCATAATTTAGGTTTGAATTGTCTTAGTACCATTTTGCGAAAATAATAAAAAAAATCTTTTTGGCTTCAGATTTGCGATTGGTAAGGTATTTCCATCAAACGTTAGTGAGGTCATTGGTGAAAGTAATAAAGCATTTAGTTCCGGTTATGTTATTTATGCGTGATGGTCTCCATATGTTAGGGTGAATGAAAGCAAAGGGTTCGGATTCCTTATACAGCTGTGGATGAAAATTTGCTGAATGTTGTTTTTATAGTTCATACATGTCTCATTCTAAACTAGAATTACTCCAAAATAATGGAGTAACATCTTTAGATATCTAATATTTATAGTCTATTGTGTCATAGCTGGAGTTCATTGCCTTACGTTAGGGAAGCTTCAGAATGGTCCTGTTTTGTTGATGATATATGTTGCTCTTTCCCCAGCATCTTGTATATATGGCCTATCACTTCTTTAGCACTGCCAATATCCTGCAGCTGGTGTTTAATGAGTCTACTTGCTGACACAAGGCTACTAGGAAGTTTATGAACTTATAAAACTGATTTTAAAATAGATCCCTTGAAAGATTTACCGTTCGTATTCCTTTAATAGGTGGACATATACATTCATCCATTTTTATCTCTTGGCAATCTGCGTATGTAGCGTGGGAAGAAAGCAGATTGAACAAACCTATCATGTTCCTTTGAATGTCTCCCTTGTTCTTCTTTGAGTTCATATAGTTGTGCACCATTCCCTTTATTTGAGTAGGTTAGGATAATAGCAATCTATGTTTCTCAAGCTATTATATAAAACGTATAGATTTGACTTACTCCTGGCTCCTTGGAATTCACTAACTTTGCCATCATTGTTTACATTTTTGGCTTCCCATTGTTTAAATGCCAGATCTTCTTGGTTTGGTGGTACTAATGATCAATCCAGTAGTTCTATTTTGAACAGATTGTGATCATGGTAGGAAGTTTTTGCTACTGAGTTTATGTGTGGTAATTTGAATGGAGTGTCCTTCACGGACGAACCTCATTTCTGCTTCCCATTCTATATTTGTTGGAGTTGCATCAGCAATCTCTTCCTTTTAGAATGGTTTTGTAGAAATACCTCACCAGTAAGTTATAGACAATTTTGGCTGCTCGGACTATGGGTTGAACTGAAGCTAATAGTTATCTTTGATACCATGTAGAGAAATTGTTAAATATTCAAAAAAAATTTTCACTTTACATGGAGTTGAGGAACTTATATAGGCCTAATTAATTTGAATTATACAAGAAAATATCCTAATTAAGGCTAATTACAACTGTAATTATTTCCCAGTACCCACTAAGAATGCTCTAAATTAAGAATGTATTAATTCGGATATTTGTCAAATCATGGGATTTTATTTCTGTGTTTGGTTGTATAGACTTTCATCATTTCAAAAAATATATTTTTTTTCTTCAGGTACAGGATCGAGCAAGAACTTGGGACTGAAATAAAGCAAATCCCACCACATATTGACCAGGCTATCTACTGCCGGTGACCTGTGGTTAATGTCACACTTTATGATTGATGAATGGAAGGTAGTAACTTGTCTGTTTGCCACTTTTTACTGGGTTTTAATTTTTGTTTTCTCTGTTGCTTCGGAACAGTTAGCTAAGATTTTGTTTTTTTGGTTAGATTCATAAGATTATGATATGAACTTCTCCACAATATCAATTTCACAAGAATGGTAGTAGAACACATTGCACACTTTTCATCCTAAACACTCAGATACGTACTAGAGTTGGCAGAAGTTCAAGGGTTTGCTCTCCCTCCATAAAAAAGACTTGTATTCTTAATTAAAAACTGTTCTTTACATGTGCCCTCCATTTATTCTCATATTCAAACTAATAACTACCTTAATTATATTGCCTACAACATACCATTAAAACAACATATTATATCCTTCCCCTTGGTCTCTTATAGGATAAATTAAGGGGAGGTACTATTATAGAATCATGTTAAAAGATTCAGACTTAATGTCCTCTTCCAATCAGCCTTGCCACTTGACTAGTACCAATAGGTCTCTTGCCTAGCTTCCATGAGAAGTTCAGTTCAAAGATAATTGATGTGGAATATCAGTTGAGGTTGTGGTCACTCGAGTTGCGTGGTTGAGCCAGAAGACATGAAAAACTGGATGTATGGTAGTTGTTCGGGTAGTTGAGCTGGTAATCATTGCTGATCTTTGCCTCCCCGGATAAGGTCCATGGAATTGGGGTTGTAACTTTTAATTTTGTCGTCTTCCGGATAAGGTTTCAGTTTAAGACGCACTAAATCACCTATATCATAGTGGTAATCTCTTTGTTTATGGTTGGTTGACGTCTTCATTTAGACTTTATTCTTTAAGCGCAGCAACATGTGAAGTACCAAATCATATCACAACAGCGGAGGATGGGCTCTGCCATGTACCACTTGGACAGGTGTAATATGTGTAGCAGTATGGGACGGGGTATAATACCAATATTTAGACCGTTGTATTTTGATTCCAATGTTTGGCCTATCATGCACAGAGCAATGCAAATAGGCCTCAAGAATACAGTTGGTTACATTATGATAGGAAGTGTTCGGCTTCAATTTGGTGCTGTGCCTTAGAAAGTTCCTTAAAGAAATAGCTTATAAAAATCTTATCTCCATCTGATACTATCAAACAAGAAACCACATGAAGGCATATGATTTTCTTAATTAGTATTGTTGCTACTGATTGTGCAGTAAATGGATGGTAGATAACCAAAAAAAGGTGCATATTTGTAAGATGATCCCCCGCAATAAAAGTTGCATTGTAACAAACGGAATGAGATAATCCTTCAAAATAATCCATGGAAATGTCCTACCATACCTGATTCGATATTGGCAATGACTAAATATTTCTTTTGTTGCCATGTTGAGCAAGCCGATACATAATCATAAACATCCTTTCAACCGAACCAAAAAATGCAGGTGATATTGGTTGACAAGTTTTTCCCATTTGAGCATGAAATTCCTCATAACAAAATTGGAGTTAAGGAAGATCCCCCTACTAACATCACACGAGCTTTGTAGAATAAGTGATATCCATGGCAAATCTTCCAAACCCTAAATTACTTTGGTTTTCACAACAATCGTGCTAGGATCTTTTTTAATTTTTGCATAAAGAGTCCACAGAAGGGAAACCACATATGCACCAATGGCTATAAGAGTCACTTTAGAATAGAGTGGTTAGCGCAGCTGCCTTATTCTCTAATCAGCTCGGTATTAAATTTCAAATCGTACCCAAAGGAGTCTAGTTACCCACTTTAGATGCTGAAAACTTACCAGTTATTCCAACTAAAATTTGAGTTTCCCTGGTTGTGCGCATCACAAGTCCTTTACCCAATTTATAAGGTTGCCATTTTTATACGACTAACACAGTGGGCATCAACACCCTCTTAAAACCAATAGATGTTACTCTCATACCAAGATATAAATTTCTCTAGTTTCACGAAGCAGAACAGTAATAGAACACATATTGGATAGAACACATATTGGATAGTTTCATTCATAAACACTTGGTACATATTAGACTTGGCAGAATTTCAAGGATATGCTCTCTCTTCTCTGAACCAGATTTGAATTCTTAGTTGAAAACCGTTTTTTTTAGGCACCCCCTCCAACATTTATTCTTGTATTCAAACTAATAACTACCTCTAATAATGCCCATACTACCCGTGATACAACATATTATATTTGTATTCAAAAGCATAATAATAGGTGTTTTACCCATATGATTTAGTTGCGAATTTTCAGTTTTGCCTCTGATTTGCATGTTTCTCCACTAATATTTTGTGTAGCTTAACGAAATGGAGTTACTGATTTGTATACTTGTATTCTTTAAGGTTGGTGGAGCCGTCAATTGCAGAAGAAATCTAGTTAGGTACCAGGTGCACGTGCACATTCTAATAATTTGGTATTAATGGAGAATTTGGTCAATGCGGAATGCATTTTACCTTGAAATGATTTTATTACTTTGTGGATTATCGTGGCCCTGTGACGTTACTGGATATTGAGGTTGGTTCTAGCTGGCATACGATCCCTGTTGGATGGATTAATGGTGGGGCCAGTTTGAAGTTACATTTCATTTTTATTAACAGACTTGTGTGATATTACTTGTTCGGCTCTAGTTTTCTCTTTACTGAAACTGCACTACTGGAAGGATGGAGTTTTAGGGGGGGAAATAATCTTTTCCCTTCTTTTCATCCTCATCTAATAGTTGCTTTTTAATTCTAATAATAAAACTACCTGATTTAAAACTTCGTACTTAAGCCTCCGGCTAATGCTTTGTTTTTTTTTTTCCATAATATAGAGGAGATTTCCTGTTAATTTCCTACATAGTTGCTTCCAATTACGTCTGATTAAGCGCCGCTAAAGAATTAAAAGTAGTGTATAAGTAAGGTCAAATATCCGTGAATTTTGATTAGTTTCAAAGTTTTACTGGTTTTTATGTATGTGCAGCTTACTGTGTTAGGATTCTATCATTGTTTATGTTTGCGTCACTATTAATTACATAAAACATGATCTTTGTTTTGTTACTTAAATAGAGAAGATTTGACATTCATCTATTTTGCAAATTTTTGTCTATATCTGGGTGAAGTATATGATCTATTTCAATGTCAATAAATAAGGTCAGATGGCATAGTTCATTCTATGTGGCTGCATCGTATTTTTGAGTTCTGTGTCTATCTGACTGTATTAGGATTCAATGGTTTGTTTTTTGCATCATTGCGTATCATGACATAAATATGGATCACTGTTTTATTAGTTCAATAGCGTGGGAGATGTTTTGAAATATATGTATTGGTTGACCTGTAAGAATCGACAGACGTAGGAGTAGGAGATTATGGATGTGCTTACTATTTCAAGTTTTGTAGGATTAGAATTTGTTCAGGGTGTTAAAAATGAGAATTTGTTTGGAAGTGAGGAGAGAAGACGTGAAATGTGGGGATGAATGAAATGTTGCGTTTATTTGAGCAGCGTAGGGGGTGCGGTCGACAGAGGGAGTTGGAGTTGGTGATTTATAGGCGTAAGACCTGCATTTAATGCTACACCCTCTGTCTGTCTCTCTGCTGCCTGTAGCTGTTGTGGTCTGGAGCTTCAATTATGGCCCCCCCTCTCTCTCTCTCTCTGCCCATGTTCATGCAACTTTTGGCATTTATTTCACATCTCAGCTCCATTGTTTTTGTCCTCGTAAACTTAAAAATAGATGGTCTAAATTTGTTTATTGCGACTTGCGTGGTGGGCTAGGGGCCGGCACGGTTTGGTCGTTTTAAACTCAAAATCAAAAGGGTTCTGGCCAATCTGAAAGATAAATATTTGATAATTTTATTTCAATTTATAGGTTTGAGTTGGGTTTTGTTCGAATTATTGTATTTTATATATTGAAATGTGGAGTTGTTTGGCTTGGTTTGGTTTCATCGTATAAAGTTTGCACAATGCATAAATAATACATTTTTTAAATCAAAGGTCTTTGAACTCAAAAAATGCAACGTAGATGAGCCCTTGATACTCCCCCTAAATTGCAAATGTTCAAGAATTTTAATCATTTCCAAAAACATTAGTGGTTTGATTATATTAGCAAAAGTTTGATATAAGCTATAAATCGATTTATAAGATTGCAGTAATACTAAAAAAATTAAATGTAAATAAAATATTATCATTGTTATTTTCATACCTAAATAAATCATCTTATTATCTTGATTAAGATAGATAATATATCATCGAACTTTTTATTTTATTTTTAATACTTTAATTAGTCCTATTAATATGTTAGTTTTAATTATTAATTAAATAAAAAATGCAGTGTAAACGTATAAAAGTAAATATTTTATTATTTTTTTAGAAAAGTACGAGGGATCGATTAGTGATGCCTTTGCTTGACCATATTGATTTTGATTTGACTATGCTTTGACCATTTTTTCTCACTGAATCTTAAATTCTTGTTATCCATTTCGCAGTCATTGCGCGTGATTGCCACCTCCACTTACTTCTACAGAGAAGCAATTGCTTCACGCGCTATGTTGGAGACCATTCGGCATTCACATGGCCACCCACCCATCCGACTTGAAAACCCGACCCGAGTTCAAGAGAGCATTAAATTAGAGTTTCTCTAGGAGAAGATAAAAGCTTAAATAAAGTTAGTAGTGAACTGAACACAAAGTATCATATTATTGCGTCACATGTTTCCGAAATATATTTGTAATTTTCAAAGTGTTTAACAAGCAAGCTTACACTAACACCGATTAATTTTAATTGATTTTCAATGTTGTTTTTACTCGTGTGATCGTTAATCAATGCCAATATTACTTCGAGCAAGATCACATACAATTCTTAGGCACAAATGATTTAATAAAGTTCTAAACTTCTATTTTTAATATGGATTTGAATTAGTGTGAATTTTTTATTATATATTAAACAGTTTTTTTTTAATAATTTTTGTGTTCCAATTAATCATATTGTAACGAAAATTATTAAATTTGTCACACATACTGCGTTTTAATTTTTTTTTAATAATAAATTAAAGTTTATAATTTTAAAAATATGATTAGTCGATAATAAGAATAATTTTATTTTTAATAATTCAGATCCGGAAAACTATAGTTTGACCAGGCAATGAACAAAAGGTAGAGTCTTTGATTTTCCTTCACTTTCTCGGCAACCAATCAAGATTTAACTCAGAGAGAGTGAAAATATTTACAGGAGCCACAAGAAAGCAGTGAAAGACGATGGTCTTGTCAATGGTGTGTCCGTACTCTAAATGTCATAGTCATCTTCATTAAATGCATCACACATTATCTTCTCTATCTCTCTCTCTCTCTTCATTAAATCCCAGTCTGCTTTCTTTGTGAGAATCCGCCATTAATGCTACTCTGCGAAGCTTTTTCTATCTCTAACCAGTTGTGTGTAACAGAGGGAAAGAAAAAAAACCTCACCTCATTAACTCTCTCCCCATTTTAATTTTTTTTTGGACAAAGTTTTACTTTCAATGATGATTTCAATTCTTCTTCACAATCCCTCTGTGCCATTATTAATTGCTAAAACCTCAGCTTCAAACTAGGTCACCCTTGTTTTTCTCTTACCACCATTATTATCAGTTCCCAATTCTCTCCTTCGTAAAAAAGCTCGGATTTTTAACTCTCCTCTCTGTCTCTCTCTCTCCCTCACTCGCTCGCTTTCTCGCTCTAGAGATGGGAAGAACTCCTTGTTGTGACAAGAAAGGGCTGAAGAAGGGTCCATGGACACCTGAAGAAGACGATATCTTAGTTAATTATATCAGCAAAAATAATGGCCATGGAAGCTGGCGCTCTCTCCCTAAACTTGCAGGTTCTCTGCTCATCCCATTAATGGTTTTTATTTTGAATCTTCTTTTCTTCACCTTCTCCTTCATAAACACTCTCTTTGTCGAGTCAAATTTGGAATTCCGAAGATGCTAAACTAAAACTCTGCGCTATAGCTCTTGTTTTCTGCAAAATCTGGCGAGTTTTCTGTTCTGATAGTTGGAGATATTCACAGTAGTCTTGGCTGATTAGAGTCAGATTTACAGGTCTTCTCCGGTGTGGTAAGAGTTGTCGTCTGAGATGGACGAACTATTTAAGGCCTGACATTAAACGAGGGCCCTTTACTCACGAGGAAGAAAAGCTCGTCATTCAGCTCCATGGTATTCTTGGAAACAGGTTTCTGTGATTTTTCATTCGTAATCTGTAATAAAAATCTTTCATTTCCAGTTTTATATTCTGGGTTTTTCTGTTTGACGTTGTTCATCGGATTTATGAACGAGTTTTCAGGTGGGCTGCCATTGCTTCTCAGTTGCCCGGAAGAACAGACAATGAGATCAAGAACTTATGGAACACCCACCTCAAAAAACGCCTCATTTGCATGGGACTTGATCCTCATACGCACGAGCCGTTCGCCTCTCGCTATTCGACGGCCAAAGCGCCGGCGTCTCCAACCACCCGCCACATGGCGCAGTGGGAGAGCGCCCGGCTGGAAGCCGAGGCCCGACTATCCCGGGAGTCTTCTCTCTTCAACCCGACTTCCCTTTCGAAAACTGGGTCTGATTTTTTCCTAAAAATGTGGAATTCTGAAGTCGGAGATTCGTTTAGAAGGGTGAAGAAAGGAGAAGATTTATCGACTTGTCTGAGCTCTGTTTCTCCGGCGTCTTCATCGGCCGTTCTTAGCAGAGACGTTAGCCCCAACTTAGCTGCTTCGTCGACCCCAGAAAGCAATCAAGAAATCGAATATAAAACCTGCAAATCCATCGCTGAGGATTATTTGATCAAATCAGATTCTTCAAGCTCTAATGATTTAGAGGATTCTTCTGAAAGTGCGCTTCAGCTTCTGCTTGATTTCCCCATAAACAACGACATGAGCTTTCTAGAGGAGAACAACGATGATTTCGCCTCGGCATTAACAGAAAGGGGCTTCATCTGCCACCTGTAAGACGCCATCAGAAATTCTTCTCTAATGGTGAATTTTGAAGCTGCGAAGAGGAAGAACGGAGAGAGCTTTTAGACTCTCCCATCATCGGGGTTTTGTTTATTTCTCTTATCATGTAGATAAAATATATCAATGGTGTTTTGCTTGCTGAATTATGCAATTTCATGTGGATTTCCCACTGCCTTTTGTGCTTCACCTGTCATTCAACACGTTCTATGCCTCGATTCTGCAATATTTCTCGGCTTTTTCTGGCATTTTGGTTGTATAATTCATCGTGAAAAACTCTTAACTTTTTATTGACAAATTGATCTCGTCCTTCAACATCCCAGCAAGTCAGCGATATTTGTGTTCATCTTCTGCAGTATTTGTTTGTTTTTTTTATTAAAACAAAATCATATTACAGAGATCTGTTGAAACTCACAAATTATTATGCAGGAGAAACAACGGATAACAACATTCAAATCAAGTAAACAAAAATGGAGATTTTGCTGATTTGATTAGCAAATAAACCAAAGGAAAAGCTTCAGTCTTCAGAAGCATCCTAAAAGTCTCTTTGGGATTTGCCCAGTTGCGCGATATTTAGCAGCAGTCTCTTCTACTTTCAGGATTTGCTCCGCGCGTTGAGCTTCCACAGTTGCCTTCTTTTCTGCGGCTTCTTTGTGAATCACAGCTACTTTGTTCTTCATTTTCTCCCCATATTCTGCCTTTTTCTTCTCCAATTGTTCCTGCGATTATTGTTAATCTCATTCGAACTATGGCTTTCGCAACCGTGTGAATTGAATTTTATTGGGAGAACAGATTAAAAGGATGACATTTTTTCAAATGTAGCTGTTTGTCTGAGCTTATAAGTTTAAGCTAGTTTTGATATTAGGATTACCTCCATTTGCTTTAGTTTAGCTTCAAAACCAGCTTTTTGGGTGTTTTCCCAGGCAGCTACAGCAGAGAGCTTCTTCTGGGCCCTGATACAAATCAACAATTTAAGCCATCAACTCCCAGTTTGATTAAAATAACTCCACTAATAGGCTATTTCTACTGAGATTATGAGCTTATTGTTCCAGCAAGAAATCACAGTTGATTTTGAATTTGTCTTCGAAGTGCACATTCTTGCGATGTTTTACTGAGCGAAGTGATTAAACTCACTTGTTGTCAACTTTGGTTTTTTCGCTTTCTTCCCAAGCCTTGATGAAAGATGACCTTTTCTCCCTTTCCACATCTGCAAGAGCAACATCTGAAGAACACAAAACAAAGCCATATTACAGAAAAGGGTTAATGGTAAAAAAGAAAAAGATGAATCTCCAATATGCTGACCTCTTTCAAATGAGCCCCCTGTAAACTTTTTGGTAGCAGGATCTGAAGTTTCTGTCCAGAAGTGAAAGAACAAAATGGTCACTAATGGAGCTAAAACACACAAAAAGCTCCGTGGCAATTCAATGATGTTCAGAAACCAATGCAGAAGTTGATTCACATTTGCAGAGTCCATTTTTCTTGGGGAAGTTGGAAACGAAGAAAGGCAGAAATAAGAAAACTAAAGGCCATCAAAAAGGGTCTCTATAAATGAAATGACCAACTGAAATAACTTAAGAATTGTGCAATTTTTGGTTATTTCACCGTAATTCGTTTCCAATAAGACATTTTCCGAACAGCATAATTCAAGGAAGAGATCCAATTTCAGGCTGTAAATCAATGAATATGTCTGAATTGATTGATATTACCCAAAAAGAGATAAAGAAAAAAGAAACCAATCAGAAAATCGCAGTCTCAGAAGGAACAATAACGCAACAACTCAGTAAGAACCAAATAGAAAACATAAAGGAGGAAAAATAAGTGCTCACAAATTAAAACCATTCAATCAGTTTCTTAGATAGAGAACGAAATAGTTTTCAATCTCAATTTGCAGCTCACATATATGTCTACAAAGCTAATGGCGGTGAAAAGATGAATACAAATAGAGCCTGATCTCTTCTGCTTGGTTCAAATCAGATTCAGCTCTTCACCGAAACTCCGCAATTTCAGCGCTTTTGGATTACGATTAAAGATTGTTTCCCGGAGAGAAAACTCCAAGTTCCGGCGAATTTAAAACAATTTCCAGAAAACAAACATCACGCTTTGCAACAGCCTTGACGCAATGAAGCCACAGAGAGAGAGAGAGAGAGAGAGAGAGAGAGAGAGAGAGAGAGAGAAGATTACTTGGAAAATCTTTAGGAGCTGCTGTCGGAGCAGAAGCAGCCATTGTCTAACAGATGACGATCAAGGAAGCGTTTCTGCAAATGAACAGCAAAAATCATTACCTTCCCACTTCATGAAAGCAATGGATTGATTCATATAAAACATCTTACTCCCTTCTTGTCAATCTCTGGGATGTTCTTTTGTGACACTAAAACCAAGCACACCCCCACGTATGTTACACGCGTTCTTAATTCTATCACCCCACATGATTAATTATGTCTTAATTTCCCACTACTTCTTCCTTAACATTTTCTAATTTATTTGTATATTAAATTTAAGCAATAATTTTTCAGCTCACTTATTTAATTAAAAGTAATACTAAGTTTAATAATTAGATTAGTATTCTTAATCATCAGTTAATTAAATTAATAAGCAACTTGAAAATAATCAGTTATTGAAAGAATTATAGAAGTTATTCTTTATTATTTAATTATGCGACGAGGAAGGATACGCTGTTGATACACAGCCATTGATTTCGACGAATATTAGAGAGGAGCGTTGATACACACAGCCGTTGATTTCGACGAATATTAGAGAGGTGTTCGGACGGTGGATGCACAGTTAACTTTATGAGAAGAACAATATAGAGGCCCCAGTAGAGGAACAAAACGACAGCGTGTTGCCATGTATAACAACGAAGGTCGTTCGATGTATGTTATTTCGATTCATTGCACGTAGTGTTCGATTCACTACAAATTATATAGTTTAATAGCAAATCTTATTAGATTAACCAACGATAGTTGGAATTATTAATTTCTAATATTGGGTATTAATTATTCTAAATAAATATATTAATTAAATAAAGGTAATATTACGAATTGCAAAATATAATATGGGGTTATCACCTGTGGCTGTACCATATACGTGTACACCATAGAGCGTAGAAGACCGGAGAGACAGTCTGAGCATACTGCCGGTAAAATAGAAGGCAATTGGCGTTGTTTTGAACTGGAAAGTTAATCTGGAAGATGGATGAACACCCATTTTTCTATAAACTGAATTCAACTACGCTAAATGGAGAGAATTTGCGGCCAATCAATATCTGTCTATGGGAATCTGAAAAGATGAATTCAAGAGGGCCATGAAGAAGAACGAGATTTACAGGCACCATCTACGATGCGTTATCCTCTCATCAAGTCGATGTCGATATGGGAGCTACGCAAGTCCACCGGCTGAGGGGTCGGCCAAACTCTGATCGGGGAGGAGGCTGGGCTGAGAGCAACACTATGCAATGCAGCCCCTGTCGAATTCACCATTGTCTGTTGGTCGGAGTCTATCATGCCTTCTAAAGCTTCCCTTCCTTTGTTCTTAGTTCTCGATCCACCCCACATGAAGCTTCCTAGAATCACCTGAAAAAAAATATCAACCCCAAAGATGAAAAGAGTCTCTCTCTCTCTAAACTCTCTCTAAAGGTTGATGAGAATTAAGTTACCTGAACAGGGGTTGCAGCAACAAGAACTCCACCGACTCTCCCACCAATCACATGGCCATCAGGACTGGCAAGGGAGACACTTAGGCCGCCGCTTCGGCCCCGCGATCCAGTGCTGTCGTCGAGCAGGTACGACCCCGACAAAGATACAATCTCAAACCGTCCCTACAGAACTCAAAAACAAAACCCAAAAAATTGAAAACTGATATATGTACATGTAGAAATATCTGCACAAGAGAAAGGGTTTGATCAAACCTCATATGTGACAGTGCCACCGGAGGAAGTCGAAGGCTGATGAAGAGTCACAGTGGAAACAGCACCACTAACCGATAAGATGCATATAGCTCTCGGCCCCTGCTGGGAAAACGACACAACTTTTGCAGCAATGTCCTACAGAGAACAAGGAATTCAAGAAGTTCAAATATCATTCCAAAACAATAAAGCAAACACCCTGGTAAGATTTTAGCGTTTATCATCGAATAATAATTCTGTTTCTGGCCTCGTTCTTGCACAGAGTTTCTTTTTTATTTTGTTATGATTGCTTGAATATAGAAAATGGAGAGAGATTGATGATAGGAAGGCATACTTCCCCTACTCCAATAGAGATAATATGGGGAGTGAAACCCACCCCAGCAGACCCAGAAGGCCATTCGCCTAGCAAGAATTATAAACCAGAAAGGTGTCAAAATACAGGAACTTTTAAACACACTTTCAAGAAAAAGAAAGCTATGAAGGCAGATTACTTTCATATAAGGACAAGAAATTAGTGTTATGAAATTAACGGCGAATGGCTTCAAAAAACTACGAACCCGTGGTTTAATTCCTAGAACTCGAAATTAAGATCAAATATGTTAGCCGCAGGACAGGTTTGAAGTAGTTAATATTCTCTCATACTTCTGAGCTTTCAAAACTGTTGATATTTCTACATCCCTACTAGATTCAAATAATCTTGACTTCCCGCTAATTCGAACAATAACATACCGAGAGAAGCTAATTGTTGTTTCCTCCCGGTTCCAGGAGGTCGACCTCTTCCTCGCTTCAACAGAGGCGACACCATTCCATGATTGGATGGTGCAGATGGGGACAGAGCCAGCGAGACATTTCCATCCGGTCCATACTTCCGAGGCCTCCCCCGCTTTCTTTTCATCGGCTCGGCCGATGCCATTACTGATTGTCCACCGAAATTGTGTCCACCAAAATCGACTGTACGATGGGAAATTGATTGGGAATGTTCAATCTGTAATGTCGAACCAATGGACTGAACATGCGCTGTTTGGCTCGTTATCGATCCAAGGGCTTGAGACCCTTGTAATCCAGAATGAGGATTTGAGACCGAACCAATTATTCCTCTCTGCATATAGAACGATTGCGATCCCGATAATGCCAAAGGGTCCCTCCGATCCATGCATTTACCTCAGATAACTCGACAGATTAACCAATTTAAGTTGAAATAACAATTCAACTCTGTAGTTACTTCAACAACTTGACTACAATTTCATCTTACAGAACCTCAATATGGAAGGAGAATCAGCAAAGACTTAATAATTCTTGACAGGATTGAAGAGGTAAGAAAAGAGGAAGAAAGGGTTAATCTTGATGGCTAAGGAGGGAATAGGAGAAAAGCAAAGAACAGAGGCCAAATCACAGCTTACCAAACTGGGAGAAACAAGAATGAGGCTTGAGATTGAAGATGAGAAACAGTAGGAATAAAGCAGGTCCACACTCACCAACCCATTATCAATAGCCTTTGAAATCAAGCATCTTCTCGGTTCAAAACCCTAACTACCATTACCTAGAAGAAAGCACCCAAGAACACATGCCTTCTTGCTGAAAAATACAGAGAATCCCAGAATCCAAAAGATCATAAGCTATAATCCTCTCTGAAAGACTCGAACTATGATTTAAAAAGGGTCCAACTGGAATATAGAGAGTAAGAAAATCAAATGAACAAGGACCGGGACCCACCCCTCTCTCTCTCTCTCTCTCTCTCTCTCTCTCTCTCTTCTTGCAAGAGGACTGGAAATGTAAGGTGTAGGGAGAAAGAGTCAAAGAGAAAGTAGCGTGGCTGGGGCTAAAGGTCGAACATTTTTGCTGCGAGTGTAAAAGCCAAAGATAAAGCAAAATCTCAAAAGAGCAGAAGCAGCAGCAGCTCTGAATGGGAATCAAATTTAATACACCGACTCAGAAACGCACAGAAAGCAGAAAATCGCGACTGGGTTCCAGCTGCAAACTGGCAAAACTGTTACAAGACGCGACTACGCCCAAGCTAAAACCAAAATAATTTCAAAAACTTCTCTCTCCCGTCTTTCTCTCTATCTCTCTCTGTCTATCCCTCAAAAGCTGTTACTTTACCCTTCTCTCTCTGTGCTTTAATGTTTAACGCTGACTGAGAAAAAGCAAACAAAAACTCAAACAGAGAAAAGAGAGTTTCAGCAATTGATAACGCGTAAACTTTTTTTATTTTTATTTCTATTTATTTGTTCTTTTCTGCTGGATTATGAACACGTACCCCGACCACAAGCTCCATCCTACACTCCAACAAAATCGCGTGGAATGAACGTGTTTCCTAGCTTGGTTTGTTCATAGCCAAGCTTCCATCACCAACTTTCCTCATTCCCTCACAAAACTTACAAATTTGCACCAAATTAAATTTTGGGTCTCACAAAAAGTCTAAGAAACTTGGTAGTTTAAGAAGCATGGCCATGTAAAATGGAATCAACCTATTGATATACGATCTTTGCGTTCGGGTGGAAGAATCCATCTAAAACAAACGACGAATGCTTGATCCTTCAACATATATTTCTCACTATCTAAATCTTTTCGGCCCTTATTTGACTAGAAAAACTTTCTGGGTAATCTCTCAAGGTAGACATCAACAGCTTATCGTGACGAACCCGACGCTATTAGAACACCTAGAGTTTTGTTAAGAATGTCAAATGATGGGTGTAGGTGAGATATGGAAGGGGAAGAAACGGGGTTGGGTAGAGGTCATTGAAAGCTCGTTAGGGAGAAGGGGCCCTCTGGTTTAGGACAAAAGCATTGGGGTTTGTCTGCATGTGTGAGTTTGATCTATTCTGTTGTCACCCTCGAATCTTATTAAATATCTTCTTCCCCTTTCTTTGGAATATCTAAAATAATATATTATTTAATTATTGTTGATTTGGAAACCATAACACATTCTTTCTGTAGATTAGATTATTGGGTCAAATGTTAAAACAATAACAATAACATCCATTTGTAATATAATCAAATTAGGGTCGACTCGACCTGGTTTGGTTTGATTTTGGACTCGAACGAGCCATCCGTGGCTTTAGAAAAATGAAATTTGAATCGAACGATATAATTGAACATAATCTTCAACCAAGACGTAAGTGGGTAACAATTTTAACGTACAAAGTTTAAATTGACGAAATTTAAATACATGATATTGGTAGCAAGTGTCCTCAAAATACAATATTTTATTTGACACCAACCCATTTTTCTATACATTATATGTGCGTATGGAGGAGTTCTACGTATGATTCATTGCAAATATTAAACTCGTTCAATATTTACTAAAACAACTCCACTTCTAGATATAAAACTATCCAATCAGCTAGAAAAAAAAAATGATATATCAAATTTAATGATTTAAACAATTCAAGTCTAATTGACTAAAACACTAATTTGTCAACCTAGATGTTGGGCTTGGCTTGGCTCGGCTCGCTGGATTGAGCGACCACGCCAGTTTGCCAACTAATTAATTCATTACATTCATCGTATATCACAAGCAATTAATGATACAAAAAGAACAAGAATCACTATATACACTTTTGTTGCAAGCTAAAGCAATTTGACTGTCTGGTAGAGTTGACTCTTGTACCCTAAAAATTGAACTTTTTTAGTTTACGATTGTTGATTTAGTACGCGAAGATTCTATTGAAACTAAACAGAGTAGTGTTTGTTCACTTTGGTATTTGAATCTGTGTTCTGAAAATTAAAAAAAGGAACAAGTTTTGTGAACAATGGTTGAAGTAACAATCATAGCACATGCAATGTCAACGGAGACGAATATAGTCAGATACGCGGAGTTCGCGATCTGATGCTTAAAAATGGATTGGGTGGTCAAATAATCTCGGAAAATAAAGCCGCTCAATCTGCATTTCTGTGTAAGCCTAACACCGGGTCGTGACATATTATATTTTGTATCTATTTTTAATGGGTCTTGCGAGATTGTTAGGTTTTGTAAACTTCAAAGCACTATTTTTCTCAACTATAATTGGCCAAAATTAATCCTATTAGTATTAGCCGAAACACAAAGAAGATAGAGTTAATCTGCATAGTCTACTCGTGTTTTGATCCGTGACGATGAACAGAGCCAGTTAAGACTTTGTTAATTGTTATCAACTCTGCTGTGTTACATAGAATTTCACTTTAACTTCTATTGAATCTTGTATTCATAGTATTGTTTTATGAAAACAGAAGATTGATTTTTATGAGAGTCTTCATACGTTGGGATGGTTTTGAGTTCACGTTCTCCATAGAAAACACTTCAAATTTGTCATGAGAAACCAGTTTCATTGCTGAAACCTCGTTTATTTTTGAGTGTCTGTCGATGTCTAGATTAACAAGGGCCTATCATCTGTTAAGTACGACCCCTTTCTGTTTAGATAATTTCTTTCTTCTGGAATCATCCTACCCGAGTGGTCAGAACAATGCTTTGAACTAATCCGACATAGTGAAGATCACAACCATGGGTACGTTCACTCGTAGTTTAGTTAAAGAAGAATTACATAAACTGCAGATTCTAGAACCCTAACAGAAATCCAGCCAGTTGGAAATATATATATATATATATGCTATACATAATAATTTAAATGAGCAGAACCAAAGTTAGTGCTACTCTTAGGGATATAATAATAGATGGGGAATCAAATGCTGCTGACATTAACGAGCAAGAGTGGATAATCATCTTTCTTAGAGGTACTAAATACAATGCCATGAATGAGAAAAGAAAATTGCATTAAAGATAAAGAACTTCGGTGAAAAACCGCTAAAATAAAGATTGAAAATGTAGGAGAATCCCGACGATGGAGGACTACTTACGTAAAGGTCTTGAACAGGCAGGCTGCACTTTAGGCGACCACTCTCTACACCAATGGCTAGTACATCCCTAAACCTTTTCCTTCAATGAAGCAATAACAAGTCAGTTCTTAGCTAAAAACATGGGTATGAAGATTAAATAAGATTTCCTTGAAATATTGTCATGGTTTTCACAAGCAATACGAGGACCAGAGGATTAGATTGATGATAATTGCGAGCATCAGTTCATATAAAGGAGATGGGGCTGAAAATTCATTATCCTCCCTCAGGTTGTCAGTTAACTCAGTATTCATGCTGACACTACCTTAACAGCAAAGGGATATTCCAGCATTGCAAAAAAATTAAAAAAGAACCAAATAAAATAGATAGAAAAATCAGAAATGGCATCGACCTGCCACCTGACAAATGAATAGTTATACAAAGGAGATGAGCATGATCAGCGATTAACTGTAATCTTTGCGAGCCTACATTATAATGAAACTTTCCTACGCTGAGCTATCTCAAATCACAAATATTTCCCATTTAATATAATGATAAGTTTAGAAAGTTGCTGAATGTTTCTCCATGTGATGGAAAATTTTAGTATGAAATTTGTTTCACTAACTTCGTGGTTTCCTCAATGTTGACTATAAAACGAAGTTTTGGGTCAGGATTTAACTGTTCCTCCTCATAGCATCAATTTTAAAATCTCCTAGCTGATGGATGCCAGGAGAAGCTTGTCACATCCAGAATAAACCAAACCAACTTGCCTTATTATAAAATAAAGGACATTTCCGAGGTAACATGAAATCATTACGATAAATCAACTCAAGTAATTTTAGATCATCTTTAAAGCAAACAACAAACACTTTACCGTATATAAAAGATCATTTGACTGTTAATCACTAGCACTCAGGCAAAACAGTATAATATAAAGGAAACAGAAAAAAGGTCATATGTACGGCATCATTATGATCAATTAAGTTCTCTAGATAATTGATCGTAAATATATTATCAATGAAAAAATGAAGACCAATCCCTCTTTCTTGGATAGACAGATATTCTACCTATCTCACAGCCAAATATCTGAAATCCAGGAAGAAACAAATTTTTGACATATTTTTCAATGCAATATAAGTAATAATATCTAACCTTATTTGTCAAGATCCATTGCCTGGGCAACTTTAGCTTTTGTCAGAGCAGTTAACTTGGTCTTCACTTTCTTCTTCTTCATTTGAAATCCACTTCCACGCTTCTTTTTACTTGCACCCCCATCGACCTGCTCAAATAGTTAGCTGAAATCAACAATTTTTAACATATCTGAGAATTTCCCACTCTGACTCCATATTTTTCTTAGTTTAATTTATCATGAATCAAATTTATAGTTAATATTCACATCTTTTTAAAAAAAAAACTAAATCTAACGAATCTCTAATTGCTCAAAATCTTAAAGGAATTCATCGTCTACAGAAAATTTAAAACAGTCACATAATATATGGATAACCAAGTCTAATGAATCTCTAATTGCTCAGAAATCTAACCGAGTCCCATCTACAATAATTTATCAGGAATCCCGGTATTTATTATAAGCTAGATAAAATTCAAAATAGTTAATATTCTAGACATGTTTAAAAAATACATGTAATGAATCTCAAATTGCTTAGAAATTTGGTGGAATTCAGGCAGCCATAAAAAAAAAAAAAAAAATTATAATAATGCCTTTTGTCTACCATAATCTGAATCAAATTAGATATAGTTACTATTCACCAGATTTAGATAACTCAAATCCATTGATTCTCAAAACCCAGAAATTGAACAGAGATCGAACCAGTTTAGTTCAAGACAGACCTAACAAACTAAAGAGGAACCTCGATTAAGATGCAGAATAAACTTATATGATAGTGAGCAGATAACATACCTTCATTTTATTCTTATTTGCACGAAGCTTCTTCTCCTTCACTTCCTTCTCCCCTGCGCAAAAAAAAATAAATAAATAAAAAACAGCTTCATAGAAAAAAACCAAAACAAAAAACAAAAAAAAAAAAAGCAAAGCAGAAGACAGAAATCGCTGAAACAATTAAAAATTACTTTGAATTTCGAATTCGTGCTGCCTTTTCCGACGAGCGAGACTGTTCTTCTTCGACATAACTTCGAGCTGCTAAGCGTAGCTTCTTCCCGTTCTGCTCATTAACCCTAACCCCCCATACGCCCTGAAAATAGAGATTAGTTAATATTCTTTAATAAACTTTATTTATTTAAATTAAAGGTTCAATAGATTACAATAATGAATTATTATTGTAGAATTAATTTATATGACAATATTTCTTAAATTTATTTTATACCAAAAATAAATATTAGTTTTTGGTAACAATGAAATATATACTCTAATTTTATCGAAAAGTCCTTCAACTTTTATTCGTCAACAAATCAACCCATTCTATTAGACTAAAAGTCTATTGCCTGAACCAAACTTTCCACTTGAGGTCTATAGTCAGCTGCGTTAGCTGACCAAGCCGAACTGACACGCTCCAATAAAAACAAACTGAATTCTGATCTGATGGCTTGACTTGTACTTTAGTTTCCTGCTCTCTCGTCTTGACTACAATAAGCCTACATCATTGGACAAGCCTGGTTCGGCTTGTCCATTGAAAAGAAGCCCAAATATGGCCTATGATTGGTCTGGTGGGCTTTGACTTAAACTTTTGTTCAGGTCTCGACTAGCCTTGACCACAAAGGGTGGTCGAAGATCAGTCTCCATATCTTGGATCATTGGGAAGGCTCGAAAACCGGGAAAAAGTAAATTTTTTCACTATAAAAATGCCAAATGGGGGACAAGGACAAGGCCTCGAAGCTTTTCTCTTTCAAAATCTAAACTTTACATGGACCCTGATAATTTGTCTTTTAAGTTACACTTTTAAACATGAGGCTGACTGATTGGAGACTGCATAGATGAGAGAAAGAAGAAAGTCAAGGCTGAATTTAATTTGTCGGTCGGGTCTCATTTTTTAATTAGGCTCCGACGTTGTCCTGGGGCCAGCTCATCAAATAAAGTTGGTTGGTCGGCTCTATCATTTTTTATCTGGCCCAGACTCGATCCAAAATTGATGGGACTCGCAGCATGCCTATCAATATTTTTACATCACCTTGGCCTGAGGACGGGCCGACCAAGCCGGCAAGCGGGTTTGGTTAGGTGCCCACACTCAATTTGAAATTTGAAATTGGGTTTAAAATTAATTTGAATATCAAAGTATGAATTTTTTGAAATAATCCTTAAACTAAAAATTTTAACAACTAAAACCTTAAACTATCTAAAATATAACAAATCAAACACTAGCAGAAAATTGATCCCCTCGTTCTCAATTTACGTCTAGATTGGGAGACCAATCTAAAATGAACGGGCCCCCGATCTGTTCAGCACTTACGTGGCACTGAACATATTAGATCGAGAGGTCGATGTGGGGGATGGAGACCCCTCGTTTAACATGCACCACACATGATTCGAGAACAGAGGATCACCGCTCCGGATTGGTCTCTCGTTTCCTATCTCCCCATTTTAAAAGGTGATTGGGAACGGGGAATCACCACTCCTGATCGACCCTCGTTCTAAAAATTAAGTTTAAGAATGGAGGGCTGATCCCCGACTCTATATAAAAAAAACCGACCCCATTCTCACTCTCTTCTAGCAAAAAAAAAAATATTTTCTCTCGGTTCCTCCAATTCTATCCCAAAATCTGACCATATGACATCTCTGCTACTTTGATTTCTCCATCCCTAATTGTTTTCTTCAAAAATCATCAAAAAATTTCACAAATTCGAACCTTAAATCTTGTTCCGGCGAATTTTTTCTATATTAGCGACGTCGATGAATTCTGATTCTAGTAGATCGGTTGATTTATATGAGACAACAACTTGTAATGTTAATATGGACTTATATTCGTACTCCACGCCCATATATGGTGATCTTCAAGCATTTGATTACCTTGAAGGTGATTGAGATATATATGTACAATCGACGTCAAAAACTCTAGACAATGAGCTTTGAACACCGGTCGACTTAGAAGATGATGAAGTAGAAAACATACCGATAAGAGAAGAAATTTCGATGAGATTTTATCTGGAAAAAATTATAGTTCTTTAAAGTCAATTAGAGAAGAAATAGTAGAATATACTTTGAATAATGGTTATGAGATTAAATTCATTAAAAGTGAATCAGGCGACTAACGACGGTGTGTGAAGACGGACATGATTGATAACTACATGATTCGAAGATGCAAAATGAGCTTACGTTTCAAATAAAAAGTTTCAATAATTGTCACATCTGTTCAAGAAAAATTGAGAATCGACACGCTACTGCAAAATGGGTGGCAAATCATTATTTGGATAGGTTCAAAAGTCAATATACGTGGGAAATCTCGTCCATTATTCAGACAGTGAGGAAGGATTTGAATATTAACATTACACAAAGTTTTGCCAGAAGAGCAAGAAGCGAAACTCAAAAACTTAATGAAAGGAAGAGCAATGAACAATACAAGCTATTGTAGTCTTACGCAGAAGAAATTCGTAGATCAAATTCAAGCAGCACATTGGGCCTATAGACTTACTTGGTGGGATCTACCGATAATGATTCATGTGTATTCGAAAAAATATATATGTGTATAGCTGCTTACAAGGTAGGTTTGCTGTAATGTGGTAGACCTATTATATGTTTGGATGATTGTCATCTAAGGGGTTACTGTCCCGGCTAATTACTGACAACCATTAGCATTGATGACAATGCTGGAATATATCACATTGTTGTTGTTAATGTGGAATCAGAGTGTATGGACTCCTAGACGTAATTTTTCATATTATTAAAAGAAGATCTATATACTGAATCGGGATATGGATGGATATTTGTTTCTAATCGACAAAAGGTATAATGTATTTTCAATTATTCTTTTAAATATTGGGGCATTGTGATAGTTATATTATTTTATGTTGACTATGTTATTCTTTCAAATATCAGGAGTTGTTGTCCGCTATGCAGCAAGAATTGTCGTTAGCCCGAACACTACTGTCTTTGGTATATGTACGCAAATTTAAAAAATCAATTTAGAAACAGATTATACAAAGATGCGATGTAAAATATGGCCAGGGCAATTACAACTTTTCATTTCGAGAGAGAAATGAGGAACTTACATTAGATTAACCTAGAAGTCCATGCATATTCATGAGGCACAAACCCTAGATATTGGGTTAGTCATACATTTTTTCTATTCTCAAATGTGAATTGAGATTAAATAATTTATGCGAGTCATTAATTCCAGTTATACTACGTGTCATGGACAAACCGATTCTGACCATGTTCGAAATGATCCGAAAGTGTTTGATGACTAGGATTGTGGAAAAATACGAGAAATTTGTCTCGTCAACATACACCTTGTGTCCTAAGATAAGAAAAAAACTTGTGAAGTTAGAACGAGTAACTCGAAATTTGAGTGCTATGTTTGCGGAGCCGCACGATTTGAGGTCAACAACGACACCAAACAATATTATGAAAAACTTGTGAAGCTAGAACGTGTAGCTGAAAATTGGAGTGCTATGTTTCCGGGAGCTATACGATTTGAGGTCAGTAACGGCAACAAACAATATATTGTCGATTTGAATACATGTGTGAGCAACTGTTATAGATGGGAGCTTACTGGAATTTCATGTGTCCATTTCATTCCCTGCATTCATTTCATAATACTAACACTGAAAAATTACGTTCATAAATACTATCACCGAAAACTTATCTTCAGATATACTCAAAATTCACGTATCCCATTAGTGGCTAACACATATGGTCGTCCGTACAAAATATGAATCAAATTCTTCTTGCCAAAAGAAAACGCCAATCTGGTAGACCGAAGAAGAAAACAATGTCAAATGTCGATGAACCGTCAAGTTCAATAATTACTAGTAAGAACTCAAAGATGTCGTGTGGTATATGTCGGCGATAGAGGTATAATAGTTGCAGTTGTCTTGACAAGAAATCTAGTTCAGGCGCTGCTTCCGCTTCTGTTTCACAGGACACATTTATGAATTTTCTTAAAGAACTCTAGTCCCTCAACCGATATGAAAAATTGCAATCTCGAGAAGCATAATAGTATCTCTACATCTCAATCCCTATCTAGCAAACCCGGGCACGTCATTAATTATCTATGGAGGTATGACAATCTGTGTAGCAAATATGTACGTCTTCAACCATCCTACCCTCCCGGTAGAGGTCAAATTCGTATAAAACGAGCGAAGAATTCGCTCGCAACTATTGCCCCTCAATCTGTACACTCTGTATAAGGTGATTCTGTCGAATTTCTCATTGATCTCCAACAACTCCTAACCTTTAAAGTTGAGTGTTTTCGAATGAATAATAGAGTAGTTTGACATATTCCACTCATACTGCTATTTGTACATCTGAATTTTAAATTCTAGAGATACATACCCATTTGGCAATCATGGCCCTTGAGTTGGAACATTCTGTGATGACGGTGTCTGCTTATCAGACCTCTTTGAGATTGTCTACCTTATGACAGGACAACATTTTGTTTAATCATTGATTTTGAAACCATGATTTAGGCGTAAATTGAAAAGGGTGATCGGCTCTACCAAAATTTGATTTGTTATGTTTTAAATAGTTTAAATTTTTTGTTGTTGAAATTTTAGTTCAGTGTTAGTTCAAATTAAAGGGGTTGAAATTGATTTTAACCCTTTCAAATTTGAGAAACCCGAACCCTCCGGCCTCCAACATTCTTGATGCAGGGGAGAAACTAAAGGACCTGGCTGAAATTGATTCTTCGTGCTCACAGTTTCAAACTCCGAGTATCAATCGAATTCACAAGACGTTGAACTTGAAAAGAATGCTGGAAACAGGTTTGGATACTACAGCCCTGGAATGTGGACCGGCCGGAACCGATTCCGAATCAGATCTGCAGAAGTTAGAGTCTGATGTGAAACAAATGGCCCAGAGGATACTTCATTATAGAGCCAATCTTCCAGACCAGATTAGGTCGACATTTGCTTCAATTCTCTCTGATCAGAGGCCAGTTATGCCTGATGGATTGGAGGCAGCGACTGGAATGTCCACAGCTCTAGCTCGTGAAGGTATATTTTTGTATCAGTCAAGTTATGGAAAGACCAAATAAAAAAGTAATCTTTTTCACTTTTTGAAGTGCTTGGCTATGATGACTTGTCATTGCTTGTCCCCATTAAATGGTGATCAGTAGACAGTGATAATTGATTTGTGTTGCCGATATAATTGTGCGACAGAGTGAAACTGGTTAATTCATGTTTGCTATGTGTGCAAGACTCGTCATTAAGCTGGTGGCATTTTTGTGTTGGAAAATCACGGATAAAGCATATTGATAGGAAGTGAGGTTAGAAGATTTATTGGGGTACAATTGTAATTAGACGATGAATCCATATTAAGTATTAGTGGGATGTGTGAGTGGTAAAAGTGACCTCTAACCATGCAAGAGAATTTATATAGTAGGTGAAAAGCAGTGATCGAATGAATTATTTATTATCAAAAGAATGTTTTTATCTCGCTTGAGAGTTTTTCTTAGTCTATTCCAGATTTGCGATTTTTGAGTCTAAGGAGATTTTTCTCTAGATTAGTGACTGTTTTCTTGTGTTATTTTACATCTCGTTCAACTATTCTCCGACCACGTAACACATATCTTGTTTGATGCATTCAAAACATAGTTGCTTTGTACTTCATTTACTTTTTCCCTAACCGAGCTCGGAGTTAACTTTTTTTACTTGAGAGGTATTGCTCTTTACAGTGGAATAATTTTAGGGACTTAACTTGTGGTTTTGTACAGATGATGTAAATGTGGCTTTGATATCCATGGAAAGAGCTGTACTGGTTGAAGAGGACAAAGAGACTCTGGAAAAAACACAGAATCTCAAAAACAAACTAGATCACAACATCTCTTCAATGCCAAAAGTTTTGAAGAGGATGAAAGATAGTATTTCAACAACTGACAGATTAGATTCTAGTAATCGAATCATACATGGTGCATTTAAGAAGAAAAGGACTAGCACTGTTGCATGTGTATTTTCATTGCAGACAGCGTTGCGGGATTGAGCTGGGCATAGAGACTTGTATAATCAAAGCTTTACATCTAGCTTTTGTTGGAAAATTGGTAAGCCAACCAACATTGTGAAGGTAAAATGTTTAGATAAAAGAATGTCATTCAATGATTTTTAATATTCTTAAATAATATTTTAATTATATCTTTTGATATTTTCTGGATGTTTTTTATTTAAAAATAAGGTTGTAACAATAAGAGAACATGTTTTGGAAAAATAGTTCAAGAGAAGGATTAGTAGACTTCTCGAACGTTTTGTTATTTTAGGAGAGTTATCAGCCATATCGAACGTCTGGTTATTTTATAATTTTTATTTTGTCTTTTATATTAAAACTTAACATAGTCTGTATCAGATTGTCACCATTATGGTGAAGTTCCTTGGAGCTGCGTATTAAAGAAAGCTCTGGATGTGTACTGCAATGTTTGGGCGATGCTGTTGAAGAAGATTGGCATGGCGTAAAGTGAGTGTTCTCTCCCAGGCCATTTCTTGTGTTTCTTTAGTTGCTATATGCTTTGGTAACTGTATAAATCTGAAAATTGGTCCAGCACCGGTGATTTTGAGGAAGTAATAATTCAAATCGAATCCACTGGCCATTTTGTTTGTTCAAAAAGACTTGTTAGATAAAATAAACGACTCCGTCTAGAGCTTGTCGTCTACGATGGAAATTAAAAAAAGTTGATAAATGTCTATCTTTCTTAAATGAAAATCTTCCTTAAAAAACGCCAGGAAACACGGAGGAAGAAGATTAATCAAAAGCTCTTTCACTGTTGTCTTTGCCCCGGTCTGTAATGTAATTGTCGCAATTTTTCCCTCGCCGTCTGTAAATCACCATTTTCGTTACATCTCATTTTGATTTCAGTGAATTTGAGGTGGATTTGAAATGAAATTTCTTCAATCTTGGTTTTTGTTCGTGGGTTTTTCAGCATTGATCCGTTTGGGGTATATCTTCCTTTTCACGGTATTTCAAAGCACCATTACCAAGATTTGCGGCCATAAGGTTTTTGATGCAGAAGCTGATTTCTCCCCTCTCTCTTGCTTGTTGCAGATTAATCTAAAGGGGATAATAAATCATGATGAAGGTATAAAAATGGGTAGGAATTGAGCCACGCGCAGAGTTCCTTTTAGCCGTAGACAAAATTCAAAATTCGAGATATTAGTTTCAAATACTTTCATATTTTAGGAAATAATTTAATATTTACCTAATAATTTATCTACTTTCAAGAGTCGAATCGAAGCGTCACTTGCCATGGTAATTTTTATAAAGACCAAACTGCAATCAGTCATTACATACAGGCATACATAAATTTATGTCATGCATAGAAACAAACCATACTTCAAATAATCAAGTACGAAACCAAGAGACAATGATGAGATTCCTTATTGAGTAATGCCAAATCTTAAGGGGCTAATTTCAACAAACTTTTTAACAAACCAGCTTTTATTCCATCCCGGCATTAGCCGCTATGATTTGCCTCCAATTCCGTGGCATTGAAGCTCAAGAAGATAAGCTCGTTTGATAGACTAGCTTCACTGAGATACAAAAGTAAGGGAATAGGATGAAAAACCAATTGACAAAAGTTATGTATATTTTATCTATATCTAGTACAATGATGCTAAAATGAAGGGCGTTATAAGCAACATATAGACTCGATATGCAATATCTTGAGCATTACCGTCTCAAATTGCTTGATTTAGTATATCATTGAGTTCATAACTTTGACACAGCAGCTGCATTTGGTGCTCTCGCCTTCCTTAGTAGTCCCTCTTGTGTCAATGATGCAACCAGCTGTCATTAATCATTCTATATCTCAGTTCATGAGATATATATATATACAGAGAGAGAGAGAGAGAGAGAGAGAGAGAGAGAGAGATGAGAAGGCAAGTTCCTACCTCCCCCTTTCTATTGAACATTTGGCCCGAAACAAAACCTCGAGCATTGAGTGCGGAAGGACTCAAAATCTAAAACGGAGAAAAATTAGCATAAAATTGTTATTAAAAAAAACAAAGAATGTGAAGGGATGGTCCTCATATTCACCACATATAGCAGCCAGTCATCAGCTCTAAAAGACCGATGGAACCACATTCTGGAGAAAAAATATTAGATTCTAAGTAATGTTACTATATAATCATTTATGACATAACTAATACTAAACAATTCTATTTTTGACTCACAAGTATACAGATCTTGTTCATATTTGTCAAATATATATCGTTTTATGACTTCAATTCATTAAAACAAAATAAAGTAATTTTACATTTATTCTCTCAAAATTAGAGTACAATTATATTTATAATTTATTACACTAATTGCACAAATCATAACTTAACAGATCAGCAATTATGAACAAAATAAGAAATATAACATTATTCAAAAATATATATGGCATTGATAGTCTTGAGAAAGAAATTGCATAAAAAAATATAATAGAAGAAATACTTACGAGTGGTCCAGACTAATTGAACTTGTCTTCAAAGTTTTTGAACGGTGTGGGTTCAAGCTTACTTGGAGAAATATCAGATCTGAAGCATATGCTACTACACATCTGCAAACAACAGTAGAGAAGAAAATTAAGATAAGAGTATACAGTCTAATCATGATGATGCTCGAAGAAGATTCTCACGACTTTTAAGGATCATCACCAAGCAAAAATATTAAATATAATAAATAGAGAATAATTATCCCACAGCAGAGCAAACTTGGACTCAATTAAATATTAATTAGCAAGAAACTATAGATATGATTAGTACTGGAAATGGCAATGATCGCCAACGTATAAAACCCACTAATGACACTGTTTCACAGAAATATCTTCCAAGCCCCCTTTTGAGACATATTTAGCTCGAAAATAACAGATGTTGCCATGTCAGGTTACTAGATTTAATCACAGCATATAAAACATAAAAGATCAATGAATTCTTTGTAACGACTAAAGATTTGGTTTTACGAGGGCCTTCAATAAAAAAGCTCAAAAAGATAGTTAAAAATGATATAAATCATTGAAATGTATCATATCGTTCTACTCTCATCGACTCTCTATCATCAGCATAACAGATCACCGCTCACAGTGCTTCTTACCTATGCAATGCTTGATCATCTGACAATTTTCCCCTTGCTCGAAACCAGTACCTTAAGCTGAAACATAAATTCTTGCATTGACAACAAGTGTAAAAAATATAGACAATTAAAAGTGAAGTATGTTAAATTTTTTCAATCTGACGAAGAATAGAAGCACAACTGTGGAAGTTGAACCAAGGTTAACCTGGGTGGAGTTTTTGTGTGACTTGTCGAATTATTAGGTTCACAAAAACGTATCTCTATTGGCCAAGGGATGAATGTTGCCGTGGCAACCTTATTACGGTAAGTCCTGAATCAGTCATTGTAGTAATAATTGAGATTAGAGATAATAATTTTACCTTCAATAAATTAGAGTTAAAAAATTTGCAAACAGAAAACACAAAAATACTGCAATACCCAGAAAATCTCATTTACTCTAATAAACCAAGATTTGATATGCAAAGACAATTCACCAATTTGACTGTATAATGGAATCTTATCCATACTTTTTTTTTCAAACTTCAACATTATGAAACAGTAATATTGTGCTCATTGCAACAGTAATATTGCATAAAAGTTAAATTTCTTGTTAAAATGCGCCTATAAAGTGAATTGTTTTGGAAAAGAATCGGGTGATTCTTTCATAATTTTTCAAACAAAAAATCAGGGAAGTTAACCGTGAAGATTTAGGCAATCTTAAGTGACACTTTGGTAATATTTCGTGCAAACTTCAACATTAACAATAAATTTTGAGTATATAATAATATTAAAAGTAACTATATATTTGTATTGTTATTTCACATTTTAAACTTATACTATTATGTATCATTCAATAATTGATAAAATAATCACAATTTATTATAAATAGTTGAAACAATATATCACATGCAATTATAATGAACGCCCGACAAACACTACACCAAAAGAAAAGATTGGAGTAAAAAAATAACAGAAAATTAAAATGTAAACCTAGACAAGAATAAGTGCTTGTCATCGACCACTTAAAACAGATGTAGGCCAGAATCAAAGAATTTTTTAGGCAAGTACAATGACACTTTGTCATTGTTTCATACAATACGAACATTATCAACTCTTCAGTTATCCAACAAACAAACAATCCGCAAGTTCATGGTTCTCAATTTCTAAATTTCTTTGGAAAGTGGGAATTTTAATAGATCATTCAAAATGCTAAATTGAGACCGTAACGTGCACATACATAATGGCACAACTGACAAGAAGCTAATAGTCAAATAACAAGCCAGAGTTCCTGAGGTTATAAAATAATAATGTAGAGCATTTAAAAGAACAGAATAAAATAAGCTTTTAGGAGTATATTATGCAAATTGCAAATCAGGGAAGAATAAGTGACTATGGAAAAAAATGCACCTGAAAGAAAGAATAAATTGTTAAATTTATTGTGTTTGAATCTTACCGAGGCAGGCGGGGATCCATAAGACGTCTTTCACGTAGCTCTTCCATTGACAGAAGCTGCAATAAACGAGTTCTAATCAGAAAAAACCAGTAAGACTCACATTTATATGTATATGTTTTACATTTTAGTTACCGATTCTGGTGCAGGTACATGTGGCATCGTTGCTTCCTGATGGTCAAAGCTTTCTTCTTCTTTCTTTTAAAAATGAAACAATCACACAACCCAGAACAATAGAGTGAATCACAGTGTATCTAAAAACATATTCTATAACAACTGCTATTGCAAGAGGAACAATACAGATTAGATTATCGTCTTTTTGCGTGTCTGGATATGTGACAGAGGATGGCTTTTTGACCCTTAAACAAACTTTTCTTCTAAATCTTTATTTTCTCATCTCACTTCTACTTATATGAACTTTTTCATTTTTTTACAAAATCCAAGTACCGTCAAAAATCCAAGTTTTTGCTTAGATTTTTATATATGAAAAGTTATATACTTGTAATCAAATTAAGAAGAAAATTAACTTTATAGATGTGTTTCAACATAGTATTATATTACAGCTCAAGAGATTAATTGACTACAATATCCAAGTCTACAAACTTTTTACAACTCTCAAATTGAAAGAGAAACAAAAATAATTATAAATTAAATCCTTAGAATATGTTAGTAAAGAATACTCATTCTCTGTTAACTTAGGCTTGTTTTGCCCATATATACTCACGTCTAATATTCAATATATTTAATTCTTAAAGTTAGGAATATAATAATAACTAATTGATAACATTTAATTCCACATTTCACCTCAAGCTGGTAAATAAGTTTATGAATAACAGAGTTGGAGAGACCATTTGTTACTTGTGGAGACAAATGGAGTACCAATCAAACCAATATCGAGTTTCCCTCAAATAAGCATACGTCGGCTTTTATAGGCATTGTGCAATTATGTTGAACCAGAATATGTGAAATATTGATAGCAGACTTACTATAACTTCCAACATTATTTTCTAATCTTCCAAAGTGATCTTACATAGTAGCTCACAGTGTCATTGTGCTCGACAGAATTATTTCAAAAAAGGAGATTTATGTTAGAGAGTGCATGATCGAAATTAATTTACTATACAATAATACACTACTACATGCACTTAAGAATCTACAATGTCAGAAAATTGTTAATAAAATGCAAGCAAAAGGAAAGTTACTTGAAATGAAGCAAGCAATGTGAAAATGACATTTCCTTTTTGGATTGCATCTACTCTTCGTGTGGCAAAGCTTTTTCCATCTCTTACTCGGTGCACCTCATATATAATTGGCACTGCACAGGTATATGATAAAGGATGTTTTATTCTTCAAAAATACTTCCAAATCTACGAAAACTCACTCTCTCTCTAGTTCTCAGTTCAAGAACCACTATTTCCGCAAAACATCAATATTTAACATTTTAATCACTAGCTAATATATAGACTACAACATGTTAGAGCATAAAAGATAGTAAACTGCACTTCTAGCTCTAAATTTTCCTCATCCTTTGAGTTTCCATATAAAAACATAGAATAAAAGATGGATCATTCAAGTTCAAACTCGTGGAAATAGTACACTGAAATTGCATTTATCATAACTTGCCAATTACATAAAAGTCTCCAATTTTTCTGATGGGCAGGGTGAAAATTGTGAATTAGCGATGAAAACTAGCTATATACTATCTCAACCTTGGTTGCCTGGAACTTTTTGCATTAATGTTCAGGCGTTAACTATTCCACTAGTCATGCTATTGGAGAGAGAAAACAAGTAAACTGCATATTACACACATACACTCAAGAAGATTGCAGCTTGGAGAGCTTTTGTATGATCAAAATAATAAATACTCAATCTTATAAAAATGAAAAAAATATCAAGTTTAAAAACAATTAAATACTCAGAAACAGGAATCGAGTTAGTCTATACAAATTTACGTATAAGTTCCCACACATTCTAGATTATTCAGCTAACAGATAAAATACTCACTGTCGAAATTTCCCACAAGAAGAAAATATGCATGCAAACTATGAACAATTTTAAGACAGTCCAGAGTTTTGGATGCTGCTGCCAGTGCCTGCATATTGTATAAACATACAAGAGTTTAAGCTACGTAGATTACTGGGTATGCTCAGCAACTTAACAAAGTGAAACTTTTAACATATTCAAGAACAATGAAATGTCCCCCACCATGAAAAATCATGAGCTGACAAGAATTCCCAAAAAAGAAAGAGAACTTTAGTAAAAGATATTGTTCTATTCCATAATGATATCTAAATCATTACAACACTTTTAAAGTAATTAATGGCTTAAATCATCACATAGACAAATAAACTACTTATTATTTGGAAGAAGTTACCCAGCATAGAATCATCATTACGATACAAAACAGTGAGATTATTTCAGAACAATGATTATGATCATCAAGTCCTAATCGAAAACCCTAGAGTTAATATCAAAAGTCATATTTAGCTTTTAGACATGATCAAATTACAACACAAAGCTGACTCAATTTCAGAACTTGGAGATATGATAATAGTAAGAAAGCGAGAATGCAATGGCAAGGATAAGAGATTCTATCCTGCCTGACCAACTATCTGTCCTCCAAAAACCTTTCCAAACTTTGGAGCATCAGGTAAAGTGATTCCTCGGAAAATATTCACCTACAACATAAACATAGAAATAAGTTCTTATAAGGTTTCACGGGCATTCAAATAAAAACTAATTCTGAAATTTCGAACATGAAACATTTAAGATATTGTTCTTTTACATTTTAATGCAATGTCAGGAATCATCTTCCATTATCTTCTCTTGAATATATTTCATGATGTTCTTTTTTTATCCATGTCACTAAAGAATTAGATTTGGGGTCAATGGGACTGTGTCAGTTCTTACAGAAGGCTGAATATCTTTAAGAGGCTGGATAAAATTACAGAAAGTATATCCTGGGATTACTGTATGGAAGGGGAAACCTAATCCTATTTATATTCCACAAAAAAAATTCATTGAATTTGAGCTAGTCTTGTGCAAAAAAACTGTAATTGCATATTTATCTAACGTCAAGAAATTGAGCTCAATAAAATTTATTAATCCTTAGATTTCTACTGCATTTAAACGAACAATGACAACTGCTTTAAGTAATACATGAATTAAGATAAAAAGAATAAAAGGCTTCTAACCAATGAAAGAAGCACAGGCTCAACAGTAGCTCTGATAGACAATGTGGCCGTGACATTATTTTTTTTTAACAAATCGATAAGAGATCAAAATATTTAGTCGAAAAGAAAACCATACTTCTATTGGGTCCAAGTGCAGTATTTTCTCTACAAGTGAACATGTCTCTGGTATTTTATCTGCATTCCAGATCGATTTAGGCTGCAGTAGTGAGTATTGTTTGTGCGATAGGATCAAGCAAGTAAGCTGCAATTAGAAGCAGAACTTAAGAATCTGGTAACAATAAATCCAACCCACAAAACCATTCAACTGGGAACCTTATCAACAAAACTAAGCCGAAGAAAAGAAAATTAATGAAAATCTTCCAGCACCTACCTCAGTTAAAGCAACTACGTCAGCCTCTTGAACAGATGTTGACATTCCTGGAAAATCAATTAATTTTTTTTCATTGAAAAAACATTGTACAGATCAAAATTTAGCTAAAAAAAATATGGAAGCATTTTTGGCTTGGCTTTTACAATACATGCACATGAAGGATTCTCACACTGTAGAAAATTTTATCAATACGGTCATAAGTTTCTTATTGACCGCAGCACATGTAGAAGATTGAAGATAAGCACAGATGTAAAATACAGCTATTCAATTTTCCATCAAATCTTCACTATGAAGGGTAGCATAAAAGAATATAAATTATCAACTCCATTTGTGAAAGCATCAGACAAAGACATCATACAGAAGTGACAACAACTTCTATTATAATTTTTACACAAATATTGATGTTAGTTTTCATTCACAAATGGTTATCGTAAGCATGAAAGTAATGATTGTCTTACCATAACCAAAATAATCATATTTCTTCAACTGGAACTCGAGATGATTTCCTTCATCAGTACTTATAGAACCATGTACTTCTGCCTGAAAAATAAAAAAGCCAATAAATTTGAACAAAATCATATCATGACCTGCACTTCTCTCGCTACCATCTTACCTCTCCTTCCCATATGAAGTAGATTCCTTCTCCCGGTTTACCCTCGTGAACAACATACTCCCCAATGTCTGATTAAAGTGTTAAGAAAAGGGCCAAAACTCAGCACCATTTCTCTTATTATGTAAAGAACGAAATCAAAGAAAAAAGAAAACCAAGGTTGATTTTTAAGATGCATTTCTATGGAATTGTAGTCCAACTATTTATAGTATCAAATTCCTGGCCAAAATAATAAAAATAAATGTGTTTCTCTAGATAAGACCAAATGTACAAATAGAAAATTCCACTGTACGTTGACAGCACAGACACATTTTCAAATGTTCCAGAGATTCCCAATATCTGATCGCGAAACAATAATTAGCAAAGCCATTACAATCTCAATGAATCGTGTCTGAATTAAGCCAAACTGAAAATAACCAGTTCTCATGGTTCAACATCGAAGAATTTACCATAGCGCTTAACGAAAACAACTTCGGCGATTTTCTTACGAGACGTGCTAGGCAGCCGCTGTAGTAAAGGAACGCAACCTAGAAACTCAATCACTGCAGACCAGAAAAACAATAAGCCAATAAATCAAATAAAAAAAAATTATCTAATGCCATTGCTATGTCAGATAACATCATCAACACACACGATTGCAAAATTAAAAAACACAACCGAGGCGAACTAAAAATTACTACAATCTCAGCAGATTTCTCCAGACACTCGCACCGGTTCTAATTAGCCAAACTGATGAACAAATTACAAAATAAGAAAATCTATACACTCCACTCCACCTGCTACAAGGTCCATGATGAAATCAAAGAAGTGAACCAAATTCAGAGAGAATTCTCCTCCGGCAACGAAACAAGAGGAATGAATGTACGGATGGTCTATTAGTCTTTGCGACTTTGCCTTCCTTTTGGTAATTTTTTTAAATTATAATATTATTATTCAACGCTTTCAACGTGCTCTAAAATAAGTGATGTTTAACGGGAAGTTGGCGATCCAGTTCGCGGGCTCCACTCGCTACAATAGCAGGCCAAACTTGAAATGTTGAGTTGATTTATTCATACCGTCTACAAGTTTGATTGGATATTAATTTAAAATTTTTATTTATTTATTATTATAGATATTCGTAATTATAATATTAATAATAATAATATAAATAAAATTAGAGAGTTAAATCTTACATTTTATGTAGGACAATCATTTACACAAACATTCACTTCATCTAGAAAAAAAAGACATAAAACTTCAAACGTATGAAAATATTTTGATTTAAAAAATATTAAAATTACTCTCAAAATAGAAATTAGAGTCCAATATAAATATTGTGCTAAAAATCATGTTTATATTTCTGCTAACCCTAGTAGCATCATTGGTAGATATTTTTAAAAATATCACTTAAATGAGAAAACACAGAATTCAATACAATCTTAATTAAATGTTAGTGGTAGTGACATTTTCACATATTCACAAAATAAAATAAGAGAAAGAATAGCACAACTTGTAACATAATCTGAGTTGCCTTTATCATTTATCGATAGTAAAGTGTTAAAAAAGTTTATAAAAGAATATATTATTCCTGGTTTTAAATGTATCCCTAAAAGTACTACGATAAATGATATTTTTAAAATGTTTATAGATATGAAAAAATGAATTAATTATATTTTTTTTCAAATGCTCATTCATTGTCTATTTGCATTACATCTGATTTATGAAATGCACGTAATGTTGTTTGTTATATAGTTGTAACATTTCATTTTATTGATAAATTTTAACAATTAAATAAAAAATTTTAAGATTTTATAATTGTAAATATTCTCATTCTCGCAACAGCATCTACATATTTATTATGACAATAGTGCAAGAATATTTTATTAAAGATTGAATTTTTAGCATAACTTTTAATAATACTAATGTTAATGATGTTGTTGTTTATCAATTAAAGAATTATTTACAATTAAATGTTACTCGTGATTCTCTTTTTTCATATGAGATGTGTGCGTCATAGTTTAAATTTAGTTATTAAAAATGATATGTTATATGATGTGTCAAGAGCCTCTATCCATCAATTACAAATCCAGGTAAGCAATTTAACCAATTTATTATCTAACTGGTTTGTTATTATTGCAGGAAAATATCATCTTAAAACATGGAGAAAGAGCTTGACAAGGGAAAGCAATGGGCTAAGAAGAGTGTCTCGCCGACTAAGAAGATGGCACAAACAACTAGAAGAGAACTGGATAACAAAGGACCAAACAGCAGTCGAACTGGGCATCAAAGAACCAACCAGCAGTAAAAACCGGGTAGCAAGAACCAAACTAACTGCAGGACCAAGCAACAAAGAACCGGTCAATAGCAGAGAACCGGGCAACATGAGAGAACCAGACCAAGAAGATTGCGCTCCAACGGCTATATCGTTGCCAACGACTAATTTCCGTCGATGAAGATTTTCTTTTTCTATTTTTCTTCCAGAGGCTCTCGATCATTCAGAGAGCTATTTAACTTTGTTCTATATACTTTGTAAGGGCTTTTGATCGATAGAAATTTCGTTGAAGTTATCTTCAATTTTTACAAAGAGTTTCATTGAACTTGTTCCTCGTCAGTACACAGCGCCAGAATCACTGGAGCCCACCCTTTCAGTGCGTCATATCTGAAGAGTTCTCCGTTGATGGTTGTCAATTTCAGTGTGTAATATCTGGACTGGGTTTCCTTTGGTCCATAACACCCGAAAATGTATCATCTTCCTCTATCGATGCATAATATCCGATCAGCTCGTTTGTGGTTCATTCTTCATCCATTCACTCGATCGGTATTTTCTGGGTAAGTTACGCCAGGTATCATCAACACCCATCTCCATTTCAACTTTCTTCGCATTTTCGTTTTCATTCTCTATTTTGGGTTTTTTCTGGGTTAAATCCGAGAACAGCGAATTTAATGATAAATTTTTATTAAGCTTTCGCATGCTTTGTTCCTGTTGAGCGAGAGATCACACATGACAAAAGTACATCATTATATGTTTCACCTCATATTGAATTAATTAGGTTCACAATTTCTTATATTATTGGTTTTGATTCGAAACAACAAAAATATAAAGATTTTTGTAAAGCTGCCCAATTCAAACCAATAAAATTAAAAATAGACGTAGATAATAGGTGAAATTCAACTTATTTGATGTTGTAAAATGTTACGCCATATTGACAAGTTATTTGTGTTTTTTAATTATCAGACGCAAAGTATTAATCTTGGCAAATCTAGTTATGATATTGTTAATATATTTTTTAATTTTTTAACAAAAATTTATGATACTACAAATCAATGTTTTGGAATTTATTATCTCACTTTTAATATTCTTCTTCCTATTTTTTACGTTTAACATATTGTTTTGCAAAATATTGACTATTAGATAAATTTAGAAATATTTTTAATAAAATTGAAACAAAATTTAAAAAATATTTGCATAACATTCCTCTTATTTTTTGGTATGCGTGCATAATGGATTCAAGGTTTAAATTAAAAGAAGTATGTCCTATGCTGAATAAAATTTCTCCAAATTTATGTATTACACATTTAATTATTAGTGATAACGTAATAAATAAAGTTACTAATTTATATACTTTTTATGAAACAAAATATTCAAATGTTAATTTTTATTATTCACGACCTACGCATGCCGAGAGTTATCCTAGTAGTAGTAGTGGTGGTGATGGAAGTAGTTTTAGTCAACAATATAGTATTGATGATATATGAAGTGAATTACAAACTGAAAATTATTCTACTTCTTTACAAATAAAATCAATATTTATTTTGAACCTCATTATCAATATTCTTGGAATGAGAATTTTGATATTTTAGATTGATGAAAAAAATATTATACTACATATCATATTCTTTCTATAATGACACATGATCCATTAACACATTAAGTTTATACTGTAGCATCGGAATCTGTTTTTAATGTAGATGAACGTGTTTATGATGAACGAAGAAGAAGACTTGTACCGGAGCTTGTGGAGACATTTGTTTGTATCAAAGATTTCACTAACGCCAACACGAGACATCAACAACAAGAGGATAAAATTATCGAGAAGTTTACGAATTTGGACGTTGAAGACTGATTTTTTTTATTGAATTTATTTTGAAATTTGAAGTAATTTTTTTTTTCAAATTCGTAATTTCTTTTTGAATTTGTATTTTTTTTTTCAAATTCTAATTTTTTTTCATATGTCAAAATATTTTTAATGATATTTATATGAAATTTTTTACTAGATAGTCTCAAATAATTTTTTTATTAATATATTCAATTTTATATATATTAACATAATTAATTTTAAATTAAATGATTAAATATTATTTACCTATAATTTTTAATACTTATTATAATTTTAAATAAATTTAAAAAAAATTATATTATATTAATATAAATTGAAAATATTTATATATATTCAGCTTGTTAGGCTCGTTGATTTGAATTAGCTCGACTCACTTAACTCGTGGCTCGTGAGTAGACTCGGGTTGAAATTTTTTCAAACTGTCTCATTATGCTCAGTTCGTTAAGCTCATTAGGCTCGGCAAACAGGACTACTTCTGGTTCGGCTCGACCGACTCGCTTGTCATCTCTATCTAAAATTAAATATAATAACAATTAGCGATATATTTATACGCTACTCGTACGTGTATATGGTGAATAAATAAAATCTCTTATTAGCTCATACACACATGTATATGTATGTATGTACACACATAGGAAGAGCAGGGTGGTGATCCCCGAGTTGCAGCACGTTCGGTTTTTAACTCCCTCGCAACGCTAACTGTTGTCAATTGATTCTTCAATGTTTGCTTCGACTTTATGTTAGAACATGTATTTGAATGTTATTTTGATCTAAGCTACAAAGACTCCGATCAATTGTGAAATCAATTAAAATTATTATTTGAAAGTCGGAGTCGTTGTTTAAATTTTTTACCTGTTATATATATTACACAAAGTAAAATATACATTAGTCGTTAAATTTATGGATCAAGAGTAAGTTCTTGAATCTTTTATAGTGAACTTATATAGGTGTAAGCAGTTAAATCCTCTTTGTTATAATTGTAGTCAACGAATTTACATTTTTTTCTGGCTTCCTTTATTATTGATATTGGGTTTTGGTATTGGAGGACCAACTGAGCTAATAATTTATTTGGTTTTTTTTTCTTTTATTTTAAATTTTAGAGTATGATTTTTTTTAAATCTTTAAAATTTACTATTGATCGAATGAAATCTCAAAGTATTAAAACTAGATAATTTAAATCTTATCGATCTGTCTTTCGGGAGAGGCCGGCCAGTTCATTTAGACAAACTGACCGCTCCAAAAATCGAAACCCGTAACTTTGTTACAGGTTTTGTCTTCTTTTGCTAAGGCCGATAGTCTAATTGGATCGGCCGACATTCCTCCTCTTATTTGTCCCCGCAACCATTGTTTTTCAAATTACACAAAAAATTTTCAATACTTTCTCGATTATTTATTTGCTCTGACGATAATTCTCCACGTTTAATAGCTATGTATGAATTTTTTAATATTATTTACTTCCAATTTTAGAGAAAAAACACTCAGACTTAAATGTTAAATTGAAAAATAAAAAGACATAACTAATTAAATTTTTTATTATTTGTTTTTCTTCGTTATATTTTTTATTTGAAAACATACTTAAATTTTGTTTATTTCTGTTTATTTCATTATGTGCAGAAATCTTCGGTAAGCGACTGCAGTAGAATTTTTGACCGTTCGTTGAATAGTAATTTTAAGAGTTTTTTTTTTTTTTAAAATTATACTTTAAGATTTAAAATAAAAAAATATCAATTTATTTTAATTTTCAATTTTCAAAAATATAGACATGTCTATTTCAAAAACATTGAATATAAAAATTATTTTATTGATTATCTTAGTTGAATGAAGCAAGTTTAATTGACACACTTGACGACGGTTTTGTTTTGTTAAGGACATTCAACTATTTGATAATGTATTTTTATGTTAATTAGAGCAATAAAACAGCTGTATGTATTGTTTATATGATGCAAAATTCTAAACCTAGTTATGGTTGTTCGTGAATTTGCAATAATTGAGTATTATCGTTATATATGTCTATGATATGATATGTTCAGAGTCCGTTAATGACTTCGTGTTCACTGAAACTTATACTTGCAGTAGAAATTTATTTTAGAAATCTATTTTATAACATTTTTCTTACGGTATGTTTTAAAATTTAATTAAAACGTAAATCTTTATCCCTATTGAGTTTAGTCGACTCACTTCAACGAATCGTCTTTTCGCTTGCAAGGGTAGTCCGAGTTTCATCTTCTTAGTTTTAATATATTTGAAAATTTTATTTTTATGAGGTTAGTCTATAATTATCCACTAGATTAGAATGTAATTAATTTTATTTCATAGTATCATGATATCATATTTCACAGACGGAAGATAAATAAATTACACTCAATATTCTTCTTCACATAAAATTTTTTATTTTCATAAATAAAAAATATGAAATAAAAATTAAAGGCTACTCTTTGACTTCTGCAAAGTCTCTAACAGTGAAACCAACTTTCTCAAATTTTCCTCTCTCGCTGCTCTCTCTGAATTTCAAGTAATCAGAGCAGACGAACGGCCGGTAAATCCTCGAATTACCGTCGCCGACAACCTCTTCCGGTGAGAAAATCACTTTCTCGTCTTCCAAACACCAGAAGAAAGCCAGGGAGAAGCGATTCCCTACGGGTGTCTTCAAGATAACCCGGTGCGCTGATGATTTCAGCCGTTCGTTGCTCCAAGCCTGCAACAAATCACCGACGTTCACCACCAGAGTCCCACTGCAAGGGCTGATCGCCGTCCATTTTCCATCGCTCGATCTCACCTGGAGCCCACCCGTGTGATCTTGAAGGACGATCGTGATGCAGCTCATATCAGTGTGGGTTCCCAGACCTTCCACCTCTCTATCATGGAGTTCTTCTTCGTCGTCTTCTTCTTCTTCTTCTTTCTCCTCTTCTGTCTGTGGAGGACAGTAGTTGTTTAACCTTAAATATCCATGGCAGTTTTTAAATTCCTGGTCGTAATATTTTTTCTCAAAACCCTCACCCATGCTCATCAGTAGAATTTTTATGATCTTCTTGGATAATTCTTCCATTTTACTTCCATATTCTTCCATAATCTCACTGTCATCACGAAGGAAAAATCTCACAGTGAGAGAACCAAAAATTGAATGTACAAATAATAGAACTTTAAAAGTGCTTCAAAACCCAATATTCACCTGAAGTCAGAACTATTTCCATTGAAGAGGATGGCTGCAGAAGATTGAGCAGAAGCAAAGAAATCAGGACCAGAAACTTTGAGACTTTCAAAGAAGGGAGAAGCTATGAAATGGGGAGTGTAAGTTCTCAGAGAAGAGGAAGGACCCAGTTTGTGCTTCGATCCAGAAGGAAGGTCGAATAGATTGTTGGAGAGAGAGCGCAGCTTGGTGATGAGATCACCGGAGATTCCATGGTTGGTGATGTGAAAGAAACCCCATTGTCTGCAAGCTTGAGCCAGAGAAGAAAGAGAAGCTGGGGGGATTGTTGTTGCAGAAATGTCAACAATTGGAAGCTCCACTGAATCATGGCTGTTCTTAGCCATTTGGAAATTTTGAGGAAAAGTTTTGGTTTGTCCACACACTGTGATTTGGTCTGTCTTATAAAGAGGATGATTGTTGATTCTTTGTTTTGGGTTTTCTGATCTCTGAGTTAGATCCATTTTGATTGAGCTACTGTACATTTTCTTTTTTATTTTTATTTTCTTTGACTTAAAATAAGTATAATTTCATTTTTCACCAAGATTCCAGTTAGAAAAATCAAGAAATATTCTATTTTGAGGAATTATTCTTCAATTATATATGTTTTCAATATTGGACCAGTCTTCATAGAATTTGAAATGGTTTTTACCTCCGTACAAAAACGAAATATAATACATGAAGTGTTCACAATTTTTTTAATATAATATTATTTATTTTACGTCAAATTTGTATAAATTTATTTTTAAATTTATCTCAAAACACATTATATTAATTAATAAGGTGACCTTTTTTAATAAATTATTCATTTTCTATCCTCTTATTTGATTTGAAATTATAAAATCTCATTAATATAAGTCATAATCAACAAAATATTACAAGTTGTTTTCACAATGTATGAAATAATTTTTAAATTTAATAATTTAGAAAAGAAAAGTAATTGATTAAATTAAAGAAATTGAGATCAATTAATGGAGGGTGGAATTAATTAATGAGCACTAATAAAAAAAACAAGTGGATTAATTAATATAAAGTTTAGAAATTAGTTAATTGTAGTGCACAAAAGGGTTTGACCAACTGAGAGGAAATATTGTTATTATATGAAAATTTGGGGGGTAAGAAGCACGGAAAGTGGGCCTGCAAATACAGGCTGTGGATGAATATTTATAATTAAAATTTATATTTTAGTGATAAAAGCATTGATTTTTAATGCTTCTCCTAAGCATTTTGAACTATATAATAAAATAATAAATTCAATATTATTTGATTTTATTAGTGTTTAATTTACATAATCACTTAAAACTTAAGCTTAAACTCAACTTTCTTTGACATTTTAAATGATTTAATAGAATATTCAAATAGTTATACCTTCGATGTAAAGGGAATCGTAGCTTGAGTTTAGTTCTCGATCAAACACGTAAAAAATGTAAGATTACGTAGGATATATACTATTTCGTGGGCAAAGTTCATATAAGATACATATTATCATTATATTGTGTCTTTTTGTCTTGATATATGGTATTCATCGTATAAGAGTTATCAATCACGGCGATTCGTTATATCATTATATAAGAGGTATATTCTCACGCTATGATTCGTAGGTATCAGTACTTTTGAGAGACAAAATCTCGTCACCTCTCGAGAGACACGTATTATATTTACGTGTTATATTTATACTTTAATTTCTGATATGACATTTACGTGTCATTAGCTTATTAAGTATCTACTATATCATACTAATTCTATCAATGAATGAGTGATACGTAAACGTCACGTCAATTGTCTATTTAAAGTTATTCAGGAATTTAACTCCCTATTGTATCTGACAAGGTCATCATTTAAGGGACTAATACAACACATAGTACGTCTATTTAATTATTATCATAAAACTTAATTACAAATGTCATATATTTTTATTTTTATCGCGTATTCGTGTCAATATGTACACAGTATTTTAGTTAATTTTTTTTACCGGATTGATCATTTATGAAAGTCCGATCGATTAATAATTTTCTTTTTAGCAAAAATGAGATATTTGTTGTTACATTAACATAAATTACGTGAATAAAAATAAAAATTAATTGATATGTGTCGTTACATTTAGGGAGAAAATTAAAATAAACCCTAAATTATGATAACTATTACCCACCTTTGTGTTTATTAGATAAATTTAACAGTGAAATTACCGGCGAACTCGGGCTCGTTGGTAAAGATTCAGTAGACCAGAGAGTGACGATTCAGGAGGAAGCAGAGTGATTGACCCGTTTTGCAATGAATCAAGAAGAACCAGAGTCGCGTTTTACGCATTCCACGTACTTGTGAGCATTTTCCATGGGCAGACAATGGGAGTTCTTCATGTCAATTGGAAAATGATTCGAGGTTTTTCTTCACAGGATTTCGCGGATTCGAGTTACAGAATTTTAGTCGATTTTATTTGATTTTGAGAAAAATAGGGTCTTTGCCTCAGCTCAAAGTCAGGAGTAAGTCTCGATTGTTTATAATTTCATCTATGTATTGTATCTCAAGGAATGTGCGCAAACTGTTCGTGTTAATTACCCAAAGAAATATTTGCAGTACATATAAGTCTCATTCTTATGTGGTAGAAAATTATACATATTTCGAAGACCCAAATGAGTTTTATGCTCAAAAGGATGTGGAAATTTCTTGGTCGTCGAACTTATCCAATTTGGCCAGGCAAGGTAGGCCAGATGAGGCTGTTGAGCATTTTAAGATGATGCTTATGAATGGTCACAGGCCAAATACTCCGACAATGCTGTGCGCATTAAAGGCAATGGGGGCCTTGAATTCAGAAAATTTTATATCAATGGCTCACGGGATGGTGATCCAAATGGGGTTTGAATCAGAAGTGGCGGTTTTAACAGCTCTTCTTGTATTTTATTCTGAGTATGATATGGAAATTGTGTGGAAACTTTTTGATCAGATACCTTGCAAAGATGTTGTTCTATGGAGTGCAATGGTTTCAGCTTGTGTGAAGAATGGACAATCTAGTGAAGCATTCAACTGTTTTAGGGAGATGCAATATCATGATGTGTGTCCGAATCATGCCAGCATAGTAAGTATCCTACCAGCTTGTGCTAAACTTGGTGTTATGTGTTTTGGTAAAGAGATTCATGGTTTTTCGATAAGAAGGCCATTTTATTCTTTTACAATTGTTCAAAACTCTCTTATTGATATGTATGCAAAATGCCATAATCTTAAAGCATCGATCCGAGTTTTTGAGGGAATGAAGCCGAAAGATATCATATCATGGAGAACTATAATTCATTCATGTGTTCAAAACGAATGTGCGAGTAAAGCATTGAGTATTTTTTCAGGGTTGAGGTCATCTGGGTTTGAAATAAAGGAGACAACAATTCAAGATATGGTTGCTGTTTCTTTACTTATGGAAGACAATTTTTTTGGCACTGCAATTCATTGCTACACTTTGAAAAGTGGTTTTTTCAGCTTCATTTCGATTGGAACTGCACTTATCAAAGTGTACGCAAAATTTGGTGAGATGGGATCAGCCAAGGTTATATTTGATGATCTTAATGACAAAGATTTCATAGCATGGACGGCTATGATCTCAGCATCTTCTCAAGGTGGAGATCCATGTAATGCTTTAGCTATATTTAAGATGATGCAATTAACGTCTGAGAAACCTAATGAGATCACTTTTACGAGTCTATTACTTGCATGTTCTTCCATCGTTGATGAGAAACTTGGAGAAAGCATCCATGCTCTCGCAATAAGATCAGGTTATGGATATAGCGAGTACTTATTATCAGCCTTAATTGAGCTCTACTGCAGTTTTGGGAGGATGAAGATTGGAAAAGCTCTTTTTGAAGCAGTTCCAACAAAGGACTTAATCTGCTGGAGTTCAATGATTAAAGGGTATGGAATGAATGGGTTTGGAGATGAGGCTCTACAGACATTCTCGAATATGGTAGACTCTGGAATTAAGCCAAATTCAGTTGTTTTTCTTACTCTTTTATCATCTTGTGCTCAGTGTGGTCTAGACGATGATTGTTGGACATTGTTTAATTCCATGGAGGAAAGATATGGCATTTCTCGTAAGCTTCCTCATTACGGTTGTATGGTGGATTTGCTCAGTCGACGAGGAAATGTGGAACAAGCTCTTGAATTAGTGAAGAAAATGCCAATTAAACCTGATAAGAGAATCTGGGGGGCCATTCTTTCTGGCTGTAAATCGACTCATGGCTCTTCTGAAATTGCAGAATTTGTGGTCGGACAGTTGAATCTCCTTGAACCTCAGAATTCGAGCTATTACAACGTTTTACTGAACTTATATGCAGAGGAAAGCAGATGGGAGGACGTGGAGAGGGTGGATAAATTGATGGAGGAGAAAGGATTGAGGTAATGACTAATGATTTTCATGTTAAATTCAAATTTTTAGATTTTATTCTCTGTAATTTTTTCGGTTTTCCCATCTATTTCATGCTGTTGAAACAATGTTCAAACAGTTGTTGTAATGCATGGCGAGAAAAATGGGATTCAAAATGGCTGAAGATATAAGTCTGTTGTTTTTTGGATTTTAGCATCGGGAACAAGACCGGTCGGTTCGGTTCCAACTATAGAAGAACCAAATTGAGAACTGAACCAAGTAGAGGCTAGAACCGAAGCTTCGCAATAGTCAATTCTGTTCTCGGTTCTGAAAAATGAGAACCTGAACTTACCCAGTTTGACCCAAATTTAGGTGAAATCGAACCGCACCGACTCAGTCTCATCCCTGGTTAAAATTGCTATTCTATCTAATATTACATACGCACATTAGACTATGAATTGTTCTTTGTTTTAGGCAGGGAGAATTGAGGTTTGTGACAAAACATAAAATTTTAAATCTTCGAAATTCAAGGTAAAATAATAATTAATAATACTTCTAAGCTCTTAAACAAAATTAACCAATTTTAATTAATTAAAAAAAGAAGCATTCTTTGGCCTTATTTTATATTATATTCAAGCAACTCTTTCATTCTATGTCAACCCTTGAAATTCTTCACGTTATCTTTAGAAGATGGAGGCCACGTCTTTCCATAATCTCTCTCTCACATTTAAGGGTCGAGAATTTTGAGCCATTCTTTGGATGTCACATGCTTCTAACCAAAGTTTCCAACAATGCATTATCTTCGTAATAAATCATCAATTAAGTGGCAATCATCTCACGTTTGCATGTCGCGTTATTCCAATATAACTATAGTTCCTACTTCGATTCAAGACAACTAAAATGGGTTTTTACGTACGCGCGTGACGTAGACTAAGATTAAAATGTACAAAAAATTGATGATATTAAATGGTCAATTTTTTCCCTTCTTAAATTTTTGGACAAGTGATAATATTGTATTGATATACTTTTCTCTTCGAGTATTGTGGACTGATATTTTATATAACTTTGTATAATCATGATGTGTTGAATGTTTTAAAAATAAGAGTAATAATGTATGATTATAGAATTACAATTTGACCAACTAATGTAATGTATTATAAAAACATTATGAACAATAATTTAATCTAATGATGTGACAATATATCTTAGACATGTACATATATATATATATATATATATATATATATATATATATAGGAGGCAGCAGAGAGTAGTAAGCATGTCTTATATGATTGCAATATTTCAAGAGCAAGAGCTTTCTCTCTCTAGTTTTCATGGGTTTTTCTTGGAAATTTTAGTGAGAGAAAAGGTTGAGAGAGAGATCAAACCTTTTAGCATTTAGGAGGGAACTGCTAACAGTCTTCTTCTTCCTCTTCTTCCTCTTCTTCCTCTTCCTTCGTCCTCTGTTATTCTTCGGCAGTTCAAACTTCAAATTCAAATGAAGCTCATAAAGGTTACTTGAAAGAATATTGGACCGTTGCTTTTTCATCAATTGCAGGCTTTAATTCTTTTATTTTATATTTACTTTCTTTTCTTCTGCATTTTCTGTCTGGAGAGAGAAGTTTCGTGTGCTTTCTCGCTCAAGAAAAAGACAAGGATATTGACATAAATTCTTCATTTGATCTCTAATGGCGAGTGCGTCGAACTCCGATGACAGTTCCGATCTGGGTTATCACCCTTCACCTTCCTCCGTTTACCTCAACGACCAATTCGCCTCCGATTTAACTCCGGCGCAGTCGCCGGTGAGCGGCTATTCGTTTCCGTACTGTCGAACGAATTCGGAGACATCAGCTTTCTCAGTTGATGATAATAGCTATAATTCGAGTGAACCTTCACCTTCATGCTGGCCGTCTTCCAAGCTCCGAATCTTAAACTCAGAACTTCAAAACAGACAAGGAATTAAACACTACGAAAGCGTCGTTGAAGAAAAGATCGACGATCAAGAACCAGTAGATTCCGGTGAGTCCAGATATTTTCCAGCATTGTCTCGAACATTCTTTTGCAAGAAACAGATTCTTTCTGACACTCTGAAACCCATTTTTCCATTTTCGCAGAGATTGAAATGGTCAAGGAAAGATTTGCGAAGCTTTTGTTGGGAGAAGATATGTCCGGCAGCGGAAAAGGCGTTTGCACGGCGGTGACAATCTCAAACGCCATCACAAATCTATACGGTGATCTTCGTAGAACAGACTGCAGACATTGCATCTCTACTTTTTCCATAAATCTCAATCCTCTCTTATTGATTACATTTCTGTAACATAGCAACTGTTTTCGGCCAAAATCTGAGACTGGAACCTCTGAAAGTGGAGAAGAAGGTGATGTGGAAGAGAGAAATGAACTGTTTATTATCTGTGTGCGACTACATCGTGGATTTTTTTCCAGAATCGCAGTTGTTTGGAGACGGAATAACAGTGGAGGTAAGATTAGCATAACCAAGAATGGAGTTATTGCAGTGGTTTTCCGCCATTAACGACCTGCAAATTTCTTGCAGGTGATGACGAGCAGACCGCGATCAGATATTTATATTAACCTTCCAGCTCTGCAAAAGCTAGACGCTATGCTGCTAGTAATTAAATTCACCATTTTTAAGAATGTTAAACCTAATTAGTGATGATAATCCACTGTTTATTTCTCCAGATAAAGGTTTGAACAAGATTTGTTTTCGTTGGCAGGATATATTGGATAGTTTTCAAGATACAGAATTTCGGTACGCTGAAAAGGGGAGTGTATCGGCCAACTCCACTCGATCGGGATCGGGAACCGCGTCATTCCGCCGGATTTCGCTACGGAAAGAGGAGAAATGGTGGCTTCCTGTTCCCTGTATTCCTCCGGGAGGCCTCTCCGACAAGGCGAGGAAGCAACTGAGAAACAAACGCGACTGTTCTAATCAAATTCACAAAGCTGCCAAGGCGATCAACAGCACAATTTTGGCGGATATGGAAATTCCGGATTCGTACCTAGCAACTCTTCCTAAGGTCTGTGCGTAGTTTTATACAATCATGAACTGGTTCTTTTCCGCAAATTCTGTTTAGGTTTTCATAGAAAAAAGAATTTTCAGAGCGGAAGGACGAGCCTCGGGGATTTGATTTATCGAGTTATGTACAATTCGGATAAATTCGTACCGGAGAGTCTTCTGGACGGTTTCAATATCGAATCGGAACACGAAGCACTGGAGTTCGCCGATCGAGTGGAGGCTTCGATGTATACATGGCGGCGAAAGGCGTGCTTGAGCTTCTCGAGATCGTCGTGGGATTCGGTGAAAGATCTCGTCGCCGACACCGATCGTTCAGATAAAAACACGGTTTTAGCGGAGAGAGCTGAAAGTCTGCTCTTCTCATTGAAGCAGAGATTTCCTCAACTTTCACAGACAACTCTGGACACCTGCAAAATTCAATATAACAAGGTAACATCTCAACTAATGCCTTCAAATCGAACCGCCATTGATGGAGCTTCAACTGATGTGATTGCAGGATGTGGGAAAAGCCATCCTGGAAAGCTACTCAAGAGTGTTAGAAGGATTAGCGTTCAATATCGTTGCCTGGATTGAAGATGTCATATTTGCAGACCAATCGACGAGAAACGATCGATGAGAGATTGAAACGATGAAGTTGGGAGATCCAACGGTACAGAGAAGCAGTACAGGAGGGATGATCATGGCAGATTATCGTGTATTTGCTGCCAAATTTCACTCCAGTCCCTCTATCTTTATTTAATTCCTAAGTCGCACTTTCAAGTTTCTCATTTTGCAATTCGACCCTCCAAACTTTTTTCTTTTTATTTTAAAAGTATTCCTACTTTGCTAGTCTAAGAAAATCAAACCTTGAAAGTAATTAAGTTAATCTCTTATAAATAAATAGAAATAACTTAGGTGTTTTAATTAATTTAATCTCCTATAAATAAATAGAAAGGAAGAGCATAAAAGTGCTTAGGAATATTAAAAAACTGATGACTTAATTTTTAAGATTTTGCCAAGAGACTTGATCGGGGTTATTTAGGACTAGTATTTTGACTGACTGACCTATGCCGTTTTATTTCTGTTCGTGTCATTTCAATCGTTATATCTCAATGAGGTCGTTCGATGGTCGTCGAGAACTCACCCACAAATAGAAGACATTCACTTAATGTCAGGCAAGAACACGATACAGATTTCAGGGAACTATGATTTGAATGTTGATAACCCAGCAAAATATGTCGAGTCATAGACCAAGAAGGCTTTGCTCACCAAAAAGGCAAAATCCGCCATTGACGAACATCCTGCCAGTGACGATGCTTCATAATTAACATCTATTTCTTTGAATTTGCTAATGTGAAATGAAATAACAATCATATCTGGAAGAAAAACAGTAGTTGAAACGTATGACAACGCCAGCAGTTCACATTCCATCTCCCAACATTGAACATTGTTAACACATCTGTGTGCGGCTAACTACACTAGAGAATGGTAAAACATAAATTTCCTCCTAATCATTCTGGGATATATTCCTTTTTTTAAAAAAAGGGTCTAAGATAGATTATCAATGTTAAAAGAAATGATTATCTCTATATATACAACAATACCTCCGAACCTGCATTTTGCATTGCACAGTTCTTCAAATGGAGGCCGATCAATGGTTAGTGTCTCCCACCATATACCTAAAAAAAACCCATTAGACGAGCTGTGCGACAGCTTATTACTCTGTAATCATCATCGTTCAATTGCTTTCACACAGCCCCCCCACCAAAACTACCTCCGATCGGTTCCTCCCACCGTCAGAGGCAAGCGTGGCAAGCAAAACACAGCAATCTTGGTGCTGGTGGGAGCGACAATAACTCACCAGCAGCGAGTTTACCACTTGCTTGAGATAAAACCAAGTTTGTTTCAAGAAAAAAATCAGCTGTAATCGTCCACAGCACCAATGTATGTAAGTTCAGTCCGCCTAATGCGCACGGCTCCTTTAAGCAAATTTGAGGCTCGAAGATTAGTATGATCACCACCACCAATCACAGCAGTGCTACTTGAAGAATGGTTTGATCCTGCACCATCTTCAAGAACTGTCCAGGGGTCGATTTCCGTATAATTATCTTGCAATGTCATTGACTTGGACTTCCCAGGTATATTAGTCACAATCCTTGGAGGAGGCGCTTTATTTCCTTGATGTGCAGATCCAAACATGGGAAGCATAGTGCTTGGGTGAAGAGAAGCTACAGCCGAGAATGGAACCGTGGGTGGATGACAAGAAATAAAGCATCGCACAGAAGGAAGAAGAATCGGCATGGCAGCTTGGATTCGAAGGCGGATTGTGTCAGGCAGTTGCATAAGATCCAAGTCACTCTGCATTGAGTAAAAACACCGACAATAGCCTTATAAATTTAAACCTCCATGATCGTATATTGTGTGCTTATAAATGCCACAATAGTTTCAAGCCAAAGGAATGTAAAACATATATGAGCACAGAAATTTTGGATTAAAATAAAAGCAAACCTGCAAACTCTCTACTAGCTCGCGATCAAGTGCCGTGAATTCCTTAATGGATTCACTGGTCGATTTTATTGCTGACTTAGATCTCAACCAACTGGGCTCACAACTACTCAAGAGTCCATGCAGAACTAGCAACAACTGATCAAAAAGACTTTCACCTGATATATCCAAAAATGCAGTAGTGGGTGAGACCTTCAAAGGAGACTCAACCAACTCCTTTTTGGCTATGGAACTGTTATTGGAGGACAAGTTGAAAACAGAATCTTCATGCACAACCCTATTCCCAAGTAGACGAAGGATCACAGAAGCAAGCATGTGTCTCATATTCCTCCCGGATGGCTCCCTGTAATTTTCAACATATCCGATGAGCTAATTCCTTTTCTGAATACATTTTCCTTTACCATCTAAGAAGAAACTCTATTGACTTGATTACTTAAAGAAATATAAATGATTACAGTGAATCATATAGTTACTGAAAACTCCATAAGTTAACAATTAACTTTTAGGCCCCGTGATTATCTACGTGGGTTAACAGAATAGACAATAAATGGTACATGTTCTGCAATTTTTTCCTTGTAAGTTCAGAAAAGTTTACTGATTTCATTTGATTCAAAAAACAACCGAAGAAGAGAGAATTGTGCCAAAAACACTTCCTTTGTTTCCATGATCAAAAAAGTCAACCACAACAAACAGGAACAATTATGAGTAACAAATTTCATATGATAACACATCTAAAGAGACACTAATAATAAAACTGACAAAAAAGCAACCCTATTTTAAATGGAATGAAGCCAAACATGACTAATCCAAATATTTTTACCAAAAAATTTTATGATTACCTGTCAGCCCTAATCACTGGAAGCAATCTTAATAGTAACTGCAGACGCAAAGACATAGATGCCCGCAAGGCAGCTGGGGACAACGGAGCCAAATCCGGCGAGCCTGTTGATCGTCTAGATAATCCAGGACTGCCACCTTTCATGGCTTTGCGACTATTTCCTTTGTTAGTAGGACCTTCAATGCCTGAAGGAGCAGTTCCTGTTTGTTTACTTACTCCTCGACTAACTGCATTTATTTGTTGCTCAATATTATTTAACTGCTTGATCAAATCACTAGCAAAAGTGTTTCGGGAGTCATCAGAACTCTGATCAATACAAGGAAGAATTAAATCAATGAGAGCCGTCTCAGTCTCATGCTGCAGACTGGCATTTGAGCCCCCTTCACTGTCAAACGTTTGAGCAGACCCTTTGCCACATCTTCTCAACTCCATACCTTCATCTATGACCTCCCCCTCTTCAATGTAGGAAACTTCAAACTTCTTCTTTTCTCCCTTGCTCGTGGAAGGATCAGAGACAGAATTACACCATCCCCAAGGTTTCCAAAATTGAGGTTTAATAAAAAAACCCTTATTCTCAGCAATATTAATCAGTCTTTGTCTAATTGACAATCTCCCAAAAAGAACATTAACGCCCCCTAGAAACCATTTAGCATGCAACAACATTGAATCCCCAAGTGACTGTCCAAAGAGATGAATAACATCTGAAAAAAGAGGAGCCGCATCAGGCCGGACAAGTAACCTTGTCAAGATTATCTCAATAAAATTGTTCTCATTGTCAGAAACAGCGGCTTTTTCCAAACTAGGTGAAGACAAACGAATAGCATTGGCCAAGGGCATGTCATGTGTTTCAAGTTTTTCAATTAGGGCTTGTTCATTCAAAAGCAGCCTAAGCTCTACCCACTGCCAATGAAATTTAGCAGGCTGTATAGTATCTAAAACATGTATAAGCCTATCCAAAAGTTTTGTTTTGCTCTCCCCAAACTGAATTTTATAATCACCAAGTCCGCGATTCCCATCCTCATGAGTGTACACAAAACTTGGCAACTTACAATCAATAATTGCATTTAGAAATAGCCTTGCACGTAGTGGAACAAAGGCCATGGATTTTATGTGCAACTCGGAACCGTTCAAATCTAGCAAGGCTGCAAATTCACTATCGCTAGTATCAGCCACAACAAGATCATAAAAACTTTGGCAGTCTCTTAAACATACTTCCCTAAAAGGAGAATGTCTGATAACATCACCAATGGCAATCATCAAAGACTGATACAATTGATTCATATCTTCACGGGCAGCAAGAGTAGCATTTAAAACAAATGGCCGCCACATTACAAATGCAAATATCGAATATGAAGGTGGAAAAACCAAGCTAAGAGGAAGCAGGCGTTGCATCCTTGAAAGACCCACAACAGATGGTTCACCCAGGAGCTCGACAATCATTCCATCAAAAATACTTCTGCAATTACCAACAAGAAGCCTGAACCAATGCAAATAAACCTCTACTGAGTTTTCAATCTTAAATCCTCCAACAGAACGGGCATTTCCATTTGAATTCAACATAGAATTCCTCACAAAATGAATAAAATCTAAACCTTCTTTTAATCTGAAGACAGTTACCAACCGCTCCAGACTAGTAACCCCATGAATAACTGCACCAACGACAAGTGCAGAGACGGCAACTGCAATTTTTGTGGCTTTGCCAACTGATTTCATATTTTCAGTGGAGATGCTTGAGGTCAAATCATGGGAATCAGCTAATGACTGTAATTGACTACGTGATGCCTTTCCTGAAGGAAATACTCCTGCGAGAGCAGAAGAAGCCTCTGCTGCAAGGGCTATTTCGAACACCCGGCTTTGGCGTTCTCCAAGAGCTTCCTTAAGTAGGCATAGGCAGGTAATATGTATTTGCAAAATGCGCCTCGTTACACTCAATGAACTTGTCGAAGATGACAAACTTGAGCCACTGCCAGCTAAAAAGTCCGGCATTTTTGATACAGCTACACCTACATTGCCGATGACAGCAGAAACAGCAGAAGAAACAAGGGATGGGTCCCCTTCCTGAGCAGCACCACCAGTCTGCCTAATGCAGTCCATAAGTCCTGTAATTATCCCTTGAGCTATCTGATATCCATCATCTGATTTATCAACAGCAGGACCTTTTAAGCTACCACCAGAGAAGAGTTTCCTCTCTTTGCCAAATAGGAAGTGGAAGGCATCATCAAATTGCCGCTGAACCAAATCTCTCATGCCCATACCCACTCTTGATAACCGATTTCCACCGATCTTTTGACGGAGGAAATCATCAAGATCATCAACACCAGCTGCGACACCAAGTGAAAACCCTGATTCTCCATCCATAGAGCTCCCAGAGTCAAGTTCAGAAACAAGTCTCTTATCACATGTAGCCTTGAAACTCTTCTCCCATTCTATAACACTAATCACATTGCTATATTTCTTCAACAGGTACTTGGCATAATGCAACGCTGCAGAACCTGAAATTCTTCCATTAGAAGCCATAGTTGATGTCGCGCGATTAATTATGACTGACAAAGTTTCTGGAATAAGATCTGTTGAAACAAGTATGTTCTCATACCTGCAAATTCAGTATTATAAAGAATCAAAAGAGAAATCAAAATCACTTCGGTCAGATATGATGGGGGAACTACATCTTACAAGTCAACACCTATGATCTAGGTATTTGTTTCCACGTGCCACTAAAAGAGGTCCTTACAGATAGAAATTAAAAACTTTTTTGCAAATTGTTGAATTAACGGGTTTAGAATTGGCAAAGCTAAAACAACAGGTTATTGGGAGTTTATATTTCGTTAGGAAAAGGCAGCAACAAAGCACCGTATCAAGGAAATAAGAATAGCAAGCCAAGAACTATGCTGAAATCAAGGTTCCAAAAAACAAATTTGTAAAAGCAAAATGTTGAAAAGTCACTTTCGCCACAGGCTTCATATATAGAAAAGAAGTATTATTTGTGTTCTTTTTGAACAATACGAGACGAAATTCTCATATACACGGTTCTCAAAGAGGGAGAACCCTCGTTTTACCTATCTCTATACTAAAAACATCATCAACACAGAATTCATGCAAATTAAAAGCTAAAAACATGGAAAAGTAGACAAAGCATTGACATAGACGTGGTTTCAAAGAGGACTAGCAGAATCTGTACACAGAATTCATGCAAATTAAAAGCCAGAAACGTGGAAAAGTAGACAAAGCATTAACATACAAGACGTGTTTTCAGAAAGGAGTAGCAGAATCTATGGGTATAGTAAGTGCACCTTCGAAGGGATGATAGAAGATATGCCTCTCCCACTTCACAAACTTGGTTTTCCACAGTTCTTGGAATAAGCAGAGCGTTCCTCCGGCTGTTTATTGAGGAATTGGGGCTTCTATGAACCTTTGGCAGTAACCAAAGAAGAAATTTAACTGCTGACACTAAATCATTACAAATATCCATCAAATAAAGTATAAGAGATAGTTCATCCTCCCGAAGTTTCCATCTAGTAGAGCTTCTCTCATCAACGGAGGTGAAAGGCCTACCAAACTGACCAGGTTTTGCAATAGTCTTTTCAGTCTCTTCAAGAAGCTGCTTGATCACCATCACCAGCCAAGATGTTAGTGCCCTCTTCTCAACAAAATGAAGGCGCTTCAAATCTTTTCCAATCAAAAGAATATCCGCACCACAGTTTGTTCGGAACCCATCATCAGGCTTGGAAGTTTCTTCAATTCCAGTTCTGTGGTGAGGACAGGTTACCTTATTATCACAGACATGACTTGTGGAAGCACCCTGACTACCTTCTATTCTAGTAGCTGCTAATTGAGCAAGACTTTGAGTTTTCCGCACGACCTTTTGCCTACTCTTGGAGACCTGTTTTGTTGACTTTAGTGGGGGATCAACCTTTACAGATTCCAATGATTTAGGTTCCTTCCTCATCCACCACATATCTTCATCGTCTGATAACGATGAAGAATGATCATTAGAACATGAACTTTTATCCTCACTTGTTTTCTGCTTTTTTGCTCTTCTACATTCTTCACAACTAGTTGTACCATCTGCGACATCCATCTTGCTACGAACTGAAACAGAAGACCTTTTTACACTCCCCGGAGATTCACACATTCCAACATCAGCAAAGGTAGAGAAATTGCTCGGAAAATGCAAAAGTATAGAAATAGTTTCCTTCAGTTCTTCAACATTAGCATCATGCTTGAATTTTTTAGAAGAGGAATCAAGATATGATGACAGATGAGCTTTCAACTGATTAACTGAAACTGCAGAAATACCATCTTTTCCAGATGTTTGATTATGTGGCCCCTGTTGAGTTGATTCCATATTTGTGTAGTATTTTTCAGCACGATCATTTATAAAATCATGAAGCATAAAGCGTCGTTCATTGGAGTAAACTTGCATGACTTCTAAAAGTTTTGGCCCTTGTGCAATCTCTGTCTCTTCTAGCGCATTATGAATAAAACGCTTAGGTAAAAGCTTCAAGATTCTATGGTGTCTTTTCCATCTGTTTGCATCAACTGTTGGACCATTTATATCCATAATTCCACTAACCATCAGCTGCCTCACATATGAATGGGGATAAAATATTCCAGCAGTTATTAGTTCCACTATAAGAAGCTGAAGACGCTTAAGCCCTTCGCCTTTCTGCACGTAATGCTGATCAATCCAACATATTATAATATCATGTAAAGGACCAGGACTATCAAATAGTTTTGAAGAATTCAAGCTTCTACTATCAGCGGTCTTTGCACTATTTTTAGGTTCACATATGCTTCCACCCAAAGGCCTTCCTAATAAATTATTATGTAGGTTAATAGCCTTTACTATTGTGTTGGCTCCAACAGTACTTTCATGTTTGTGTTGCGACAAACCCTGCAGTTCTCCTAACTTTAGCTTTAGAAGCCAAACTGCAATATACACGTGAGAAAAATCCATCCCACCAGTAAACTTCACCTCATTAGGGGCAGCAGCCTGGAAATCCCTGAAATCACACGTTGCCCACTCACAAAGGGAAAATACAGAGCAAACAAAGGACGTGCTCACAGTTCGAAACCACTTCAACGATGATCTTAAGCATGGACTTACTTCCCCAATCCAACCTTCATTAACAGCTCCATCACAAAAATCTTTAAAAAGATATTTATAAGCTCCGTGAATATCTCCCTGCGAAAGAGATTTATCCAGAGCCTGAATGGCCTTGGCCACACTATGACTTGAAAATTCAGGGTTTGCAGTCTTTGAAAGATTATCTGCAGATTTCTGTATAGATGAAACAACATTATTCAATGCCAATGATTGGTACTGAACATCAACATCCTTACTGGTGCACAACCGATTAACTTCTGCCAAACTATATTTCAATTCTGTTGCATCCTCACGTGCCTTCAACACAAAATTCCCATCATTTACTGAGTAAGATATTACACAATGAGGAAGAGGAAAGCAATTGAAAGCCACAAATGTGTCTGGGACAGCTAGGATTAAATATCGAAGCATTTCAACAAGCCCAGAGGTTGTATACGCCCTCCTGGAATTGTGAACTGGATCTGATCCACCAGGAGAAGATTCACGAATGAATCGAATGGCTATTCCCACAAGAGATCGTACATAGGTCTGAGACAGGACAATAGTTTCCAAAACGCCATATATGATGGGTAATAGTAACTGTAAAATCTCAAACAAATCTTTGTCCTGACATAGCATGAATATGATGAAATCAAATATGAGAATATTAACATAATAGATATTTACGACACTATCAACGGCGTTCTTAAATTAGGAACTACCTGTAGTTGGGCGAGCACCCAGTCAATTATAAGAGAAGGAAGCAAAATTCCTTCTGCTTGGTGCCAGTGCAAAAGCCTCACCATGTACCACCATTTAAAATACAAGGAAGGCTCTTCACCATCAAGGACAGCTGACAAAGGATCACCCTTCTGTTGTAACGACCCAGTATAAAACATTTGTGGTGATCGGTCTCTACCGTGTGGATTAGAGAGAGCATTATTTCTAGAAAAGAAGTCATCCATAAGGAGTTGCAAGTAATCAATAACATCTTTAGTCCACAGCTCCGTGCGCAAATATTGAGTTTTGTCGGGTGCCCCAGATGAAATACTGGCAGAGGCAGTGCGGACCTGGAAAAAAGATGATTAGTCGCTACCTTCCATTATTTCATGGACCCAAGCAACACATAGTTACCTGATTGAGATAAGTTATTTTGATAAACCAAGTAGCTCTTAACAAAGGAACATTGTTCCTAATAAGAACTTCAAAAAGTGTTTTTCTCCTATACCCATGAGGAACATTATCAGCTAAGGACCGCAACCGTTTGTGCTGTTGTGATAAACCCTGAAATTAAAAAATGGATATTTTAAATTATATGGAAAATGTGGAGCAAGGTAATCAATGCAAGAACTTCTTGAGGTAAAAAAGCTTACATGAAAGTCATAGCATAGACGCTGATGTCAGCAAACAGACTATTCATTGTTTAAAAATGAAAATAACACTTCATTGCAAAGAAACTTTAAATAACTAAAATACTACTCCCTCCTCACTCTAAATGAGTAACATATACTCAATTACTGCATAATTTTCCTGCTTCCTGAAAAATACTAGATAAGTCTTCATCTATTTTTAGTGAAATGCAACATACAAACCTCAATCCATTTCTTTCGAAAGTCTTCACCACAAGGTCTTTGTTCAGGAAAGACACCAGGCTTAGTTAAAAGGGAACCAGAAAGAGGCACGCCATATACCTGACCAGCCTGCAATGTCAAATTTAACTATTATGACCAGTCAGTTTCCAAATTATAAATCAAAGTTATGGGTAGTTTCCTATTCTTCTTTAGCAGTTCTTTGTAACTCTGCTGCTGAATCAGAGAATCTTTTGTGTTAGGCTAGTTCAATTTCAACGACAATTTTCACTCGTTTATTAGGTAAGTGTTGCCTTATCCTTTTGCTACTACTAGTCAGAGGGGTTTCAGACTTTTATACGAGAAAAGTAAGGTAAATCTTTATGTTTATTTCTTGTGAGTACTAAACTTGCAGCAGATTATTTTTTTAGGTAAGCTCACAATCCTGGTCTAGTTGATAGTAAGATCATGTCTGCTGCGAGTGTGATTCAGTTTATGCTTTTCTTGGTTCAAGGAATATTGAGAGTGATTCAGTTGATGCCTTCCTTGGTTCAAGCATATTTGTGTCTAGAGGACATCGAAAATTATTGACAAATAAAGAAGTGGAATACTCCTAGTCTTTCATTCTATTTTATTGTAATTGTGTATTGTAGGTTTTGTTTCTTTGTGGCTGAAGTATGGCTCTTGTAACTTGTAACTGAATGTACCTTGCTTGCCCAAGAAAGATTTGAGGATCCTAATAAACTAAAAGCACTGGAAAACATTAACTGCGACAATATGCATTCAGATTAGGACTGCCTGAATTAATAAAGTGGTTTAATAGCATAATATGAAGATGAAATAATCTCATGTCATAGTTTTTTTTTTCGAAAAGGATAAATAAATCACCTTCCGCTTTTGAGCACGAGATTCATTTATGGCTCTCAAACGTTTTCTTATAGCCTGAAAAGAACATTAATACAACAGCATTAACAAAACATCTATTAGCATACCCGGCTATTATTTTTGTCAGCAAATTTAATCAAGACAACAAAAAAGATTGCTTATAATAGAGATAGGAAGTATTGTAGGTATATTTTTGCATGTCAACAAAGAGGAGGTCATTAGCGGTGGTGAAGTGATTTACATCTTTGCACTTGACAACAAGAGGCTTTGTAAAAGCTGGAACCTGGGTCACAGAGATTTCTCTAGCTTCCTGAAACAATGAACATGCACAACTAACTTCAATGGAACTGAAATTGAAGACAATTACAGCACCTAAAAGTCCATCATTACTCTCATAAATTCTCTTCAGAAAACTTGTCCCATTCCTGAAATATCCTTCTCTATGACAGATAATACCATTGTACCAAATGAAAGACCTTTATCTAAAGACAACGCAAATACTTACACAATCTTTGATAAGAACAAATATACAACCTATAACAGGGATAATTTAAAATTACATGCACCGCAACCATAAATACCTGGAATCACATTTTCAATAAATCTTAATGGATATACAGTTACAAAAGATAAAAAAATAAAAAAACTAACTGTTAACCAATCATTTCCATATAAACTTATAATAGCAACTCCACATGATATCGCCAGAATAAAAATAAATACAAAAGTAAGATTTGAAATTTTCAGCGAGGGTAGGAGTAGTCGTCTAGATATTAATAACCTATGTTAAAACTTTCATAAATATAATAATTTAAATTGAACAATTGAAAATTGTGCTTTGAAAAAATAAATGTGACCTGATAAGAGAAAAACCAATAGGGATCATAACAACAATAAATTTCAAAAGCAAGCAAAACAATTACACGCCATACCTCAAGTCCTTCAACAGTTTCCCTGTAACCAGATTGAACATACTCTCGGGTAAGATTTTCCTCCGGACAATTTGGAGTTTGAGGATGAAAATCAGGTGGCCCTAGTCTGAGATAAGTAAGGTAGCAAAATATTATTTGATAAAAGACATGATATAAAATGTTGAACCAACTAATAAACAGATATATCCCATGCATAAAAAGCTTCGATCCAGAAACACCCCCATTCAATGATTTCATACCAAAAGGAAATTACAACTAATCAAATTTAAACGAAGAAATCTGCTGTGAATACCTTGAATTCAAAGATTCTTTATCACACTTCAATTTGTACGGAGTTAGAAGAGATGACCGCCTGCATTTATTGATAATTTAATTAAGCCTGTGAAAAAACTACATAAAATGATAAAAGAGGAACTTCATGGCCCAAATTGTAAGGTATCCCGTTGAACAAATTGAATAGTTAAAATTAATTTTATAAAAATGCAATCATGAAAAGCCTTAAAGGAAATGCAAAGAATCATTCAAACCCTAAGATTATTAACAACTTGTATTCAAACCTTTTGGGTTATTGGTACGGTAGCACAAGATACAATTCACAATTCAAATCTTTCTCTCATCGTTTTACCCCATTTAAATTCAAAATATTATATATCCCAGTGACAGGACCATTAGAGTTTACACTGGGTGAAAAGGTGGAGATTATAAAACCATCACTGAATAAATAATTAAAGACTATATATAAAAAAAGATGAAACTAATAAACACCAGAGCAGAGAATTGTTTCCTACTGGCATGAATTCAGCTATTTCATGCTTCATGAAATCCAAGGATGTAATCCATCCATAAAAAGTCTACTGACCTCGAATTTATTGAGAAATTAGTTGGCAATGAGGATGAATCAGCTCGGGTTGTATCCCTAACCGATGCCCCTCCAATTGAGTTGTTATTAACTGCACTAGCACAACTGGCACCATGATACCTTTGCATTTCTCCTAATTTTCACCGGCATACTGCCCCAAGTATCAAACTACTACATAAAGCTGCTAAAAAACTGATTTAAAATAAAATTGTGATCATATAAAGGTAAACCGAATAAAACAGCTCAAGATATTCAGCATTGAAGAGAATCATAAAATCTAAAAATGAAAAAGATACTGGACCTAATGAAACAAATAAGCTGCCATAAGATGTAAATCAGAGTTAACTGATATCTAGCTATAATTCACTTCTAAGCACTGAAAGCACATTGGTAAAAATCGAATTATGACACCCAGTAGCAAGACAACAATCAATATAAGAAACTAAATAATGCATAAAATAGAAGAATAATGCAACAAAATAATAAGAGCAACGTGGAGTTAGAATGCCATGATAAATTGGAAGAACTTTTAGGATTTCTGAACCAGCTTCTTAACATAGACTACTAAACTACAGTTATGGAAATGTGAATTTCAGAAACATTAATATAAACTGCAATCACCTTTCCGAGAGAGAAGTATGGCTGTAGCTCTGTGTGAAGCAAAACAACCATATTTGATGAGTTTCACATAAAAATTTGACAGTCTAACGGAAGGTGCAAAACTAATACCCCGATCCCCGAAGGTAGATTATAAACCAATAAAATTTAAAAGTCTCCCTCCAAATCTGACCACATAAGAAGCTCAAATAAGTTCGAAGCTCTTAAACGAAACAGGCTTGAAACGAAAATAAACTATACAATACCAAAGGCAAAAACACCAGTAAAAGAAACATCCAAACCCCAAAATTTCCTAACAGGCTAAAAAACGAAGCTACATTTCAATAGAAACAACAATGACATCCGCTGACCAACTTACCAAATCTAACAGTAAAGGCACCAAAAGTTGAATCCCGCTCGAAACTAGGGTTTTGCACCAAACCCGATGCAAGAGATCGGAAACAGCAACAAAGGCTTTAAACAGAAAATTCGCGGTTTTAAACAGAAAACGAAGTTAGGGTTTTTGCGGGAGCTAGGTTTAAGAGAGATTGGAGTAGGGAAATAATGAGAAAATAATGGAAAAACGGAAAAATGGAGTAGAGAAAGGGGGAGGAACTGAAGCAGAATTAGGGATCGAGTGGAAACTGCTTTAAGAACAAAAAAGGGCGAAATTGGGAGAGGAAACGGAGAGAGAAAATGCAGAGAGGGGGATTTCGTTCGATCTTTGACTCCTCAGCTTAATGACGATGACGACGACGATGACGACGACGATGATGGTCTCTGTTGTTGCTTCTCCTGTTGGAATAAAGGGAAGGATTAGGGGTACTTTTGTAATTTCCTAAACAGGGAAGCTCATTACAGCAAGTGATCATACTCTTGGTTAATTGCTGACATTTTCATTCTCTCCTAATTGCGTTTCTCGCGACCGAGCCGACCAATCTTGACTCGTTATTGTTACGAGTCGAGTTGGGTAGGCTTATTGAGTTGAGCTACAGTTATTGGCTTCCGAGCTTAGACTCACTCAAGCCAGTTCATCTCATTTGATAAAAATTAATTGTTCGTTTAATTGTTACAATTAACCTAAGTCACCAATTTGGTACATAAATTAAAGATTGTCACGTAAAGGGTGAATAAATAAAACTTAGGTACGGTCTGGCTGGTACAAGCACTGTTTCAGACGAGGCCATTTTTTGAAGGAAGAAATGGGAAGAAGCAAACGAATATCCTTTCTACATCTGTGTTGACAGAATTTGGTATCTAGCCTCTGTGAATATCCAGTGAGGAAAGAACACAAAACCACACCATCAATGGCTTTTTTTTTTTTTTATTTCTTATTCATTACACACATTTGTAAACTAGCTCACAACCCAAATATTTGACAACATCCCCAAGTTTGCAAAAACAAAACTCAATATCAGACCCAGAAAAAAAAAAAAACACTACAAAAAACTAGAGCTTGTAGAAGCAGTTTTGTACAATCATTGGTAGGAAAAATACCCAGATGAAGATTTCATGTCAGCTTGTAGAGATTGCATGAACTGTGTGGTGATAGTATTCTTCCAATATGCCTCCTGTAAAGTTGATTTTATAGCCCCTCCTCGAGTTGGACTTCATTACCCCGATGTTTCAATGATATGTACATGAATCTAGCCCCCTTTTCAAGCAAAGCAAGCCGAAGTTTCAAGTAAAACAAGTTATGTTCTTCGAGAACAAAAAGAAGTTCATTCCGCTTTTCTAGTTAGCATTCGTCTCTATGTCAGCTAGAGGCCAATGGCAATCTCCTTCAAGACCTGCTGCGACAGCTAAAAATAACTTCGTCAACTATGTCTTTGAAAATTAATTCGCTCATTTCAATAGTGATAATCTCGTGATCGAACTGGAGTTCCATCCAGTTTGGGGTTCTCTCCATGTCTTTTCTGACTAGTTGGTCTAAAGTTCGAGGCAATGGCAGCGGGGCAATATGCCAGTATACTCCCTTGCAAACTTCATCAATATAAACTTCAAAATCTTGAACTGCCCTCGTGCAAGTTCTTGTTAGGGATGAAAACCAAGGACAGTAGGACTGACAAAGTTCCAGGATAACTTCATTAATGCAGTCGAAAAGGAGCTGCTGGTCACAGCAAAGCTGGTTGGAAAATAACTCAATCTCATTGACTAATGGAGGGTCAATGAGCTGTTCTGAAGAAAGCCACTTCACAGAGAAATCTTTCTGGTTCATGCCAGAAGTTAATAGCACCTTTTTAACATACCCAAATATCAAGTTCTTGTCATCCAAAATAGTTTTTAATTCACTGACTTGTTCCACTCTTGAATTGTCGTGTTCTTCAAATTGAATTTGTAAAGGTTGCATCACTAGAATTGCTGAATGTTGACAAAAGAACAGCATTAATAAACAACCAAAATCATACACATTTTTATTCTGAGAAAACAATTAAGAATTTATCAGTAGAGTTCAAGCATTTACCTGGTCTTTCAGTGGCATACCTGGGACTGGTGTCCTCCTCTGATAACAGTGGCTCAAGGATTGATACGGGACTTAGATGATCTTGTGTATCCGCTGTTCTTTCTGTGTCTTCATTAGATTTCCTGATGATGAAAGAACTGGAAGGGGATGCCAATGGAGATAAGACCTCATGCTCTTCAGGTGACTCCTGCAATAAAATTTCATTGCAAAATAAGCAGTCGTTGAACCACTGATTATAGTCTTTTCTGGAGACACAATTGAACTGCATACATTCCTTATTGCCCATCACAACTTAGTTGTACGCACATTTTTCAGTTGTGAAATAGATGTTAAAATATGATATAAATAATTCAATTCATCGCATCCCAACAGTTAAAACTTCTAGTATTGTGATTAATTTGTCATGACATTAGAACACGGGATCTCAATTTCAAATCCAATATTTTGATCTAAGTGTGATGACCAATAAAAGAAATTCTCGACACATGAAGCAGAATGTTAATATATCATATAATTCATCTCCACCTAACTTTAATTCAGGGATTGTTGTTAATTTTGTCAATAGATCATAGTATTAACAAAATGATATCAGTCAATAAGAAATATTACCAGTTCCAAGAATTCTGAGTTCTTTTTATCGTCACAGGTATCGGAAATTTCACCATCACCATTTTGGCCTTTTATCGCAATTGACGAGCCACTTTGCTGGGAGGAAACATCTGAGTCATTTTTCAATTCACATATAGCAGTTGCACTTGTTTCCCCAATTTCTTCATTTCCTGCGAGTTTTTCAAAAATGCCAGATTTATTGATTTAGTAACACTTGAGAATGTTAGGCTATCTAATTGACCCATTAGTCAAAAGTACCTTCATGCTCTGTATAAAGTTCGTCAGTGCGACGAGATTCCTCTGTATTTTTGTCATCAGCAATATCATCAGCCCTGCTGTCAAAAGGGCATAACTGACTTTTTCCTACAGATATATTTACTTCACCGTTTTCTCGTTTGGGTGATCGCCTATGATCATTGACATTAAAAGATTTTCCACCAATGGAATATCTCATCTGGCCATTTGCAAAGCCTTGTTGCCAATCCTTTCTTGGACTGCCAATTGGTGAATAATTATACTCAGGAAGAGAGAGAATCCTTCCAAGGGTCTTCGGTCTATGTCCAGTCAAAAACTCTACACCTTCGTCCCCACTGCTCAGAATTTCGGAGAGATGTTTCCTAGCCTCAATGTAGATGTTCGATAGTTCTTTCTTAGAATCACCAATTTCCTGCTCTGTTCTTGTTGGGGAGCTGGTCAATGTACCATTCTTGTCTCCTCTTTTGCTACCATTGGAAGATCTAATAATCTTTTCGATATGCTTTTCTTTACTACCGAAATGTTTTCTTGAATTTTCGTTAACAACCCCCTTTCCACTAGCTCCCAAATCCCATCTATCATTGAAAATTCTATTCGAGGATACATCATTGGTAGATATCTCGAATTGTTCTTTTCCCAAAGCATGTTTGAACTTTCTTTTTAATTCAGCAAGAAGAAAATGAGTATTTACCTTCTCTTTCGCAGAATTAGATTTTGATGATTCTTGAAGACTCTTGTCAACATCAGAACTACCAATGCTTGTCAGCCCAGGCTTCAAAATAACGATTCTATTCGAAGCCTCAGTATTTTCGTTTTTCTTTGCCAGGCCTGTTTCCTGGGACTTCATCTTTCTTCTGAAAAACTTATGCTGCTTATAGCCGATAAGTTGGTTCGATTTCTCCACTTTACTGAGCACTGACTTTGATTTTTCACTGTTTTCAGCAGAATTGTCCATCAAATTCTGAACATATTTTACCAAAAATGAGTTTTGATCTCGTAGAAGTTTTATAACCAGCTCCTCATCAAAACTTGAAATCTTAAGCGCATGCGCAATTTCTTTCGAGTGTTGGATTTTCTGACCCTCTGTAAAATCTTTCCAATTAACTATATTCTGACCCATAAACTCCTTAACTGCAACAGCGAGTTTGTCTTCAAAATTAGAAAGATATTCTTTCTGCATGTCTGCTTTACTGTCTTCATCGTGCTTCAAATTACTAGTCCTTTTCTGGCTAATCCCTATACAGAACTCTTCAACTATCTTGTCTACCGAAAGATCATCTACGCATTCTAGTTCGGAACTTTTATGAGAAAAGCTATCAGCTCTCAAATTTGCAGTACTGCTTAAATGGTGGGTGTCCATATCAGAGCTCTTCTTTTTAGTCTTCATTGTAGTTTTCCAGCCTATATTCAAGTGACCCTCGTGTCTGAAATCAGACTGTTTTGCTTCTGCTTCCATGTCACTCTTTCCCTTCTTCAGATTTCGCTCTCTCACCATTTCTTTTTCCATGAGTTTCTTCACACTAGGCTTATCTGCACCAGCTGTCTTAATTTTTTCCAAATCCTGAAACGTTTTCGCCTTGCATGATAAGTAACTGGAAGAACACACTATCTTCAATGACAGTAAACTTTTCATATTTCATACAATAACTTAACTGGTTATGAAGTTTACTTGAAATCACTTACATTGGAGTCCAAGCAACCGTCGTCCAAATTAGTCAACATTGCAAATCTATTATTCAATTTTCCAGTGCCTGCAGAGTGAAAAGTGGATTCAGCTCTGAGTTTCAAGCTGTTTTTGCACATAAATATCATTCACATTGATCACATAAATACAAGTACTAAACAAGATTTCTTATAAACTATAATCTACAACATAGTCCAGTCAAAATATAAATACCTACTGTGTGTGACAGCTTATTTGCAATGAATAATGTCTTACCTGAAGCATGTCTACTTCCATCCTTCTTCTCTGCAATCAGCTTTCGAGTGGAGTGACGACGGAAATCAAATATACTGATCAAACCCCACATACAGCCTGAATGATCTTTTTCATAACGCACCACCCGTTTTTTTGACCTCTTTGCCATTGAAGCAAGTTGTTCAGGTTTATAAGTAAAAATTCTACAGAGCTACGGTTGCATGAATTCTGATGAACAAAAGAACAAATAAAATCAACCACAACTCGATGTAGAATTGAACTGAAATATCATACTAAAGCAATCAATCAGTCATTCTCATTGTTAGAGTCAAATGACCCTAATTTTCGGACAAAATTCAGGCCAGCTAGATTCGTGGGCGTTATTCTCGTGATTCAGAATGCAGATCTTTAATCTAATCAGAGAATTTGAACAAACGTTTGCATACATACCTCAATTTAGGCTGATACCACTTTTTATCCCGATGCGTAGAGCTACCATGCAGCCAAATCATTCTAATTTCAGCCTCGCAATAGTTTTAATAGAGAAACTTTCAGGGCAACAAAGCTTTTTCGGATGGTAAGGAATCGAATTCTTCTCTTTTCGCTGATAAGCCTTAAACAGAGAGCCTTAGAATCTTCCAAAAATCTTAAAACTAAACAGAAGGGATTTATCTTAAACTGCAATGGGAGAAAAAGTGGATGGAACACGATAATTCACCCAAATTCATATGAAGTCAAAACTACGTGACAATGCGCAATCAACACTCACCTAAACCCATATAGAATCCTTGCTAAACTATGCTTCCCAAAAAAAAAATTTAAAAAGCGAAAAACCCTTCCCACTCTGGAAGAAAACAGCCAATTTCTAGAATCTTTCCTTATCAAAAAAAACTCCGAAAGAAACGAGAGAGCACGCAGTTTTCTTCAAATTCAGCCACGCGACTCGAAATATCAGACTTCATTAAAGCACCAAGTCAAATTAAGGAAATTCTGCCAACAAAGCAAAGGAAAACAAGACCCATTAAAGTTTAGGTGGATTTATTTTTTCCTCCAGAACCAAAAAGAGGACAGGACCCTTCTCATCCACCCCCGATCATCATCTTTCCAAAAAGCTGTGAGAACGTGAGGGCAGCCATTGAAGAGACAGAAAAAGGTGAAGAAGAGGAAGAATAAGAAAAAGAGTTGGAGGAGGCAGTGGAGGGATGGTGGTGAAAGAGAGGAACAAGTTGGAAAGCGAGATGAAAAAAAGAAAGCTTCCCAATGTTGGGGTTGGGTGACAATGGAAGACTACGTGACAGTTGGAGTGTCATAGTGGGCCCCACATACCTATCAGTCGAGCCAGTTGAACCGCTCTGAACTCCCCAGCTTGTTATCCGGTCCAGTGTACTCTCATTTAATTTTGGGTCCGATAAATTCTATATTTACTCTCTTATTTTCATCTATTTATTGACGTATCAAATAATGATTGGTGTAATTAATATACTAAATCATAAATAGTTTATTTTTACACGAATTATTATTTGACACATAAGTAAGTATATTAAGAATGTAGAATACAAATTTAAACGTAATTGTATTTACAAATTATTAACCACTTCAAATAATAAAATAAATATTTTTATCCTTCTAAAAGTAATGTCTGCGCTTAGGACCAATCGAGTTTGAGAACTGAAATGACTCGGCTCGGGACTCATCTACTTTGACCAAACTCACTTTGTTACGTGATCAGACGACCTCAACTACATATCGATGTGTGTTATACTTTTTTTTTTTTCACTAAACGATATTCAAATCTTAAACTCTAAGAAAATGATCATTTTAAATTAGAGATTTTAACTTTGGACTAAAACACAAATTTGTCTCATTTCTTGCGATCATATGATTAGTCGTTCGATATTTATTAGTTCAATTTTTAGCCCTTTTATTCCTTCATCCAACTTTAAATGAATCGAACCGAACCGAATCAAATCAAATGATGCTTAAGATTTAAATAATATTTGAAAATATTATTATTCAAATAATGTCATGATTTGTTTAATATCTTGATGAATTATACTCTGTGATTTAAAAATACCATGCCATTGACATTTTATTAGTTTTGTTATCCATCAAACTTCCAATTATAACTCTTTTTAAAGACACTGCTAAGGATATTGATAGTGGTAGCATCGAGAGTTGTTGTGAACATTTGAATCGTATATTATTATTACTCATAATCGAGAATATTGTTATTATGTTCTTTGCATGTTTACCCCGAGTTACCAAACTTTAAAATATCATTGACTATTTCAAGAAGTCGCAAAAAATAGTCCAACTAGCTCAATAATAACGGGTAAATAGAATGACTAAATATGTACATAGAATCCGAATTCTATTAGTGTTTTCCAAATTCAATTACAATCTAATTTAGCTTCAACTTCTACTAATATGTCGTTGCCACGAAGCTTTAACAACTCAAGCAATCATACGAGCGCTTGAGTATATAAACACGGAGTATATGCAATAACCATGATGCATGGTACATAGATTCACTAATATAATAAAAGTATATCTAACAAGTCTTTCTCACTTGAAGTTTGAAACCAAGCTGTGAGAATTGCTTGACAATGTTTGCACTCTTACATATTATAAAATAAATAATTACGATACTTGACTCTAAACTCATCGACTTAACCTTTTGAAATCACTGATAGTTTATCGTTGCACGAAAAAGGGGTAGACCTCGAGTTCGAATATATGCATAGTAAAAAAACTATATTGTCCAAAAATAAAATATTCACGTGCAAAGATCAACTAACAAATCTGGCACACACACGAGAAGTCACGTTAAAAATAATAAATAATTAAATTATCATCATCTCAATTAGATAAATTTGAAAATTATCGATAATATATCAGGATTTGCCCTTAAAATTAGCAATTGGGGCAACCAAAAGTTGTTTGTAAGGCATTTCTCGTGCACTTGTTGACCTAAGAATTAGAAGATTTGATACACAATAAGAGTCCCATTTCATGCCTTTATATCAAACGATCTTCCTTTGCAAGTTAAAATTTCATTCTAATGGAAGTGACATGGGATTCTTATGTCAAGAAATTAATACTAAACAATCATTAACTTAATTTTTAATCACAATGACAGGGTTTGCATATTTGCAAGATTCTGAATTAAGTTAATTACTGTTAGTTAGACATTTAAAATGATTTATCGACAAAAAAAATTGGCAACTATTTGGTACATTAATTTCTTAAAAATGATTTATCAAATTTAATAATTAACAAAATATGACATTCAATTGAATTTAAAGAGAAAAATAATGAGTGTAGAGAGCAAGTGAATGATTAAATGTCATTATTCAAATATTTTTAACTATTTCAATAGCAGTCCAATCGAGGGCTCTATTGTTCGTCACTAACATCCTTACTGATAGATTGGACAATTTAATTATGTTTAAATAAATAATATTATTTTTATTTTTCACTTATCAAATAATATTTAATTTAATATATTAGTTATTATTTATCTAAAGTCACCCGGGTTGAATTCATGCTATAAAAGAGAGATTTTTTTTTCAATATTGTTGAAAAGGCCTTGTCAGTGATTACACGCATTGAATGCAAAAGTGTCTTTGATTAAATGAAGTGCTTATCATTTTCCTAAAATAATGAAAAAGCCTTTTTTTTTTTAATGTTATTAATTGATTTGACCTACATGTTTTTGGTTGTTTATTTAAAAAAATATATATTTTATGCGCTGAATATTAATAATTCATATTTATGATCAACCTTAGAAACTCTCATTTGACATTAGTTGTGGTCTATCTTCTATGGATTAGTTCTGAAGTTCAGCATTGTCTATTTATAGGCAAAGAACTCTTCGATTTTTCAATTAACTTGATACTTGAGAATCAACGAAGCTTTTCCCTTTTTTTTTTTTTATCTATCACAAAACATAGAGTTTTATTTATCATCAATCGACTGGTCTAAAAAATTTCATGCTAGTGTCGATCCTAAATTTCAAATAAATACAAATTGAATCTACATATTTCTCGTTATATCGTTTAACTGACTCTTGAAATTTTAAAAAATATAAATAAATTCTATAGAATTAAGCAAAAATTATGGGCTATGATAGGAAAAATCTCGTAGTTGAGTGGTCAAGAGATGGGTATGGTCGATCATAGACAAGGCCAAAAGCATATAAAATAGACATGTAAATATATGGTAAATGTTAAAAACTTTAATTAAATTACTTGATTACTTTTAGTTTACCAAATCAAAACCAAACCCACTACCCCAAAGAGCGAAAATAATCGAGAGGAGAGAGAGTGAGTGAGAGAGAGAGATTGTTTTTGGCTGGCCGACGTTGGGGGGCACAACCCTTTTAGTTTACTTGTAGTTGAAGATATTGAAAGTAAGTAATAATGAAGAGGAGGACAGCAAGAGTTGCTTAAGAAAAAAGAATGGCCAATGCCTCCAAAAAAAAAAAAAAAAGTCATTCCTCCTCCAACGTCTCTCCTTGTATTGTACTGTTGTGTCTCCTCTCGTTTGCTCCAATCCAAATCATTAATTCAAATGCATATTTTAAATTTAACGATGAAGAACAATGCAAAATTAGCATAATACATAACATCAAATCTGATAGTTTGTACTATTGGGTTGGTTGAAAATCGAATTTAAAAATATGAATATCAACATTTACGTGGAAAAACTATTGACAAATGATAAATTTACTGTAATCAAATCAAATTACAGTTGAATTTTGCAATTCAATAATCAATATAAAAAGGAACAATAAAACCTTAATAATGAATATGGATATGAACTAATCCAACTAAAATTTGGATCACACAAACTCTAACAAGATTGTATCATATGCTAAATTGATAAACACAAAAAGAAAATTAAAAATCACAAGGCTATAAAATTAAAAATTAAATGAAAGATTTCTTGAGCAGTCTCAATCACCCACCGTAGAATTAAGCCTGAATGGGTCAACTATTGTAGTGGTTAAGGTGGGGAGCTGGTACTACCTAACATGGTCACCCCAACCTAATGTCTAACTAATACATAGTAATAAATAAGTTGAAACCAAGAAGAAAAACAGCTATCGCCAAGGAAAAACTTCCTTCTTGTTACCTACAAAACATGTTAGTCTGAACTATTTAGTCTGAACCAATCTTCAATTTTGCATAATGTCAAGTGCACTTGCACATAATTTGACTAATCACGTTACGCGATATTCTCCTGTCAAGATGCTTAGGAAATAATTGCTAAAAAAGGGGAATATAAACCTAAAAGAGAGCGATTTTACAAGCTTGGTGATGAAGTAGTACAGTATTGGAGCATTGGATACTTCAAACTTTTCTCTGGAGCAGTGTTCTAAAAGCTTCCAATCCAAAAGAACTCCACAACAGAGAAAAAAGTAAAAGCATTAACTTTGCATCACTCACAAACCAGAAAAATGACAAAGGCATGTGTACGTGTTCCTGCATTTTAACTCAATTTTTGTAGTAAATATATTATTTGTCTTCGGATCATTTCAATTTGATTTTCATTGACGTTCTTATAGCTTTAATTTCGGTTTTAAACAGTCACATTATTTAAAAACATCTACTTTTACTTGCATTGAACTTGTCAAACACATGTAAATCAACAAATTTTAGAGAAACCAGGCCGGCCGAGTCGCGCGCACGCCGGCTGGGCGAGGCCAGCACGCGCAGACAAGTTTTCTCGGCTAATTTAGTGGTCAACTGAACTTTTATTAAGCAGTTCGCCATGTGAACTCAAGAGTCCATCTCATACTAGTGGAGATGCACAATTTCATATCGCTTGAAAGAATAGATATATAAAGCTCTAATCGCTATCTAGTACAACGTGTTTTGTGTTAACTCCAAGAACAAATTCATGCAGTCTCTGACCTATAATAGACAATATTGTACTAAAAATACTGATTCTCCACACTTTATGTGTGTGTTATATGCTAAAAACAATTAGTCAACTATTTATGTTTTTCTCGACATAAATATATTAGCTAATGTAAATAAAAATAAAATAATAATATATTTATTATCTTAAAATACTCGTTGATATGCATAATAAAAGTAATTAATATAATAAATTAATTATTTATAATTTATTATATTAATTGTATCTCAATTGTATCAATTAATGATTGACACGTCAACAAATATTTAATATAATAGAATAAAAAAATAAACACAACATTACTAAAAACATTAGACATTTATCATTAAGATTATTGATATAAAATAAGAACAAACTACTTAAGCACAAGTAGCATCTTATCTTTCACGCTCAATTTTTCTTACTAATTCAAAAAAATGTGATGCCTTAGAAGCAGAGGGGTTCGTGTGTTTTGTGAGGGATGATGATGACTTGCCCCCACAAAAGAAAATAAGGGAATCATGACTTAAAGAGTGATCACCATCAGTCCCAATCTATTCTTACCATTTACTTCCTTGGATGAGATATTCAAGTGGTACCTTTTCTCTCTCATCAATCGCTTAATTACTTCCATCATGAGAGAGAGAGAGAGAGAGGAGAGGATACTCAACCAAATCTACCAAATGAGACAAGATATCTATCTTAAGAGAAACGAAGCCTTAAATTCCAGCTAACTAATCATATGATGCTGGATAGTGTAATAAAAAATGGGTGCTTTTAATGAAAGCCTAATTGGGGATTAATGATTGCTAACGATAATCACTACCCATTAAGCTTTCTGTAGGAACAAAGGACCATCACTGAGTAACAGCTATATAGCACCTTATCATTATGGGTGGTAGAGGGGCCCCCATAGTTTTCTTTTTTTCTTTTTCGGGAAATTGACGCTCTTAATTAATTTTCCCTATAATTTGGTCTTGTTTTGCCAGATTTGTTGAACGGTCTTTTCCACCGACGATATTTATTAGTGTTTTGCTTGACAAGTTTGTGTAAGTTTAGACGTACAATGTATCCTAGTGCGTTATTTATGTTTCTTAGGGATGTTGAAATTTCTTGACGTGGTCCTATTGTCTGCGCAGATTTAGTTTGGTTCAATTCAATTTTAAAGCATTTTTTGCTGGTTTAAGTTTTGAGTTTGGAACAAACCGATGGCCCGAGGTTTTATTTTTGGTTTTTGACGACTAAAATCGACAAAATAGAACTAATTCTATCTATCGTATTTCAACGTAGACTTCAGCTCAAACCTGACTGAAATTTGACTCAAACCTGATTTGAGGTCTAATTCAATCTCTCAATTTTGGTCCAACTCAAAACCTCTACAATTTTAGCCCGATAGCTTGGTTTTGCTTTTGTAAAATGGAACTATGTTTTCCCAGACTAATACTTTCTTTTTCTCAAGTTTCTGGGTACAATCACTTAAAAAATCTAACTATAAATTAAGGTAGGCATAATAAAATTATACAATGGCTAGAAAGGAAATTCTAACAACACATGTAATGCAACACAGTCAATGTTGAGAATTTTTAGTTGCAAAAAAACCAAGAATGACCACTAAAACAAAAATGAACAAGTTTATTCTCTAATTTTACGTATTAACATGTGCAATCAGTACGATAAAATGTAACTTTTGACGTTACTTGAATAATATTATTCATACCCCCTTCAGACATTCTCTATAGTGCAAACTAGCAAATCAAAGATTTCGGTTGTGCAGTGGCTTTTTTAATAGCAACATGGGTGACCTTGAGCTCATGAAACTTGCGTTCATACTTTCTAACTCAATTTGTATTGTTATCAACTTCTTTTTATTAATTTTTACTGCCATAATCAGTAGTAGAAAACACTCAAATAGTTTAGTGTTAGATGAAATTTTAATTTAAAAAAAAAATACTAATTTCATATTGATAAATTACTTTAACAAAAAGTTTGACATAATTTAGATTAGTTGTGATAGCAGGATACTGATCCCGTTCACTATATTTTCTTGTTCATTATTTTTTATAATTAAAATTAGTAATAAAAACTTAAGAATGCTTGCTATCAAAAATCTTAAATCTACAACCTTAGTCATTTGAATAAAATTCAATATTTATATATTTGATAATTTGTTTAGTTTTATGTCGAAATTTTAAGACTACGAATCATTGAAAAGTATGATAAATGAACAAATGAGACTCGCAAACTTGAATTTGAAAAAAAAATTAAAGCTAAATGAAGAATATTAATAGGAGTAAATTAAGGCACAACTCTCATTTTAAGAGAATCAAATAGAGGTAGCCAACTAGATCAAAAATTAAGGTTTACATCTCGATTTGGTTTTGTTTTGCTTCCAACTTCAGTAGAATCAAACCGCGTAGAACCGAAGTTCTTGATTCGATTTGATTCCATTTGAGAAGCCATTCAAAATCAAATCAAACCATTAAGAGGGTAATTAGTTTCTGTTTGTAATCTTTATTAAAATTATAAGCCAAAACCTAAAAGCAAATTAACAAAAGATAGATAACCAAAATCTAAAATTCATTCACTGAAAAAATAATCACTCGTCTCTTCTAAAAGCAAATATTAAATTTGATTGGCAGGCCCTCAAGCTCAGCCTGAGCCTCATCAATTTATCAATAATTCAGCTTTTCCCTCTTTACAGGCTTAAAGCATCTATATTCCGGCAATAATTATTATCTTTTAGTTCAATCTTTTCGTCGTGTTGTTAGTCCTAAAATTGATTACTCCAATCCGTTTTTGATATATATTTATACATATATGTTGAGATCCTTCCCAATTATCCCAAATAAGATGACTCAAAAGAGATATGCTCTGCAATCTATACAAAGCTGAAGCTTTCACATTTGTATATTATGTAAAATTCAACACTAGAATCCAGATAAGTCAAGCATCTAAAATCTGCCAAGTGAAAGAAAAAACGAGACGTGAGATTCTCTCAAGGTACATCCCTCCCCCTAAATGAACAGGTGCATGGTTTAAATTTAAAAGCCAACCTTCCTCTAAAAGTTGTGTCATAGAAGACAATATACTTTCTTGACCCTTGCCATTATTTTTGACATGTACGTACAGAATAATTTGAAAAGAAAAGAAAGAGATTTGAGATTTGAGATGGTACCTTATATGCAGAACATAGAGAAAGAAATCGCGTTAGCATCATTATATAGCGACTGAATGTGAACTCTTTTGAAAGTACCACTCAAAAAGTGAACACTTCAGATATTTAGTTGCCACCTGGGTACATGATGTCAATGGAAACTAAGAATACATTCATGGCATAGTTTGGTAAAATAGGATTGAATATACATTGCTGTCCAGTAAAAAATGTTCATGAAATGGACCTTATTTTTTCATGTTACTTATTTTCCATAGTACTAGAAATCAATCAGCTGAAACTCATATTGATTACTTGACACAACTACTCACTTGTACTCCAAGCCATAACAATGTAAACAAAGTGATGATTTGAAAATTACCATCAATTAATAATTATGGGACTACAGCATTTTCTCTTTCTTCTCCTTGCTTTCCTCAAAATTCTTTCAGTTTCTTCCCTGGCTTCTTTCAAGGAATACCTGCCTGTGTCATCCAGAAGGCAATGAACAATAATTGGAAGATCATGGTTTTCACATCTAGAACTAATCAGGAGCAAATATGATGAAAATGTTTAATAAAATAGAATGTATTAGTTATACTCCAAGACATCTAGAACTGATATTTTTTTAGAATTATATATAGTTAGCCCAAAAACTTCTTTAGTCCAGAAGCTTTCTTGTTAATATGCATGCAGCAGAATGTTGAGATAAATTCTAAAAAAAAGGTAAGAATACCAGTAGTAAATGATCAAAAAAAATACGTCAGTTCAGTTTCAAAAGTACCATCTTTTTTATCATCAACCAAGTAGGAAAAACCTTCATTCATCTCCTCATCAGAATCAATGATAACTCCACATTCTCTTTCCGGCTGCATTCTCTTCCTTGATGGGAATACTTTGTGCTGTTGACAAATATTTGAATTCAAATTTTTAATGCAACATATGAGTAAAAGATCGATAAAGAATTTTAGTTGCAATTAAGAGTAATTACTGAAAAGATAAAGTTTTCTTTGCAACCTGCAATCATATCAGAAAATGACAACTTAAAATTAAATTTTATTATGCACCTCTCTTATGGATGAAGTTTCTTTCTGTTTGTTCTCTGTTTTGGAGACACTGTTTATGGATATGGTTTTTTCAGCTTTTACTGATTTCCACCCTCCAACTTCGTCTTTTGGAACTACACAAGCTTGTTTGCAAGTCGACAGAGGCAACACGTTACTGATATCACAAAATAATTTCTTTACTAATACAAGATAATTAACATAAATGATGAAATTCATGTAGAGAAATTTCGTTCAAAAAATCCCCATTCAAAACCATTATCAGAACTAACTGTAACAGTTAGGGTTTTTAATTTAACAACTTTTAAATTCAAAATTCAGAAATTTCCAAATCAATTCAATATTTAGATTTCAAAATCAAACATAATCTGAAAATTCAAATTCAAATTCAAATTTCCTAAATCATAATACCAATATTTTAACCTGAATTTTAGGAAACAAATCCAATGAACCCAACCTAAAAATCATTCTGGTACAGAAGAAGATTGGATTTCCATTACGATAATATCTCTCAACATCCAATTTAGAAATCAGATTGCTAATTTTCAACAATAAATCCGAGACGAACCTAGACGTTCTGAGGGAAGTGTTAAAAATCTAACTGAACAATCATTTCACCAAAAATCTAGCGCCAATCAGATGACAACTGGGAAATCATAGTAGAACCCAAAAATTTTGGAGGAACGAGGTGCAAACCTCTCTTATAAATAGAGGTACTCGTGAAGGAGGAAATCACATAAGCTCTCCCTCCCGAGTCTTTCAAGAAGAGAAGGAGTACTTACCCCAGCCTCCGACGCAACAAGCCTCTCCGACACGGCAAAACCCTTCTCGGTTGAGCTTCACTTCGCGATAGCAGAGAGCACCCTGCGATCAAACGATTTCCCTCAACAACGTAACCTCTCTCTCTCTCTCTCTCTCTCTCTCTCTCTGAGAAATAGAAAAAGGAAAGGAATTTGTTTTATTCAAAAACTAGAACCGGCTTTTTTAGAAGGTCTAGCCGAACCAAATTGAATCGGCCCAGTTGACCCAGGTTGGCCCAGTTGACCAGGATCGGTTCAGTGGACTCGGACCGACACAGTTGACCCGAATCTCCCAGTTGCCCCAGATCGACCCAATTGACCCGAACTGACACTTTTCACTCGAACCGAACCCAAACCAAATTTCGACTCGAATCTGACCGAAGCGATCCAAGATTAACTGGTAAGGATTTTCTGTTCAAATTCTTTTAAAGTTGGAATTAACTAAGTAGGATTTTAATATCGACATTCAAATTACGTAGGAAAGATTCCAGAAGTCATCCGAACCGATCCAACCAACCCGATCCGACCCAAGAGAACAACGTAAGAAATTTCTGCTCAAATTTCTTTGAAATTGAATTTATTAAGTAAAGATTTAATACCAAAGATTCTATTTGAGCAGGATATTATTTGGAATAATAAACGAATCTCGATAATCATACCGTTCAGAATCCAAGTAAGTAAAAATACAGTTTTCTCATATTTTGACTATAACCCTACATTACAAGATATTATTACACGAGTTGATATTTGAGCATGCATGTTTCGACATTAACTTAAAATAGTATAAAGATAAAATTGGTAAGACCTATTGTATGCGCATGAAAACGATGGAATTGACGAAAAATATGTGATAGCAAAAGGCTGAACGATAATGAGATGATGAGTTTGAACATTAACGATATTAACGTGATAGCAAAAGCTTGAACGACAATGAGATTGTAAGGTTGGCCGAAAGTAAGTTAATAAAGCTTGAACGACAATGAGATGGCTGAGTATAAAGTTAGGAAATGAGTACTAACTAGTTCTGTAATTAGGATTCGGCAAAAATAAATGTAAATTTTTTACCCTTGCACGTATTTTTGCTTGCTGAGTTAATTATCATGTTTTGAATAATTTTGTGATGTAGGTGAGTTTTTATTTGAGAAGGAACTACCTGCAATCGAGAATCTCCCAGTGGCAAACGAGCATACAGAAGAACACATTGATTTTCCCGAGAAAGAAATTTAAAACATTATGTTTCAATTTTTAAAAATATTTCGATTTTTATTTTAATTTCGAATAAATTATGTTCAATTTTATTATTAGAGTTTTTATGAATTATTTATGATTCTACATTTATTTCAAATAAGTTTAATTATTGTTTTAATTACAACTTCCGCGCATCTAATGATTTTTATTCAAGATTTTAAAAAAATATTTTAAACTAAAAATTTAACGCTCGATTTTAAATCAAATTTTAGGAAAAATTTTAAGGGTTTCAAATTAGGATTTGTAAATTAGGGATTTTAAAATTTGGGACATTACACTAACACTGTAGATTTGCATTGTAGATGCATTATTCGTCCAGTTTTGAAGTCAAGAAAGCACTATCGGCCAGTATCTGCTTTCTCTTTTTTATGGATAATGCAGTTCAATTGACAATGAAATGCTCATAAATGCTTTAGTAGTAAAAATAAAGGACCCTTGATTATAAGAGTTATTTAGGCAAATAGCCATTGAGAAAAATACTGAGCAATGATGGATATCGTGTTCTGTATTCTTTATTTGTCTAAATTATTTTTAGATTTTTATTTATTGGCCACTAAAGCAAATGAAAATAAAAGAATCTTCTTAGTTTCCGTTACTAATAAAAACAAATAAAAAATTTAAAGATAACTATCAACTGAAAATAAAAAGTCTACTAATAGATAAAACTTGTATAAATGAGCACAATATACCAAATATAAAATATATACGGGTTATACATACATTTTAGGAGGATATGTTATCCTTTTTGGAGATTTCAACCGGTCGAAATCCTGAGAATTTATAAACTGAGTTTTCTGAGTCTAACTAGTCACTAAAGATGATTACTCATTTTTTTATAGAATCCTGAATGAATAAATGGTGAAAGTACCTCTGATGAAAAAGCGGGGGCCACAATATCCTTTTGCTTGGGTTCCTTAATACTGTGAATCGTTGCCTTCAAGTGATCAAAAAGTCAATCAACCAGGTAAATAAAATTTATAGAATTGGGTAAAGAGGGAAATGAAGTATCCAGCACCAAGTTGACAAAAAGGTGGTTTACTTTTTAATGTTCGTTTCAGAAAACATGTTGTATAATACTTATAAGTTATTATGCATGCTATATAAAGCACTGTTTATCATAAAACTCATCTTGCCTGCATTTCTTTTATGAATATGTTGAGGAACTCATTCTGTGATTTCATAAGAGATGCTTCTACCCTCTGTTCTAAGGTAGATACTGATAAAGATATCTCCTGTAGTTTGTCTTGATATATGTCCCTACGTTTGTCAGATATTGATTGCAGCCCTATATCAATGGTTGCTTTCACATCGTCCTGTCTCTTGCTCTGCTTTACACATTACTTAGTTACAGTTATGCATGTTCAATCTTAACCGGCCAAAATGATCAATAAATAATGATTTGATAAGTAACTATTACCAGCTGCTGCAGAGAATTATCATGAGCATTCAACCTTTTCCGTATGCCTTCCACTGGATTTCAAAACTATGTAAGTACACAACACAGCAAACGCATTGAAATCATTTAGTTCAAAAACTTTTGGACTTGCACCTAGTGCTTGAAGTTAAAGCTAATCTTCATTTCAAATTTCTTCCTTGCCTCAGTTTACAACATTGACATCTTACAACATAGTTAATTGGAAAGAAGTTATTCAACTTAATCATTTAAATAAACGTGTAGGATTCTTCAATTTTCAGGAATAGATGACTTACTTTCCAGCAGCATTTCCTTTGTTCCTTTATTTACTTGCATGACGTCACTCTGTATGGAATCCAAGATCATTACAGATCTATTTAATGAAGTTTCTATAATTCCAATACGGTGCTCAGTTGTTTCACTGATTTGACCTGCGCAGGAAAAAAAATAGTTAGTATCCCATGCAAATACATGGTAATTGTAGAACATCAGTAAAACTGTAGCTAAACTTCCTCATGTAAGAGTCCAATATCCATGCTATATGGCTTGTCGCTATTTCATTAGTTAACTTACTGTGGAGTATATTTACACTTACGAGTTGCAAAAGAGTTTGGGTTCCATTTTCCCATTACATTGGCTGAAGATTTTGATATGGGAATTTGGCTATCTTCTCTTGTAAAAGTAAGAGGTGGAAAAAAAGAATGCTTCCTAGCAGAGTTTTCTCGTTCTTCGGAGCCAAATCTCTGGTAAGATAAAATAATGTAATCAAGGGCATCGTTAAAATATCAAGTTAGGACATGGAATTAGACAATAAACATTGCATAAAAACCAAAAAAAATATGATTATTCCCTTGTCAAGGAATAATGAAATGGAAACTGATAGAAGATAACGAATAATATGGTGATTTGAACTTGATTAGAATCAAATACCACTCAAACTGTGTAAAAGTAAGATTGCCCATGTTGCAATATTAGAAGAAATTGAAGATACCAGAACATAAGAATTCGCTTTAATGTAGATTTAATAGTTGCTCCAATATTCAACTTGGTTAAGCACTCGGCCTTATTTACTTAAAATGAGCTGAAGACTAAGTATCATCAATTAAATCTTTACTTTCATAAAATTAAACCCAAGTAGTAGCACTTGAATATTGAAAATGAACTAAAATGAACCTGATCGCTGATCAAAGCTTCATCTAGAGAGTTCTGAGAAAGCTGAGAAACTACACCATGCTGAGAAGAAAATCCTTGTGAAAATGATTGTTGTGACGGTTGTGATCGCAACTGTGAAGATTGTGGTCCAGTCACAGTGTTTGATCTCCTTTCGAACATAGATGAAATCGTAGAGAAAAATGTGAGGAATGCATCAGACGGAAACCAAAAATGTAATCTGAAGAATCATAATTTTTTCCGTAATCGGAAACGTTCACTGAGTGGATTTTCAAATTTTGCTTTGCGATTCAACTCAATGTAATTAGGCAGAAGGTTTGGAATCCAGACCTTCGTGAAATATGTAACCAGTTTCTAGCCTATAGAGAATTTAAAGAATGCAGACAGGCATATAAGAATTCTTCAACATATAAGAATCAAACTGGTATTTACAGAAAACATGATAATCCTCGATTGAGCCAAACAGTTGCAGTAAGTTCAATCAGCAACACAATGTCCATGTAAATTCTGAAACTTCTCTGGAAACGTCCATAAACTTTCAATCTTAATCAAACATATGAATTGTCATGAAAACTTCGCAACAAATACATGTTACGAACTAGCGTAAGCGATTAAAAAATCCACAATGTCAAACTCCTTTTGTTTTCCTCTAGCATGAATTTGTTGCAAACCAGAAGAACGTAGGTCCGAAATCATATTAACATACCTGTATTGAGGAGGAAGGACGGAGATAGAGTTGAGATCGGAAGCCTTGTTGATTTTGAGCTTCATTGATTTAGAACACCGATTTGGCTGTCTTTAAGAGATACTGTAAGTCCTTCGCTAGGAGATTGATCTTCGACTCTGACTCATTTCTCAGCTCTCATACATATCTGAATACATGAAAGAGACAGAGAGGTTGAAAGATAGTTGAATCCACAAATGGTTTGAACTTGGGTGTGTATGTATATAGACTATGGAATTCGGCGGGAAAGGGGAAGCTTCTGGAATTAAATAGAAAAAGGGAAAGAAATGAAGATAAAAGAACTCGGTTACACCACAAAGCTGAACCAAACCGGTAGATTGTGGTTTTTAAATTTCTGAATTAAAACCAAACCGAGATGATTCCGAACCAAAATGAAATCGAGCTTGGTTCTTTTTGTTCTTATTCGGTTGGTTTTGGTTTATTTTTGGGTGTCAATCTTTTTTATGGTTATGCTTGATTATAGCTCGATTTTAGTACATTTAGCGTAGTGTTAATTGAACTTAATTTTGTTTAAACTGTAATTCTACAAAAATTATATAGTTTTTATAAAATTTAAATACTCTTTTAATATCAGTTCAATTTGGTTAAAATTTTTTTTTGAAAAACATAACCAACAACCGAAACAATAACATTAAGTCGGTTTTTCCAAATTTGAAATCAAAATAAATAGATTGAAAATCTAAGCGAGGTTTGATTTGGTCAGGGGTCCTAACATGCATTCGGTGTACACTAATTGAGTAAAAATGAAACTACTAGCGACGACACAACGTGACTATTAGATTCAAACGTTGATGATGGTGCACGTGTTTTTTTAGATCTGTTATGGTATTAGAGTTTTGAAATCGTCAAATTTGAACGAACATTGTCGGGAAAAGTCATATATAAACAATTTAATATTTTATAATACAAGTTCATAAAATTTGACATAAAAAAATAAAGATACCTAATTAATTATATTTCTTTTTGTCAAACTTTGACTTCATTCCTTCGATTAATCATTTCATTCACGACGTTGTCTTGGAATGGGATCGGTTTGATTCGATTCAACGCCAAATCTCAATTGAACAAACAGATTTTTCTATTTTTACTTTAGAAACCAAATAAAATCAATCATGGTTGGAATCAACTTGAGCCTTATTTTATGGTGATGGAGACTAGATTTTAGTTTGATTTACGGGTTTTAATGTTGCAATTTTTGCTTTACTTTTAGCTTGATTTATGTTGATTTGGTTAAATTTCGATCTATTTTAACGTGTAATTCAACAACGCTTATAAAAAACTGAGAGAATTTCAACTTTTTTAAATTTGATTTGCTTAAAATTAAAATCGAACACCAAACTAATCAGAAAATCTTAATTTTCTTAAATTTATATAAGTTAAAGGGAGAAAGAGACATCTTTATATGATGCAATGATTTACTCCGGGATGATTATACTAAATATAATTTATAATGTGATATCACAAAATAAAAAATAAAAGCGAGAAAAACTGGTAAAAAAAACAAATAAATAAATAAAAATATATACAATTAAAATTGGATAAATAAATATTAAACATCAAAGAGAAAATATGATTTTAATAAATAATAAACACATATTTTGATGTTTTTAGATATTAATTACACAAAACACTAGATTGAATATTCACTAATTAATAAAATTATTATTATAATATAATATAAATATTTAAAATAATACATTACATAAATTATTTAGTTTGGAATGCATACAAAATATGCAAATAAAATATAAAAACAAAAAATAAACTTAGCATTATCCGTAAAAAAACAAATTCATAGATTCATCGAGAAATATATCATACACCACACATTCATCGTAATATTCAATACAAAAGATATAAAATGTTGTTATAATTATGGTTCATCGACCCACCACGATAAGTCATTTTATCTTAATTTTGTGCTTGAAATTACAATTAACATGTATTCTAAGACTTGATTTTGGGTGTACTCAATTAATTTCAACCGACATAATGTTATGAATTAGAAGGATTAGGAGTTTATTAAATAGAAAACTAGTTTTCAAATTAGATCAAAAGTGGTTAAATTTTCAATTTAAATACTAAATTTAGTTTTTGAAATAACAATCGGACTAATTTCAAGTCTGGATAAATCTTACAAGTAATCTAGTTTGAGTTTAGCTTAATACTATTATACTAATAATCTACATTGTTTTACTTATTTCTTCGTATTTATTTATTATACTAATAATCTCAGTCTCTATGAGATATTCACAACAGTGGCATTAAAAATTCAAATCAAAACAAAATTGAATGTAAGTTATTATTCTATTATTTGGTTATCTTCTTGGTTTTATTTATGCATCGTTTTATTATTTACTCGATTCATCTTATCTAATTAATTTTCATGTGATAACTTTATCATCGTGAGATCGATACTTTAATTACATAATGACTTAATTGCGACACATGTATTTTACATGATATTTTGTTTTGCAAAACAGTGGGTTATAATTGAATATAATGATTATTTTATATAAAAAATTAATTTGTTAACCGATAATAGTTTAAAGACGATTTTAATAATAAATATAATTTAAGAACGAGTTTATTAGTAATTACTTAATTTAAGATTTTTTTTTGGTTAATTATCCCTCTATTATTGTCTTTTAAACGATAATATAATATATTTTCGTCATTAAATTGAAAAAACTCTCTTTATTATTATTTTTAATCACGTCATCTATAAATGTCAATTAAAATTCTTAATTCGAATGAACTGACTCTTATTTGTGTTATTTTTAAACTAAAATGAGGAAAAGCGTATTTTATATATAATTTTATGAACGAATATAAATACATAAATACTTAAAAAATATAAACATTTTGCATTGTTACGAAGGAGGTTGATCGTACGCGCTTTGTGCGCGTCACGAATAAGTAAGCAGTTCAACGACATTTTAGACGATGTTCTGAATGTCCGAATCTGATGCTATAAAAGCTTAAACAGAGCAACTTGTCTTCCTTCCTCATTTCCTCCTCTTTCCCACGCTTGTTGTCTTCTGCTTCTTCTCAATCTCCCGCCTTCTCTTCTTGTTTGTAGCGCTAATTCATCCTCAGATGTTCCTGAAAAGCTCTTCTTCTTCTTTTGATGATTTAGCTTGATGGATCTTCCGAGAGCTTTCTATCTACTGCTACTTCTGTTGCTGCTTTCTCTGACTTTTAGCTCAGCTGGAGACATAGTTCACCGTGACGATGTTGCTCCGACCGGTCCTGGTTGTGACAACAACTTTGTTCTGGTTAGTATCGTCTGCAATTTTTCCCTTTTTTGGGATTTTATACTTCGTTGACCATGGGCTGACAAAAAGGAAAATTAGTAGGAAAGCGTTGAATTAGGACAGATGCGGAAATAACTGGACGCACAGATGAATTGGAGATGTTTCTTTACTTTTCTTTTTTTTAAAGTTATTGATTCAATGACGAAAACTTCGAGGAAAAGTGAAATAAGTTAAGAAGATAATACTCGTTGACTTTTATCAGGTGCTGATGGAATTAATGATGGAAAAGGATTTGCGAACTTCGAGTTATAGAGTACCAAAATATGAAGAGTTGGATTCAATTTTAACTTAGATTTTATTATCGAGACAGGAATTATGAAGTTCAAGTGCCTAGAACTTAGGATCAGCAGCACAACCGATTAGGCATCCAATCTAAATCCTATTTGCAGGGAAAAAATGAACTATTCGCTTCAATTCTAGTGTTGTTATGTCATGGTTGGATATTGAAAAAGGGAGCAGATAGTAAAAAATCTTGTCTCATGTTGTGTCATTGTGTTATTATGTACTCTAGAATGTTGCTCTATTGGTTATTGTATAAATATAATTTTAAATCTTATCAAGAACTTGCTATTGTCACGCAGATGTTTTTTTGGGGTGATAAGTTGAGTAATGAGTTTGATTTTATTTAATTTTTGTAGGTAAAAGTCCCCACGTGGATTGATGGTATAGAATCCATCGAGTATGTTGGTGTTGGTGCTCGTTTTGGGCCTACCTTGGAATTAAAGGAAAAACATGCCAATCCTACTCAAGTTGTTCTGGCAAATCCTCCTGATTGTTGCAGCTCTCAAAAAACCAAGGTAATCTTCTGTGAATCTTTCTATGTCATTATTAGATGTCACATGATAATTTAATGTTCATAATTTATTGTATGATATGTCGTTCATTGATTTAAAAGTTCTGTTTGTAGCTTGCAGGAGAGGTTCTTTTGGTGTATCGCGGGGGCTGCAGTTTCACTTTCAAGGCAATTATTGCTGAGGCTGCCAATGCCTCTGCCATCCTCATTGTCAACCACAATAAGGGTACGTATGTATGTTTTTTAGTCAGTTTGAAGCATTTTCTGTACTGTACTCCATTTCCACGAGGTTGTATGTCAAACAATTCATCCACAACATCTAGTTACCAATTCCAAAAAGCAGTAAGTTCCTGTATGATTAAAATGATTCTTAGAGTGCATTAAATGTAGCTTGTGTAGGATTTCAGATGCCAAGCCCCTTTCTCATTCTTAGTTCCTTTTTACTCTTTTGATACGAGTATCTTTTCTTACCATAACATTATGTAATTATCTTTTTTTTTCCCTATACTTTGTGATAACAAATGGAAGAACATTTGTTATTTCAACATTTTTTTTCCAGTGATAGAGCTACTAATTAATTCATAATTCTACCTTTGTTTTTGAGAGAAATTGCTTATTACCGTGATCTAGGAACTTAGGATATATAGGCTTATCTTCGATTCTAATTGTTCTTTTTAACTCTTTTATAAGAGAATAATGGTAGGAAAATGAGGAAAGCATAGACGGGATGAACAATATATCAAAGCTCACAGTCTCAATATAGTATGTTTTGGTGAAATGTTTCTCTGAATATACTAATATAGTTTTATGTATCATGCTCACAACCTTAATATGGAATGTTTTGGTGAAACTTTTTTCTGAATACCAATTTTTATTACTGACCAAAAATCTTCTTTGTTTCCTGCAGAACTTTTGAAAATGGTTTGTGACAACGAAACTGATGTAGATATAGGCATACCCTCTGTCATGTTACCACAAGATGCTGGGGAGAAATTGGAGGAAGATTTGACAAACAACCACACATGTATGTTTATTCGATGTGCTCTGATCTGTTATTTCTTCTGAGCCAGTCTCTTTTATTTTCACAGTTTTTTGACAATTCCTATCCTTCAGTGTCCGTGCAGCTTTACTCTCCACGCCGTCCAGATGTAGATGTTGCAGAAGTTTTTCTATGGCTTATGGCTGTTGGAACCATCTTATTAGCGTCTTACTGGTCTGCATGGACTGCCAGAGAAGCAGCTATTGAGCAAGACAAGCTATTAAAGGTTTCTCAAACTATTTTCATCCTGCACGTTGCCTGAATCATTGCTGAGTAATTCATTACATTGTCTTCTGTTCAGGATGCCGCAGATGACTTTCAACCCTCTGACGGCAAGGGTTCTGGAGGTTATGTGGATATTAGCACTACAGCTGCAATCCTTTTTGTCGTGATAGCGTCATGTTTCTTGGTTATGCTTTACAAGCTTATGTCATCGTGGTTTCTAGAGATTCTGGTGGTTATGTTTAGCATTGGTGGGGCAGAGGTGTGCTTATCTTCTGTCTTATGCAGGCTATTTTTGGCAATGATTGAATATCCAACATGTTACCTCTGTTCTTCTGAATTGATTGAAGGTCCCCATAATAACCATTAATTTTATCTAGAAAAATATTATTTGATAATATAAATTATCCCCTTTGATTTGAGTGACATCACTATTTAATATTTTTTATGAAAATATTCATTGGACATACTTGCCACTTACTTTTTCCTTATAAAATAATGTCATTACTCATGGCTTGTACTTGAAAAGAATTTTAAAGGTTACATAATTTGAGAGGGAAAAGCTACTGGAATCGTTATTCTAGACTTTTAAATTAAAATCTAGCTCCTACTTTTCGTTCTATCTGTTGAGAGAGGCACCACTTTGTTTTTTAACTGTACGCAAGCCTCTAGATATTGATTGAGCTAGTCTCAGCCTCATTTTTTTTGCAAAGCATTTGTAGTTTTCTGTCAAGTTCTTATATTTTTTAAAGTAAATACGGCTTGAGGTGATAGTCGAGTTCTAACTTAGTTCTACTTGATCTTATTCGTGTTTTAGTCATGCTGATGAAAACAGTGGAATTGTGACGCAAACAGCAGAATTATAATAAGAAATATACATGAAAAGGGTAAAGAATAGACAAAAGGGAATAATAACTATAATCGAGAAGAAGGGAAATGAGAAGAGATCTTAGAGAGAAATAGGGTTGGAAAAATAGCAACACATTGTATTCATTCAATAATCATCATAAACTGTATTTTCCAGTTACAATAATAGTAATTAAATAGAAAAAATTAGGAGTAACCCTCAAAGACGAGAAATTAACTTTAATTGAAATAAATAAATAAAATATATAAATAATAAAAGTAAAATGTCAAAAATATCCTCATCAACTCGCCTAGGGTAGAAGAATCACTTAGTCAAGTTGACAGAACCACCAGGTAGCAAGCTGATCAATCTCTCAACTACAAGTTAAGCAGCTAAGCAACTTTCTTTCGATGTCCTGAACTTGTGTAACCGGAGACTTTAATCAAGAATCTTTCTGAGTTGGTTTGAGGAGTACCTACAGGCTACAACATGAAATTTTTTTTGGAGTTGCCAGGGGGTGCCTCGTTTGTCTTTCTCTTTTCCTAAATAAGAAAAAAAGTTATGATCATCAAGCGTGGTCGAAACTCTATACCCTTCCATTATTTCTAACTCATAAGTATCATAATTGTTTCAATTCACTATCGTGAATGAGCCATTAGTCCTAGGGAAGAGCTTTTCAAAGAAATAATTGAAAACATAAGGTAGAAGCTCTTTGAAGGTATTAGGACCATTAGAGAGACCGAAAATCATGATTAACTAAATCAAATAACTCGTGCTTAGTCTTGAAAAACATTTCCCATTCAAAGTATGTAGTTGTGTGGTCTGAAAATTTAATTTCATTCCGTTTGCAAGAAGGATAAAAATTTCCTTCACTGAAGGCCAAAATATTCGTGAATTATAAATGAGTTTTGCCTCACGGTGTTAATATAAAACGGATCCCTTTTCAAAACACTTGGCAAATCAACAAGATCAATGTTTGGTATCTTAATTAGGGCTTGAGACGTTCTTTTCCTTTCTTTTAGTAGAGACCGATTTAATACTTCTTTTGCTCTTAAGCTTGTTGTCACAGTATAAGTTGTTTCACCAACTTCTTCATGCCATATTTACTTCTCCATACATGCATTCAATGAGACAATTTTACCATCTAAGTGTCTTTCCTTAAAGACTTCTTCTAACCAAACTTCTTCTTTTTCTTCGTCTTTTTGTCCATCAATTTCGATTATAGAACCCTCGTGAGGATAGATGATTTCTTGCTCGAGTAAAATATCTTTCTTTTCATATAAAGTCTCTTCTTCATCCTTTGTAAGGGCTGGTCCCTCCTCATAAGCGTATTTGCCCAAGGAATCAAAAGAGCTACTTGATGGTGTAAGCTTTACAAAATCCTCTTCCGACAACTCTACTCGATCGTCAAGTATTGGTTCACAAGAGTTAACATGAGTTTTCTCTTCCACACCCGTAGCTTGATTGAACCCTTTGTATGTCTCGGAAAGCCTTTTAAGTTCTTATTGAATCTCAATGCACAATTTATTCATTTTATCTTTTCCATCTGAAGACTCTTCAACAACTTCATTACGTACGTGTGCTAAAGCGGGTGGTGACTCCAATGTCTGTGGTGACCCTGCAATTTGCTGAGAGCCATGCTCATGTTCGTAATGTTTTGGGGTAAACTTTTTTTTCATTAGGTACTTCATGAACTCCCATGTACGAATTTCGCCTTGCCATCTAATATTTTATTTCTCATAAGTTTGTTTCACTACAAATTAGCATACCCGCCAAAACTCTAAGAGGCTAGCAGGATTTTTCTTTTCCTTGAATAATCATAACATTTAAACAATATCTCTATCTTTTTTAATAAATCAAAAACATCATAACCATCTGAATGATCATTAAAAATAGTCAATGAAATATTAAAAGGTCTTTCATTATTAAATTAGCCAATTGAAGTTCTTTGCAAATTAGCCTCTTGCTTTTGATTATTTTGAACATCACTCATTGTCATTATATCGGTCAAATAAATTACACAAAAATCACAGCAAATACTCACCAAGAAAGCACAGATCTCTAATAACGGAACCAAAAGTGTGGCTTGGGTCAAAATTGTCTTTTTTCGTGTTGGAGAACCGAAAATAGAACAAACCTTTGAATTTTCTGAGATGAACAGTGACCCACGATGATGAATAGTGACCAGCAATGAACAATACCACCGCCGATGAACAATAGCCAAAATCCGTGACGGAAAATTAGAGTATTAAACTAAGATTTTATTGTTTGAGAAAATAATAAAGCCCGCTCTGATACTTATTTGATGCAGATAGCATAATTAGAATAAGAAATATAGATGAAAAGGAAGAAGAATAGACGAAATGGAAGAAAAACTATAGTCGAGAAGATGAGAAATGGGAAGGGAAGGGAAGGTAGAGAGAAGTAAGGTTGAAAAAATAGCAACACATTGTATTCATTCAATAATTATCATAAACTCTCTTTTCCAGTTACAATAATAGTATTTAAATAGAATAAATTAAGACTAACTCTAAAAGATAAGAAATAACCCTAAAAGACGAAAAATTAATATTAACCGAAATAAATAAATAAAACATATAAATAATAAAAGTAAAATGTCAAAGATATCCTCGTCAAATTGAGCCCCAAATGTCAATTATCGTGTTTATATTTTACATCAAGAAAAGAGCTGAAATATTGTAATGCCTTTGTGCTTGCAGGGTTTGCAAACTTGCTTGGTTGCTTTGCTATCATGGTATGTATTATTTTTCTGGTCATATATGCTTGTGTTTTATGGATTGCTTGATATATCCCAGTTTTACATTTGCAATATTATTATACATTAACAATAATAATGTCATGAATTCATGGGTCCATGAGGTTAATTTTAGATATATTGTTTTATTCAGTTCTTGTCCGTCACTCAAACATGACGAGTTCTTGAATTAATGCATTTGGTTTCTTATAATTTCTTTGACCGAAACATTACATCATTTAACGCAAAGGCAACGTGTATCTAAGTATCTGAAGCAATTGAAAATTGCTATTGAGACAATCAATAAACTAACTGTGGCTTGAAGTTAACTTTATGTTGGTTAACATGAGTTAGGGATCAATGAAGATAAAACTAATCTAAAGTAAAATAGAACATAGACTGGACATAAAGTTTCCTTTTGTGAATCTTTCAATTTTATGTCTTATGCTTTAACCATGGGGCTGACAACAGACATAATTGCAGTTTCAGATGGTTTGAGCGTCCTGGAGAGACGTTTGTGAAATTACCCTTCTTTGGAGCAGTTTCACATCTAACATTAGCGGTTTCTCCTTTCTGTGTCACATTTGCCATAGTTTGGGCAGTTTATCGCCATGTTTCCTTTGCTTGGATAGGTCAAGATATCCTTGTAAGAAATAATTACTGATATCTGCCATTGTCTTCATCTTTTTGTTCTTAAGCGACTTTTATTTTTTCATGGTTGTGCATACCAATTCGACAGAGTGATTTATATTTCAGGTTTGCTCACTGCATCTTTATATTTCGGACATGAGGAAAATAAATTACTTTGTTGTAGACAAGTAATCTGGCCTATAGTAACTTGCATGAGAACAATTGAGGACGACCTTCGTCGGACATGTTATTCAGTTAATTTTTTTTAAACTTTGGATTGCTTTTGAGCAAAAAGACCTTCCTTCTCATACTCGAGAAATCTTTCAACAATTTCATTTGACTATTGGTTTTCAGCATAGATTGTGGAGGTGCTTGGTTTGTAATTTATCTATGTTTGTGTTCTTTTTCAAAGTAAACATGATTAAAAGTTAAATGCTTGCCAAATTGACTATTTGTTTCCGCTTCCTGTCAGGGTATTGCACTAATAATCACAGTTCTTCAGATTGTCAGAGTACCAAATCTCAAGGTAATCATCATACTCCTTTGTTACACAACGAATACTTGCCTTTTCTTTGACATTTAAATAAGACTTCATTTGTCAGGCAAGAAAAATTACGAACATCTCACTGAAGATGAGGCCATGCAACAATGATGGTTTTTTTTGGCTGTCGTTTTTGTGGCTTTGTCTAAAGTTTATTGCCATTCATTTCATACTTGTCTAAAAGCAACTGAGTGTGGTCTATATAAGTTGTTCTTTGATGGTTTTTCATGACATTAATCTTTTGTTTTCTTGGTGATCAGGTGGGAACTGTTCTTCTCAGTTGCGCATTTCTGTACGATATTTTCTGGGTCTTTGTTTCACAATGGTGGTTCCACGAGAGTGTGATGATAGTGGTGAGTTGTTTGACAATATTTTACCTTGACCCTTGTTAATAAACTGTAAGTCCAAGTTACTCGGCCAGTCACGTTTCTGCATTTTTCAGGTGGCTAGCGGTGATAAAAGTGGAGAGGATGGTATTCCTATGCTCCTAAAGATCCCACGAATGTTTGATCCTTGGGGCGGCTACAGCATCATCGGTTTCGGTGACATTATCTTGCCTGGGTTGCTAGTAGCATTTTCACTGAGGTTAAAGAACAAATTAAAACTAAAAAAAATACAATTTCCCTTCTTTTCTGTTACCCAGAGTTTTTACAGCTGTTTGTCTACTTTTATGCAGGTATGACTGGTTAGCAAAGAAGAACTTTGGAGCTGGTTATTTTGTATGGGCCATGTCTGCTTACGGGTTAGGTATGTATGACGTTAATCCTTAAAAAAATCTAAAAAATTCACTAACACGTAGTTCCATACAAGTGACAATATTGGCAACTTCATCTAATAAAGTTTCTGTGTCTTAGCTGGGTTTGCTGCAAGGCACTAATTTGTTGTCTTGAACTTGAAATTCCCCCACAAATTTCTCGCCTGGGTCGTTTTTTCCCAATGATGAAGAAGATTAATTTTTTTGATAAAGAACGAATTATATTGATAAAAAGAAAATACGAAGAAGATAAAGATAATAACTCTTCTCAAGAATAAAACCCTCAATTTAAAGCATTTTTTCTTTGATCGGACAGAACAATACTGACGAGATAAATTCTAAAAAGTTTCGAATAATAAATATACTTAACAATAGTGAAATTAATTTTTAGAGATTTATAATTAACTCTTAATCATCGAAGATAACAACATTGTAACGATGCTAGACAATTCAAAAAATAATCAATACTCATGATCTCAATATTAATTTTCGATTCTTAAATCTGTCATCCTTGTTGCAGATTTCAAGAAGAAAGCTTTGAATATCAAAATGCTAAATAATAATCTATGTTTCCTATTTTTGTTTTTTAATTGAGAATATCGTGTGTAGTGTGCAAGTAATCGACATTATTTTTTTATTCGGAACTTTTCCTCTACACAAGTGTAGTTTATAAGATTGGTGGTACCTTATGATATAAAGGTACCTTCAGAAAGCACTCTCCATGACTCCGATATATTTCCTCGAAGATTGACATATAATCATTCATCTAGCTTTAGTCGCCAACATTGAAATCTACACTCCTTCAGGTCTCCTCGTCACATACATAGCGTTGAACTTGATGGATGGACATGGTCAACCGGCTCTACTTTACATTGTTCCGTTCACGCTTGGTTAGTCGATTTCCTTCCATTTTTTTGGTTTACATTGAATTATTTCTTTCAGATTCTGATGTTTCCCTCTGAAAAACAGTTCGGGTCAATCGTTAGTCTAATGGAATTTTAAGTTATCTCTTAAACTTTTCCCGGGTTAGGTACACTTTTGACACTTGGAAAGAAGAGGGGAGATCTTAAAACTCTATGGACAAGAGGAGAACCAGAAAGGTCTTGCCCTCACATTCAATGCCAATCATCTGCATCATAAAGTAATTCTAAGACCTATTTACTCTTCTTCTTTTTCTCTTGTCTATTTGATCAGTCTTAACTCCATACTTGCTGCTGGATCAGCAATTCATTACACAGTTTTCACCTTTTCATACTCGGCGATTGTACATTTTAATATATTATTTCCTCAACTGTTGTCGATCTTAGAGGCTTTCCTTTATCCTTTTTAGTGCTACATGTATATAGTCTAATTTAAAAATGTAATTGTATGATCAATCATTCTTTTTGGGGACGGAAATAGCTCCGCATTTTTAATTATTTGTAATATATTGAAACTATTTTATGTAATAACAACTCGGGTTTTTTTAGTTAAATCTAACTGAGAAATAAATGGAATGACTATTTAAGTGTGAAATTAAAAAGTATGAGGACTATAATGAGACATTTTAAACTATAGAGACTAAGTTAAAATGCCGTCGAAAACTGTCTGAATTTTGGGTCCTTTTCATATTTAAACTACGAACTTGTTAAATTTCAACCAATTATTTCAAATAAAAATGTTGGATCAACGAGTCATTTAAAAGTAGCCAAATTAGAGTGTTCCATAAGAATTACTCTAAATTTAATAAACTAAAAGTAGTAATATAAGGTGCACAAATCACGTGACAAGATTATCTTTGAATATCAGTAACATACCTCAAGGTGTACTTTCAATTTGTAGCTGCCCATAGCATGACTTGATTGTCCTTGAAACCTTGTTCAAATTATGACCATACTAACACCGAACTCCTCGACGAACCTCATCTTTTATGGCTATTAATAATATACAAGACAACCCAAGATAAGCAAAAAAAAAACCCAGATAATAGAAGGCTTCAAATTCCAGCTAAATTCACTTGTAATAACTAAATCCATGAACCACACTTTTAGGTAAATTCATCAACACAAACACAATTTTCTCAGTCTACGAGTTGTCGTCGTCGTCTTAGTTTTAGTTTGAGGAGCTGCTCATGATAAAGGAGCCACGGCGTTGTCCAACCACGATCATATCTTTAAGTCCAGTCATTTGCCCCACCACTCTGCTCATCTTCTGAAGACATGGTGCAACATAAAGCATACTATAGGGTCAATGAACGGCGAGGGAGATGAGCAATTAACATTAAATAATCCATTTTTCAAATCATGTGTTGAGCCATGAAAATAAAACTAGAGCCATAGTTACAGAACTATGAAATTTAACAAACCTGATCATTTGCGCCAATATGCCACTTTAGCTGCAAAGTCTGCCACCTTTCTTGTTGCCACCGCTTTCCAATTATAACAAGGCCCATCACAGCCGCAGCGATAAAAATTGACCAAAATGCATTTGCTTCTTTTGCGTGAGCATACATGGAAGAAGCTCTTCTCTTCCACCAAGCTCCACAAGGAAAACCAGAATCATCCCTCTCATCAATTCTCGGAGCTTCTGAGATGTCAGGAGAAGGATCAAGTTGTTCAAGAATATTCATGCTCTCGCCCGTCATCATTGATTCACTAAAATCGGATTCGCTATGAAAAGGGCCATACTTAGCAGTATCAAAGGGATTCTGCTCTTTGTCAACCAAATCTGATTCTTGGAGGATTTGACTTTCATCAAAATCTGCACCAGGAATCGACAATTTATTATCCTTTCCATTGAAAAACTGAAGTCCAGGGAGCTCATCCTGCAAATTCAACCCTTCGGATGCATGGTTTGCGTCATCCTCCACACCAGATTTACCTCCTCGTGAAGTAGTCAAGTCAGACGAAACATCTTTACCTTGTTCAGCATCAATCTCACTGTCATCATGTTCCAAGGGCAACTTCTCATGCCCAGTTGGTGGAAAAAGAAAGTGTCTAGACAGAAAAAGAGCTCGGGAAGTTTCAGCTTCATCTACCTCGTATGTATTAACCTTTTCATCTTCCTTCAATTCAGCTTCTCTTGGACCAGGAGCTGCAGCATATGTTGATGCTGTGAGTGAAACTACTTCCCACTCATTTCCACGAGACGAATTCTCTTCACTCTCCTCATTACTTGCCATTACACTGGACCTCTAGAATATATAATAAACATCTATCAGTGTACATTAATCAAAACGTCAAATAAACTACAAACAGAAAGTCAATTGCTAATTCAAAACAACACTTAGCCAGCTAAAAAGCACTTAGAATCAAGTGAATGGCAGGCATAATATAGAATAAAATTGTAAGTCAGAATAAATACTCCTAAGGTGCTTTAATCAGCAATGGATTAACATTCTGCAGCAGAGGGCCAAGCTTAGTTCAATTCACCCTTTTGTTATACACCTACTTAAAGTTCATGGACATGACCGAGAACCAAAAAAAAAAAAAATTTAACAACCAAGATGTTATAAAAAAAATTGGTCTTAATGTTCATATCATTCACCTCAAATACTAGCAACTAGGAAAGACAATTCATTAATAGTAATCAAATGAAATATTAATCCAGAATTACGAAAAAGTGAAAATAATTTCAGCAATTCTAATTTTCTTCAAAGGAAGAAGAAAGGAACCGAAAATATCAAACCTCCGTCGCCAAAAATTGATTCGATCATTTGAGCAACTAAACCAGCCGATACGAATCCAATCAAAATTGCAACTCAAATAAACATCTTCACCCATATCTAATTCAATAATAAAAGAAAACAGCAGAACTAGATCCAGACACCGTGCGAATCACAAATCAAAAACCGAAAACAGGTCAAACAACAATAATATTCTACGATTCAGGTTTTCTAGCAAAGACAACATCCGACAACACAGTAAAGAATAGCTAGCAAAAAGACTACCGGAGCAGATCTACGGCGAGGGAGGAAGGTCGTATATCGGGAACACAACGTCTCTGCGACGAGGATGACAGAAACTGCCTTGCGGAATGCGATATCCCGGCAAATTGTATAAATGAAAAAAACCGGCAGTTACCGGTGATCTTCAACTTATATTCAGTCGGTGTGACCGGTTGTGGCAGTTCTGGTTTGTCTTGTAGCGGGAAGTGGGGTCCCGGTGTGTGTTCCGGTTACCGGCCTGAACCGGTTTGTGATTGAGCATCTCCATTTTACACGCTTGCGTGCAAAGAGAGGATAAACACATCATTTTAGGCAAAAACGTTTTTGTTCATTAAAATTTCCAAAAAACTAGAAAAGTAACTAAGAAGATATTGCTACCGAATAATACTAAGTTTATACTCTATTCATATTATTTATTTATAATTTTTTATATTAATCGTGTAATTAATGATTTATTTTAAAAATTTATAATTTATTATATTAATTATACTAAATAATTAACGATTAAGATTAATTAAAAATTAGAAAATAAGAATATATAATAAATGTATCATCAATCACGTGGAGACTCTGCTCCAGTTAGATTCCACTCTAAATCTAAACAAAAACTTGACATTTCATATCGGAAATTTAAGACTAACCGAGAATGGTTCAAAACCATAACCGAGTTTCAATTCAAGCAAACTAGTTTTATCGCAAAAAAATCAGGCCTTTTACCAATTTTTATTTATGGCATAAATTTATAAATTAAGAAAAAATATGGTCAGAATAATGCAACAAAAATTATGAAAAAAAAAGTGAAAATGGACTAATTTCTTTCCCTCTAGGGTCCTCAGTCCAGACGGAGTGTGGCAATGTAGGGCACGTTCGTAAATATGTCTTTTGAGAAGGATAGAAGAGTAAAGGTCAGTCGAACCGTAATCATCCAACCGGAGGGAGCCGATGCTGATGTGGGTCCCACACTGGCCAACCCGCGTAATGAACCAACCAATAAGGGGAGAGGGTTAAAAATGGAGTCTTTGGGGGAAAAAAATTACTAGAACATAAAATCATAGGGTTTTCGTTGGATGACTTGTGCGGGATCGAGTGGTATCCCTCAAATTGTCTTCCCTGCAAGCCCTAATCCGCGAAGATCCATTGCAGTGTTTCCGGGATTACCGCGTTTGGAGAGAGAAAACGGGAGGGATTTTAGAGAGAGAGAGAGAGAGACGAAGGCTATCTGTTTTTTTCTTTTTTCTTTTTTCTTTTTGTTCTTCATTCTGGAAGAGGGAAAAAAGGTGGGTTTTAACCGTTGAGATCAGAGGGTATAAATGGGGTTTTGAGAAATTTAGAAACTGTGGTAGTTTTTTTTTTTTAGTTTTTTGAATTTTTTCCGCTGTACTGCTGGGTCTGTGCTCCGGTTTTGTGTTGAGTTGATTAATTTGCATGCAATCTGGTGGTGGTAGTGGGGCCAGCCGGAACCCTTGTGGGCCGGCTGGCCGAGCTACGCCGACGTCATCTGCCGCATCACCGTCTTCTTCATCGTCAGCAGTGTCCACTCCCCACCTGGGGTTCGACAGTATGCAGCAACTACAACAGCAGCGGCAAATGGGGTCTCGACAGGTTAAATGGCTTATCTTTCTGGGGCAACATCTTTTTTGTTGAGTTTTGGTGGATCTGAATATGGTCTCAAATTTGTTATTACTGAGCTTGTTTGCTTCCATTGATGTGTACCTTTTTTTTTTATTGGGGAAGTGGGAACTTTCAATCAGTCTTTTCTATGGCTGGTGTGATTTTCTCACTAGTATTGTTTGCTTATATAGTAGTTAAGTTTAGTATTTTTACGTGATGAGTTTTTACAATGTATTGTCAAAACACATCTCTTTTTAAGATTTTTTTATCCAATTTTTTTATTGGTGAATTTCGTGGTGATCTCTGTCTCAGGTTTTCTGTTTTCTTTTTCTTTTGATTTCTATGAATTCCATTTTTTTTTGGTTTTCTGCTTGATTTAGCAGGCTGTTGTGGTTGTAAGATGCCAATTAAGACTGATAGGGGTTCAGTTTCTATGATTTTAGTTATACTCTACTGTTTCAGTCGTGAATTTGGAATTTGGTGCGAATGATCTCACAGTTCGCTGTTTTTGCAGTCATTACAACAACAATTACTTCGGAAGCCTGAAGGGAATGAATCCTTCCTGGCATATCACTCTGGTGCTATCCCAGGTGTTCCAGCTGGAAATAATTTTCCACCAACTTCTGCTTCCATTCAATTGCCTCAGCAATCTCGGAAATTTATTGACTTGGCCCAGCAACATGGATCACCTCAGGACAGCCAAAATAGGGGTCAAAATGTTGAGCAACAAGGGCTAGATCCTGTCCACCAAGCTTATCTTCAATATTCTCTTCACGCTGCCCAGCAAAAGTCAGCTTTATCATTGCAATCACAGCAGCAAACGAAAATGGGGATAACAAACCCTCAATCTAACAAAGACCAAGATATGCGGATCGGAAATATGAAAATGCAAGAACTCATGTCAATCCAGGGAGCAAATCAAGGTCAAGCATCATCATCTAGGAACTCGTCTGACCATTTTATGCGTAGTGAAAAACAAATGGAGTCGGTACAACAGTTAGCACCTGATCAAAGGAGTGACACAAAAACTTCTATCCGACCACCTTTCACTGGAAATATGATGACTGGCAATGTCTCACGAGCTCCACAAGCAGTGCAAGCTCAACAAGGAATGCCTAACTCGGTAAACAATCAGCTTGCCATGGCTCAGTTCCAAGCAGTTCAAGCATGGGCACTTGAACGAAATATTGATCTTTCGCAGCCTGCAAATGCCAACTTGATGCAACAGCTCATTCCATTCATGCAGTCTAGGATGGCAGTGCAGCAAAAATCAAATGAAAACAACATGGGGCCACAGCCGTCACCTGCTTCGGTGCCAAAACAGCAGCCTCAGGTGGGAAGTGAGAGTTCCTTCCATGCTAATTCAGCAAATGATGGTTTGGGGAAATCTAGGCAGACAGCTTCACCTAGCCCGTTTGGTTTAAATTCCAATCCTAGTGTCATTAACAACAGTAGTGCAATGCAGCAGTTTGGTATCACTGGGAGAGAAAATCAGTTGCCTTCCAGACAACCAATTGTTGGAAATGGAATGCCGACAGTTCATTCTCCTCAGTCTTCTGCTAATGTTCCTCAAGTTGTTGATCATCCCCTGCAATCAAAAAATTCTGCAAGTGGTGCTGAGAATTCCCAAATGCAGTACCTCAGGCAGTTGAATCGTTCTTCTCCACAAGGATCAGTTTCTAATAGTGATGTGGGCTCCAGTAACCAAATTCAGACACAAGGTGGGTCCACAAGTCAGACGCCACAACAGCGCTTTGGGTTTACCAAACATCAGCTGCATGTTCTAAAGGCACAGATTCTGGCATTTAGGCGGCTTAAGGTTGAAAAATCTCCACCACCTCTCTCACACACACACACACACACACTCTCTCTCTCTCTCTCCCTTTGATTTGTTCTCCTAAACACACATACACACAGACTTTTGAATTGAGCGGTATTTAAATAAACATTTGTATATGTCATTTTCCAGAAAGGGGAAGGAACTCTTCCACAGGAACTTCTTCGGGCTATTGCTCCACCTCCTCTTGATTTACAGTTGCAGCAGCAGTTTTCTCCTACTGGTGGTAATATTAAGGATAAATATGCTGGGAAGACTATAGAAGATCATACTAGGCAAATGGAGGTTAGTCAGAGAGACTCACATGTGCTTGCATCAGTTAATGCACATAAAATTTCAAGGGAGGAGGCTAGTGCAGAGGACAAAGTAAATCTGTCAACAGTTAATGTGCACGGTATGCCGATTGTTGTGAAGGAAGCTACATCTATGGTACCTGTTGGAAAAGAGGAGACAAAACTCAATGTGGCTTCTGTTAAGTCTGATCAGGAAGTTGATCGGGGCAGTCTTAATGCTGTCAGGAGCGATTTTCCTGTGGACAAGGGGAAGGCTGTTGCCACTCAAGCTCCTGTATCTGATGGTGTGCAAGGTAAAAAACCTGCGCAAGTGAGCTCTTCAGCACAGTCGAAAGATTCTGGGTCGGGTAGAAAGTATCATGGACCTTTATTTGATTTTCCATATTTCACTAGGAAACATGACTCATTTGGTTCTGCAAGTATGGTTAATAATAACAATAACCTGACATTAGCATATGATGTCAAAGATCTTCTATTCGAGGAAGGCATGGAAGTATTTAACAAGAAAAGGACAGAAAATCTTCGGAAGATTGGTGGTTTGCTAGCAGTAAACTTAGAACGAAAAAGAATTAGGCCAGATCTTGTGTTAAGGTTGCAAATCGAGGAAAAGAAGCTCCGACTTGTGGATCTACAGGCTCGTCTAAGGGAAGAAATTGATCAACAACAACAGGAGATAATGGCAATGCCTGACAGACCGTATAGAAAGTTTGTTCGATTATGTGAGCGTCAGCGAATGGAGCTAACAAGACAAGTACAGGCTTCACAGAGGGCCATGAGAGAAAAACAACTGAAAGCTGTGTTCCAATGGCGTAAGAAACTTCTCGAGGCGCACTGGGCTATTCGTGATGCAAGGACTGCACGCAATAGAGGAGTTGCTAAGTATCATGAGAAAATGTTAAGGGAATTTTCTAAAAGAAAGGACGATGATCGGAATAAAAGGATGGAAGCTTTGAAGAACAATGATGTTGAAAGGTATAGGGAGATGTTGCTCGAACAGCAGACTAGCATGCCTGGTGATGCTGCTGAAAGATATGCTGTTCTCTCATCTTTCTTGACTCAGACTGAAGAATATCTTCGTAAACTAGGAAACAAAATAACCACCGCCAAGAATCAGCAGGAAGTGGCAGAGGCAGCAAATGCTGCTGCAGCGGCTGCACGATTGCAGGTAAGCGCTGCCAATCTTCTTCCTCTTCCTCTTTCTTTTTTACAACCCAACCGATATGATTTTTTCTTTTTTTTTTTTTTCTACTGTGATTGTTTAGATGAGTTTTTTTTATGTTGTCTTTCTAATGTTTACAGTCGAGTTGTTTCTGTTATTGTTTTGTCATAGGGACTCTCGGAAGAAGAAGTTAGGGCAGCAGCCACTTGTGCTGGAGAAGAAGTAATGATAAGAAACCGTTTCACAGAAATGAATGCACCAAAGGATGGATCATCTGTTAACAAGTAATTTTGCTATACATGATTTTCAGAGTTTTATTTGGTTTTATAACATGGGAATTGGTTTATTGTGATTTTTTCTTCTGATGATGAAATTGTTGTATTTCCATATTGGCACCGTTGTTCAGATTATTCTACTTTTGGACATATTACTATTCTGGTTTTCATTCTTGATTATTTTCAGTTCTAGGGGAGAAGTCCTTCTAATATCTTAATTGTATCTGGTTTTAAGTATAGTTTGATATTCTTTATTGTCATTATCAGGTATTATAGTCTTGCTCATGCTGTGAATGAAAAGGTCGGAAGACAGCCCTCAATGTTACGGGCAGGAACTTTAAGAGACTATCAGCTTGTATGTCACATCACTTTATTGAAAAATGTCATTTCCTTGTTTTTAGAGTGTGCTTCTTAATAGTTTAATTGAATTGTGTTTTTTTTTTGTATTGCAGGTTGGGTTGCAGTGGATGCTTTCTTTGTATAACAATAAATTAAATGGGATTTTAGCGGACGAGATGGGCCTGGGAAAAACCGTGCAGGTAGCATTTCTCGTAGTTGAGTGATTGGAACCTACAGGAAACTCCAGAAGAGAGTGACCTAAAAATGTCAAATGCAAAGGAGCCATTTAGATTATTTTGGTGATCTGCCAAAACTATGGGGACCTGTAGTTCCACAGAATGTCAAGCCAAAAGTGTAACGATCCCGATCCTCAAAGCGGACAATATCTTACTGGGAAAAGGGGTCGTTACAAAAAGGATTGCCTACTTAAATAAGTTTAGCTCTTAGTTTATTTTCTTAATCAAAATATGTCAGGGATTTACTCTTGTTTTTTGTAGGTTATGGCATTAATTGCTTATTTAATGGAGTTTAAAGGAAATTATGGTCCACATCTTATTATTGTTCCAAATGCAGTTTTGGTTAACTGGAAGGTTTGTTAATTATCCTGGTCTATTTTAGTTAGCATTATTTTTTCATAGTATAACTTGCTAATTTGAGCTCAATTTCCAGAGCGAGCTCCACAATTGGCTTCCGACTGTGTCTTGCATTTATTATGTTGGTGGGAAGGATCAACGGTCGAAACTGTTTTCTCAAGTAAGAACATATTCAAGCTGATACTGTGTTTCAATTTTTTTTGTTTTTTGAGATTTGAAGTTTTTTATCCATGGCTGAATTTATGTAATTGTTTTTTTAATATAGGAGGTCTCTGCTATGAAATTCAATGTCCTTGTGACAACTTATGAGTTTATCATGTATGATCGTGCAAAGCTTTCAAAAGTTGATTGGAGATACATTATCATTGATGAAGCACAAAGAATGAAAGATAGGGAATCAGTTTTAGCACGGGACCTTGATAGATATCGTTGCCAGAGGCGTCTACTTCTCACAGGAACTCCATTACAGGTAAGCCAGACTTTCCATAGATAAGCTAATTTTTCCTCATCTAATTGTTTTAGAGCAAAAATAATGTTAATTAGAAAAATTTGCAAGAATGTTGGCTGTGAAAAAGTGGTTGAGAAATAAAGCCTTCCTCAGCTAACTTAACTATGAACATAAAAGTGATGGTTGTAATTAATTCTGAGTTTTAATCGCTGAGTTGAGTAATTGTACAATTAATTCTGAGTTTTAATCGCTGAGTTGAGTAATTGTACTCATTATTGGTTATTTTTGTTTTGTTGCAGAATGATTTGAAAGAACTTTGGTCGCTTTTAAATCTACTCCTTCCAGAAGTATTTGATAATAAGAAAGCTTTCCATGATTGGTTCTCAAAGCCTTTTCAAAAGGAAGCTCCTACTTCTAATGCAGAGGATGACTGGCTTGAGACTGAGAAGAAGATTATCATAATTCATCGGCTTCATCAAATTCTCGAGCCTTTCATGCTACGGCGTCGTGTAGAAGACGTGGAAGGATCACTGCCACCTAAGGTACATCTTGCAGCTGTTCTCTCATTTCTACGTGTAAAATCTTGTGTTATGCACCAACTGAATAGAAAATGAATATTTATGTTAACTTGAAGAATTGAGTATGGAATAAAATATGATTGAATATTTAGTTAACAAAAAAAAATTCCTAGCCTTGTAACAAAAGTCAATTATTAACTATAATATCACGATCCATCAACTTTTTGTACCATGCTGATTGCTGTGTGTCAGTCTCCATGATTAATATCTCTTTTTTATTGATAAAAATCATTAATGCATGATTACATGGCACCCGAGCTTATTCTCATTACATTAATTCTATTACGGACATGGTATGCAACACTGATATCATTCCTAAATATTTGAAAGATTTATTATATTAGCATTATCTGAAGCCATTGTTGGAATGCAGATTTCCATAGTTTTGAGATGCAGAATGTCAGCCATTCAGAGTGCTATTTATGACTGGATCAAGTCCACTGGCACTCTTCGAGTTGATCCTGAAGATGAAAAGCGCAGGGTTCAAAAAAATCCAATATACCAGCCTAAGGTGTATAGGACATTAAATAACAGATGCATGGAGCTTAGAAAAGCTTGCAATCATCCTTTACTTAATTACCCATATTTATCAGACTTTTCCAAGGATTTTCTGATAAGATCATGTGGAAAGTTATGGATATTGGACAGAATCCTTATAAAACTTCAAAGGACGGGCCATAGAGTTTTGCTCTTCAGCACAATGACAAAACTCCTTGATATACTAGAGGAATACCTACAATGGCGTCGACTAGTATATAGAAGAATTGATGGTACTACTAGTTTAGAGGATCGGGAGTCAGCTATAGTGGACTTTAACAGGCCAAATTCAGACTGTTTCATTTTCTTGCTCAGCATACGGGCTGCTGGTAGAGGTCTTAATCTCCAAACAGCAGACACTGTTGTGATATATGATCCTGACCCAAACCCAAAAAATGAAGAACAAGCTGTGGCTAGAGCCCACCGCATAGGACAAACCAGGGAGGTCAAAGTCTTATATATGGAAGCAGTTGTTGGGAAGATAGCCAGTCATCAGAAAGAAGACGAGCTGCAGAGTGGTGGGACTGTTGATTCGGAAGATGATCTTGCAGGTAAGGATCGGTACATGGGATCTATTGAGAGCCTTATCAGGAGTAACATTCAACAATATAAGATTGACATGGCTGATGAGGTTATAAATGCTGGCCGTTTTGACCAGAGAACTACTCATGAGGAGAGACGGTTGACTTTAGAGACATTGTTGCATGACGATGAGAGGTATCAGGAAACTGTCCATGATGTCCCTTCACTTCAAGAGGTAAATCGCATGATTGCTAGGAGTGAAGAAGAAGTTGAATTGTTTGATCAAATGGATGAAGAACTAGATTGGGCTGAAGAGATGATAAAACATGACCAGTTACCTAAGTGGCTCCGGGTCACTTCTAGAGAGGTAAATTCCACCATAGCTAATCTATCAAAAAAACCTTCTAGAAATACTTTGTTCAGTGGTGGTTACGGCAAGGAATCCAGTGAAGTGGGTTCTGACTCATCGCCAAAAACCGAGAGAAGAAGGGGACGGCCGAAGGGGAAAAAGTATCCAAACTATAAAGAAATGGATGATGAGAATGGGGAATATTCAGAAGGAAGTTCTGATGAGAGAAATGGATACTCCATTCCTGAAGAAGAGGGAGAAATTGGAGATTTCGAAGATGATGAATTTAGTGGTGCTGTGGAGGCACCCCCGACCATCGAGAACCAAATAGAAGAAGAGGTTCCGGATTGTGATGTTAGATATGATTATCCAGGTGCTTCTGATAGCACAAGAAATAATCATATGCTTGAAGAAGCCGGTTCTTCTGGCTCATCTTCCAACAGTCAAAGATTGGTACAATTAGTTTCTCCTGTTTCCTCTCAGAAGTTTGGGTCCCTGTCTGCCTTAGATGCTAGGCCTGGTTCCCTTTCTAAGAGACTGGTATTTTTATTTTCTTATGATTAATGGTTCAATCTATGCCAACTTTTTCTTTCACTTATATGTCTCTTTCTTTCTGGTCATTTTTTGGCAGACAGATGAACTAGAGGAAGGGGAAATTGCAATGTCCGGTGATTCTCATATGGAACATCAACAATCGGAAAGCTGGATTCAGGAGCGGGATGATGGTGAAGATGAACAGGTGTTGCAACCTAAGATAACTAGAAAACGCAGTCTTAGGGTGCGCCCCCGCCATATTGTAGAAAGGCTAGAGGAGAAGCCTGGCAATGACACTCCAAAATTGGGCCATATTGTAGAAAGGCTAGAGGAGAAGTCTGGTGACGACACTCCAAAATTCCAACGCGGTGATTCATCTCTCTCGTCATTCCAAGTGGACCATAAATTTCTTCAATTGGGGATTGATCCTGAGATAAAATCTCATGGGGAGTTGAAACCTATGAAGAATGATAGAAGTGATTCATCCTTGAAAGGTCGGAGACAAATGCCTGCAAGGAGAATGGCTAACTCACCAAAATTGTATGTTTCTCCTAAATCTAGTAGATTGAACTCCGTTCCAGCTCCTGCAGAAGACGTAGCTGGGCACTCTAGAGATATCTGGAATTCTAAACCAGTGAACACAACTGGTTCTTCAGATTACCGCTCTAATATGTCTGATGTTATCCAGAGAAGAGTATGCACTTGAACTCAACTCTTGTCAATTATCATCTTTTCTCCCCTCCAATTTTATGACCTTTTACATTCACCACTCAGGCATGCTTGAATTACTTTTCAGCGAGATTATTTGTCAAGTGTGGAGCGTTCATCTATTTATTTTGCACTTGTTCCATTTAAGAACTTGGATTTGCGCGTGGTTGTAACTTAAATCTCTTTATTTTCAGTGCAAGAATGTAATAAGCAAGGTTCAAAGGAGAGTAGACAAGGAAGGTCAGCAAATTGTACCTCTGCTCACGGATCTCTGGAAGAGGATTGAAAATTCTGGTTACATGAGTGGAGGGAGTAGTAATCTCTTTGATCTACGTCGGATCGATCAACGTATTGACAGATTAGAATATAGTGGAGTGATGGAGCTGGTGTTTGATGTTCAATTTATGTTGAAAAATGCCATGCAATATTACGAATTCTGTCATGAGGTATTGCTCAATTGTAGCTTATAATTCATCACATGAAATTGATTTTGTCCTTTTTCTAAAATAACACTCAATTCACATTTTACCTCCAAGGATTTTGTTAAATTACCTCTGTTTTCAAAAAGTTTATTCAGAATCCTTTTTTGTTTTTCTTGTTTCCTAGCTGTGGATTTTCTGATATTGTTAGAATGTTGAAAATTCTGCTCCTCTTGTTTGTGACGAGTCTGGTTAAAACAATGACAAGGATCTACAAGGGTGGCTTATTTTTCTTCTTATAACAATGAGTAATTGCTGAATCTGATACTGGTAATGAGTTTATGGATCTCATGAAGTGGGTATTTGTGCAGGTCAGATCAGAAGCAAGAAAAGTACATGATCTCTTCTTTGACATACTGAAGATTGCATTTCCCGACACAGATTTTCGAGAAGCCAGAAGTGCCATTTCTTTCTCTGCCCCAGGATCCTCAGTTGCAGCCGCTTCGCCACGACAGGTACCGATTGGGCAAAGCAAAAGACAGAAGCCGATAAACGAGGTGGACCCTGACTCGGGCTCTACTCAGAAGCAGCAGTATGAGAGACCTCAGCTTATTCAAAAGGAAACGCGGGTGGTCAGACCTCATCTAACCACCCAAAAGGAAACAAGGATAGGAAGTGGAAGTGGAAGTTTGAGAGACCAATATCCTCTCAATGAGTCTCCAGTGCTTACTCACCCAGGAGAGCTTGTTATATGCAAGAAGAAAAGAAAAGATAGAGAAAAGTCAATTGTCAAACAACGAATTCTGACTCAAGTACCCGTCTCCCCTCCTAGCATTGTTCGTACCATCAGAAGTCCGGGTCCCGGCCCTCTCTCAAAAGAGTCTAGACCATCTTCCCAGATGGCTCACCCGCAAGGGTGGTCAAATCAGCCGGTTCAGTCGGCTAGTGGAGGCGGTGGTTCGGTCGGGTGGGCAAATCCCGTCAAGCGACTAAGATCAGATTCTGGAAAGAGGAGACCGAACCATCTATGACATCTCACCACCTTGCATACCATTTTGTCCAAGTGGAGTAGTTCGTCTGTAAGTGATCTTTTTAGTTAGCCAATATTGTTAATATTGAGTAGGTCTTGTGCTTTATTTCTTCATCGTGTAACTCTTCAGCCTTATATAAATCTAAATAGATTTTTTTTTTTAAGATTTGCAGTCCTCCCCACAATAGCTGAAACTTGGTCAAATTAGGCTAAGTTTCCCATATCTGAGGCGATTAAGTTCATTTGATCAAGCCATACTTGATTGCTCAAATATGTCAAGCACTTTTGGTCAAACTAGATGTTTCCACTGAATTCTTTTGTTAAGATTGTGAAAATATAGCTCTAGACCTCAATCCATGCTTCCAACTTTTTCCTTTTCCTATGGTCTGATCCAAGATATCTCCAGGTATTATCCAACCCGAGATTAAACCCTTTCGAGTTCAGAGTATGATGGGTTTTTAATTCAACTTCCTATCAGGCAAACCACCATCAACAAGCCATTGTCGAAATAGAGTATGATGTTAGCTAGTGTTCCATGCAATTTGACCCGAAAAGTTGTGGTTGATAAATTTTTTCATAATTTCTTTTGGGTGTTGCCTCTAATCTGCATTCTTGGACTTGCATCATCATTTTTTAAGTTTTATATCCATCCAGCCTATTCTTGAAATAAACACTAGCTAACAATCCCTTTCCAAAGAATCCCCAAGGGAATTGATAAAGATTCACACCCTGTTTGCAATGTCGAGTTTTTGGCTGTTGTTGCGTTGTCTACACTATAAAATGGAAATCTAAGTAAATCTTTTGAGAAGAAAGCAAAGTTCTAACATTTATTTTGCTGTGATTCCCAGTTGAATGAAATTTATGCTGTTACTAAACTGAAAAATTAGAGAGATGGGCAGTAAATTAAAAGAAAAAAAAAAGATCAAATTTGGATAATAATTCGTCAATGGCAGCTTTATTATGTTGGATCTGACAGTGGATCTTGCCCTGTCCACCTCTTCATTCTTTCAGATGCCTGTTCTACCTGAAACATTCCAAAACACCAGCAATTTGAACTCAAGAAAAATACTACAACATTAAATTGTCCGCCATGAGAGCATACCTCCTTGTTCCAGTTGGTTTTATAAATAATAAACAGTAGAATAAGCGTCTGCAAAAAGGTTCCAAAAATCATGCCCATCCAAATTCCCTGCAGAGAGCATTAATCCAGGATTAGTTTTGAAGTATCTGAAGATTTAAAAGTTACTTTTTAATGCTACTTTACCTCCACTCTTAGTTCTGTTCTATAACCGAGTAAAAACCCGAGAGGGAGGCCTACGACGTAGTAGCAGAACAAGTTTATGTATGCAACCAACGCTTGCCAACCACCTCCGACCGCAACACCTAGAGAACCAAGCCTTTTCGATGAATATTTCTCGGCGTATTCGAAAGATTTAGTCATCATGTTAAGATCAAAGTTTTCAAATTTAATCTATGCTTCTAACTTTTTTGTTTACCTGAAATAACTGGTTGGACACTATTAAGCACCATTGTTATGCCTAGAAGAAATGCTAAATGTGAAACAGCCTCTCTCATGTCTAGACTCTCGGTAAAAATGATGGCAAAATAGTCCTTTGTTGCCAAAATTATGGCTGCACAAAATATTCCGATGAAGAGCGATTCAATGACAGTGACGATGACCGAGTATTTGGCTGCTCTTGGGTGACCCGATCCAAGTTCGTTTGAAACCCGAACACTACATGGCAATGAAGTTTGAGAGTCAGGGGAAAATGTACAAAGATAAGTAGCAAAAAAGGAAAAAACAAAAGATTTAACCTCATAGCTGCATTGATTCCTATAAACAACATGCCTTCCCATCCATTAATATTCATACTGAAATGGAAAAAAAAAAAAAAAAAAAAAGCAACATCAGTATGAACCATTTCCTTAAATTTCGAACTAAATTTTTCGAAAATTAACGATGACAACTCGTTCCAACTGACTATTGAAAGCTTCGTTGTTTGTTTGGTTCTTTTGGTTTTACAGTTTCATAGCACATTCCGATATGCACACAGCAAAGGCAAAGGCAAAAGATTATCTTGCTGTGATTAAACAATATAAGAAATCGACCAAGAATACGATTTTAAGAGTAGGAATTAGTACGATAAAACCGATCATATGCTGAAGTCGTCTAAATGAAGAAGTACCATTTCCACGAGAACGGAGAGCTTACCAGATCGAAAGAGAACCAACTGCAATAATCGGATTATCAAGATGTCCAGTGAGAACAATGATAGTCATAAAGTACCATATTTCCAGACAAAGCATCACAGCAGAGGCAATGGAGAGTTTCACAAACGCCCAAATGTCTTTAAAGGCCAACCATGACAATCCATGCCAGCCTTCCTTACACCAACCAACAATATAAGCCACCTGAGCGATGGAAATCAGCCAACCCGAGATGTTATATGCAGCAGCCGCCCCAGCCGTTCCCCATCCAAACACTCGAAGGAAAAGGAACAGAATTCCGATGTGAAAAAATAGAGCTACAAAACCGATCCAGGCAAGAATCCCGACTCTGCTTTGCGCCTGCAAAAACTTCTGGGTCGGAAAGTTAATGGCGAGAGAGAACATTTGAGGGATGATTTGGACAGTGAATTTGCCGGCAAGTTCTGCAATTTGATCTTCTTGACCCAGGAGTTTAAGGATCGGAGTGGCGTAAATGTACATTGGTGACAGAACAAGACATGTTGCAAACAAGATTATCCATGAACGTTGCATATAAACTCCAAGCATGTCTACTTGTCCTGCCCCAAATGCTTGTCCACACAATGTCTCCAATGCACTTCCCATACCCAGCTGTGTAATTAAAAAAAAATCACAATCTTTAGCAATTTTTTCGGCCTCTTGATTCATTGCAAAATCAACGCATATACCAAGGATATTTATCTATGTAGCACTTTCATTTGGAAGGATCTAGCAAGAAATTAAGTAGTATTTTTCTTATTCGTCATCTATCCCAACAAAAACATGATCAATAGATTTGAATTCTCTTAGATTTTCCAACTGTAACAGAGAAAAATGCATCAAATCAATGGAGGGAGGTGTAATACAAAATGTTGTACCCATAATAACATAACACAGATAAACAGCAACTAACCAGGAAACCAAAGGAGAAATTGGCAATGACGGACAAAGAGATAGCAATTGCAGAAAGCTCCAAATCTCCAATATGGCCAACAAAGATATTGGTAAAAGAATTAATCCCATAATTGCACAAAATATTGAAAGCAATAGGGGCTGCAATTGCCCAGAGCTTGGTGGATTCAACGTAAACAACATATTTTACATCCTGGAAATTATGAACCGGAGAATAATCTCCGACGTGAGATTCTATAAATGCCGACGGGGCGTGGTGGAGGTCAGTCGTACCCATGGCGGAGATGCCATCCATATATGGCGAAACCTTCACCACGGTTTCGAATTTCTCCATTGGAAAAGACTCAGCAGAGGAAGCGCTGAAGATGCTCTTCTCTGCATTGAGCTTGCCATCTTCTTCTTCGTTCCCTATTTTTACGGGTGAGTGTCGAAATCACTTTTGACTTCAGGCGAGAATCGTAGAAAGAAATTATTGTTAGGAAGTGGGTTTTGTCGAATTTTTGTTGGGAGCGATAATGCAGGACTGCCATGGAAGGAAAACCAGATACAAATGCATCTGAGTGCAGACAGCAGGAGAGAGAGAGTTCCAAAAATGGCAAAAAGGGTGGGCATGGACGGGGATGGCTTCGTTTCCTCCATACAAAGAGCTTTGATTGGGTTCAATTAAACAGAGCAACGTCTTCGTCCCGTCCGATGAAGAGAGATACATGCAGGAACAATCATACACTACGTGTCGTTTTGATGCCTGTAACAACGAATTAACCTGTTCTAAAATAATCAAAATAATAACATTATATATATAATATAATTTTGTATTCTTAGATTTGGTTAATTTATTAATAAAATAATCATAAATATAATTACTTATACTAGTGAAATGAATGATACGTAAAGATGATGTCTTAGCATAAAATCTAGCTTGGATGCGAAACTACTATATCGTCAAATGTCCCCCGACATTATCGACTCCGTATTAGACCGACACCACATTGAGAGGAATGATTGTTGCTAACAAGGACCACATAGTCATATAGTACTTACTCGAGATGCACGTTATTAGTATCGTTGCTTTGACGTAGAGTAGGCGCGTTGGCTCGAGCAGGCTAAGCAGGAAATACTAGTGCAATACAATATCGACCATAAATCCCGTGACATTGAGCATCGACCTGATGACTGCATACTATTCAAGAAAGAAAAACTTGCAGCCTAATCAAAGTTCGTATAAACATGACATAAAACACATGTTTGAGGGAACTGGTTCAAGGATCATACAAAATTTTGTTGCCTGTCACATGTAATTTTATCAGCAGAATCAAAGAACATTGTTATCTTCACAATCTGCCGGAGAAGAAACATTGACGGGAGAACACACCGATCCGCTCTTATGTGCAGAAAATCGGTAACCGATTGACTCCAACGCTGCCGATGGACCCGCAGAAACAAATGCCTGTAACAACTTTGGCGCCTGGGGAGCTGCAACGTCTACTACACCTTCCAACATCTTCACTACCATTCCCATGGTGGGTCTTCTCGCCTCCTCATCTTGTATGCACCACACTGCAACCGATGCAACTCGCTCCATCTCCAATTCATTGTACTCACCTCCCAGTCTCTCGTCGACTACCTCTGCAACATTTCCGGCCGCAATCCGTTGCGCTGCCCACGGCGGAAAAAACCACTTTTCGGAAGTGTCGTCTAGATTCTCAACGTTTCTCCGGCCTCCGATCAGTTCCAGCAGAGTCATGCCATAGCTGTAAACATCTGCCTTTGGAGTGATTGCCACGCCGGATATCCACTCTGGCGCAACATACCCCCAAGTGCCTCTCATTGTCGTCAATACTCGACTGAAATCTCGGCCTAGTAGCTTTGCTAATCCGAAATCAGAGACTTTGGCAGTGAAGTCGGTAGCGAGCAAAATGTTTTCCGGCTTAATATCGCAGTGAATGATGCAATCTCTGCATTCTTCATGTAAATAAGCGATTCCTCGAGCAGTTCCAATGGCAATTCTTAATCTAACCTCCCAACTAAGAGTCGGACCTTCCCGGCGCAGATAAGAGCACAAAGAACCACCCGGCATGTACTCATAAACCAAAAGTCTATGGCTATTTTCAGAGCAGAAGCCTCTGAGTCTAACGAGATTAACATGTTGAATGTTTCCGATAGTGCAAACCTCCGCCCTGAACTCTTTCTCCCCGCCGCCTGGCCGTTCTAGGCGTTTCACTGCAACAATGGTGGAATCCAGTAACTTTCCCCGAAAAACTGTTCCGAATCCGCCATGCCCGAGTTTCTCCGAGAAATCTCTTGTAGCAGCGCGTAGCTCTTTGTAGGAGAAGACTTTCAGATTTATTAACGGTAAAACGCCGTCTTCTTCTCCTCCCTTCTTACTCTTCCTTGATCTCTTCAGTAAAACCAGAACCATTACAGCAAAAAGGCCTAAAACCATAACAGAGCCAATTATGCTGAAAATCAAAACAGAATGATTCAACTTCTTCGTCTTCTTCGCCATTAATCCTCCATTTTGTACCCTCAAGAGCAATTTCTCCTCACCTGTACTATCAGAACTCAAATTTCTCAAATTCAAAAGAGAACCATATAGATTTCTGCACAAATTGGCCCCTTCTTGATGATTCAGTCCAATGCAAGAGCAATTATCTAAGCAAAACTTCTTGCACAAACTCAAACTGCTGGTAAATGTAATCGAATCTATATCATCTTCTTCGAATCCCACAATGCCAACCTCGTCAAACCCATCATTTCCATCGCACGAACTGTAGTTTTCACGGCGACAACCACCGGAGAAGTCCTCAGACTTCCATTTTCGTTCATCAACCGGACTAAACCCAGAGGGACATTCACAGGGTTGGAGACTATTGCCACTGCAGATGCCAAATTTACCGCAAATTCCATAAACTCGACAAATGTTATCAGGCCGAGACCAGAACATGTTCCAATTCTCCGTCTGAGTAGACCAGGTGTATTGGCTGAGCAGCCCAGTGTAATCCATGTGAAACCTCGTCAATGGCGGCGAAATCCCGTTATCCATAGGTCTCTCGGTGAAACCAAAAGACGCCGTTGGCTTAAATGGATCCACAAAATGGAAAGAATATATGTACGGAATCGTCATCTCCGGCACGTCGGTGAACGCCTCGCCAGTCCACTTCCCGGTACTCCAGTAAGTGGTGGTTGCATTAAACACAAGCTCAATCTCGCCATAATCCGGCGGCTTCAGCCGCAGAGAATACAAACCAGGCGCAGGATCTGATGAGCTCCGCCACGAGGTTAATGACCTATCTTTGGTGAGGTCCATCCCCGGTAACCAAGTGTCCGCCGGGTAATCAAAGCTTTGCCAAGAAATTTTTCCGGCTGGGGATAGCAAAACCAGATTCCCACTCTCTAGGAGTTCCATATGCGTCACCACATCTGTATTTGAACTCTGCCATACTATTGAGGCCGATCCCTTCACCGCTAATCTGCCATTTTCAGTAATCTCCAGCGTAGAGGAGGTCAAATTGGTCAAGTACTTTTCGCGATTCGCTACCCATACGAAAGTTGGGGTCGGAATCGAAGCGAAGGAAATGCCCAAATACCAGGTCGCTCCGCCATCGGTGCTGAAAAACCCAAGCTGAAAAGTTCGATTCTTGCTTAAAATGGTTTGGTTTCCCATGATTAAAACCTTGGAAGTAATAGAAGCATCTACAGCTTCCCGGGCTGCGAAAATGGCGAAATTGTCATTCTCCTGCTTCAGCCTCAAGATCGTTGAAAACCCAGATGGGGTTGATGATTTTGGCGATCTGGAGCTGGAATTCGAGTGTTTTTCCGGCGGTATTTGAAACACACGAAAGCCAGGTGAGGATACATTGGGTGTAAACTCAGCCGATGAAGACGAAGTGGGAAACGGTAGACAAAGAAGAAGATAAAGAAGGGAAAGAACAAGCATCCCTGACATTTCATACCCACTTCTGTTCGGCTTCCCAGTAAGCATTTCGCGCAAAATTACGTAAAATCAGAGATTGTTGAGAGAGGAAGAGAGACTTTTCAATTTATAAAATTCGATAAAAAGGCAATCTTTTCACTCTGGCAAGAAACGGCAAATAATTCTTGGATAGACTGACCATATTACCCTTATTATTTACTTTCTTTCTTCTTAATATTATTACTGTTATAATTTACCTGTCTATTTATGCTGTCTCAAATTGATTTAATTATAAAATTAAAAAAAAAAAAAAGAGAAGAAGGGTTTTTTGGGAAAAACAAAAGTTTGAGAAAATGGTCATGGTGGTGGCAGACACATGTGAAAAGAGGACACAAAAAGGGCACCACTTTTCAACGTTGAGCAAAAACTAATAATTATGTATTTATTATTATTATTTTAAATTCTAAATAATTAAATAAAAATAAAGATGGTTCTGTATTGAATGCCCTGGTGTTAAAAGATCAGACGTGGTTGTTGGACCAATTAAAAGTTGACAGAATTTTGGTTGGATCATATATTTTTTTCTATTTATTAATTAATTTCACTTAAAATTACTACTATTATTTTTAAAAAAGCATTCAAAGTTATAAGATTGATGGAAATTTTCATACTTACGTATATACAATAATGTTATACAGGCACATTATACCTATATATTATGGTTAATTAAGTCATGGATTTCTTTTTAGTCCACAAATTTTCATCTAAACACGTCCCTCGTGCCTGAAATTTAAACTCACATAAATAATCATAAAATTTTCGATGCAACATGATTGCTCAGGAAGATGAGGAGATCGATGAAAGCGTGAACAAGACGAGAGAGAAAAAAAAATTTGATGACAACAATTGAAGAGAATGTAAAATCTCGTGTGTACACGTGTTTCTAATATACGAGATAAGAACGTTCTATTTGCTGTCATCATCTTCCTCTCGTTTATCTTTGTGTACTTTTTGAGATTTTGTTCTTGTTACGGGAAATTGGAGACTTTGTGACTGCTCACAAGGTGAAGACTTGTGAGCTTGTTGGTTGAGTGGCTCTTTGACTCCTCCTTTGGCATATCCAAACCTACTTTTGTAAGTAATATTTTCTTATGTGTAATCTTTTGTCGATTCTAGAAATTTCAATCGGGGAAAGACTTTAATGTGGTCTTTGAAGATTATTAGATCATTTGTCGATTTCAAAGGGTATTAGAAGGCGGGATTATTTTAAGAAAAATTAGAACCAAATTGCTTGATTTTAAAGTGAATTGTACGTAGAGTGGCATCGACACATTTAGATTGTGACACATTCACAATTAAAATGTGAAGCTTTGACTTCAATTGAAATTAGACATGCATGTTGATTTAATTGTATCAAACTCTTTTTTTAACGTGTTATGATTTGATTTACTATCTCTATACAGCTTTTGTGTAATATATTATATATGTTGTATTCTCGGGACAAGAAAATTTTAATTCGAGATTTGGTTCGGTTTATTTCGTATCAATTTTGCAAACTTTCAACCCAAAGCCAAACCGAAAACTCTTGTTTCTGCTCAACTTTATTCTCTTGCGATTGAGATTGAACCAAGTCAAATTTAATCAGACCGAATGGGGTCCCACCTCGGCTCTAGGACGTAGGGGAGTGGGGACTACGTTGGAAGTCCAATGAAGCAAAACATGCGTGCAAATACATTAAAGATAAATCCAACACCCAAAGAGACAACGTTAAATCTTCCCCCGAATAAGACTTGCTTTCTCCTTACTCAACAATATTACCTTCAGCAAAGCTTTACCTTTGACAACTCTCTTCGTATACATGTATTCATGTGTGTATATATATTAAATAAAATTATATTTATCTTCTATTCTCACATCTTAATTATCATCTAATGATGCGATATTCATTAATTATTTACAATTAATTAATGAATATTACTATAAATAATAAGTAAATATAGAATTATTTATATTTTTTAAAAAATAAAAACAATTGATGAATGTTCCCATAAGAAATAAGAACACAGATAAATATAGAATATGTTTTAAAATAAATAATTGGTGAACTATTAAATGACGAAGGTATTAGATTATTAATTTAGTTGATCCAAGAAAAGCTATTGGTTGAAAGCCTTAAATTGTAAGAAATATGAAAATAATTTGTTCTTTTATTATAGATTCAGTTAACGATAAAGACATATACATGCATCGAATCAAATACAATGTTTTATTAATTTCATTTAATACTCATTTTTAATCCAAATAAGAAGGTAATTAAATCCAAATAAATCCTATATTACCATAAAAAGCATTATTCCTAGATATAATATTTATTAAATTGATAAATTTATCTATCAGCTCTATCCTCTCAATCGGAGCATCCGTATTTGGTAAGATGACTATATTTGGTATCATGCATCAGCATCCCCAAGAATATATATAAATATAGGAACAAAATCATAAATAGTCATCTTCCCCAGATGAAAGTTAGCCGGAAAATGGAGATATCGCCGGAAAATCTCACCAGGGCCATGGTAAGCAACGATGATCTTCTCTGTGTCTTTTTTTTTTTTTTGTCCGCTTTCGTATGATTCACGGTTCTTCTTTTTGGGTTATTAAGGTGGTTTTGGCCATTTTTATGTTGAGTTTGGTCGGAGCAGCAGAAAGCAGAAGACTGGCTGAGAATTCAGAGAGCATTGAATACAATGCTGTGAGTTGCAGAAGTCACAGTGCTTCTTTGGTTGATTTCGGCGGAGTTGGAGATGGAAAGACGTTGAATACTAATGCGTTTCGGGATGCGATCGCAAATCTTAGCCACTATGCTTCCGACGGCGGAGCTTTGCTGTACGTTCCAGCCGGAAAATGGCTCACGGCAAGCTTCAACCTCACCAGTCACTTCACCCTCTTCCTCGACAAAGATGCTGTCCTCCTTGCCACTCAGGTACGTTTTTTTTTTTTTTTAATATTATTAACTTTTGTGGGTATTATTATTAATCACGACATATTGTAAAAAAAATATAATTATTTCTACTATTGAATTATAACGGGTTCTTGACGAAGAAAAACTGTTAATACGGTTCGGTTCATAGTTTTGTGAGTGCAGCAAACAATTAGAATGGTTTCGGCCAAACTCGGATTCAATCTGAACATGATTCAAATCCGGTTAAAATTTAAAAATAACTCGTAATTCAATACAAATTTAACCCAAATTATTGAAATTGAACTTATGTTTAATGACGTTTTTATGTTGTTTAACAAGTTTTATTCGGTTGGTGAGTAGGATTTGAACGAGTGGCCTTTGATAGATCCCTTACCATCTTACGGTCGAGGACGGGACGCAGCCGGTGGCAGATACGTAAGTCTCGTATTTGGAACAAATCTAACCGATGTTATCATCACAGGTGACAATAAAAAAAAAAAAAAAAAAAAGAAGAGTATTTCAATTTCATGATAAAATAATAGTCGAAATTAAGAAGAACCGTTCGATTTGAATACCAATCAGGGAACAACGGCACGATCGATGGTCAAGGTGAAAAGTGGTGGAAGTTATTCCGTGGTGGTAAGCTCACGTACACCCGCCCCTACTTGATCGAAATAATGTACTCTGATCAGATTCAAATATCGAATCTGACGTTGGTCAACTCTCCATCATGGAATGTTCATCCTGTTTATTGCAGGTAATCAGAACCCTTGCAAAAAAAATAATTTAATTAATTTATTATTTTTTAAGGAAAGAAGTTATTCATTAATGTGGAAAATACAGCAACGTGATTGTCCAAGGCATCACCATCCTTGCTGCAGTTACATCACCAAATACAGATGGTATCAACCCAGGTTCGTTCACAACCTCTTGATTTATTGACTTCTATAATTTCTACTCGTCCAACGGTCATAAATGATATTGATGGAGGTTCATCGTTATGTGTAGGTCCGCTTGATTTGAAATCAATGGCTATGATTGTTTTGCAGATTCTTGCACCTTCACAAGGATTGAAGATTGCTACATAGTATCTGGAGATGACTGCATTGCTGTGAAGAGCGGGTGGGACCAGTACGGAATAGCATTCGGGAGGCCCACAAAGCACCTGATAATCAGACGGCTCACATGCATTTCGCCGACCAGCGCAGCGATCGCGTTGGGAAGCGAGATGTCCGGCGGCATTCAAGACGTCAGAGCCGAAGACATCACCGCCATTGATACCGAATCGGGGGTGAGGATCAAATCCGGGATCGGAAGAGGAGGGTACGTGAAGGACATATACGTAAGAAGAATGAATCTGCATACGATGAAATGGGTGTTTTGGATGACCGGGAATTACGGTTCCCATCCAGACGACAAGTTCAATCCCAAGGCGTTGCCGGAGATCAACGGCATCAATTACAGAGACATTGTGGCGGAAAACGTAACGATGGCGGGTAGAATGGAGGGAATTCCCGGCGATCCGTATACGGGTATTTGCATTTCGAATGTCACGATTGGAATGGCAGAGGCGGCGAAGGAGGGAAAACAGTGGAAATGTAAGGATGTTGCCGGAATAACGAGCGGTGTTACGCCTCCGCCGTGTTCTCTGCTACCCGACTCGGGGAAAGTTACAGAGTGTGATTTTCCAGAAGATGAACTGGGTATTGGGGCTATAGAGCTCCAACAATGCTCTAACATAGTGACTAAAAGGAACTGAAAAGAATTAGCAGAGCACATCTAGGATTTATAATATAATATCTGATTTCCGTGTTATCATATCAATTGATATATTCTGAGTTCAAGTAGAGAGAGAGAGAGAGAGAGAGAGAGAGAGAGAGAGAGAGGAAATTCATCTGAGAGGGGCAGGATGAAAGAGAGGCTGCTTTATGCCTGTTGGGAAGATTGGTCCTGTAAGAGAATGCCATATGGAGGGGTCTGAGGTCTTTACCTGAGCATTGTAATCAGATTCGTGACTGCAAAGTTGCCGTCCAACGATGACTTGCAGGCAAACTTCAACCCTCTCGGCTATATCTTAGCTGTAGTTTCGTATTTCTTGACAGTTTAAATTCATCGACAATTTATCAGAGTATGGACAGGACAGAAAAACAAGGAGACAATTGTTCTCTTTTTTTTCAAGCTATCCAATGAACAACTTTACATGACATGTGCATTGTGCAAGGTAAATCATGTCCATTCGTCATTCATTAAAAACAATCAACACAAAACAAAACTAGAAAGAGATTGTCGAATATAACTACAATGGTGCGGATTATTTTGCTCGACTCTAAACAATCAATATCGTTGTATTATAAACAAGACCTAAAATGATTACCAGTTAATCCAAATATGTCTTTGCCAAGCTCCATGAGGGAGATTCTTTAAGTCCACAGAAACATTATCGCTAATAGCCCAAAATGAGAAGCAAATAATTGTGATCTATATTGACGAGATCTATTGCTATTTTTATTGTTCTTCGAGTTAGTGAACCACCATATGATCAATCATATAAACAATCATATGTTCCTTTCGGTCTCGAATAGCTAGAGAATGATGAATAATTGAGGGAATAATTTCAAGACATTAATCCTAAAGTATACACATACATGTACCTTAAATGAGGCTGAAAACAAGCTCCACGCAATGGCCATTGCCGTGACTCTTAGGCATAAGAGTCTGGCATACATAGTAGTTAGTAAGCAAAATATTGGATCCAAACTACTCAACATAGTAGGATTAAAAAGCACGGCGAAAGGATTATACAGAAACTTTACCCAAACATAACAATCTCTTTACATATTGCCATTGCATAGTTCGACATTCATAGAAAAAACATAAAGTGTAAGACAATGTTGTACATGACTGAAGTGTAGACAGACTTTCCACTATCACAAGAGAAAAATTGGACAACCTCAACCTGCATGCACAGACGATATCTTTCATTTCCTACAACTGTTTCACGCAAACTTTCACCAGCCTTGGATCAGCCTTTGTTTCACTTCCATCCACTCTTAGATCTGAAAGCACAGCATCACGTCCCGACAACACAACATAGAAAAACCCATCCACTTTCTTCCTAAGAAGATCTAATCCTTGTGAGAAAAACTCTGTTTTTCTTCCCAAATCCTTCACGGAAATTTGGAGTTTTTCCACTTCAATAGTTTCTGGAGCCACTTGAATTGTCGAATACAAGTTTTTCACATTGAGATCAACCGCTTCAAGCTCTTTCAATGGAGTAAATCTTCCACTAGAAAATATATTTCTAACTTCTCCATTCACATTTGTCTGCAGCTCAGTAAAAGCTTGCGCCCACCTATATGTGTTGGAAACATTACGAGTCACCAACATTTCTTCACAACCTGAGAATGCTGCAAAAAAGACACTACAGATAAACACTGTCACCATCTGCACACCATACATTGCATGCATCAAAACCTTTCCTTTGATTGAGTTTTTAACTTTGGGAAGATCAAGCAATCGTACAAGACTGTCCAAAATGGTGGAGCAGCGCTCAGATCTTTGACCTTTCGGGCTGATATGCGTCCTCCATCCATCAAGTGAGGAAAGGGCCTGAACAAACTGCTTTGAAGAAGATGCTTCAAGTTTATGCAAGCCACAACGAAGTATCAGATTCCCCTGATTCAACCTTGAAATTTCAGCACTAAAAGCATTACAGATATCTAGCAGTTTCACGCTGACATCAAAATAGACATCTATCCATTTCTCCTCCCAGTCTGACAAAGGAAGCTCAAGCAATGATATAAGAAATGTTATGTCTTTATATGTATCACAGAGCACTTCCATGACTAATATCATCCACGATAAGCTGAGTACATCATCAGGGACTTTTGGATTAAGCTTTTTCAATCTTTGTGCTAAGTTGTCTTCAAAATTATTTAGTAGCATAACAAGCTTAGAAGGTAATCGATAACCCTTAGGCGAAATCTTACGAAAAGGATTTCCAAAAGGAAATAACGGCCTGTGTGGTTCCTCTGGACGACTCATGAATATTTATTTTCTGCAAGATGGATAATCACACAGTTAAAGATAACATGTTTAGCTATGAATTGACAGATAATCATATTAATTCCACTAAAATAGAATCATGCCGCAGAAGCAGGAAGGTTGCTGTTTAAAGCTATGGGATACATGCATTAAGCATAGCAAGTAAATATACCACCAATCTGAAGTGACAAGTACAAAATAAGAAATTGTCGGCCTGAATGTGTTAAAAAAACTGTAGAAGCAGGCCATCTAAACCACAGCCACAATCGGCCTAGTGTCATATGGCATTCCGATGTAGGATTAGAACCCATGACACCTAGGTAGATCAGAAGAAAGCAATTTTTGTCAGAAATAGTAGTCAAAGAGAATAAAATTGCTGTGTAGCTGAATGGGCGAGCTAAACAGCTCATCTTAAATTATATTCTACCACAGCTGTGGCCTCAGACAAGCAAATTAAATGAATGAACAAGGTAATATTTCAATTATTACATCACAAGAGGTTCATCTTTTCAAACCAAAATCTTTTTTGTTGATATCTAACATTAAATATTAAAGAATACTTTTACAAATTACAAAGATGGTCTGACTTATATCATCTCACTTTTTCTTTCTTCCACAGAGTGGGTATCAATGACCAGAGCCGGGCCACTGCTTTCCAAAAGCACTGGGTACTATAAAGTCATTAAATCATGATGGAGAATTAACACCTTCCAAGGGCCACAATTGAAGGAAGTTTGTGCCTTGATGGCAGACAATTAAAACCCCAGAAAATGGAGACCATCGTAACAAAAATAGTAATCTTCCTGAATCTCCAAGAAAAAAATAGAAATAGCAAATTAATAGAATAACATCTCAGTATTCCCTATATCTAATTGCCATTTTCCAGCATGAAAACAACTTTTTTTTTTTTCTAAATCATTCTGCTAATAACAGATCAGGAAATTCCTTCTCTTCAAAAATATTATCTACTTACAAATCTCTGCATATAAGAAATAGTAATTGTAACCGTCAAGTCTTCTTCTACCATTCAAATCGCCGAGATTATACACAAACAATGATAAATTAACAAAAGTTCCTTGTATTTTCCCCATGAATCAATTCAAAAACAGACTTAACCAAAGAAAACATAATAAATCTTGAAGAGTTTTATAAATCCCAACGAAGACACCAGAAATTGACCACAAAAAAACAACATAACTTATGGATCTGTTAGAACTAGGAATCAGAAATACAGAGAAACAAGCTGAAACAACAATCTACACCGAGCACTGCTACAAATATCTACAAAGATTGCAATTGACTTCAGGAAGATACCAATTAAAACCTAGACACAAGACAATCATACAGTCTAAATCATCTGGATCTGAATAAAACTCAGACAAAAAAGGCAATTACTCGACCTTTTCGAAGCGATTCAGTAAACGTAAGAACTTTCGAGGAAGTTCTTGCAGTCGATAATCTGGAATTTGGGTGGAGAGGTGCGGAGGAAACTACTATCTTAGAAGTCAAGAGAGGAGTAGCTAAAGTAACACCCTCTTTACAATAAGGATGTGAAAGCTAACACGCGGCAATGGAATATTGGCTGTTTGAGTACGGATGCGGGTCGTTTTTTGTTTGAAGGGTACATTTGTCTTTTCCGGCCTTTTGCTTATTTATTTCGGGTTGAACCGTTCCGGTTCGGTCGAAATCTGCCCCAAGTGGAGAAATTTGGTGTATTAGTTCGATTCTCACTTTTGAAAACGGATTGAAATCTACATATATTCCTATAGTTGTTCATTTTTTTTTGAAAAATTACAAAATAAAAGAAAATCAAATCAAATCAAACAGACAAAAGCGACCCAAACAAACTAAATTGATCGGAATCGAGTTTAAATTGACACAAACCAAGTCTAAGCTAAGGAAAAAAGATAAAATCGAAGTCAAAGTTAGACAGAAGTAATTTTCTAGTTGATCGGGATCAGATTCAGTTTCTAAAAATATATAGTCGAACCAATCATTTTTGTTTTCATTAATAAGTAAAATCAAGATTTATCTTCAATATACTAATTTTAATTACTTATTATTATTAACAATCGAAGAGCGACACAATTGCGCATTAAAATATAAAAATCGAAAAAGAGATGTAAAAAGTGTGTCGTTTCTGGCTCCATGTAATAATGGAATAAGGTTAGCATATTTTGGACATATATTGCGGGTGGATTAATCAGATTTTGATATTATCGATCGATTTTTTGAATACGTAAATTATGTAATAATTAAATTTCAACAAAATGTGTTTTAGACATGGATAGTGTGCCACGTTTCATTAAACATGTCTTTGAGGCAAGAAGCGGATGAGATAGATTTTTGTTGGACCAGGAGACGACATCTTCTTCATCAGTCGTCCCGTTGGAAAACCAGAAGGATCAAAGCTTCGAATTTGGGACCACGCGTCAGACAATGGCGGCACGCGTGGGTGTCTCTTCCTTCTCCTTATGCTTCCTTTCTTTGCCTCCTCTTCATCGTCCCTCCTCCAAGTACAGACCATATTCCAGTGAGTACGATTATTGAGATCTTAAACTTTAGTTTACTTCCGTTTATTTATGTTTGTGTTGTGTCGCGGTAATCATTTGGGAATATATAGGTTGACCCACTTGCCATTGATTGCTTTTACAATCATTAGCTTCTCTTCATTGATTAACGTTTTCCTCTTCGTTCTCATTTAAATTTGAGCTTTATCTTGTCAATTTACGAGGTTCGACAACTCTTAGTTATGATGAGAGCGAATCCTATTTTGTCTAGTCTAGGGTTTGTGCTGTTTCTTTTTTTATTCTTGTTGCCAATGGGGTTATTATTGAATTCTCACTTGAAGCCAAATTGTGGGGGAGGTTAGGATGCACTGATTATTTATTTGGAGAAAAAAAATTATCATCTGCATAATTTTCATACTGTTTTACTATTTTTTGGAGTTCATTATACTTTATTTTCCATTAATTTCCTCAATATATTCGAGAAATTTGACCCTTTCAAGGAATCTGCTCTGTGATGGGGCCAGGAATGTTTAATTGTGTTGTAATTTGTCTTAATTTGGCGAGTTCATTAATTTCATCATATTTAGTCATCTGACAGTCGCTTCAATGAGTGAAGATCCAATCAATGAATGGATTCTTACTGAAGGAAAGGCAACCCAGGTCAAAAGAATTAGTCCCATTGGTGGTGGTTGCATCAACCAAGCTAATCGTTACGTCACTGATGTGGGTTCTTTCTTTGTGAAAACAAACAGGTATAAGCATAACAAATTAGATTCACATTTCAATCTCAATTTCAGTATTCATTCGCGTAGTTAGTACAAACCTTGCACTGATACGGTATAGCTCTTTTCTTGCGTTCGTAACTCTTAATCAGGAGTATCGGGCCATCGATGTTCGAGGGGGAAGCTCTTGGGTTAGGTGCCATGTACGAAACAGGGACAATCCGAGTTCCTAGACCATTCAAGGTTCTCAATTTTTTTCAAGCTTTGATATAATCCTTTTCTGCAGAAGTTATATTAGCTTTTGACAGCAGTTTATTTTGAATCTCCAAGTTATAAGAAATAAGAATCGTGATGCAGTTTGGACCCCTGCCAAGTGGCGGTTCATACATCATCATGGAATTCATTGAATTCGGTTCTGCTAGAGGCAATCAGGTGAGAAAATGATATAAATTCTTTTTTTCCAATGAATGTGATTTAGTGATGCAATTGGAAGGTATCTAAATCTTTCCATTAGTTGTTCTCAGGCTGCTTTAGGGAGAAAGCTTGCTGAAATGCACAAAGCTGGAAAATCCGAAAAGGGCTTCGGATTTGATGTGGATAACACCATTGGCAGGTTTATAAACCCTGCTCCCAGAAATTTTAGCATAATTCATTATTCTAATTGGCCTCTAATTTAATCACATCTTACGCCATAGTACTCCACAGATAAACTCTTGGTCGTCTGATTGGATACAGTTTTACGGGGAGCATAGATTAGGTTATCAGTTAAAGCTTGCCCTCAACCAATATGGCGATAGAACTATTTACGAGAAAGGTAATCCTTGCACATTTATCTCGTCCAGTCCTCACTTAGCTCACATGCACTAGAAACAATATTAGATAACTAATGTGACAAGATAAATGAAAATAATGTTGAAAATTTAAAGAAGTTGACTAACACTGATCAAAAAATATTTTAGACAACTAATTTTCCTAGAACGAGAGAAGTTTAATATTTGAAAGAGATTCTTTGATTTTGATTTATCTCTTTGAGTTCAGTTGAGTTGATTACGAAAATGATAGAAAGAAGTCTTTTTATAGGCAAAATAGTAAGGTAAAATTGTTTATCGAAAGTTGAAATTACAATTTCCACACGTGTTTTAACTAGCCATCAATAAAATAGTAACGTTGAATATACCTAACTTGACTCACTTTATTTTTTACGTGACAAAATAAGTTTGTCACACATTCACACTAAAATTTGACCACTTTTCGGACATTTTGAATTGCGTGTGTTCGTTAACACATTTTAACAAATAAGAGATTAGAAACCTGACTGTACTTGTTGCCGATGTAGCCATTGCTTCGGAATTTGGATAAGAACACGACTTGTTTTCTTGTGATTGATGTTATCTTCCTATGTTGTTGGAAACGCTTGAATTAAAATAGGCCAAAGACTGATCAAGAATATGGTCTCTCTCTTTGATGATGTGGTGATCGAGCCATGCTTGCTTCATGGTGATTTATGGAGTGGAAATATCAGCTCTGACGAGAATGGTGAACCTGTTATCCTCGACCCGGCATGCTACTGTGAGTTCTACATGGTCTGAAATTTTATGTCTTCCACATTTTATCGTCCGATACCCAGGGAAAAAGAGTTCACACGAACTAGGTTTCATAATATTTTTCTGAACTTTTTCTATCCGGAGGACCCTCCAGAATGAATGTCGGACAAATATTTTAATGCCTACTTGGGTTGGCGGCGGCTAGATAGATAATATCGAGTATTTCTTTTGATGAGAGTTAGAAATGAATAAGATAATTCTGTTATTAGATACATCATTTGTTGGAAGTTATCACTAACTCGCTCAAGACAGTAACACGCACGTTACCATAGAACCATCGAATTGAATTAATAATGTTATTTTTCAATTATTTTATTTGTGTGCGCCGTGTAGATGGACATAACGAGGCAGAATTTGGCATGTCGTGGTGTGCTGGCTTTGGAGGATCGTTCTACCATTCATATTTTGAGGTAATATCAGATGCACATTTGACTAACCCAACTCAAAATTTTAGTTTCCATTAATGAAATCAGTGTTTGTGGATGGTTTAATTATCTGAAACAATGCATGGTTTCTTCAGGTTATGCCGAAACAGCCAGGTTTCGAGAAAAGGAGAGACCTTTATCTTTTGTATCATTATCTCAACCATTATAATCTCTTTGGCTCTGGCTACCGTTCTTCTTCCCTGTATATAATTGAAGATTATCTGCAGATGTTGAAGGCTTAGGCCTCAATGTTCGTCTTTCAGATTGTAACGTTCGAGTTCATTTATGCCATCAATCTTGTATCTTCCTGATGAATCATAGTTACCATGTTTATAATTTTATATAACGAAGGATACATCGTCATGAACCGGGATAAAATGACCCACGGAATAAACTAAATCAAATAGGTGTATAATCTCACATCGATTCATGAATAATAAAGTCTCTCGCTTTATGCTAGTTCAATGCATTTTGAAATAAACCGTGAAAACAAAATCAAACAAACTTTGACGTAAAATGAATAATATTGTACTAACAGAACAATTACAATTTGAATAGGTGTATAATCTCACACCGATTCATGAATAATAAAATCTCTTTTTTTATACTAGTTCAATGTGTTTTGGAATAATCCCGGGAAACAAAATCGAATGCAAAATGAATAATATCGTACTAACAGAATAATTAGGATTTGATTCATCTTTACTTTGGCCATATACATTTGCCTTTGAGCGAGCATCAACCTTTCTTCATGAAAAAACATCTCCACGGTCGATCCAGGAATGGTCCGTCTATGGCAATTTTGTGAAGTTCTCTATGAAATTATGCAACCTCACAAAATTACTTAAACTAAGCTCCTCTGGTCTGGACTGCAAATAAATCGAAATTTAGGCAACGGAAACCCCAGGGAAGTGAATCATGAGAAGAACACTTACAGTAGGAGGAAGACCAAAATCCTCCAAGGCTTTCTCTATTTCAATGGAGGTACAAAGGTGTTGAAGCGATTTCCTTAGCATCTTCCTTTTGCCATTGAATGCAGAGTTGACCTGCATTCTCCGATGATCGCCACAATCGGTAAAATGATCAGAAGCAAAATTCCCAAACTATGTACATTATGTCAGCTTTACAGAGTTGACTTCTCAATTACCATTGAGAAGAAGCTTTTGAGGGAGGAAACTTGAGGATAATCTGCAGGTTGCTTCAGCTTAAAACTAACGACAGCAGCATCAACCTGCGTGAAAAGTCCACCATAAAACTGATTCTTTGATAATGCATTTTTAACTGAAAAAATTATACGTCACTTACATTAGGCTGAGGGAAAAAGTTTGTCCTTGGGACTTTAAATTTAAATTCAGGTTCTGAAAATAAAAATCAAAACGAGAGATTAAAAATGTTACAAAATTTATGCAAAATGCATCGACTACTCTAAACAAAGCAATCAAGCAAAGAAACAATCACTTCATTGAATTCAGTTGCAGGGATACCTGAATAAAAATTGACAAAAATATTGATTGGTCGATACTCAGAAGTTCGTAAAGATGATTCCACCAACCGCATCGCAGTTTCCTCCTAACAGTTTGCAGGCATTATTAAGTGCAAAAGCAGAAATGTTCACCCTGAGGTCAATATGACTTTATTCAAAACATTGTTTAAATTTCTAGTGTAATACGTTTGAACAACAGATGAAAAACTGAGGAATGTACTCATTTAAGAAGCAGAAAATGTCTGGGAGAGGGCGCTACACCAACCTGGAGTAAGAGAACAACTTCTGAGAAAATGTCACCCATTGGAAGAAGTAGTTTTATAACATCTGAACTTATATTAAAAGGAATGTTGGCGACCACCTGCCCACAAGAAATGCATATAGACTAGTAAGGACTCAAAATGCACAGGGGAAAAAGATATAACTTTTCTATTTCAGATGCAACCTGGAAGAAATTAATGATTATGATATGAATCATTATAATTATTTATCTTAGAGGAGTAATTTTAATTACGCACAGTCCAAGGCAAGTATATACAAATACTGTTAAATAGTTATTTTTATTTGTATTAAGTTTTATGGAAGAGGAAAAAAATAAAAAACAAGAAAACCACACCAGTGATTGATCTTGGATGATAATGAAACCAACACTATCCTCAGTTTTATAATTAATACAACATCTTTACAGTCCATTGAGTTACTTTTTAAGCATGGAGCTTCAAAAGAATAAAGCAAAAGATCCTGAGGTACAGCGTATTGTATTAAAGGTAATTTAAATAATATGTTATGGGTAGTTTTTAGTAGTTTGAATTAAGGGTAATTTCTAATTTGAATTAAATAATAAATAGTAGATACAACAGAAATGATTTTTTAGACAGTTAGTATTTAAGGGTTATCAATTTGGATAGGGAAGAGATTGCAGATCCTCAAATCTCTGCAGGCAAAGATGCTAGACCTTCGAAGTTCTGCTAACTACTTATATTTCCTTGTGTGCAAGTATTCAATCTGTTGTTTTAGTGAATTTGATCATAAATTGTGACATTCTTACTTTTGCATGTTGTGATTTGGCATTCAACGATTTCTCACTTTCCAGCAATGACCTCATGTGAGAACGAATATGACATTTAACAAAGTCCTCTTTCAGAACCTGCATGTTTCAGTAAATGACACGGCCAAATTATTTATGGAAAATAATTCATAATTCATAAAAGAATTGATTTAATAATCACAGTAGACATTTTCACTAAGTTCCCCACCTACTTGTGAAATTGTAAGCATACTACTAATTTACACAACCATATCATCCAAAAGCAATCTAATGAAGGATAATAATCTGCTCAGCATTGACTATCATATGATCATTCGTAATCTTCTCCAAAGTCAGAATGAATTGAAAGCCATTTCTCTGTATTTTTCCTTGTTAATCTCAATCCTTGGTCTACTTAATTATGACATGAACTTATAAGAAAAAAATATAATGAAAAATTACTTCTCTAATATTAATTTCACTCTTCAAATAAATTTGACTGTCCAAACTATAATTTTTAGAAGTAGAGGTTCAAACTTGAATATCAGTATAACATAGTTTTACCTTCAACCGATCTGTGTCCGCAAACCTTTCAGTAACAAGAGCAGCCATATGTGGATCCTAACAGTCAAATAATTCTAAGATATAAGTCTCTGAGATAGCAAATAAAGAATAGAGACAGGAGCAAGAATCTTGCATTTTTAGACCAGAATCCAAAAACTTAATTTTAGTAGGACAATAACCATGCATGCTTTAAAACAGAATTTGAAGCTTGTTTCGAAATTCTATGCCAAGAACTTAATTTAAGATGAACCTTATAATCTGATTCTGTTTTTAATGGAAGTTTGTTGCTATTACATATTTGGTAAACGGAAGCCACCTTTTCGACTGCGAGGACCACAGCACCAGTGCTTATAAGAACATTGGTTAAAGAACCTGTTCCTGGACCAATCTCTAAGACGACATCACCTTCACTAACATCCGCTGCACCAGCCAGCAGTTCGTTAATTGAAGAGTTTAACATGTAATGCTGCACATACCATCCATATCAAAAGTAAGGTAAGAAAATAAAGGCTTTTTTTTGCCTTCCCTATTTCAATTAATGCTAAATAGTTGAACCCGTTGTTTTCGATCGAATTAAAACCACAAAGAGTTTGTTTAAAAAGCATTAAACCTTTTGAGCGACGAAATATAGAACAACACTATAAAAACCATACATTCAACTTCTCATCTAACTCTAACCAATACGGTACAATTTAGTCCATTACAATCCACACTCTCCTTAGAACCAATGTACATGACAGCCCCATCAACCATGTCTTTAGACTTCATACTTCCAAGTCGCCCCATCCTCGTAGATGGCTTTCCAAGTAAGTGCCAACCACATTAAGTAGAAGTCACCCTTGAAACCCCAGGTTGAAGGGGAGGATGCTATAATGTTTATAAATCATATACTCAGCTTTAAAAGATAATTGGACACATTTGAGGAAATTCTAACTGAGCCAACACCATGAATCCAAGAGCCGTTTATTTCAAAACTTAATCCCACAACTAGCACTCAACATTATACATGTTAGTTTCTTTCACCCACATATATGAGCCCCAAAATAAAGGTCTACCTGCCCCACATTTTCTCATTATCCAAACAAACGTGACGTGATTAAATTCTAACCTTTTCCCCATAAAACAACCATAGTGAAAGAATTAACCTGGCCAAGAGATTTTCTGGGTGTACGACCTTTTGAATTTAGAGCTCTAAGAGTAGCATGGTAGTCATCGGAACCTGCTCTGCCACTTCCTCTAATTTTAGCCGCATCACAGGCCACATTTGAAGGCGGTCTTCGAGTCCGAACATCGGCGGTGCCATTACGCACCAGAACAGCTGATTTGAGGGCTTGGTTAGAATGAAATAAAGAGGTTGGGGTGAGAGAAATGTCCGAACAAGGTATCGCATACATAGTATGTCAGCTTCTCCCTCCCCCCTTGCTACTGCATCAACGGCTTGTTGCTGTCAACAATTGCAGAAAGATGTTCGAGCAAAATTGGGCCAGGATAAGCCAACCCAAACTGCCAACTAGCCGCCCTAGCTGTTGATCCAACAGCTTACTTGATTTTACAGTATCTGAACTAGTTCGGTCCCTTCATGTCAACGAGTTGAGACTAACGATTCCGATCAAAAGAATTTTCAATCTCAGCGGCCATAGCCTAAGAAACCAAACACAGATAAGTGTTTCCAATTTATAACAACATAATATCTTTTTTTTAATTAATTATAATAAATATTTATTATTATAATGTTAAAAATAATACTTGAATTTTAATTAACAGATTTATTTTATTTATATACAAATTATATGTACTTAAGAAAAAAAATTATTAACGATAATCTAATAAAAAAATATAAAATGAATATCAATTCAAATATTTAATAATTACATCAGTGTAAACTACACACATATTAAGCAGTCAAATACATTTTTAATTATTAATTATTTACGAATTTGAGGGACAAGAGCTAACTAGTCGAGCTAATCGGTCTAGCTACGTTGTGACTCACAGCTTGTATTACCTAGTACATCTTGTCCTGTGAGTTATCGGAATTTGCACGTGATACTTCTTTTAAGTTCTGGTGTGATTGTAGACTTTTGTTTAAACCGGCCTTATAGTCATCGATTAATACTATTTGTTGATCTACTGCTAGACCTTGAATATTATCATGGTACACTAAATTATTTCCAATTTTTTTTAAAAAGAAAATTCCAAAATTTTGTTATTTAGTCCAGCTCCGGTTTTTCCAGGGGCCAATTTCGAGATCAGGATAAAAATCCTGAAATGTCCGGGCTGATTCCAGTTCGGTCTAGGAACCAGACCGACCCAGCCTTTTAAATACGTAAATATAGGTTTACCGGGCAAGACACACCTTTATATCATGGTGTGGACGACGTGGAGAACTTCTTCGTCTTCACTGATTCCTGTGGTGCAGAGTCTTGTTTTTCCGAAATCATTTCTCCCCGTTGACAGCTGATGCATCGGGGTTTGCTTGTTGAAGAATCTTGCACATGGCTTATCTTGTTGTCGATGTCATTTCTTGTTGATTGTGGGAGATCCTGTTCTCAAATTTTACCGTTTGTTCACAGTGCTCCTTTGAAACTAATTCTCTGCATCCTGTTGTAATCAAGACATGAGTCTCGATATAGTTGAGTTTAAAAGATGATTCTGGCGTATTTCTTGCTAATGAGTTTAAGAGTCTAATTCTTCCTGTTGTTCTTCTTTGTAGAGCGGTTCTGCTCTGTTAGTTCGTTGTGTGAGGATTGCTGATCTGAGCCTTGATGGAAAATATTTGATTTCCTCATTGTTTTTCCCTAATTCCATCATGTATATTAATCGGCATTCAAAGAGTTTTCCGATTCCGGCGGGTTGTGCTCCATTTAGTATTATCGCTTGGGAGTAGTCCTTATGGTCCATACTTTGGATTAGAGTAGAGTTATCTGTATGTCCTTTCTGGTTGTTTTTATGGGGTTAAAGTGGGTTTTGCCCTAGATAATGTAAATCTTCTGGTGGGTTCTGCTTCTTTTTCTTTTGTCAGAGCAATTTTGTATGCTTGTGTTGTTCTTTCATCTTCATCATATTTGCTTTCCTTCTGAAAAGATTCGTCTGTGAGAATCTCCTTGTCTGGTTGTTGAAGAGTTATTTTCTTTTGGTTGTGGTGATTTTGGACTTGATGGTGACGATGATGTATTCATCCTTGCTTCTTCTCGTTCTAGTCTTGCCTGCATAATTGCTTCTTTTTTTTTTTTTTTTTTTGGCTGAACGCCATTAGTTGATTTGTAATCATCATCGTTTCTTCCTCGATAGTAATGATTTCTTCTTTGATGAATTGTATTTTCACCATTGTTACGGCACCCGGAGTACCTGCAATGTTATAGGGTTTGATACATGGGGTAGAGACAACAAACAAGACTAACTAGTCGAATTTAATGAGTCGATTTGAACAAATTTCAACCTAAATTGATTCACAAGCCACGAATTAGACGAGCCGAGTCAGATCAAAGAACTTTAACGATACGAGCTGATTATATATAAATATTTTTAATTTATATTAATATAATATAAAATTTTTAAAAAAAATTATTTAAAATTATAATAAATATTAATAATTATACTTGAATCATTTAATTTAAAAATTAATTATGTTAATATATATATAATTAAATTTATTAATAAAAAATTATTGAAGATTATCTAATAAAAAATATCACTTAAATATTATTAAAAATATTTTGAGATATAAAAGAAATTAAAATTTGAAAAAAATTACAAATTTAAAAAAAAAATTATAAAAGAAATTAAATAAAAAGAATATTTAGTCTTTAACATCCAAATTCGTAAACTTCTCAATAATTTCATCCGCTTATTGTTGATCTATTGCTTTGACGTCGGTTCAATCTTTGATACAAATGAGTGTTTTCACAAGATCTGGTGCATGTCGTCATCTCTGTTCATCATAAATATGTACACCTGCTAAAAGTGAATTCCAATACAATAATAAAGACAAGATGTGTTAGTAGATCGCGTGTCAATTGACGATAATATCAAGACGAATAAATTACAAGTGGCTAAACCAATAACAAGAATAAAGGCAAAGAGAATCAAGGAGCAAATAAGCAATTTAGTCCATGAAGTCGTACTTCACGAAGGAAATTGTGTTTCGAACCAAGAATCAGAGTTTGTTCTCTTAATTCAAACTGTTTTGGGATGATATTTATATGATTGTTGTTTTATTTATTTAGATACTTCCATATTACTGTTTAAGGACGTTTAATGTCGTTTTCATTATAATGATATTTTCATCAAATAGTGTTTAATTTCGAATCTTAACATAAATGAAGTGTTTCATGCTTCATAAATTTGAAACAAATGAGTGTAGATGACAGATTATGTTTTTTTTTCAAAATCGAGAGAAATTTTCTTAGTTTTTTGAAGAAACTCCAAACTTATCCAGACTTCTTGTGAGATTCAAATTCTAACTGATCGTACGAATAAATATATTTGTTTGTGACGTCTTCCAAGTTTTGGATGAAAAAAAATAAAACTCAGACTCCACGCTCTGAATTGTGTGGACCGACACAAAAGTGAGGCAGACATCCTCATTCAACGACCTTTTTCAACATTTTAATCAAAAAGTTAACTCAGTTATGAACAATTTTAACCTGATGTTTCAGACATTGAGTTATTGATAGGCAGCGTCAAGAAAAGCAGCAGAGTAGTAGGCAAAAGGGTGTCCTTTCCAACTGATGCGATTCTCCTATTTGTTTCTCACCTATGAATTGTTACTTTCTCTATTCTGACTTCTGATCCCTTCTGCACATTTCTTATAGTGTCGTCCCCTTCTCTCTCTCCTCTCGATTTACCTCCCCACCCCCGCGGCCCTGCCTAATTATTTGTTTTTCACTCCAAACCCACTGCCATTTTCTAGATTCAGGAAGATTTTGAAAGACCGTGACTGTATAGGGTCAATCTTCCCCATCTCCACCTCCATTTTCGCCCCGAGTAAGCTTTCTCTCTCTAGACATTGTTTCTGGGTTTCATCTGTTGAAGGGACTCTACCGTAGATTTTCTGTAATTTAGGGTATAATTTTGCTGGAGGCATTGTCCGAGGCGAAGACTCGGTCGACGCCGCCGAGTTGCCACAACAAGTGCAACGGTCAAATGACCGTTGCTGGGGGTGGCTCGCGAGCTTGGCCTGCCGACCAAACGAGCCGGCCTGAGACCGCTGGTTGGTCTCTGACGGGCTCGCGAGCCCAGTTCTTGGGCTCGACTCGGCCCGTCTCATAGGACCGGGCAGGCTCGAGGCCCCACAGTGGAGTAGCGGATCGAGCCCCCGGTTGAACAATCTCTACTTGGGGTTCGATAATCAGCTTCCCTTGTGTGGACTGAAGCTTCTCCATTGTCATTTTACTTGGTTGACAAAAACCATCAGATTAATGATAAATCAATAATCCGTACGCTATAGATAATTTCATTAAAGATAATTATCAATGCTTGAGTCATACGTTAACGGTTGTATGATAAAAGATATTCTGTTCGTGTATTAACGGTGACGCGACTCAACGATAATCCGTTCATGCATTATCGGTGGCATGACTCAACGATGCATGTTTTCCAAGTTCCAACCATTGGTTGTTCGGATGTCATTACTGACATATTATGGATCTTTAGATATCTTTTCGTCATATTATGACGTAGTGGAATATATTCCATTAAATTGATATAATTGTATAATTGGGATGTAATTCCCTTGTTAATGCATCGGTAGACAATTGTCTTCTCCTTTGACATGTTGTGTTTCGAATGAATAGTGGTTTAGCTCGAGTTGCCATGTAATTAGTCATCCAGCCTAGCGACCTGGATTTCTTGAAATCTTTTGCCATGTAATTAGTATTCCAGGTGCATGTTTTAAGCCGAATGGTAGTACTGTCCATTGGTATTGTTCTTGAGGACAACTGAAAGTTGTTACTAGTTGTGATTCTTCGTCTAATTGTATTTGCCAAAATCCTGATTTGCAAACAAGACTTGAAAAATACTTCATTCCTCCTATATATGATAATAGATCATTTTTGTTTGGGATATAATATCCATCCATAATGGTATTTTCATTAATTAATCTATAGTCTATAACCATTCGTTTCTTATCTGTATCTTTCTTGGTTATCGCTGGATATCCTGAAGTCATATATTCATTTTTCATGTTTAATCTTATGTGGGGAATTTTATCGAATAATGCTAATCTATAAAAGTTTCTTCTGGTTTCATCAATTAGTTTGTAGTATACTATCTTATAGTCACATAAGAATTGTTCTAAATAACATAGGTTATATAATTTCAAGTTGCTTGAGGCATATTCTGCCCATTGTTGTTCCATTAGTATTAATTCTTCCCTGGACTGGTTTACTGTTGTTCCTAAGAATTCTTGATATTGTGATTCTAAGAATGCATTAAAATAATCTTTTCCTGTTAAATTATGAGGTATGTTTGTTATTATCATTTTTCTGCCCATTCTATGACTATTCCTACTAGTGTCATTACTATCATTGTATGTGTTACTGTTCTTAAGTTTTCATTCGTATCTAGTAAGGGTGTCAATTGGATTCTGGTAGTTAATTCATTTGTCCATTTATCTATTTTTATTTTCCTTTCACTAATTAATTCACATCCTAACTCTAAGTGAGTGTTGCTTACTATATTCGCCGCTGGTTGAGATTTTCTAAGTTCATCTCTTAGGTTTTGATTTCTAGTTGCATTTGGTCTTCTAGTTTCATTAGTTACATTTGATTCGTCTTCATATTCCATAGGTTGTTTTCTTTTGGAACTTTCTCTTTTGTTTATCCTGCAGTTTGATTTAATTAACAACTTTGGTTTTTCTTCATATTCTTCTTGAGAATATTCTTCTTCTGATTCTGGTTCATTTACTTTGATTCCCATGAATTCATTATCAATTAAAGATAACCTTTTAGTTAGTTCTGTTAGTTCTTCGATGCTATTTGTAGTTTGATACCTTAGTTCTAAGTCTTCTATTAATAATTATATCTGGTGAATCACAATGGATTTTTCTTGTCTTGTAATAACTTTTTTTTTCATGAATTCTATTATTTCTTGATTACATTTACATTTTTCTATGTCTATTTTTGAGTGTGCTATTGCCATGTCTATATATTCCTTAATATTTGCTTATAATTGTTTCATGCTTTTCTCCGTGTTTAATTCTATTTGTTTTTTTAAATCATTTATTTTGTTAAGCTACCTGCTGCCATTCTAAGATAATATTGATTTTATTTGATGTAAGGTTTCAATTAAATTCTTCCAATCTACTTCCGGTTCTTTCTTTTGATTCTCTAAAAATTTTTCTAACAGTTGTTGTATTGGTTTTTGTTGAGTCAATACTATTTCTAATTTCTTTAATTTGTTTTCTATTCTATTTGACTGGTCAATATCTGGTGGATCAGAGGCTGGTCAATATCAAAGATAAAAAGGCGTGTCTTGGACAGTAAACATATTTGTATGTATTGGGTAAAAACCAAAATAAATCTTAAAATATTATTATTATTTTTTTTAAAATTGTTAAAGTATTAATCCTAACAAATGAAACCTCAAAGTATCAAAAACTTAACAACATAAACCTCGAAAGATGGTCGATAGCCCATTGTTTTCATTTTACAAAGAAAACGAGGCCGTGTGAGGGTTAATGACCCCCATTTTCCCCGAGGGATGACGCAGGGGTGGTCCACCACATGCGGCTTCCTGTTATCTCAAGAAAGGGGGCTGATCTCCTTAATTATTTAAGAAAATCAGCCCTCTACTTTCACTCCTTATCTTAAAACTCTAAGATCTTGCAAATATTTTATTGCAATAGCGAATTTTCTTTGTATTAGCGATGACGAAGAATTCTGATTCAAGTCGATCGGTTGATTTAGACGAAACAACTTGTGATGCCTATATGAATTGATATTCGTACAACACGCCTGCATATGGTGATCGTCAAGTATTATACATTTAGATAAAAATAAAAAAATAGAGGTGGATTCGATCTCCAGAATTCTAGATGATGAACTTAGAACACCAGTTGGTTCGGGAGATAATGAGATGAGAAGAAATCTCAATAAGATATTTTTTGAAAAAAAAATATAGTTATTTGAAAGAAATTAGAGCGAAAATAGTCAAATATTTTTTGAAAAATAGTTATGGGATCAAATTCACTAAAAGTGAAAATCGACGATTGACGGTTGAGTGTAAAGACGGGTGTGAATGACGACTGCATGTTTCGAAGATGCAATACGAGTTTACGTTTCAAATAAAGAATTTGATCGAATCTTACAGCTTCTCGAGGAAAATTGAGAATCGACACGTTAAAGCAAAATGAGTGGTAAATCATTATCTGGATAGGTACAAAAATCGACATACGTGAGAAATCTTTTTTATTATCGAGACAGTGAGCAAAAATTTGACTGGTAACATTACACTCAGTGTTGCCAAAAGAGCAAAAAACTTATTTTGAACACTTAACGAAGGCAAAGACCACGAACAGTATAAGCTAGTCTGATTGTAATGCAGCAGGAATATGTATATCAAATCTAGATAGCACATTACAAATATATATTTACGAGATATAGTGTGATTTATTGGTATGCCAAATAATGTATATGTGAATGGCTGCTTGCAAGGCAGGATTGCTGCAGCATGATCGCGCTATTTATCTGTTTCGATGGTTGTCATCTGAAATGCTCGTGCTTCGGCCAATTAGTCACAATCGTCAGTATTTATGGCAACAATGGAATATATCTCGTTACTGTTGTCAACGTCGAAAAAGAGTGCACAAACACATTTACATGATTTTTGCGACATTTGATGCAAAACCTAAATACTAGATCGGACGGCAGATTGACAATTATTTTGGGTCGACAAAAGGTATTGTTTCACGTTATGTTAATTTAGTGATGTAATTGTATTGTGTAAATGAGTTATATTTAGGAAACTGAATTTTAAGTGGGACCATTGGTGATTCCTCCAGACTTTCCAAGGAACTTGATTAGAAAGATAATTATGACTAAGGAGATTGTCCAAAACAACTATTCATGGGAATTACCTGCTTAATATTCTATATGTTTTACATTAGTGATTTTATGTTCACTTTGTTTTTCTTTCAAATATTAGAGTTTTGTGAAGGCTGTTCAAGATCAATTTACAGATGCTGAACACTGCTACTGCCTCCAACATTTGTACACAATTTTCAAAAACACATTTCGGGGCAGACATACAAAAATACAATGTGGAATGCAGTCAGGACAATCACAAGTTATCATTTCGAGATAAAAAGAAGAAAATTGCATCAGCTTAACCCGGATGACTACGCATGATTTTAAGAAGAATAGCCTAGATATTAAGACACTCATGTCTTCTCTTCAATATCCAAGTGCGAAACGAGATTGAATAATTTGTACGAGTCATTCAATACAGTTCTATTGCTAGCTATGAACAAACCAGCTTGACAACATTCGAGATGATTCAAAAATGTTTAATAACTCGCATTGTGAAAAAATTTAAGACGTTGACCCAATCAACAGATCTTTTGTATCCCCAGATAAGCAAAAATTTGAGAAGTTGATGTATCGTACATTTGTTGCATCATGTCCCAGTTACTAGCATCCTAAGGGATAAATGATTGCGCAGTCAAGGCGCTTGGGTCGTCCTCTTTCATCAGAACACCCTGAGATGTGGAGTCTTCGAGATCTCCCTTCACCGGCCAGGACCTGGCAAATTCGACTTGTCTATTCAAATTAAATAAAGTTTGTCAAATACATCGCCGGATCTTGCAGCTCTCCGATGGTCTCTGCACGGTAGCTGAACTTGAGCTTGCACCACGAGCTTCTAAATCAATGTCTTGTATGGTAGTTTTTTATTGCTTGTTCTCTCGATCTCTTCTATGTGACCTAAAATCATGTTAGATCGTGCTGGTGTAGAGCTTCTCCGTAATATAGATATTCATCCAGCTTATTAAATCTCTGTAGCCATCCATCGGTGGCAGGGTGTGCCTGATCAGGTTGTGAACAACTCGAGCTTGAACATTCAAATCATTTTATCTTAGTTTCACTTAGGCTGCAATGTTCGAGGGTTGGTGAATCTGCGAAAGGAAATGCAAGATCTCTGCTGATCTGGTAAATTTATACTCTCGGGAAGCGTGATAGTATCTGACTGTGTCTTCTTCAGTAAATATAAGCAATTCGTTAATGTTGCATGAACGTATGACTATCTCTAAAGTAGTCAAGTTCACGTAAAATGGTCACAGCTGTCGCCACGCATGTCATGAAACCTGTGTAAGGCAATGGTCAAACATCTCCATGACCTTTAAAGACTTTTAATCGCTTAAGTTGACAGTCTTTCCATAAATAATCGAGCGGATTGACATATACTACTCGAACAGTTGTCGACACTATTGGTTTCGAAATTCTATCGACAAAAAACCAGGCAATGATCGCTGCACTTGATCCTAGGGCTTCGGATTAGCCTCTCAAAATGATAGTAGTTGAGACATGATGCAGTATATGCATCAGCAGATGCATCAACTTCTCAAATTTTTTGTTTATCTGAGGACACATGAAGTCTATTGATTTGGCCAATTTCTTAAATATTTTTACAATGCAAGTTATCAAACACTTTCGAATTATCTCGAATATGGTCAGGATCGATTTGTCCCTGGCCGACAATAGAACTGTATTGAATGACTGATACAAATTATTCAATCACATTTCGTATTTGGTAATCAAAGAGAAGACATGAGTGGCTCAATATCTCGGTTCTTCTTCTCGAAGCCATGTGTGAGCATTTAGGTTAAGTTGATGCAGTTTTTTCATTTCTATTTTGAAATGATAACTTGTCGTTGCCCTAGTTACATTATACATTGCATTTCTGTACGTTTTGCCCCAAAATGCGTTTTTGAAATTTGCATACAAATGCTGGAGGTAGTAGCTGTGTTCAGCATTTGTTAATTAATCTTAAACAGCTTTCAGCAAACTCTAATATTTGAAAGAAAAATATAGTGATCATAAAATCACCTATGTAAAACGTGGAGAGTACTGATCAGGTAATTTCTAAGAAAAATTACCTTAGATAATCAAACGGTTGCACTTAAAATCCATTCTGCCAGACAAAATTCACTTACACAGTACAATTACACAATTAAATAAACGGTACAAGAAACAATACCTTTTGTTGAATCGAAATAATTGTTCATCCGTCGCTCGATCCAGTGTTCAAGTCTCGCTTCAAATGTTTAAAAACCACGTTCATGTGTCCGTGCACTCTTTTTCGACGTTGGTAACAGTAACGAGATATATTTCATCGTTGCCATCAATACTGACGGTTGTTAGTAATTGGTCGGAACACGAGTTTTTCATATGATAACTATCCAAATAGATAATAGCGTAACTGTGCTGCAGCAATTCTGCCTAGCAAGTAGTCATGCACATATACGTTCTTTGGCATACCAGTGAATCACGCTTTATCTCGTAAGTATGTATTTGTAATGTGATATCTATATTTGATCTACATATTTCTTTTGTGTACGACCAGACTAATTTGTATTGTTCGTTGCATTTAACTTCGTTAAGTGTTCGAGCTATGCTTATTGTTTTTCTAGTAAGACTTGGTGTAATGTTGATAGTCAAATCCTTGCTCACTGTCTCGATTAATGGAAGAGATTTCTCACGTAAGTTGACTTTTGAACCTATCCAGATAATGAATATCCATTTTGCTATAGCGTGTCGATTTTCAATTTTTCTTAAACAACTGTGAGAATCGATCAAACTTTTTATTTAAAACGTAAGTTCGTCTAGCATATTCGAAGTATGCAGTCGCCACTCACATTCATCTTCACACTCAGCCGTCAGTCGCCGATTTTCACTTTTGGTCAATTTGATTCAATAACTATTTTTCAAAGAATATTCGACTATTTTCACTATAATTTCTTTTAAATAACTATATATTTTTTTTAAAAAATAATCTCATTGAGATTTTTTCTCTTGGTGGTATGATTTTCACCTTATTATCTCCCGAATCGACCAGTGTTCGAAGCTCATCGTGTAGAGTTATGCAGATCGAATACAACTCTACTTCTTCATTTTCATCAATTGCTCAAAGATCATCATATGCAGACGTGTCAATTTATATCGGAATCACAAATTGTTTCGTCTAAATCAATTGATCGTCTTGCATCAGAATCTATCGTTGTCATAAATACTCTAAAGTAAAAAAATATTTGCAAGATTTTAGAGTTTTAAGATGGTGTGGAGGGTTGATCTCCTTAAATAATCAAGGAGATCAGCTCTTGTGCTCCTATCTGTAATCAATAATTGATTGTGGCTCGCGTTGACACGTGCACACCCCCAGAGAGAACAGGGGGCATTAACCCTCACAAGGTCTCATGTTCTCTTTGTAAAATGAAAACGAGGGGTCATGAGACGTCTCCTAGAATTTTAATTTTTGATACTTTGAGGTTTATTTTGAATTTTACCCTATTTTATCGTTTTGTCTAAAAGTAACTCTAGTTCCTCCAATTATGATTACTTGATGCGTCAGGTAAGGTTTATACCGTGCCTATAAATATGTAACATTTCAAGTGAAATAAGAAGAAGCAGAACTTGAGCAAAAACCTTAAGTCTCCGGAAGCATAAAATAAGACTTCGGTGCAATCGTCAGAAGAATATCAATCAAGAAGAAAAGATTGACCATTCAGGATAGTTATTGTCGATAGATCGCTGAAGTACACAGGGGCAGAAAAAGGATCATGGGATTGAGCTCAAAGTGGCAAGGGATCAACCCCGACGATAAACATCCACCCCCAGGTATTTATATCATTTATGCAATTTTATTGTTTAGAAAATATGCAGAATATAGATCCTCATTATTATGTAAGAACTAATGCTCTACAACGAGAAGTAAACAGAATAGTATTAAATGATGAATATAAGGAAAATGAACTGATTAATTACCTAGAAGAACAACACGGTTTAAAGAAAAGTCTACAATCACAAAAGAACTTAAAAGAAGTATCATATGCAAATTCCGCATCAACAGCCCATAACCCACAGGACAAGATATACCTAGGTTATACAAGCTGTGAGCCAGCACATTCCTAGACCAATTAGCTCGATGGTAAACTCTTGTCACTCAAATTTGCAAATGATTAGCAATTGAGATAAGTGTTTACCTGCTTAATATGTGTATAATTTACAATGATGTAACTATTAAATATTTGAATTGATATTCATGTGATATTTTTTATTAGATCATTTTCAATAAAAAAATTTTTAAATACATATTATTTATATATAAATAAAATAATTTTGTTGACTAAACGTCTAGTATTATATGTTGACATTATAATAATAAATAATTTTTATAATTAATTAAAAAATACGTTATGTTGTTATAAATTAGAAACATTTATCTATGTTTTGTTTCATAGGCTCGGATAGTTTAATTTTGACTTGCGAAGCAACTGAGATTAAAAATTTTTTTGATCAGACGTGTTAGTCTCAACTTGTTGGGCTGATTTGGTTTTTCAAGTCTAACTATTTAGTGGAAGATACAATTCATTTACTTAAAACTAGCCCGTTGACAGTCGTGACTCTTCTGCTCAAGCGACCGAACTAGATTCAAAGATTGTAAAATCAGCGTAAGCTGTTGGATCAAAGGGTATGGCTAGTTGGTTGTTTGGGTCGGCTTATCCTGGCCCAATTTTGCTTGAACATCTTTCTGCAACTGCTGTCAGCAACAAGTAGCAAAGGAGGAGGGAGAAGATGACATACTATGTATGCGATACCTTGTTCAGATATTTTGAAAGCTAAAAACAAAATTTTCAATACTTTAATCCCTTTATAACATTGTTGATTCAACCATTATTTAAACCGAAAAATTACATAATATACTTACCTTGATCCATTTTAAGTGTATGCTTTGTTTTGCCTTACCGAATACCGTTTTCTCCCCTTAATCCTTTTTTCTTTTATTATCTCTTTGATGATATAAAGATATTTGATTGATAGATCATTTTTTTTTTTTTGGGAAGAAAACAACCACACAAAAATAATTCTCTATATTTACCCTTTCATTTATGTCTCTTCAAACACACCTATTCATTCGTGTCTCTTCCAACACACCTCTTCATTCGTGTCTCTTCTAACACACCTTTTCAATTATAATTTATATAATTTTATAGGGTTAAGAAGAGGGAATTAAAACCCAATTAACTTTATTACCTTTATGCTTAACAATCATCACATTAAGCACTTTAATATAAAGTCAATATTACTATAATTTATATGAGCCACTAATAGATTATTAAAATAATCTAACACATTTCTCTCACCTCAACCTCTTTATTTCATTCTAACCAAGCCCTCCCATCAGCTGTTCTGGTGCATAATGGCACTGCCAATGTGCGGACTCGAAGACCGCCTTCATATGTGGCCTGTGATGCGGCTAAAATTAGAGGAAGTGGCAGAGCAGGTTCCGATGACTACCATGCTACTCTTAGAGCTCTAAATTCAAAAGGTCGTACACCCAGAAAATCTCTTGGCCAGGTTAATTCTTTCACTATGGTTGTTTTATGGGGAAAAGGTTAGAATTTAATCACGGCACGTGTGTTTGGATAATGAGAAAATGTGGGGAAGGTAGACCTTTATTTTGGGGCTCATATATGTGGGTGAAAGAAACTAACATGTATAATGTTGATTGCTAGTTGTGGGATTAAGTTTTGAAATAAACGGGTCTTTGATTCTTGGTGTTGGCTTAGTTAGAATTTCCTCAAATGTGTCCAATTATCTTTTAAAGCTGAGTATATGATTTATAAACACTATAGCATGCTCCCCTTCAACCCGGGTTTCAAGGGTGACTTCTACTCAATGTGGTTGGCACTTACTTAGAAAGCCATCTACGAGGATGGGGCGAAATGGAAGTATCAAGTCTAAAGACTTGGTTGATGGGGCTGTCATGTACATTGGTTCTAAGGAGTCTGGATTGTAATGGACTAAATTGTACCGTATTGGTTAGAGTTAGATGAAGTTGAATGTATGGTTTTTATAGTGTTGTTCTATATTTCGTCACTCCAAAGGTTTAATGCTTTTTAAACAAACTCTTTGTGGTTTTAATTTGATCGAAAACAACGGGTTCAACAATTCAGCATTAATTGAAATAGGGAAGGCAAAAAAAAGCCTTTATTTTCTTATCTTACTTTTGATATGGATGGTATGTGCAGCATTACATGTTAAACTCTTCAATTAGCGAACTGCTGGCTGGTGCAGCGGATGTCAGTGAGGGTGATGTCCTCGTAGAGATTGGTCCAGGAACAGGATCTTTAACCAATGTTCTTATAAGCACTGGTGTTGTGGACCTTGCAGTTGAAAAGGTGGCTTCCCTTTACCAAATATGTAATAGCAAGAAACTTCCATTAGAACCAGAATCAGATTATAAGGTTCATCTTAAATTAAGTTCTTAGCATAGAATTTCGAAACAAGCTTCAAATTCTGTTTTAAAGCATGCATGGTTATTGTCCTACTAAAATTAAGTTTTTGGATTCTGGTCTAAAAATGCAAGATTCCTGCTCATGTCACTATTCTTTATTTGCTATCTCAGACTTATATCTTATAATTATTTGACTGTTAGGATCCACATATGGCTGCTCTTGCTACTGAAAGATTTGCAGACACAGGTCGGTTGAAGGTAAAACTGTGTTATACTGATAGTCAAGTTTGAACCTCTACTTCTAAAAATTATAGTTTGGACAGTCAAATTTATTTGAAGAGTGAAATTAATAATAGAGAAGTAATTTTTCATTATATTGTTTTCTTATAAATTCATGTCATAATTGAGTAGACCAAGGATTGAGATTAACAAGGAAAAATACAGAGAAATGGCTTTCAATTTATTCTGACTTTGGAGAAGATTAAGAATGATAATATGATAGTTAATGCTGAGCAGATTATCATCCTTCATTAGATTGCTTTTGGATGATATGGTTGTATAACTTAGTAGTATGCTTACAATTTCACAAGTTGATGAGGAACCTAGTGAAAATGTATACTGTGATTATTAAATCAATTCTTTTATGAATTATGAATTATTTTTGATATATAATTTGGCAACTTCATTTACTGAAACACGCAGGTACTGAAAGAGGACTTTGTTAAATGTCATGTTCTTTCTCCCGAGATGCCGTTGGCTGGAAAAGTGACACGCAAAAGTAAGAATCATATTGTTATAAATTGTCACAATTTATGACTCGTGACACAAACTACCAACTAGCCATAGCCATTGATCCAGCAGCTTACATTGATTATATAGTTTTTGAAGCTAGCTCGGTGGCTTGAGCATAAGAGTCGCGACTGATAATGACCCGGCTTTAAGAAAATGAATTACATCTTCCACTAACAAGTAGTTAGACTTGGAAAACAAATCAGCTTAACGAATCAGATAAAAAAAAAATTCAATCTAAGCTTACTCGCAAGTCAAAAATCAAACGACCAGAGCTTATGAAATTAAATATATATAAATATTTTAAATTTATATCAACATCACTTATATTTTTAATTAATTATGAATATTATTTATTATTAATGTCAAAACATAATTAAATTTTTTTTTTATTAATATGTTAAAAAATTATAGAAAATGATTTAATAAAAAAATATTATATGAATATGAGTCAAAATATTTAATAGTTAAATTATATAAGCAGATAAATACTAATTTAATTGTTAATTATTTATAAATTTGAGTTACGAGCTGATAGGAATTCTGAATTGAATGAGGAAATTAAGGTATCCCGGCTCAAAAAATAAAAAGTTTTGAGGGAGCAGGCCATATGAAGATGATCCAACTATGATTAGTTTCTTTATTCAAGAAAATAATGATGGTAGAATCACCCATCTTAATCATACTCATCCCCGCTCTTCTACTGGGTGTACATGAAAGTAATCATGACCGTCTGATCATCAATCAAGCTCCATATTTATAATGCACACATACTTTCTCTCGAGCACGCCGTGGAAGCAAAAAGATAGATCTTGTCAGTTGTCAGTGTTCCAAGACAGACTGACAGACGACATGATGTTCTTCTTTTTAGAGAGTGAGTCTGATTGTCATATTTTTTTTAATAATTAGCTCACCTTTTGAGCTTTCACTCCCCGTGCATTACCTTGGGCTATGCTTTTTCTAAATCCATCATCTTCGTCTTCTTCTTCTGGGTATTCTCATTCTGAGTTTTCTGAAAGCTTGGAGCTATGGCGGAAAAGCTTGCAATGGTTTAGAAGTATAGCTCAAGGCGACAGCGCAGTCGACCCGTACAAAGGTTGGTCCTTTTCCATGAAGCTATTTACTTTGTTTCCATTCTTCTGATAGACTAGCTCGGACAAACTTTCAAGTCTAACCCTACTCCGCTTCAATGCTGAATCTACAAGACATCTGATTTAAGCCACTCCTCTGCTTAATATTTCCATCTTTTCAATTCTTGATATTGTTATTACTTTCTGATGAACAATCCTGACCGTTGAAAATGGATCCCAAGACCAAGTATCTATCCTCACCGTATGTCATCTTCTTCTTTATAGAAAAGTGAAGACGTGGGTAATAATCTCAGATCCAAGATGACCTATAGGACCTCCACAAATTCCTCACTGAGTGATTAGGTCACAGTTAAAGGTGAAAATCTGACTCACCGTGTGTATATAGCAAGTACAAGATTCTGGAAGGCTGTTGGTGTTGTCCTACGCCTACTCAAGATTATTTTTATATTCCATACTTGATTCATACTTTATGTCCATGATTGCAACTGCTCCACTGCCTTCCAATTTTCCCAATTTTTTCTATCATGGTTGTTACTTAGAGGCTAGAGGATTTGGTTTTGTCTGAATTTCTGTTTTGAGTCATACCCAGATTGGAATCATGGTTAGAGAAGGGGGAGATGAAGTTTCAATGGCGAACCACTCAGCTGAAGATTGGCTGAGGAAGGCACTAGAGCTTGTTCCTCTGGCACTAGACAAGGCTAAAGAGGTTCACGGCTTTAATGGCAGATGGAAGTTGATTGTTTTGAAGTTGCAGAAGATACCCTCACTGTTATCCGATTTATCAACCCATCCTTTATTCTCTAAGAATGCTCTGTGTAAAGAACAGCTGCTGGCGGTTACGAAGACATTGATAGAAGCAATTGAATTGGCGGAGCGCTGTTTTTCTGAGAGATACGAAGGGAAGCTTCGAATGCAGAGTGATCTCGATTCTCTGTCTGGAAAATTGGAATTAAATTTGCGAGACTGCAGCCTTTTGATCAAGACTGGAGTGCTAAGTGAGGCGGCTCCGGCGGAATCTAAGAGCTCTGACGACATTACTGACCTGCTTGCCCGTCTTCAAATCGGTAACTTAGAATCCAAACATGGAGCGCTTAACAGACTAGTACAAGCCATGAGAGAAGAAGAGAAGAAGGTGTTTGCTGTGTTAGGACGAAGCAGTATTGCAGCATTAGTTCAATTGCTCACAGCAACATCTCCAATTATCAGAGAGAAGACGGTTTCTGTGATTTCCTCATTCGTAGAATCAGAAACTTGCCGGAATTGGCTGATATCAGAAGGAGCTTTACCGCCTCTCGTAAGATTAGTAGACGCTGGTACCGCTATCGGTAAAGAACAGGCCACACTTTCGCTTCAGAGGCTATCAATGTCCCCGGAAACTGCACAAGCAATTGTCGGCCACGGCGGCATCCGACCACTCATCGAGATTTGTAGAACAGGCGACTCTGTTTCTCAGGCGGCCTCGGCTGGTGCTCTGAAGAACATATCGAGGGTAGCAGAGGTCCGACAAGTTATGGCGGACGAAGGCGTAGTAAAGTTGATGGTCAATCTCCTCGATTGTGGAATTCTTTTAGCGTCGAAAGAGTACGCAGCTGAATGCCTGCAGAATCTGTCCTCGGGTAACCAAACCCTAAGAAAATTGGTTATTTCAGAAGGCGGCGTCCGGAGCCTGTTGGTTTATCTGGATGGTCCACTACCGCAAGAGCCAGCGGTTGCAGCATTAAGAAACCTGGTGATCTTGGTTTCCATAGCGGATCTGGTTTCTTCTGGCTTCCTTCCTCGGTTAGTCCACGTCCTAAACTCGGGATCAGAAGGCGCCAAACAAGCCGCCGCGTCGGCGATCTGCCAGTTTTGCCATTCGGTGGAGGCGAAAAGGCGAGTAGGCGAAGCAGGATGTCTTCCTCTGCTAATCAGAATGCTGGATTCAAAATCAACCAGCGGGAGAGAAGTAGCAGCGCAGGCGATTTCGATCTTGATAACAGTTACTCAAAATCGCAGAGAAGTGAAGAAGCACGAGAAAGTCATACCAAACATGGTGCAATTGCTGGATCCAAATCCACAGAACAATGCTAACAAATACGCAGTGGCTTGCCTAGGACTTTTATCGTCGAGCAAGAAGTGGAAGAAGCTGATGATCTCGTACGGCGCGATTGGATACCTGAAGAAACTGACAGAGATGGAAGTCGCTGGTTCGAAGAAGCTGGTGGAAAGGCTGGAGAGAGGGAAGCTGAAGAGGTTGCTGAGTAGGAAATAAGAATGGAGGTCTCTGGTTGTGCCATTGCCGATCAATCATCCCTACTCTCGCCACTTCCATTCCTTCTCTCCCAAATTGTAAGTATTGTACGTTTTCTACTAAATGCAAATGTAAAAAGATGAACTTGGCCTTTACTCTTTAATTTTACCATCTAATCGCATGCTCTAATGTCACGTTTTACTCGTTAATAAATTTATTATGATATAACATAAATATTTAAAAGAACAGAAATTAACGAGAGAATGACGAGAAAGTATCAGCCCGAGATTAATAAATAAAATTAAAACGTAAAGATATTATTATTTTTTATTTGAGAATTTGATCTAGAGACGTCACGGGTAATTTTACAGCTTTACATTCTATGTGATATTTATTAAACTCGTTAATTAATATAATAATAAGAATAAATTATAAATACTCAAAAATATTAATGATTAAATCACTCTCATTTAAGTTTTATATTTAATTAAAGTGATTATTCTAAACATTATAAGAAAGACCTTTAGGTTAATGATAATTTGTTAACTGATTAGAAATCCTCGATTTCATATTCACGTGCTTTTTTTACTCCTTAATGTTTAGTCTTTTAAGATAATATCATTTACGTACGCTAATAGAATAATAAATTTTTCATTTATTTAATTTTTAGAGAATATTAAACGATCAACTTAATTTTAAATATAATTCTGTTTTGAGAGATTATTTAAAGTCATATGCGAAGCTTCTTTAATTAGCATGTCTTTCATTGGTCGAGTTGATCTCCGTGACCAATAAGTTGATGCTTAATTACTTGTTTTTTGATGTCTTCTTTTATTTCTCATGAAGTTATCTCGGTCGAAGAAATTATAATTTTTGTTTCGAATGAACCCTTGGTACAAAGAGAGTGAACGAAGTTATTGAGATTTAATGTTGATTATTGATTAATATTAAAACATCCTAGTTTGAACAAACACGTGCGTTGCGAGTGGGGTTACCCAGGTGTTAAGAATTGTCTACAATAAACAGCAGAGTTACGTTTATTTTTTTATTATATTTATTTATAATATATAATTAATATAATAAATTATTAATTATTATTTAATACATGAGTAATTATTTTAATAGAATAATAAAAAAAGAAACGTATAATTATTTTGAGAGAAAAACACAACAAGATGAACTAAGTGAAAGAAATAAGACATGGCGGAACGCACCCTTATCATTCGCGTTGGCGTCTATCTTACTCTTCTTCCCAAGGAGGATAGAACAATTTGCTGACGCTTAAAACTTCCTCGTCTCTTGTCTTTATCCGAACTCCGCATACTGATTTTCCCATTTTCGAGGCCTCAAGGCACTCCTTTCGGTGCGCTCTCTCTCTCTATCTCTCTTCAAAATACTCTTTTCATATTGAAAAACCTCGGTTCTTCGGTAATCGACCGGAAATTCAGGTATTCCAGACGAACAGTTTCTATATTTCTTGGATCGTCGTGACCATTCTTTCGTCTAGATTGGCTAAGAGTTTTGTTCGAAAAGTGGGTTAGTCGAAATTGTCATTAAGTTGTGTTTTCGTCGTCGTAAATAGGGGGGAAATTAAAGAATGAGATGGATTTTTGGGCAAAAATCTCTTCGATTATTTTTTTATCAAGCTTCTTGTTCTATGCTAAGTTTCTTTTGAATTTTGTTTGTTCTGCTTCAGCTTTGGAAGGTGAATAGGTCGTGGTAAGAGATGAGTACATTGGAAGTGGCCCGAGCAGAGCTTGCTTTGGTAGTTCTGTATCTAAGCAAGGCTGAAGCCAGAGACAAAATATGCAGAGCTATACAATACGGCTCGAAGTTCTTGAGTGATGGAAAGCCTGGTGCAGCGCAAAATGTTGACAAATCAACTAGCTTGGCCCGAAAAGTCTTTAGACTTTTCAAGGTTTGCTTTAATCATGTTATAACGTCTTTCACTACCAATTCCTGATTGGATCACTATCAGATGCAGTAAGAAATACACTATGGGAAATATTTCATATGAATCTTGTTAGCTTACTCAAAATACTATGGCATCAAGCCGTTTTGAGTTGAGTTTTTGTCATTGTTTTTGGTGTAACTGCAACTATGTCCTGTTTCTGAAATGGTTCGTGTATTTCTGGTGGAATTGGCTTGGGAGGACTTCTATACTTGTTGAGTTTCATTTTGTTGATTCAAATAAATGAAAGAGAGATGAAGAAAATGCATAAAAGATGAACATTTGATTTGAACCCTTTTATTTCTTGTCCAATCTGAGAGGAAGAGTTTATCTCCTGCTGCTCTAAGAACTTAATGTGTTGATTTGCAGTTCGTAAATGATTTAAATGCTCTTATTAGCCCCACTCCTCATGGAACTCCTCTTCCTCTTGTTTTACTTGGAAAGGTAGTTACTAGATACCCTTTTTGTTTTCCTTAACAATACTCTTTTAAGTCTTCCTAACGTGATGCTTCTAACAGTCCAAAAACGCGTTACTATCGACCTTTCTCTTTCTCGATCAAATTGTCTGGCTTGGTAGATCCGGTATTTACAAGGTAAACTGGTAAAGCTCCCATCTTCGAAGATGAAGTTTGTGATTATTAAAATGATTTGAGCTTTAGTTCTGTTGTTTTACAGAACAAAGAACGTGCAGAGCTGATCGGGAGGATATCGCTGTTCTGTTGGTTGGGTTCTTCGATTTGCTCTGTGTTAGGCGAGGTTTGATTTCTGAACAATTCTGATGACTCGAATATGATAATACACATTTGTGAAAATTAGCTAATAAGTGAAAGAATTGATTTCTTGCTCAGGTTGGGGAGCTTGGAAGGCTTTCTGCATCAATGAAGAAGTTGGAGAAAGATCTGAAGAACATTGACAAATATAATGTACACTCGGACACTGATAGTAATTGCTTTGTGCTGTCTTCTTGTGTTGTTTTTTTACAAGTTCGTAATGCGTTTTATGCAAAATCAGGATGAGAAATACAGGGAAAAGCTTAAAAAATCGAATGAGAGGTCTCTAGCTCTGACCAAAGCAGCCATGGACATAGTTGTAGCAGTTGGTCTACTACAGTTGGCTCCAAAGAAAGTCAATCCTCGTGTAACTGGAGCCTTTGGATTTGTTAGCTCTCTCATCTCATGTTATCAGGTATTGCACCCATTTAATCTGAAGCATTCTTTTTCTTTTATGAATCTTTGCTTTTCTTCGGGATTTAGTTTATGATGGCAAGATATTATTAGGCTTTGAAATCACTTAAAATGCCTGCCCATGAATTGCCATACCCTTCATCAATCACTATAACATTGTTCCGAAAATGTGAAATCATTTGAAAAGATGATTGCAGCTAGAGTGTAGCGCCACGGCACCAAGTTTAGCATTGCACTCTAATGGAAAAAAGCATTAAACAAAAGAATCGGCTCAAAAGATGGTCAGTCTAGGCTAGCCTTACTAGTCCATACTTGGGCGATTAACCAGTCACTTTGTTCATTGTGCTAGAACTGGACAAGCATGAGCCTCAAAATCTTAGATTAGACCGACCTGGCTTTCTCCAATGATGGGGCTGAAATATGCGCATATTTCCCCGCGCGTGTATATATATAGAAATTGCTGAGCTGACTATTTGACTAAGTTGGTCCCCATTCAAATGCTTATTGTGCAATCTACCTATATTTTAGATTTCTTCCGTTTCTTTTGGCTAAGAAGCTGCATTTGATTGTGTTGCAGCTCCTTCCATCACCGGCAAAGCCCAAAGCTTCCTGAAAGATACGATAGAAAGTTTACTCTTCTCCATAGCCTTTAATTTCTTTTATAATGTTCTGGCTGAGACTGGATGGGTGATCGTAGCATTTCCTCTAATTACTCTGCTTTCAGTAATTAGATAGATACATTAACCCACAAATATGAAATAAAATGATTGTTTTTATTACTATTATCTGCCTCTTCACTCGTAATCTTGACCGTGTGTTGAGATAGACATACCGAAGGTAAGATGAAGTGCAGGTTGCAAACCCGAACTACGAAATACGGCTTCTGAAAGATTGAACTTCTACGAGCGATTTTCATACTTACGAACACTTCAATAATTAGTAGCATTGATGATGCAAATAGACCTTGTTAAGAGAGTATCTCTATGGAGTTCGTTCATGCCTTGGATTAATGCCTCGCTATTTTGAGAAGAAACTCGAGTAGGCATGATACGGTTGCCATTAAGCATGTGTTTGAGAGTAGTTTGTCGTAAGGTTGACACGGTTACGTTATTTTATTTTTCTCAACTATGAAACTATATATTAAAAAAATCACTTTAAGAGAGCGATCATAACTAGTACATATTAACGTGACATGCACGAACTTTTAATTTTTGAGAAAGCATTTGTCGAGGACGCGTTAGACATTTTAAATTTAATCATAACATCACATGCAACGCAGAATTTTTAACGTTGGGGTTTTCATTGTTCACAATTCAAAATTTGAAGATTATTTTGTTGAAAATATTAATTTATAGTTTAAGTTGAACTAACATTTAAAATTCAGAGTCTAACGTGTACTTTTACCATAGGTTCATACTTTACTATAAAAATTTTGATTTTCTTTTTAAAATCAAATTATTCACAGCCGTGGATCAAAACAAATCAAATATGTTTTTACCCTTCGTTTCAAAATATACGAAGATTAATAATTGTCATTAAGTATCATTAAAGTTTTTTTTTAATATTGTCGGAGAAAATAATTGTTCAATAAGATTTACAAACATCTCTTGAATATTATACTTTACGGCAATATATGAATTTTAAGATACTATAATCTTGCATATCTCTTTGTTGTGCAATTTCATTAAATTTTATCATATAGAATAATTTTCGTCACGACATGAATATGTATTGCACGTAATAAGTTTAATAATTTAAAAAGTAAATAATTGTTCTTAGAAGGGGTGGGTAAGGCCCGCTCTATCGCAGAACCGTCGTCTATAGTTCCATGATTTTATAATTGGGATTCTGGGATAAGAATCAAAATCAACTTTGTTTCTCGGTTTGGTCCAGGTCCGATTATAAATTTAAAAATAAAAAAAATTATTTAGATTTTTTTTTTTTAACGTTTTTAGGTCGAGTTTTCAAAGATTTGGTCGGGTTTGGGGTAGGTTTGGTATGAGTCGATTTTTTACGATTTTGGGTCAAGTTTTAATCAGTTTCTAATCAAATTTTTGACCAACTATTTTGTTTTATTTTCACGATTTTTGACCTCTCAAATTGTAAATCGATTTGAAACCAAAATCGATTTTTTTTTTGTGGGAAAAAAATTGATGGAACCGGGAGTGGATGTACAGTTCTAGTTGGATTTTGCCCACGCTAGTTCTTAGATGGGTAAGAAATTTCTCATAATATAAAGTTGTGTTTCCAATAATTTAAATGCAAATTAATTTATAAATGGAAAACAGTTCACCCTCTTTCTTGCGTTACGTACGCCATCCTCTGCTGCCGCTTTTAACGGGCCCAAATCCACCTGATATATGATCTTGGAAATTTAATAAAAACTAATTGTCTTTTAAATATATTATATATTTTAATTAAAATAATTAGTGTCTCGACACAATAAAAGTTCGTCACCAATGCGTACATCAAAAAATAGAACATTTCACCTTCTATTTCAGCCAGCGACGAGTTATTTAATCATTGACGTAAATGATCAATTTTTTTTAAATTATTTAAATTATAATTATTAAGTATATTGCAAGTATGTATGTTGTATGGTATTACTCTTTTAACTTATTGATAATGTTAAGAATATGATCAATTTGATTGGAACAGACTGAATCTAATAGAACCGAGCATTTTATTTTAAGAAATCAAACTTATAATTAAATCGAGTAGAATTGAAAATCGAAACGTACGAAAATCAAGCCAACCCGACCCATCCAGAGCCAAAAATGAGCTAAATCCTACAAAAATATTAACAAAAAAACTAAATTTAGTTTTAATTAGGAAACTTGTTTGTTTTAATTCGAGATTAATTCTTAAATTTAAAAAATATTAACCGAACAAGTCAATGCAGATAATGAATCACGGGGTGTAGCCTCTAATTAGGGTACTAAGGTCACCGGAATTTTATTATATAAATTAATCATATATAATATAGTAGTCATATTTTAATCCCACATGAAGCTTTAAGCCAAAGGTTACGTATATTTGCAAGTAAAGCCTATTCTCTCAAAGGTGGAACTGGAACGTGTACTGTAGGACCCACACTTCAGTAGAAGCAATCATGCAGTTCAAATCAAGAAAATCCCATGTGCAAAAACAATGCTTGTATACGTCTTATTTTTTTATTTATTTGTTTTTAATTAATGAAAAATTAAATTTTTTACAAATAATTTATTATATTAATTACGATAATTAATATATCAAATTGTAGATCTTAAATGGACGATTCAACTCCACCATTGGCCTTGAGGAGTGAGGAACAACACATAACTTTAATGAATCAAATGCTTTATATTAAATGAGAGGGGGGGTTTTTCCTTGTCTATAATCTAGAAATTCACAAACAAAATTCTGAACTTCCAAACCAAAGAAATGCAACATGAGAACGAGCTTTTTTATGTTACGATTCAATAGAGTGAATTTGATATTAATGGATAAAAGAATTGGAGTTGATTACTGCATCTAATATCATAACGAGTTTGTCGACAGACGATTGCAAAGTGAAATCGCCTAAATAGCTGATGAAGTAGGTCTTTCGAATCTTATGAGAGAGTAATTATAATTTTATTTTTATTATTATTAATTTTTTCATGTTTTGCCCCAATGACAAAATCATGTTCTATAGGATAAATATAAAAAAATAAATGCAAATACAATTTTAGTCTTTATAATTTTTAATAGTCATTCAATTTATTCTACGTATTTTTTTAATTATCTTAATTAATTAATAAGTGATAAGTAATCTTCACATCAGCAGATATGATTAAAATGTAGAATTACATAATATATTTATATTTACTCTTCATCACCTCGATCAAATTACTTAATTAAAGTAAATTGACTTTTCTGAGTTATTTTAAAAATTAAATTAATTCAAAAAATTATTTAATTTAATAACTAAGTTGATATCAACCATTTAATACAAATTAACTATTTTAACTAACATATATAAATTGCGTGGTTAAAATTAAAACTACTATAACTTTGACGAGAAAACTAAAGCTGCCTAAGACTATGTTGAAACGATTTCGAAATTACAGGGACTAACATTATATTTTAGCTTGCAAATTAAATACCAAGTAAATTAAAAAAAAAAAAAAAAAAGTTAAATAAAAACGCTATCTTGAGTGTAACATCCACTTTAGATAATATCCCCATGAGTGAGTCAGTGGGGTGCCTTGCTCAGTCACACTTTGCATCTATACTTTGCACAAATCAGCTTACTTCTTTTAAAGTTTTTAACCATAAATTGTGACCACGAAGATTGATTAAAGAATTCGAACACAAGTCGACTATGTTCATCGATGGTCAGATTGATAAAAAAGTCATGATTAGATGTATCGGGACATTTTGATCAAGTAAATAAACGAGAAAATAAAGGGTTAGTAATTCGAGTGAATAACACGGATGTTCTAGAGTTCCTAGCAGATAAGAGTTTCCTCAAAACTTCTGGAAGGTTGAAGGCATATTTCGGAGATAAGTTCTTAAAAAAAAAAAATATACGAGCGACCGGGTTGTTCTTAACGTCCAAACTTGTCGTATTATGCAAGACGAAAAGTAATCAAAATTGAAAATTATATAAACTCAATTGATTCCCGATCCAAAATCAGAAATATACTTTACGACAATCACATAACGAATCTTTCTTATTTGAATGTAACAACATATTGTGTTTATTCTTATTACCTTGATTTAAAATAAAAAACAGTGACTTGATTTAATGATACTGGTGTTGTTCTTACGCTCAAAATGATGAGTTCTAACAACTCAGAGTTTGAGCTTATCAGTAAATCAACTATATTAAAATATAAAATATAGTAAAATACAAATATAATACGGCATGTGGGCAAGGATGCTACGATATAGACAGGCTTGTACAACAATTATTTATAGCATGATTGTAGAAAGATGTCTATTAAATATATTTAAATTACGTAATTTCTATTTTAATTGTTATCTACAAATAATTAAAGATATACTCTGCCCTGAGAAATTAAGATAATTATATTAATATTAGGTTTATCTTATATTTTTTTAGATAATTAATTTTAATTATTTATAATTTATCATAATAAATATACAAAATAACGTGTCAAGTTGAGAGGAAAAACTATAAGAAAGATCTGAGCGTTTATTTCCCGACACAAGTTTCTAATTTAGAAATTAGAGAGAGGAGGTTGATAGTTTTGCATAAAGTCTAGAGAGAGAAAGTTGAAGTTGTAGACAAGTAGGGACTCATTGCCATGGAAGCTCCTTCCCTTCTCCCATTCACGAGCCAGACCAAGCGCTCCCCCTCTCACCTCTGATTTCTCTCTCTTCTTCGTCTTCTTCTTATCTCCATCTCTATCGCTTGCCTCTATGAATGAACCTTGAGAACTTCACTCGTCACTCTCTCTCTCTCTCTCTCTGTCTCTCTCCTCCCATAAATTTGTATCCACTCATCCATTTTCTTCCAGTCTTCCACTTTCATTCATCTGTGTTTTTTAGATTCAGCAATGGCAGGCTACCCTCTTTTCTCTCTATCATCAAAGGGCCAAAGAATCAATCTCTACAAATTAATCTTTGTAACGATCATCTGCACCGCTTTCTACCTCATCGGCGTTTGGCAACACCCCACAGTCACCGACCCAGTCTTATCCTCCACCGTCCTTCCATGCACCTCCTCGACGACGCTCTCCAAATCTCCTGAAACTGCCGCCACCGCCATCAAACTCAACTTCGAGCCCCACCACCAAGGAGAAGATTTTCCGGTGACCCAACCGGCTGGTGATCTTCAGTTTCCGCTTTGCGACGCTAAGTTCTCCGAGTACACGCCGTGTGAAGACGTCCAAAGATCATTGAAATTCGACCGGGACCGGTTGATATACAGAGAGAGGCACTGCCCGGAAAAGAGCGAGTTATTACGGTGCCGGATTCCTGCTCCGTTCGGCTACAAGGTGCCGTTCCGGTGGCCGGAGAGCAGAGGCGCAGTTTGGTATGCGAACGTACCGCACAAAGAGCTTACTGTCGAGAAAAAAAATCAGAATTGGGTCCGGTTCAAGGGAGACCGGTTCACATTTCCTGGCGGTGGGACCATGTTCCCAGACGGAGCAGACGCGTACATTAACGACATTGGGAAATTGATCGACATAACTGACGGTTCAATCCGGACCGCCATCGACACCGGCTGCGGGGTTAGTATTCTACTTTACTCATATTTGAGCTCTCGAGCCAGTAGTTTTCCCGGTTCAACCATTCACTAAATGAACCGGAATTTCAACGGTTCTCTTACTATTGCATCATTTAATCAAGATTTGGGGTGGGGGATTTCCAAATTCAAAGTTGGAAATTGAATAATTATGGGAAGTAGAGGAGTAATTACTGGGCTGGAATTTCTAAATTTTTTGAATTATTAACGATAAAATTTAAAGCTTTCTTTACAAACACGTAAAAAATAGAAAATAATGGAAGTGGAAAACATGGAAAATTATAAATTAATTGTTAATACTTTAAATTATTGTATTTTAATATATTTTGATTCTATTTCCTTCCCCTTTGTTGGATTATATTTATGAGGATAATAAAAGCTAATAAATTAATAAAAAGAAACCCTAAAAAAAAATCAGGAAAAAAAAGTAGGGTCCATTGGCTGAGGTTGGTTTTATGTCTAGCCTAGAATTTGGAACCATACATTTAATAAAAATACGTATTTATTAATTGTATGACATAAATAATACTTAAATACTATGTAGAAAAAGACGGGGATTGGCTTTTTATGCCATAAATTCAGTATGGCCTCTCCTAAGTCCTACCGCTTCATGTGGGTAGAGCAGCCTAGCAGCTTTTGGATTACTCCCTCTCTCTCTCTCTCTCTCTCTAACTTTCTCTCTCTGAAAATCTAAACCCACCATTCTTTAATCTTTTGTACCAAAGAGTAAGATTCAATCAAAACTTTGACTGAATAATAAAGAATAGTTGTTGGAGAAGAGAGAGAGAGAGCCTGGGAGATATAAATGGTTCGTTTAGGAGGGTACACTTTGCTGTTATTTGTCTCTTTGGTTTTTCGACGTTGTCTGGTTTGGAAGAATCTCCTTAACCCTAATTTGAATTTTAAAGGAAATCCTAGACTGCTGAAAGCTGATTAAGTTCATATAATCTCACTATCTGTATGAACCCTTTAATGTAGAAGATTTGAAAATGCATAGTCTTTAATCTAGCCTGATCTTGATAATGGCATGAATCGTCAAAGACGAAAACTTATGAGTTCTCGATTTGTTTCTTCAAAAATTTGATTCACCCAACTAAAGAAGAGATCTTGACGGAATTCCCACGTATAAAATTGAGCACAACTTTGCAAAGAAGTACCCTACTTGTTTCTAGAGAAAAGTCAAGAAACACGCACAATATCATTTGATTCGATAGTTGACCTCACTACTTGTTGTTTATATTTTGCCAAGTAGATTAGTTTTTGATAAACTAGGTAAGTTAGATGGTCAAGATACTCAAATTTTGTTGGTTTTGAGAAAATGCAGGTGGCTAGTTGGGGTGCATATTTGATGTCAAGGAACATAATAGCTGTGTCATTTGCACCAAGAGACACACATGAAGCACAAGTTCAATTTGCACTTGAAAGAGGAGTGCCTGCATTGATTGGAGTTCTAGCCTCAAAAAGGCTTCCCTATCCTTCAAGAGCTTTCGACATGGCTCATTGCTCGCGCTGCCTCATACCGTGGGGCCTTTCCGGTACGATCCGATATCGTTACCTTTTCTTCGATATGTTTGTCTTTTCGATCAAGTTTTCGAGTATTTGGTTTACGTTTTTTTGAGCAGATGGGCAGTACTTGATCGAAGTTGATAGGATATTACGTCCCGGTGGATATTGGATTTTGTCCGGCCCGCCGATAAATTGGCAGAAACACTGGAAAGGATGGGAGAGAACAATTGAGGATCTTCAATTCGAACAGAATCAGATTGAGGCCATAGCCAAAAGCATGTGCTGGAAAAAAATAAAGCAAAAGGAGGATCTTGCTATTTGGCAGAAACCTACTAACCACATCCACTGTAAAAAGAACAGAAAGGTCTTCAAGAAACCTACATTTTGTCCCCCACAAGACCCCGACATGGCCTGGTTAGTATTGTTTACCTTAATTTTACGCTCTAATCTAACAAACGGAATCAGCTGATCAGTTCGTCGGTACATGAAGCAACCGAATGAAATGCACTGGCAATTGTGTCTTCTTCCTTTATTCTGTCTGCTTGGCAAGAAAGTAATATCATAAATATAAAAATCAACCATTTTTTTGTTGCTTTAACCTTTTGTTTGTCGACAGGTACACTGAAATGGGGACTTGTTTAACTCCACTCCCTGAAGTGTCTGGAATCAAAGAATTTGCCGGCGGGTATTTGGCGAAATGGCCCGAAAGATTGACTTCAATCCCGCCGAGAATTAGCAGCGGAAGTTTGAAGGACATCACAGCAGAGAAGTTCATAGAAAACACAGAATTATGGAAAAAGAGAGTCGAACATTACAAAACATTCGATTCCCAGTTGGCCGAGTCGGGAAGATACCGGAATTTACTCGATATGAACTCGTATTTGGGAGGGTTTGCGGCGGCTCTGGTGGATTATCCTTTGTGGGTTATGAACGTTGTTCCTGTTGAAGCAGAAGTTAACACTCTTGGGGTCATCTTTGAACGCGGGCTGATTGGAACATACCAGAACTGGTGAGTAAAAAACAGCTTTTCAAAACCAAAGTATATAAATTGGATTATCAGGTTCATCGCTCTGATAGTTGTTTTTAGGGTTGCAAAAAAAAAATTATGTTTAGAAATATTTTTGCGATTTGTGATAATCGACAAAGAGAACAAGTTGAAAACTTCAACTCAAAAAAGATCAAAGTGACAAAAAATATATTTTTTTCAAGACGATCTACTTAATTGCTAATAACATGTCACTTTTTCTGCAGGTGCGAGGCGATGTCGACGTATCCGAGAACCTACGATTTCATCCACGCCGACTCCGTCTTTAGTCTGTACAAAGACAGGTATCTAATCTACGAGTTTCATAACCTGAAAAGTTTCAGCCTTTTCAGTAAATAAACCCTAATTTGGCCCAAACAACTGCAGATGTGAAGCAGAAGACATTCTGCTGGAAATGGATAGGATTTTAAGGCCTCAGGGGAGTGTAATTTTCCGGGACGACGTCGATATTTTGGTGAAGATCCGGAGCCTGACAGACGCACTGCAGTGGGATAGCAGAATCGTCGATCACGAGAAGGGGCCGCATCAGAGGGAGAAGATCTTAATTGCAGTGAAGCAGTATTGGACTGCGCCGGAAGATGACCAAAACCAATCGGAAACAGATATAGACCAATAGACATTTTCACAATATCTTGATTCAATTCTTTTGATCTTCTTTTAGGGTTCATGATTGATAACCTCAGTTCTCCGACGAAAAGTTAAGAAGCCAATACTGGGATTTCCTCTTAACTAGGAGGCCACGGTTCGGTTTGAGAAATGGATCCGATTGGAGAGGAAATGAACCGTGAAATTTGGTTCGGTTTAGAAAAAAAATGGGTATTGGTTTTATTAAATATATAGGTTTGAGTCGGGTTGGCTCAGTTTCATCGATTTTAGTTTTCAAAAATCGAGTATAGAATTGTGCCCGTCGGTTCAATCCCAAAGCAAACCACGTACTTGCAATAATTTTTTTAAAACTGAACCGAACTAAACCGTTCCTAGCAGTTCAATTCTATTTTATCGATTCTTTCCGAAAAAAAAAACCTAGAATTGGCCAAAAATAATTTCAAACTACAATGAGCGAAGATGTGATGGGTTGATAACTAGACTGTAGTACAAATTGGCAAGCCAAGCCGAGCCTATTCAGTGAGTTTCCGAGATTGTTATGAACCAGAACATATGGACCCGTAACGAGCTGGACTTGGCTATTTTGGTTGGGCTAGACTCCGAACACTATAACAAGTCGAGGGGAGATCTAATGTAGTATGGTTCCGTCCAAACTTATGACCCGAGCCTGGCTAATTTATTGAGCTCGCTGAGAGGTGGGTTTTGGTAATAGATGATGAAATCTGTCTGCTGCAAGACTCTCGAGTGTATTAAATTAAGCGTTTATTATATCACCTCTACTGACCAAGCAAGAGTGAAAGACTGTGTTTATGTTCGTTTCTATCTTGGAATCGACGTAACCAAAAATTCGATCTTTGTTTCGACCCATTGTTAGTCTGCTGCTCTGTAATGAACCATTTTCATCCCATTTGAAATTCTATTCGGAGCCCCAACATATTTCCCAGCTTCCCACTTCGAGCTCAAATGAAACAACACAGACATTTGATGCAGCATCTAGAGAAATGTTCTGAAAACTCGTATTTTATGCATAGATATTCGAGAACCCAGAAGATATTCGCGGCATCTTTTGCCATTGTAGTGACTATTCGGTTATATTTACCGAAGTTACTCTGTGTTTACTTCTTGATCTTCCGTTGAAATCAGATCCCCATCGTCATTAACAATGGGCCAGCTTAACTTACCAGTTTCCAAGCGAAACTTGAGGCAATGGCGGGTTCTGGACATTGTGTCAGCATTATTCTTCGGAGTAGTCTTCTTCTTCTTCCTTATGGTATTCACGCGGCCCGGCGATTCGCTTCCCACCTCCAGTCGCCATGTTCTGCTTATCTCTAACACTGATCCTCAACAACGCCACCGCCTCATCGCACTTGTGGAAGACGGACGGCAGCAGAACATCCAGGCTTGCCCAGCAGATGAAGTTGACAACATGCCGTGTGAGGATCCGAGACGTAACAGCCAGTTGAGCCGGGAAATGAATTATTATCGAGAGCGGCATTGCCCATTGCCTGAGGATACGCCGCTCTGCTTAATTTCATCGCCAGAAGGTTACAAAATTCCGATCCAATGGCCAGAGAGCTTGCACAAGGTATGTCGATTGGTTAGGTTTACTAATTTAGGCTTAGAATTATAGATAATGATAAGATTGAGAGAGATTGTTAAGTAGTTGATGTGGTTTTTCCAATTCATTGGATACAAGTTTGTGACTAGTTAGTAAAGTCTGATTTTAAAATTCTTAATTTACACACTTTCATTTGAAAGTTTAAAAATTTTTGTCCAAATTTGATTTAAAATATTAAATAAAAATTATTAAATGCGTAGAAGAAGTAATTAAAATAATAATTAAATTTATTCGAAATAAATGCAGAATTATAAATAATTCATAAAAACTCTAATAATAAAATTCAACCTAATTTATTCAGAATTAAAATAAAATCCAAAATACTTTTAAAAACTGAAACATAATATTCTAATTTTCTTTCTCGAGAAAATCACTATCTTTTTCTTCTTTTTTTTCTGTATGTCCGCTTGTTACTAAGAGATTCTCGATCACATCTAGTTATTTGGTAGATAAAAACTCATATACATTCGAAGTTACAAAATTTGAGAGATAATCTCAGCAAGTGAAAACATGTATCAGTGCAAAAATTACTTTTACCAGATCATGTATTAATAGTTACCTACTGATTAGAATTCTTTTCTAACCTTTTTTTAAGACTTGGTTATCTCATGGTTGTTCAGGTTTTGTCATCTTTTATTTTTTACTTTTACATTCAAGCTCACCATCTCAATATCGTTCAGGTTTTTGTTATCACATACTTTTCCATCAATTCCATCATTTCAAACATATACAAATGTCCTGCCAATTTTATCTTTATATAAATCTATGTCAATTTTATCAGTTACGTGTAAGAAATTCGTTATAAGAAAATAATATAAATCTTTTTGATGTAGGGTCATAGCCAAAACATTGAAAAAATTGTATTTTCTTTTACTTGGATTCCGAACGGTGTGATTATCGGAATTCGTTTATTATTCCAATAATATCGTTGTGCTCTTAGGTTGGATTGGTTTGGTTATATCGATTCGGACGACTACCAGGATCTTTTCTACCGGTTTGATTTTGGATCAGTTCGATCAGAGTTGGGTCGAAATTTGATTTTGGTCTGGTTCGAGTGAACAAAGCCAGCTCGGTCAACTGGGCGGTCTATTTTTGGTTCAACTGGAACTTAAAAAAACCGGTTCTGGTTTTTAAATAAAACCAACCCTTTTTCCTGTTTCCGATGGTACGTCAACAGAGGTCGAGTGGTGGTCCGAGCTTACAGCCGAGGAGTTCTTTCTCGTCGGAAGCTGAGTGGTGCTCGAACGGTGGTCAGAGCTCGCTTCGTCAAAAGATCGAGGTGAGTTTGAGAGGATAGCTGTGGGGTGATTTTTTTTTTCTTCACATGACCTCTTCTATTTATAGGAGAGGTTTACCCCGCGCCTCCCGGTGAAATCCGAATTCTGCTCGGATTTTTCGAGCTGAAAATTAATCCATTCGGATTTTCAGCGATTTCCAGTCCGATCTCCATCTGAATTTGGTCACTTTACTAGACTAAATTCACATTTCAGCATCGGATTCATGGAAGGAAAATTTCTAAAAATCCGAGTGTATCTCGGATTTGCTAAGCTGTAAAAAAATTCAGCTTCTCTGCTCTTGGTTGATCATCAGTTAGGGTTTGATTGTTTCCTTGCCTGGGATTAGGAATGAATTGATTGGGTTGAAAGCTATTTAGGGTTAGATTTGATTGAATCCCTAATTTTTGGGACAAAATTTTGGTATGTTACACTAGTTGTTAAGTTTGTGTCTAATAGAGTTTTGTACTATTAAATGGGGATTGATTTGAAGATCTCAGCTTAGTTAATCAAGGTAATATCAATATATTTCACTCGAAAACTCTATTAGACACTAAAGTGAAAATGTATTGAATTTAAGAGCAGAGAGTAATCGACATCATCATCAATGCTTTGTTTTGTCTCCCAAGTAGCTGTCAACTTCGTTTTCTTCCTCTGAATTAAACTTTTCCTTGCCGGAGTGGTTTAATTCCTACTAGCATCAATAATACTTTTTGGATCCTAATGTAGAAATATAAGAAGCCAGACCTCGTATTTGGTTAGTTTGATTTATATACGAAGTATTGGGCTAACTATGATAAGAATTTGTCATATTTAATTAGCTGTCCGGACTTGATTTTCATGGGTGCTCTCTGAACAGATATGGCACAATAACATGCCTCACCACAAAATTGCAGACAGGAAAGGTCATCGCGGATGGATGAAAAGAGAGGGTGAGTATTTTATTTTTCCTGGTGGTGGTACAATGTTCCCAGATGGCGCGATTCAATACATCAAAAACTTGGACAATACATCCCCATAACATAGGGCAGTCTTAGGACTGCACTTGACATGGGCTGTGGGGTAGTTTATGTGATCTCATTCTCGTTTTTTACTGAAATCTTTGTAAAAGTTGTATCATTAATGATTATGTTGTTTAAGGTTGCTAGTTTTGGGGGATACATGCTGTCTCAAGACATTCTAACCATGTCATTTGCTCCAAGGGATTCACAAAGCACAAATACAATTTGCTCTGGAAAGAGGGCTTTCTGCCTTTGTTGCCAGGCTTGGAACTCACAGACTCCCATTCCCGGCATTTTCATTTGATCTGGTTCATTGTTCTCAATGCTTAATTCCCTTTACAGCCTACAGTAAGTTCTTTCTTGTTATTTGACTAAATATGTTTTATTACATTTTTCTTCACTGTTCTTGCTCGTATTTTGAAGCAAATTTGTTTATATTATGTTAAGAAATATATAGTGATTAAATTATTGTCAATTGTTTAAAGTTTTGGGATTGTTGGTATTTATCATGCTATCAAGTCCAAAAATTTCAACTATGAATCTTGATATTTTAAAAATATTAACTTAATTTAAAAAAACAATATTGAAGAACCTATAATAAAAAGAATTTGACTTACGTATGAGAGAGAATGTTAAAAAATATATAAATGATTAAATTATTCTTGATACATAATTTTAAAGTTTTTGAGATTGCTAGTAATTTATCATGCAGATGCTATGTATTTCATGGAAGTAGACCCACTGCTTTGCCCAAGTGGATTTTTAGTCATATTTGGTCCGCCGATACAATGGCGTAAACAAGACAAGGAATGGGCAGATCTCCAAGGTGTTGCTAGAGCATTATGCTATGAGCTGATTGCTGTGGATGGCAATACTGTTGTATGGAAAAATCTTTCTGGAGAGATTCATGCCTTCCTAACCAAAATTAATTCGGCCTTCAATTATGCGATGAATCGGATGAGGCAAGCCATGCATGGTAACTTCTCAAAATCATCTCTTTAACTTCTGTTTTTTGTTATTGCTATATTTATGCAATGTTTAAGAAATTATTATAAGAAGTTTAAGCTGATTAATGAAAACTTTAGGCTTCTGCTCTGTATCCATTAAAGACCCAAATGTTAAAATACGTTCATTTCTTGCAGGTATTTCAAATTAAAGAAATGTGCCAGTAGAATGTCTTCTATCAAGGGAGAATATGCTGTTGGGAACATTAAGAAGTTGCCAGCAAGACTAACAAAAGCTCCTGCAAGGACAGCCGTGATGAAAACTGGCTTTGATGTTTTTGAGGCAGACACTCGCTGGTGGGAGAGGAGGGTTATCTATTATAAACAATCGTTAAGTCTGAAGCGAGGAACTCCAGCAGTTCAGAATATCACGGACATGAATGCCTTTTTCGGCGGTTTTGCTACAGCCCTTAAATCTGACCAAGTTTGGGTTGTGAATGTTGTTCCAGCTCGAAAATCATCGAGTTTGGCTGTCATTTTTGACAGAGGCCTCATTGGAGTCTACCATGATTGGTTAGTATTTTTTAAAAATGTTTTACCTCATAGCCTTATGCATCTGTTCAAATAACACTTGAACATTCCTGTCATATTGTTAGTGCTTTGGAGCCTGTTATGCCGGCATGTTTGACGGTACCCTACACCGTAGTAATCTCTATTGGCCAAAATTATAACATTGATGTTTTAGTGTACATATTGTACAAAATAATATACTATGTATTGAACAAATGAAGAAGTTGTGTTTTATTCTGAATCATGATTAATGTTTAATATCATAAGTATGGATTATTATTGCTCTCTTTGGTGTTCTCAGGTGTGAACCTTTCTCGACATATCCTCGTACTTATGATTTTATCCATGTTTCCGGCGTTGAATGTCTCATGAGTTTTCCAGGTTCCGACAAGAGCAGGTAATTCTGATCGCCATATTGTTTGTGGATTCATGATTTCCTTGCAATTTTCTCCAATTTTGACTGCTTTTAAAATCATTAGATATACTTACACAACCACTGAACTATGCAAAAAAGCTTAGAAATTTATCTGATTGACTTTCATTTTTGTAGAGGTAAAATGAGCAAGTTGTTTTCTCAATCTGTTCATACGTGCAACGTTCATGGCTTGTAGGTGCAACCTAGTTGACCCTATGGTGGTGATGGATCGAATTTTATGTCCTGAAGGAACGGTCGTGGTGAGAGACTCCCACGAAGTCATTGACAGAGTTTCTCGAGCAGCTCAAGCCGTGAGATGGACTGTTAACATCCACAAAAACGAACCCGAATCGCAAGCAAGAGAAAATTTTCATTGCGACGAAGAGCTTCGAGAAGTTGCAGTGAGGATTTTCTTCATTTTGTTTTGCTTGATTTATTGAAGAATGATAGGATTGAATTGGAAGAATGTGAGGTGGTAAAAAGGGTAGTTAGCTGTGTAGTTTTTTACATGAGAATACAGAAACTAAGAAGCAGTTAGCTCATAATTTGTCTTCATATTTCAAGCATTGCTAATTTATAATATATTTTTTGTATTTATAGTCTGATTTTAACCCATTCATAGTTGTGATTTGTCCTCATAATTCTACCATTATATATTTACCAGTCTATTCGCTTGTTTGAGATGTTGCATTTTTCTAATATAGCAGTCTCATTCGTATATTTAGAATTTGACACTCGAGAAACATCTTGTCTTGACCGAACACTGGTGTCGGCAAATTGGTTGAAAATGAAAGATTTCATTTTCGTTTCTTTTTTTTTTTTTAAGAAGATTTTTTATTTTCTTTGAAGTCAAATTCAGTCTACTCTTTTAATTAAACCTTCAAAAAGAATCTATGATGATGTGTTTTTTTTTGGGTTAAATATGAACTTTGAGACATTTTTCAAAAAGACAGAGAACACGTTACTATCTCTTCGTGCATGATAATTATTTTTTAAATATATTTAATTTTGAACTTAATTTATGGTTTCATAGAAGAAAGTGACTAACAACTAGAAAATTCAACTTCTAGGATGCTATTTCTCATGCATGAGTTTTTGTTCAAACTTCAAGTCCCAAAAGCAGGAAAAATAATATTCTAGCTGACTAAAAAACAAAAACCTCCTAATATTTGAGTCTTAATAACCTAATATAGTAATTAAAAAAAAATGGTCCCTTGCATGTAAAAATAATTAAAATTCGAATAAAAAAAAAAAAAAAAAAAGAGTGATCAACCAAGAAATTAGAAAATAACTTTCGAAATCATAATCTAAAAGTAATTTTATGTATTTCCACTTTTTGATTCTTATCGTAACACTCATCGATCAGTGTAACTAATATTATAATAATATTTTTAATTTTGAAACATTAATTTTATTATTTTTTGAAAAGATTTTAGAAAATATGAAAGAACGAAGATATTTATTAATGACAATTAAATATCGAATGTATGTATGATTAATTACAATAATGTTTTGAACGAAAGGGAAAAGGATAAGGGAGAGAGGCCACGTTGGAGATGTGGGTCTTTAGATAGCAACCCAACCTTTCATCCACCATATACTCCCATAAATTGATTGGTTTTTTTTTTCTTTTTTTTTCAATTTTTTTTTTAATTTATCTAATTTTATATTATGATAGTAACTAGTTTAATTTTGTAATATGAAAATTGATCTAGTTTTTTTTTTTTTAATAATTTCGTTTGTTTGTCGAACTTCAAACAAAAAAAATTGGGTAGTAAAACAAGAAATTAGATTCGAATGTTTATAATAAATCGAACCAGACTGAACGCATCGATCTCGGTCAATTCCTTAGTTTGCAAAAAGAAATTAATGTTATATAAACATAGAATGGTTGAACACCAATTAAATTGAAGTACATGAATACACATAACTCCCACTAGCCCTTTGCAAAATTAATCTCAAATAGACTACTTGTTAAATTGTACTAATTGTCTTAATTAGTGTTCAATGACTGTTGTTTAATCATATTTTCTATTTGGATTAATCATAAAAGACCTATTTTTCTAATTTTAATATAATAATTCATTGGAAGATAATTTAGTCCTTGTCTTGTAAATTGCAAAGGTTATGTCAATTTAGTCATTGCAGTTTTATTTTTAACATTAAAAATAGTCAAATTATAATTTTTTATTATTAAGTTATTAAGGTTAACTGCCAAAAACATTAATTTAATTTTCTAATTAAACTACAGTTAAATTCCAAGAAATTAATTTTTGTTAGGTACAAGTACAAAATTGTATTATTATAATTAATTGCATGTTTAATGTTGTTCCTAAATGGTACTAAATTTCTTTGGCTTGATCAATGTCCACTTAGGATGAACTCCTCTTTGTTATCATTTTCTTGTGATTCTAAATCATCATCAATATCTCAAATCATTTAAAACCCTAATTTTAAAAACTAGTTTTAGTATTTTCTCTCTCCTATTAATTTGCAAATCTTGAAGTTTTTTTTTTTTTTTTTTTTTTGCTAAAAGGATAAAGGAAATAAATAAAATATTTTAATTGTTATTTTAGTGTATCTTAAATTCTTTTAATAGTTTCTTTGTGCAAATTAAATTAATTTTGTCATTGGGTTAGTAGTTTCTTTTGTTTTTAGGCCAGTGTTCAATGAAACATTAGTCACAATTTAATATTTATCTCAACTCCTTTATGACATCAGATCTTCCATAATTTTTACTGTGGTATGGGAGATTCTCTACCTATTTGTAATATTAGATCTCCATCCTTTTATTCTTTGGAAAATATTTACGTGTTTCGTGACCAAATTTGAGAGAAAAATAAATATAATTATTCGACAGATACGTACCATGACTCGTACAAATTTGTTTTCTTCCGTGAGGTTTGAGAAAACTCGATTATAAATAATATTGAATTTTATCGCTCTTTTTCGAACAATATATAAAAAAGTAAATAAACACTTGTGAGATTGTATTTTATAAAATTTTTACAAAGAGATGATACAAATATGATTGTGATGTGTAAATGCATTTATTAAAAGAAATGTAGTTAGATTCATTGAAGTATACAATAAGCTTGTGATGACTGCAAGTGTTTAATTCCTTGAGAACAAAAACCCTAATCCACTAAACACGTAGAGAGAGCGTTGCCAAGTCAAGAACTCAAAACTCCAAGATTTTAAGATACATTTGAGTCTATTTTGATCCAAGATTAATCTTTTTTCAAGAGTTCCAAAACATTATCGCAATTTATTCGCAAATATAGAAGCCCTAAATCGAGTAAAAAAATGTGATTTTTAGCCAAAGGGTCCCGAAAAGGATCCTCATTTCAAAATCTTATTAAAATTTAAAGATACCCTCAAGTTTATTCCAAGTCGGAATTGACACAATGTAAGATGTAAAACTCTTTCGTAAAATATTGTTTCCAAAATTCAACTTGATTTTGGGTGATCTTATAGAATGCTTCATAACATTAAAACTCAAATAATCCGAGAAAACTGTTTGTGATTCATACCCGACTTTTGAAATCTTGAATCACGGTTCTTGTAGACCCAAAATTTAATTTTTAGTCGTTGCGTCCCAAGAAAAGGATCTTCCTTTGAATCTTCAGCAAAATACGAATGCTATCATTGTCTATTTTGATTCAAGAATAAACTCATTTGGGTAAGTAAGAAATGCAAAACCCTTCTTCGAAGTCCTCAGAACTCGGGATCTCTGTCTACCTAAGATCCAATACATGGTAAAATTTGAAATTTTGTTACGTGCAATATTTGGTAAATTCAAACATGTCACGTATGATATTGTAGATCCCAAAGCCAATAGAAAGTAGAGAGAGAAGAATAGAGAGAGAAAGACACATGTTGCTGTATCTGTAACTTCTTTTTCTTACAGACTACAAAACAAGTTAAAGCAAAAAAGTCTCCACATTTTTTCACTGCCAGGATCACATACTTTTCCAGAGAGAGAAAGAAGAGAGAGAGAGGGGGGAGGTTTTGAGAGTCAACCGACCCTTTTTGGAGCTTTGCATTTCTAAGGTTTCAAAGAGTCCAACACACGCGTTTCATCTTCCACCTCTCCCACTCTCCCTCCTCTGTTTCTCTCTCTTCTGTGTACAAATCTTTCACAGGGTTTTCGCTTCTCTCACTTATTCTACAATAAAATTTCCATGTCTACACTTCTGCCTGAAGCTTAAAGTAGTCAAGCATGCACGAGTCGCAGTCTCCTATCTCTCCCTCTCTCTCTGTCCAAACTAGGGTTATCATTTTTTAACCATTTTCAGAAACTCAAGGCCCCTTCTTGTGCTTTTCCTTGACCTTTAGAGAGATAGAGGCAGAGGGAGAGATTGAGAACGAAGAGCTAAGCTGGAACAAACCAGATTGCTTGCCTTCTTTCTCTCTCCAAATATATTATTTTTATCAGTGAGAGGAAGTTTGAGACACTAGGGTTTTTCATCCTCTTGTCTCCTCATCCTCTCACTTATTTTCTTTTTTGCCCTTTCGTTTCATTTCTCTGTACTTCTGTCAATTTTCTCTTGAAAAAATCTGGATTCGTCTGATTTCAATGTCCACCATTATCATACTTGTGAGTTTTGGCGAAGTGGGGAGAAATTTATAAAGGAAGGGAGCAAAATCTGGGAAGAAGAGAGGGATTATGCTTTAATCCGTTAATTGAGGAAGAAAATCAAGGGATTTCATTTGATGAGTTTTGGGGGTTTCCTCGATAATCCTCACGGTTCTGGTGGCGGTGGTGCAAGAATCGTCGCCGATTTGCCTTTTGCCACTAGCAACGGCGAAACAGCCATTAATATGGCTTCAACCACAATTGCTCAGCCTCGCCTTCTTTCTCAGACTCTAACGAAATCCATTTTCAACTCTCCTGGCCTCTCTTTAGCTCTTGTATTGTTCTATCCTTTCAGTTTTCCTTACATTTTTTGGTTTTCTTTTTGTGGGTCTTGACTGACATGGTCGTTCATCTTCCTGGAGCAGACTGACATTGATGGGCAAGGAGATATGGCTGCTAGATTGGCTGAGACTTTTGAGCCCAATCTTGGCAGAAGAAGCAGAGATGAAGAGCACGAGAGCAGATCTGGCAGCGATAACGTCGATGGTGGTTCCGGCGACGATTTAGACGCTGCCGATAATCGGCCGAGGAAGAAGAGATATCACCGACACACTCCTCAGCAAATCCAAGAACTTGAAGCGTAATGGTTTACCATTTTTCATCAATTTCTCGGAACTAAGCGTTGGAGTGTTAAAACGCGATTTTTTTTATTGCTTTTCGTGCAGTCTGTTTAAGGAGTGCCCTCATCCTGATGAGAAACAAAGATTGGAGCTCAGTAAAAGGCTTTCATTGGAAACCAGACAGGTCAAATTCTGGTTTCAGAATCGTCGAACGCAAATGAAGGTGATTGGAAATTCGAAACTGCATATTTGTTATTATTTGATGGATTATTGACGGATTTTTTTTTTTTTTTTGGGGGGGGCCAGACTCAATTGGAACGCCATGAAAACACCTTGTTGAGGCAGGAAAACGATAAGCTAAGAGCGGAAAACATGTCCATCCGAGATGCCATGAGAAATCCGATGTGCTCGAACTGTGGCGGCCCAGCAATTATCGGTGAAATCTCGCTGGAAGAGCAGCATCTGAGGATTGAGAATGCACGATTGAAGGACGAGCTAGACCGTGTCTGTGCGCTGGCTGGAAAGTTTCTGGGTCGTCCCATTTCGTCTCTGACTTCTCCCATTGCACCTCCATTGCCAAGCTCAAGCTTAGAGCTCGGAGTCGGCAGCAATATTGGGTATGGTGGCTTGAGCAGTGTGTCTACGACCATGGCTATGGGGCAAGAATTTGGAGGTGGGATTTCCAGCAATTTACCAATCATGCCTCCGAGAACATCTGGCGGTTTAATGGGGCTCGACAGGTCCATCGAGAGGTCCATGTTTCTCGAGCTCACGTTGGCTGCCATGGACGAACTGGTTAAGATGGCACAGACTGATGAGCCTCTCTGGATTAGAAGCTTGGAAGGCGGAAGAGAATTGTCGTTAAACCACGAAGAGTACTTAAGAGCTTTCACTCCTTGCATCGGATTAAAACCGAACGGGTTCGTTGCCGAAGCATCAAAAGAAACTGGAATGGTTCTAATGAACAGCTTGGGTCTTGTTGAGACAATGATGGATTCAGTAATCTTCTTCCGACGTCCTTCAATTCCCTCTCAAAACAAAACTCCTCCCTTTTTTGCGGCATTTAATGATGATTTCCTACTATTTACAGGCTCGATGGGCGGAGATGTTTCCATGTATGATTGCAAGAACATCGACAATCGATGTCATTTCGAGTGGTATGGGAGGAACAAGAAATGGTGCCCTTCAATTGGTATGCACATTGATAGTGTTTTTCTTCAAAAATTGGCTGATATACTGGCGATTGATTCTTATCCATTTTCTGCAAAATCAGATGCACGCAGAGCTGCAAGTTCTATCTCCATTGGTTCCTGTCAGGGAGGTAAACTTCATTCGCTTCTGCAAGCAGCTTGCAGAAGGAGTGTGGGCAGTGGTCGACGTCTCCATTGACAGCCTGAGAGAAGCTCCTGCATTCTACAACTGCCGAAGGCTTCCTTCCGGCTTCATAGTTCAAGATATGCCAAATGGGTGTTCCAAGGTAAATCCAAATTCCTCCATAACCTTCCTGCATTTTTAGCATAAAAACCCAGTATTAATTTGAATTGTTCTTCAATTTTTTTCAGTCTGAGTTCGTTGCCACTAAATTTAATGTGGTTTCCTAAAGTGGGTGTGTTCTTCTGCTCTTTATTGTGTTCGTTGAAGCAACTATCTGTGTATAGTTGGGTCTTAATTAAGCTCATTTAAGTCTAGTACCAACAAATCAGGTCATAAAAAAATGGCCTTTCCTTGCTCTCGTCTCTTCATCACCTTCTTCCTGGCTGGGTCCACGAGCAAGTCTCCAAGAACACAGATCAAGTTTAAAAAAAGCACTTGTTTAAGCTGTCAAGTCAATGCCTTGATTAAAAAATATACTGTCAACTTAAGTAGATTAATGGATATTATTTATATTTCAAGTGGTGCTCCCGAAGTGTAATATATTATTTATTTCTCTGCAGTTCGAAATCTGGGTTTGTTTGATTTTAATATCAGATCTTCATAAAATATTAGATTCGTACGTTTCGGAAATAATTATAGAATCAATCTATTGCTCTGATATCTATGCATTTACATTGAATTAATTTGCCATATATATAACCTTGAGAGAATAAACTATGCTTTTGATGGTTCTATTCCGATCTTTGATGCTGCCTCGATTCTATATTTTTGATTCTTTTTTCAATTGGGTCTGACCTGGAGCCAGCATTTTAATTGGGGTCTGTCTTTTTTTTGATGGAAACCGAGACTGAATAGTCAAATTCTATGACTGACTGACTGTTCTGTTCTTCTCTAGGTTAAACTTCCATGGCAGAACTTAGATTATAGAGATGGATTTTTCTGCTTGGATCTTGATTTGAAAACAATGAATATGTTGTTTGTGTTGAAGAATGGATCGTCTTGTGATTTTTTGTTTTTCAGCATTGAGAAATTTCATTATTTTATGATTATGATTTGTGGTTTGTCATTTTGCATGATTTGTGTTTGGCTAACGTGGAAAGATGATCCTAACTTGGAAGAAAAAGAAGGAACATTGTTGAACAATTATTTTGTTTGATGTTGACCATGGACTTAATAATGCATGAAAGTTTCTAAATTTGAAGAAAAGTACGATGAGATGTTACGTTTCTGAGTTGTCTTTTCTGTGTAATCTTTGATTTTACTGTATTGAAAACTTGCCTCAAATGATACGTTGTTTGATTGATTGTTTTTTACGTGATGAAGATGAATATCATCGTCTACCGTCTGAGAATGGAGAAAAACCGGAAGGAATTGATGAAATTGTTTGAGATATTGTGTAGGTTACGTGGGTGGAACATGCAGAATACGATGAAAGCCAAGTTCACCAGCTCTACCGCCCTCTTCTTTGCTCCGGCATGGCCTTCGGCGCGCGGCGGTGGGTGGCCACTCTCCAGCGACAGTGCGAGTGTCTTGACATTCTCATCTCCTCCGCCAATCCCTCTCGCGATCACGCTGGTGGGAAAGTGGATTCTTTCGTTTGTGTTTTACTGGAGTTTACTTTGTTGGTTGTTTGCTTAAGAAGGTTGGACTGTTGCAGCGATTACTGCCGGTGGCCGGAGAAGCATGCTGAAGCTAGCGCAGAGGATGACGGACAACTTCTGTGCCGGAGTTTGTGCTTCGACGGTGCATAAGTGGAACAAGCTCAATGCTGGAAATGTGGACGAGGACGTTCGGGTGATGACCCGGAAGAGCGTGGATGATCCGGGAGAGCCGCCGGGGGTTGTGCTTAGCGCCGCCACCTCCGTCTGGCTCCCCGTTTCTCCTCAGAGACTGTTTGACTTTCTGCGCGATGAACGGTTGAGGAGCGAGTGGGATATTTTATCTAACGGTGGTCCGATGCAGGAGATGGCTCACATTGCCAAAGGCCAAGATCACGGCAACTGCGTATCTCTCCTCCGAGCCAGTGTAAGTACTTTCTCTCTCTCTCTAGATAGTTGATTTTTTTTTTTAACTGTTGGTTATTTCGAAACATGGTTTTGAATAATGACGCATGCGTCCTTGGAGATTTTGGTCAGCGGAGTGGCTATGGTGGGGAATAAAGGTGGGGATCGGAAGACGAAACCGGAATTTGGATTTACCGATGACGACATATGGGCTCAGATTTAGGGCAGTTTTTGTTTACTAAAATCCAAAAAAGTCAAAATATAAGACAGTTGTCACCTTTCTGCTTCTCTTTCTTCTTTTATCCTTCAAAGTAAAATCCAGGGTTGGAGAAAAGTCGTGTAAATCGACTGTTGGTGGGTCTGGCCAATCTTACAGCAAACATACTACCGACATTATCAGTTTCTTTGTCGTGTTGCAGTTGCAGAGAGCCGTCACTATGGTAGTATTCTTAAATTTGATGACTACTCAAGGGTATTTTTGTCCTTGCAGGCTATGAACGCAAACCAGAGCAGTATGCTGATCCTGCAGGAGACTTGCATAGATGCGGCTGGGTCGCTGGTGGTGTACGCGCCGGTGGACATTCCGGCTATGCACGTGGTGATGAACGGCGGAGATTCTGCTTACGTGGCTCTACTCCCATCCGGATTTGCAATCGTCCCCGATGGGCCGGGCACCCGCGGTGGGTCCACCACCGGCGGTAGTCCCAATGGCGCAGAGGGTCCACGCAGAGTGAGTGGGTCTCTTCTGACGGTGGCATTCCAGATTCTCGTGAATAGCTTGCCTACGGACAAGCTCACGGTAGAATCGGTGGAAACGGTCAACAATTTAATCTTCTGCACCGTTCAGAAGATCAAGGCCGCCCTTCAATGCGAAAGCTGATGGAAAATCACGTGGCTGGTCTTGTAGGGTTTTATATTTTGACTGTTTGTTTGAACTTTGAAGGTTGTGTAGGGTCCAGTCGTTAATAGGTGGGGTGGCGAAGTAGGTGACAGCTCTGCCGTCCGAGTCGAGTGAGTTGTGGAGGGGGTATGGAGTCAAGAACGAACCGCGCGGAGAGACTCCTTGCATGGCGGATAGAACCCGTCCGAGTTGACCGGAACTCGGTTTTTTAAACGCAAGGCAAGGGTGGTGGTTCGGGTATTGACTCAGATGTTCCCCGAGTTGACTCAAAATTGGGAGAAGAAACATTGTAGCAACAATAATAACATGTTTTTAATCAAGTGATGATGAACTTTTCAAATCTTGTTGTGTGCTTGCCTTTGTTATTTTTGAGGAACGTAACATTCCAATTTATATTGTAATGTTAAGAACAGTTATATCCAACCTCGATTTCCATCCATCGCTAATAGTCATTTAATTGTTTAATTATAGCAATGAGTTCAATCTTTTTATTAGTATAACATAAATTAATTAGTGTAATTAATTATAATTTAATTTAATTATTAAATCAATGGACTTCTTTTAGCCTAAGGTAAAAATTAATTTAATTATCAAATTACGAGTTCAATTTGAAACACCTCCTCAATTAAAAATTTTAACAAGTTAAATTTTAAACTATTTAAAATGTAATAAATCAAATCATAGCGAGAGATCGATCACTTCGTGTTCTGTTCAGTGCTTACGTGACATTGAACATATTAGGTTGGAGATTGATGTGGGGGGTGGAGACTCACCGTTTAACATGCATCACGCGTGATTCGAGAACATAAATTCTTGCCTCGGATCTACCCCAGTTCAATTTTAGGAGTGTTCGAGAACGGGGGATTCCCTACCCAGAACGACTCCTCATTCTCTACCTCTCCCATTTCAATTTTCAAGCGGTTCTCGGGAACAAGAGATCCCTGCCCCGAAAGGACCCACAATTCTCAAGCGAAATGTTTAAAAATGGGGGATTGTGTCGATGATTGACTCCTCGTTCTTAAGCAAAATCGGGGGGCTGTTTTTGGGTTGGAACCTCCATTTTCACTACAACAAAAAATTAACGTTAAGAACAGGAGGCCGTTCTTTGGTAGGGACTTCTCGTTCTAGAGCACCTCTAAAACTGGAAAGGCAAAAAATGAGCCCCCCAACAAAAAAATAGGAGAGGGAGGGAATGAAGAGTTGTTGTGAGGCAAAGATCCCCTGTTCTCGGCGTAAATTCATAACGATGGGTGATTGAATCCCTGTCAGATTTTGATTTGTTATAATTTTTATAATTTAAAATTTTAGTTATTAAATTTGTTTAGTTTATGAAGTGTTTTATTTTGAGGATTCAAATTAATTTTTATCCTTTCATAATTATTAGTTTATATAATGCTAGAATTGATTTTAGGTCTTAAATAATTGTGTGGAGTGTGAAAACGACGCCCGCTCTCGAGCGAGTAGGGAAAGAGTGAGTAGCGCATTAAATAAAATGGGGAAGCTGTTGGAGAAAGCGTTGCTTTCATTTAATGCGAAGGACTTGGATGCGTCTTAAAGTCCATAACCAATAAGTCTCCGACGCGTGTTCTGAGGTTATCTGAAACAAGATAAGAATCTTCGTGTTTGGATACGGGTATACAGAAAACCCACGATGGATAATTACTCTTTATTAATGCACGTAGGTTATCGATTTGCATTAATAATTTTATTTTAAAAAAACAAAAAAAAATAATTTTTTTAAGACTTAATTTTCAATTAACAAATGAAAAATTTGAACTTGGTAATTAGTTGGGAAGAGGGTGGATAAACTAATGCTAGTATCCACTATGATTGAATTAGTCTCTTAGGCCACATTATTTTGTCACTTCACCTTGTAATTTAACCCATTTACTTCCAAGTTTCGTTCTCTTCCGCTCAGTTGAAAATTCATTTTTTTTTTATCGTTTCAATTTAATTTCGATCAAAAGTGATATTACTTTGACGTCATGTGTTAGTGACGGCAAAAGAAACGAGTCAAAACAAGACTAACAAGGGTGAGTTAACGGAGCTAACGAGTTGAGTTAAGTTGGAGTCCATCGCTTAACCAAACAAATCTAACTACTAAAATTATGTAAAAAGAAAGTCTAAGAGGAGGGGTTGAGAAATTCATATCTAGGATTAGAACAATGATTGAAACCAAAACAAAATTATTCAACTTGGTTCACTTCCAAGATTAGTTCGGTTCGACTTGGTTGAAAATCCATCTCTTCTTTGTTAGTTCAGTTTGTTTAAGGTCAAGACAGAGCGACAAAAGAAAGTTGACACTTTTTGCTCGTTCAATGCAGTAAGTTGAACGTGGAACTTTTTATACACGTCTCGTGAGATCGTGGAGTCTTTATACAACAATTATGAATGCATTATTAGATCACTATAGTGCATAAAATGATTTATGTTCATGACACTACATAGAGATGTTACATACATCGCATCCATATTGATTAAAAGGACTTCTCATGCCATTGGGGACATATCTTTGTTACATGCATCCATAAGTGATAACTTTGATATACTGGATTTGCAAAATATGGTCAAGCAATCCTTATGAATATTGTTTATTAAATGGTAAATTTTACTTTAGGAATCCAAATTCCTACCCTATTATACAAGATGGGGCAATAATTGGTTATCTCTCTCGAAAAAAAAAGTATATTTAAAGCGAATCGACTAAATTCAGTAAGGACCTTAACTACTATGTCCGAAGATTTTGTACACAGAGATATATCGGTCTGACTCCTAAAACAAACTTTTAGTGAAACCATTTTCTATGATCGTATATCGTAAACATTCACGACAGTCTCTTTGACAAAATTCGTTTTCTTTTCATATTTCCATTTTCTCAAATCAAGCACCTTAAAGAGTGTGAATGATGATAAAAAGATTAATCAGCAAAATTGAGAGCTCAAAAATTCTACCAATAATCTCCACAGGAGCAAATTCCATCTTTGAAGTGATGAAAACAGTTTGAATCTCTCAAAATAATGTGCCTATTGAACACTGTTGATATATATTTACTTGCAGAATGGCAATCCCCGCAGACTCTAAGATTCTTGAAAATCCGAATCGGGGCCCCTTCCGGTACAGTCAGAAGGCCAAAAGCAATGGCTAGCTTCTCGCTGTGATAAGCCAGACCCCTTTCCTTGGCTTCTTCATCCATGTCATGTAGTGCAAAGTCCATGTCAGGGACATATCCTGCTTCTTTTATCAATCTTATCATTTCATCAATCTTTGCATAAATCTCAGGAGTCCATAAGTGGGTTCGATCCTCCGATAAAAACGTATGAACTCTGTTTTTCGTTTCGATCCAACTACATCCCGGCTCTTTGTTGATCCCCGTCGATTTCATCAATCTTCGGATTTTGGCTGAATCTTCCCATCGACCAGCGGAAGAGTAGATGTTTGATAAAATGACGTAAGGCATTGCGTTTGTAGGTTCCATTTTGATGAGATTCTTGGCTGCTCTCTCTCCCAGTTCCAAGTTTTTATGTACTCTACAGGCAGAAAGCAATGCTTTCCAAATCGTTGCATCTGGCTCGATAACCATTCGATCAAGCAATTCTTTGGCTTCTTCGAGTTTTCCTGACCGGCCCAACAGATCTATCATACAAGCATAATGATCAGGACCTGGCTTTATACCGTAAATCTTTTCCATTGATTCAAAATAGTGACGTCCATTTTCGACAAGGCCGGCATGGCTACAAGCAAATAACAAGCCGATAAACGTAATAAAATCCGGCTTTATGCTGCTAATTATCATCTGATCATAAAATTGTAGGGACTCTTTTCCTTTACCATTTTGTGCATAACCAACTATTATAGCTGTCCATGTAATAACATTCCTAACAGGCATCAAATTGAAGACTTTTTTGGCATCTTCTAAGCACCCGCATTTTGCATACATCGTAACAAGAGAATTTTCTACCGAGATCGATGAACGAAGGCCAGATTTTATGAAGTTGGTGTGAATTTGTCGCCCAATTTCCACAACTGTCATCTCTCCACAACAACTCAAAACACTAGCTATTATAAACTGATCGGGCTCGGTCTTTTCCATTCTCATGTTGCAAAATAACTTGAGAGCTCTCTCATGGCAGCCGTTGTGTACATAACCTGTCACCATGGAGGTCCAAGATATAACATCCTTGTCCGGAATGCAATTAAAAACTTCAAATGCACAGTTCAAGTCTCCCTGTTTCGCATACATATCTACCAGAGCATTACTTACGGGCTTATACAAGTGAAAACCAGTTTTGACGATCAGACAATGGACAGAAGTTGCATTTTTCAGATCGGTTTTCGAAGCAAAGGAGTTAAGCACGGAGGGTAATGTGAAATCGTCGATTCTCATTGCTCTTTCATGCATACTTTTGAATAGCAACAGAGCTTCCTCTTCGAATCCGTGTCGAACACACCCAACTATCATCGAGTTCCAACTGATCACATCGTCAACCACCATCGAATTCAGCACTTTCGTCGCACTATTTAAGTATCCGCATTTAGCATACATATCGACCAAAGCACTTTGAACGTAAATATTTGCCTTGAAACCGCTCCATATTATGCATCCATGGACTTGGGAGCCAAAAATAATAGATGATACTGCTGTACAGGCTGTTAGTATGCCTGGAAATGTGAATTGATTGGATTCAACTCCATTTCCTCGCATGTCTCTAAAACATTCCATTGCCTTGAGGCCATGTCCATTTTGCGAATATCCGGTGAGCATGGCAGTCCAAAGCACGTTATTTGAACGATCGGGAAGTGATTTGAAGAGAAACTCTGCCTCTGAGATGCAATTGCACTTTGCATACATGTCGACAAGGGCAGTCGCCACAAAGATATTGCTATCTAGTTGAATCTTTATCACGTAGGAGTGAATCTGTTCACCACTCTGGAGAAAGGTCATGGCTGAGCATGCTTTCAAAATGCTAGCCAATGAATACTGGCTCGGCTTTAGCCCCTCACGTGACATTTGGCTGAATAATTCAAAAGCTTCAAGCTCTCGTCCATGGCGGCAACAACCGGATAGAAGAGACGACCAAGAGACAGCATTTTTAATTGGGTTCCAATCGAAAAGTTTTCTAGCTTCAGACAATCTACCATCATTAGCAAAAGCAGCAATCATGGTATTCCAAGAATACTTATCTCTCTGAAGCATTTTATCAAACAGCTTACGTGCTTCATCAGTCTGACCCACTTTGCACAACTCATTAAGAAGTCGATTGGAATCAGAAATGGAGTAAGCGCAATTGGGTATGGTGGTCATACACCGGATCAACCTTCCATGGTTGAAGACGCCCAAATTCATAAACAAAAACACCGTCTCTAGCTATCGTTGAGCAATCTACAATAGTCTTCTCACTTCAACTGTAGGGCGAGCTGCGAATATCCGTCCTCCGACCGCCGGAATTTCCACCGACGTGAAAGAGAGTTTCAGTGAGAAAACAAACAATCAGTAAAAGTAGTCCGAACTGTTTTCCTCTTCAATGGAATCAAATCACTAACTTTTGTTGTGTTTAGACAATAAGAGCACAAACATACTATTAAGGATAATGTTTATAATAAATTTAAGGATAATGTCTCAAACAATGACATGTTAGCCAATATTTTATTAAAAATCATAAATCATTGGGCAACTGACAAATTAAACGGTAAAAGATAACATAGCAAACCTTGAAAACTTATAAGCTAATAATTCAGTCTTTTGTGAAATCCCATACGGAAAATATGTGCAAAAAATACTTTAGAACAAGCGACCTCGATTTCACACGATTGACCACGCCTAGATGATTGATTTGTTAATATAGAATAATTTAAAATTTATTTTGTTAACAAAAATAATATAATATTTTTTTATCACTAATCCCTGGTAGATTAATGACTTTTTGTCCCTAAAAAATGTATTAAACTAGTTTAATACAACTAACAACAATATTTACATATGAAGGTCCGAGTAAATCTATTTTTTAAATTATGTTAATACAATCAAGCTTCGTGTTCGCTTATGTCATGCCTTTCTTTATTTTTGATAAAAAAAATATAATAATTTTAAATTAAAATTTGCATTTTTTACAAAATAAACTATGCATTTTTCATTTTCAAAATCTACGCTATCTTGCATGGATTTTCAATATGTTATTATTGAAGGTATTTTCCCTTTTCCTTTGACAATACGACTTCATATGCGTGCAAGTATATTTTACGAAAGACAATTGAATACTTAGCGGACAACTCGAAAGTTGCAGAAGTTAGGAGTGCAACTTACCTAATACAATGGATGGAACAGTACTCCAGACTAAGTATTTTAGTTAGGAAGATTAGTTCATTTTAAATCAACGTAATTATCTTAGTTTAAAAATTATAACGACCAAGGTTAACGAATTAGCACGTGTTAAAATCAAAAGAAAATTAAATAAGCAAAATTAGAAGTATGGAATTTCATAATTTCAATCATTATGCTGGAAATTTGTTTCAAAATCGAAATAAAAAATAAAAGAAAACGATCCGAAACTCAAAAATAGAAATAAATGTATTATTCAAAGATAATAAACACAATTTATATATTTTTTTATATAAACGTATACAGAACAACAAGAAATAATAAATTAATGAAGGATGGATGAATTAGGAAAGTAGTAAATAAGAAACTTAATAAAACTATAAATAAAGAAATAGTTAAAATAGAAAATTAACTAAAATAAAAAAACTAATAAAATAAGAAAATAGGAAAATATAAATTAATATTGGCTAGAGGCATAATTGTTAAGTAGGTCATAATTTTAAATCTTTTAGTGTAATGACTTTAAATTATTAAAAAAAAGCATCCAGTCTGAAAATAATAATAAAATAAAATAATAAAGAAATTTGTAAGAAAAACAGTGAAAATATTTAATTTTCAAGAAATAGTTTAAAATTTTAAATAATACCAAAATCATTAAATATTGTTTTCTTTATTTTTGGCTTTAGACCACGCTAGACTTCATCTTCTGCCTGCATACATAATTACTGCACTCATAAAAGTTGAATTTATCACTTATTTTTACATTATTAACTGTGTAATTAAAATTTTATTTTAATTATTTACAATCTATCGTGTTAATTAATGATTGATGGGTTATGAGTAATAATTAAAAAATAAATTTAGCGTATTTGTTGTGCAAATTTTTAGATTGATTAAAGACGAAAATAAGTGAAAATGAGTGACTTTTTGTAAAATTCGTCGCTGAAACGTCATCTTTTGCCCTCTGTTATTTGAGTCGCATGACCGTGGGGGATAGAAGTCCGAGCGTCTCTGACTCCTTTAAAGTCCAGACTCGAGATAATATTTTTCAATCTTAACTTGTATACGAGTCAGATTTAAAGAGTGAATACTCGCAGTGAATACTTAAAGGAATTTACAAAAACTAAATCTCGAGATTCTACTTTTGAAATTCAAATTACATAAGTTTGGAGAAACATGCGGTCACTCGTGCTACACGGTCGGAGAGTCTCGCTTAGGTCCACACATCCTTTAACAGGAAAATTTACCATAAAATCTAATACCTATAATATGGTCTATACCTGTAATATGGTATTTCTTCGAAGTGATCAAACTAAAGGGCAATTTGTGAGTTCCGAGGCAGAACAATTAGACAGACAGAGACACACCATGGACAATTATTCTGACCATGATTGGGTTAATTTTATTGAATGCATCATTGATGGGGTCATAGGAGATTTTATTGAAGGGACATTTATAATCACTCCCTTAGCCTTGATCACTACAATTAATTGCATCGTTGAAGGTGTAACTATGTAGATTTGGGTGGACAGAAAATGCACTAGATTCCCTGTTTCTCTTACGTTCTCGGAGTCGGATTTACCTTTCCTGCGTAAAGTTATCTTCTTTTTTATTCCTTAAATGACTGCCAATCCACCCGCTCTTTCCAAATCCAACCTCAAATAAGAATCACCGGCTCAGACCCAGAAGACCCGTTTCGTTATTTTGACTTTTATAGCTCGAATTCCGTGTTGATTCGCCCAAATCGGATTTTTTTTCTTGTTTGGAAAAGATGCGGAGCTCGAGTCAGAATCAGGGTCTTACGGCGGAACCCGTTGATGATTCGCCTTTACTCGGTCATTCCATCGCCGATAACATCCTCCGTAGCCGCCGCTTCATTCGCCACCCACCGCCACCTCTGCGCGGGGCGGCGAGGTTCCTCCGACGCGCCAGTGGGCGGCGAATGATGCTCCGGGAGCCCTCCGTTTTGGTCCGCGAGACGGCGGCGGAGCAGCTCGAGGAGCGGCAAAGCGACTGGGCCTACTCGAAACCCATCATTGTTTTGGATATTCTATGGAATTTAGCCTTCGCCGGCGTCGGCTTTACGGTTTTGTCTCTTAGCCTGAATGAAAACCCTTCTGTTCCTTTGAGGCTATGGATTATTGGGTATGCTTTGCAGAGTGTAGTTCACATGGCGTGCGTTCTTGCTGAGTATAGACTACGTAGACGGGCGAGATTGGTGAATTCTAATGGAAGCTGGGAAAGTGGTGCGGATTCGAATTCATTTTCTGGTAGTGATGGGGAGGATTATGCTATGGATGAACAGCACAATCATGGCGATCCAGGGTAATGTCAATTTTAGTTACTTAGAAGCTTTTGGATTCACGAAGAACTTTTTCTCATCGATGTTGCTCTGAAATAATAGCAAATTTCACTTGCTTGAACCGAAGTTAAGGCTTTATCAGAGAAATAGTTGTCTTTGGTGGGTACTGTGGCAATCTTTTGAAACTAATAGCAAATATATTACTTGCTTGGGCTTAAATTATTGATTTTTTCTATGTGTTCATCTTGTAACCTTAATTGACTTTGTTGTTATAATATGACAGTCTTACAAAGCATATCATGTCTGCAAATACGATGTTTTCGTTCATTTGGTGGATAGTAGGATTCTACTGGGTAACTGCTGGAGGCGAATCTTTGACCAACGACTCACCTCAGCTCTACTGGTTTGTTCAATTATTGCTCTCTCTCTTTCGTTTCGAACTTTTCCTTTCCATCAATGAACTAGAGATGAATGCGCTTGTCTTTACAGGTTATGTATTACATTCCTCGCCTTCGATGTGGTGTTCGTTCTTATATGTGTAGCTATTGCTTGTCTTGTCGGTATTGCTGTTTGCTGCTGTCTGCCTTGCATAATTGCTATATTATACGCCGTAACTGATCAGGTAGCCTACCATTATGTTTTTCTCCTCTACTTTGTCGATACGGACGCGTTTTCCTTTATTTCAGTTTCGTTTAGAAAACTTTTTGAAGGGATCTGCCAATACTTCAAGGTGTTACACTCTATAAATTTGTTTTTTTTTTGGGGGCCATTTTCTATTTGGAATGCAGATTTGCATCAAGAATCTTAAACATGATGTTCAGAATTATCAACCATCTTTATATGAAATCCGAATGTGAGAGAAGTCGGAAGAAAACACCTTTCCCTGCATATAATTGTGTTTGTTTCACCCAAACAATGTTGTATATACAAAGAATTGGATCATAAAGAAATTGCAGTCAATACTGGTACCATAATATTAGATTATGGAGGAAGGTTAGAATTAGAAATCAATATAAAAAACAAGGATATGGGCTCATGCTACTAGGAAACAGAAATTTTATTCTAGTTCTATCATCAACTATGGGTTCGAATCTATGAGTGGATCAAAAGAAAATGTCATTTTTGCATTTTATCAACAATTTTCTCGTGTAGGCGGAGATTAGAACTTGTATATGTTTCTTGAATTCACCCTTGTTCTCATATATTCATGTATTTTTTCACCTATCAGTAAAACTTTACACACGCGTAAATGTTTCGTCAGGTCAAAGATACTAGGTTTGAACTTTTTTTTTTCCTCGCCTTCTTGAACCATTTGCTCGTTTTATTACAAATCTTTTTGATTGGTCATACACAAAAAGTTTATCACTGGTTAGGACCTTGCTGATTTATTGTGGTTAGTTTTTGTAAACTTGAAGTTCAACTCCTCTTATTGATTATCGCTCTTTAGTTTCTACGGTTTTTTTGCGTTGAAGTAGTCTTACTACATATAGGATGGTGCAACAATGGAAGAAATTGATCAACTACCCAAGTACAAGTTCCACTGGCAAGTTGATCCCGAAAAAGTTGATGGGGAGATTCAAGAATCCATGGGAGGGATAATGACCGAATGTGACTCAGTTTCCCCCGTTGAACTTCCTCTTTCTCAGGAAGATGCTGTAAGTTTTCCCTTGAGCTTCTATATACAAGTCGTGTTAGGTTTTACCATTTAATTCTACACTTTAATTATGACGCTAATTAATTAATGCAATTAATAAGGTAGAGTATGATTCTGGTACTATAGCTTTTTTTTATATGATGAATCATTTTTTGTTTCTGGCCTCGTAAATATGCAGGAATGTTGTATCTGCCTGTGTGCATACGACAACGGAACAGAACTCCGCCAGCTCCCTTGCAATCACCATTTCCACAGCTCGTGCGTGGACAAATGGCTGCACATAAACGCTACCTGCCCCCTCTGCAAGTACAACATTTTGAAGCGAGCCGATCAAAGCAGCACCGAACAAGTATGACACCAAATTATACACTCTTCCCGGGAGACTTCTCGTCGCTTCTTCAATTGACACACTTAAGTTCCGCCCGTTTTCCAGTGCTTTGGACAATTATTGGAAGAAACTAGAGGCTTCTAAGGTGGATTCATATAGTGTCTGTTATATATCTACATGTATTGTTCTGTGTTTGTGGTTGTTTGCAAGTGTGGAAAACCTCCTTTTTCGAGGTATAAGGAATAGGTTGGACGGGTGTAACTCTCTGAGGTAGTTAATGTTAATGCTGATTTGGAGTGGCTAAAACCATATCCTTGTTGTAGTTGCTATTATGTATCAACTGTATAGATTGTGTTAGTTGGCGAGGCGAGAATGAAACCAGTCCTAAACTATGTGAACGAATTTAAGTAATAATCGCTTATGCCGTGTAATCGACAAGATGGGGCCTGCTGCGCAATTATTCATTAATCAATCCTTCTTATCGAGTTATACTCGTGTTTTGGTTGAATATAAATAAATTAAATTAACACAAAAAAATAAATAGGAAAAGAAAAAAGGAAGAGCTCAGGAGCGCATATGTTCACATCTTGAAGATCAGATGGTTGTGATGACCCAACATCACAGGAGCGCAGATATCTTCATAGCTCTGCACCAGCCGGGAATCGAACCCGGGTCTGTACCGTGGCAGGGTACTATTCTACCACTAGACCACTGGTGCTTCTTGTTGTAGGCTATTTTCATAATTTTAATTAACCTTTGTCTGTTTACTATTATATATATTTCTTTCTAACCCTATAAATGAGCTTAGCTAACCCAAAGATTCAGCTTAAAAAAATTTCTATCTCAACGTGCTCGCAAGAGACGTGTTAAACGAATCGAATTTAATGAAACAAACGTATATAAATTTTTTAAAAAATTTATTTAAAATTATAATAAATATTAAAAATTATATATCAACATATTTAATCAGTTAATTTAAAAATTAATTATGTTAAACTATATAAAATTAAATGTATTAATAAACAAATTATTTGAGATTATACAATAAAATTATCAAATAAATATTATTGAAAATATTTTGACATTTGAAAATAAATTATAATTTAAAAAAAAAATAACTTCAGATTACAAAATAAATTCAATGAAAAGAATCTAGATATTCAACATCCAAATTTATAAACTTTCAAGAATTTCATTTTCTTATTGTTGAACTCTCGTGTTGACGTTAGTCCAATTGTTGATACAAATGAATGTCTTTACAAAGTTCGATGTTAGTTTTCTTTTTCGTTCATCATAAACACGTCCACCTGCTATAAAAGCAGATTCCGATGTTATAGTATACACAGGAGGTGTTAATAAGATATATAGTAGAATGTCTTTTTCACAAATCTAAAATATTAAAATTCTCGTATTGATAAAATTGATAACAACTTTAAAATAAATATTGAATTCATTTGTAAAAAAAAAAGAATAATTTTTAATTTATAATTTATTCTATATATCATCGATACTATATTTTTTATTAAAACTACTTTTAACATCACTGCTACTAGGATAATTCTCAATATATGAAATTCGTAAATAATAATTATTAATATTAAAATATTTTATTTCATAAAAAATATATAAATTAACAATTCTATTTATTATATCATCATTGATTAACAGTGATAATCATATTTTTTAGTTTAAATTTGAATCTATAATCGAGGAAGTTCGCAGAGTTTCTTATCTTTGTAGAAAGCGAAGTGCAGATTCTTCGTCAGCAACAGCAAATTAAATTTCGACTGATGATAAGAACGACGACAAAAAGGAGGGTAGCAGGCGAAGGTACAGACTTTTTTCAAAACCTAGTTATTCCAACGGGACCCCTTGAACTGTATACTGCGCCATTTCTCTCTCTCTCTCTCTCTCTCTCTCTCTCTACAGCAAGCGTCTCTCTCTCTGTCTCTCTGATAAACTCCAAGAATTTCATTGTGGGTCTTGTTCTTTCCCTTTCATTCAGAGACAAGACTGATGGCCTGGATTAGAAAATTCTCGAATGGGTTAAAATTGGAGACGGCCATTTTCATGATGGCGTTGTCTCTCACGTTGTTTTCTTCTGAATTAGGTAAGGAAACGAAGGAATACCCATCGCCCAGTCCAGCGAGTTCTCTGTTCTCTGCTACTTTTTCTGACCTGAAACGTACACTTCTCATGATTTCGTTAATGGCCGACGCGACAGGGTAAGGGGGAGAAGGAGAAGGAGATGGTTTGAAGCCAATGAAGGGCCAGGCTGACCCATCGAGCCAAACAATCCGACTCGTCGGAGACCCCCTAACTCGATCACTAGCGAGCTTGCGAGCCCAGCCTCCGGCTTGGCTCAGCCGACCTCATGGATCAACCACACTCGACTTACTAAAGTAAGTAGCAGCTCTACCCTACATTAATGTGCAATATTTAATTATTTATTTATACAATTAATTTCATAAATTATTAATTACTTGTATCAATATAGGTTGCATATGGTAAATTTATATTCAAATTGAAAAGACCTAAATCACTTCAAACTCTATTTTTTTCTAAAAACCAGAGGAAAATCAAAATAAAAATTGAATATCAACACTTATCATGTGAAAAATCCGATTGTGGATAGAATAATCAAAGAAAAATTCGAAATGAAATTGAGTCTTCTGAATAGAAGTGTTCAGAGTCAATTGAATGTTCACTCTCTTGAAAATTCGGCTATGATTTGATGACAGCCCGAAAAATCTGAACTGAACTTGAATTTCTCAAAAGAGCGGGTGCAAACTTTTCCTATAAATAAGTGTTTAGTGATGAAGGAAATCGCATCAATAGCTCTTTTTCAAAAAAAGGTTCTTACCTAGTTTCCTTTGGATTTTGACCTCCAACTACTATTCTTCCTCCCAATCACAGTAAAAGTTCTAAGGAAGTAGTCAAGCTCTCCAACGATTAGCCATTGACAAATAAGACTCTCGCTCTCTCTCTCTCTCTCTCTCTCCAGAACAGAAAAAGAAGGAAGAGAAACGAATTTTTAACCTCAACCACTGAACCAAGTTAACCGGTTCACTGAAGTACGACCAATCGAACTGTTTCAAATGAATCGGATCTGACCTAAAATTTGTGTAGAATTATACCGAACTGATCTAAGATTTTACCGGCAGAGAATTTCTATTCAAATTGTTATGAATTGGATTTATCGAAATAAGAATTTAATATTGAATATTTGATTTAGGCAGAAACATGTCTTGAAAATCGTACGAACTGATCGAACTCAACCCAATTTGATGTAAGTGTACAAGTAAGAAAATTTTGTCCAAATTCTTATGAAGTTAGATTTGTTTAAGTAAAAATTTAATACTAAATATTTTATTTAAACAGTATAATATTTAGAATATTGAAAAAAATCTCGATAAACCCAAATCGCTCGGAATCCGAGTAGATAAAAATACCACGTTTTTAACATTTTGGCTACAACCATATATCACAAAAATTATTTTATTTTCTTATAATTATTTTGTTACACGTTTTTTATATTTGAGCAAGCATGTTTTGACATTGACATAAGATTGTATAAAGATAAAATTTGTAGGATATTTTTATGTGTATAAATATGATGGAATTGACGAAAAATATATGATAGCAAAAGGCTAAACGATAATGAGATGGTGAGTTTGAATATTACTACGCCTGAACGATAATGATATATCTAAGTCTAAGGTTGATAAATGAGTTTCAACTAATATGTTATTATTAAATCAAGATTTGGTAAAAGTTAATATTGGTTTAACAATTGTATGTATTTTTGTTTGCTGAAATTATTTCTCATAGTTTAAAATTTTGTGATGCAAATGAATTTTTATCTAAGGAAGAAATGACTGTGATCTAAAACCTCCCAGAGACAAATGAACATACAAAAGAAAAAGATATTTTTGAGTCTGAAAGAAATATTTAAATTAATATGTTTTAATTGTTGTGGATATTGTTTATTTTTTGTTGAAACTTTGGATAATCTATTTTTAAACGAAGTTTTTATGAATTATGTTAATATTGTATTTATTTCAATTTCCGACAATTTTGTTTAATGTTTATAAATTTTGATTAAGATTTCGCACATTTAATGTTTTATTTTTTTAATATTTTAAAATTAGAATTTTAATGTTCAAATTTTATAAATTAATTTAGAAAAAATTTAAAAATTTAAAAATTAAAAATTGAGGTGTTATATAACTATGCATGAAGCAATAACAATATTGAGCAATAACCAAACTAGTTAGCTCCAAATTGAGTTCATTTATTGAACTTGAGGCAAAAACGAAGGTTCCTTCACTCTGCCAAAAAAGGAAGAAAGATTTACATTTTTTTTAAGAATAAAAATAAAATATCATGCGATATTTTTCAATTTAAATATTAAATAATTTTAATTTAAACATCAACTGTCCACTAAATGGAACTAATTTTTTCATCAATGAACATCAACTATCCACTCTAGCAAATGGAACTATTTTGACACTCAAACATTCCAAATGATTTGTACGTTTTACTGTGTTTCGTTTTCATAATTAAATACTTTATTTTATATGGCAGCTTTCCGCTAGTTCACCCAATCACCTTTTCACACTTTCCCATGGTAGAAGGAAGACAATGACCAAATCGGCACACCAGTCACAACGCCACCGCCCGCCACCGGAATCCCTTCTCTCTCCTCCCCCGTCGTCGGCCCTGAGTTTTTGCCGTCCCCGTCCCCGTCCCCGTCCCCCTTAACTCTCACCGAGATGTTGATTATCCCATTCCTTCCCCCTTCTTCGTCCCTTAGCCTGTAACTCAGAAATTGCAGATGACCCATCGGCACCTGCCCTCCCGTGAAGTCCGATGCAGGAATTCTCGCTCTGCCGATGATCCTATTTCTTTTCCCAGTTCTGCAGCGCACCTCTGCAATTAAAAAGCTGGAATGCGAGGGCAAATCCAGTTCGAATTTTTGGTTCCAGGAAGGATAGCTCCCTCCTTCTCCGTCGAAATCTGTAACTCCATAGCTTTCTGATTCTGTTCTGACGATCACGAAGGAATTCTTTTTCACGGGCTTGCGATTGATCCGCAGGTCTTGTGCTGACATGACTGTGACTTCGATTGCTCGAGACAACAACGCCGCCATTACTTTCTTCCGTTTTGAGATTGGTATGAATGGAGAACTGGGTGGGTGCGTGTTTATAAGGAGAGAAAATTGAGAGAGAGGAAACTAGACGGAAAAGATGACGAACTGTACTCGTTGTTTCCATGACGTGTTTTTAAGATTGGGTTATGACGAATTAATTAAACATACTTAGAATAATTTTGGAGAGAGAATATTCATTTAGTAAAGAGAATTCCTACCTTTTTTTTTTTTTTTTCAATTTCTCAAAAGTTCAAAAATTATCAATAAATTATTGTGTTTTCTCTTGCGTTAGCATTGAATCAACCTTTTTTTTTTTTTAATTAGATTTGCGGCTATTTTATCATATTTAAATATATATTACTCTATTTAAAATAGATTAATTAAAAAATTAAAAAAAGCATGAAAAGACAAACATTCGAAGAAATTCATATTAAGTCAGGAGAATCAAACCTAAACGTAAAACGTAGAGTCTAAGGAAAAAAAAAAAAAAATTCAAAATAGTTTGAAGGTTCTATCTATAAACCTTATTTTTCTTGCAATTTTGAATAACTCAGCGCATAATATTGTAGCATTACGAAAGTACTTATTTTTTTATTTTATAATAAAATTTTGCTAACGAGTTTTGGACAGTAGACTTAAGATGATTTTGTCCATAACTCGTAAATCTTGTACTGTAGAATTTTTTTTCTCAATTCATCACGATTAATTCTCGAGTGTTTCGCAACAATTTCTTATAAATAAATTAATATAAATATTAATTGAAAAAAAAATTGTGTTATCAATAATGTAAGGATAGTTCTTTGACATTAAAATTTCACAAATCATATAAGAGTTAAAACTCAAATTGGTATAAAAGAGAACGAATTAAAAATTATTATTATTATTATTGAAATATAGGATAGGATGATTTTTACTTGGTAAAGAAGAAAAAGAAAAGGAGGGTTCTAATTATATTAATTTTGAGTTGACTTGTAATCTCATGAGACATGAGCCTCTTCAAGTCAAAGTCAACCTTCTAGAAAGTCAATACTTGGGTCTGTCAGCGTATCAATTTCCGAATTGTTAGTTTCAATAATACTTTTAATTAAACATTAAATGAATTGAAATTGAGGGTGAAATTGTAAAACAACCTTTGCAATTGACATATTGGTGATGACGTGTAAGTTTACACGTCAACATTGTTATTTCGTTGGAAGGTGAACGTTCTTTTTTTTATCGTTGCGGTCACGCCAGGGATTGATTGTCCGTTTTGGTCTGGTCGTTTAATTAAATTGTTCATAAAAAAATATTATTATACAATGCTATTTAGTCATTATTATATAATATAAATATTTGAATTAATATATTATACCCATTTTTTCAAAATATAAACGTAGTATTATTTTATATTTTTTATTATCATATTTAAAACTAATAATGTTAAATTTATTTTTTAATTTTATATTTTAATCTTTGGTTAGGATAGGTAATAAATATTAAAATAAGACGAATTGTTGTCATTAAAGTATAAAATTAGAGGATAAGAGATATTAAGGATATAAATTGAAACGACGCCGTATTCAAACATTTGAAAAAAGCTTAGCTTTTATCTGGTTCGCCGAAAATCTCTCACACCAGAGGCCAGAGCTACAAAATGGCGTCTTCTCCACTCTCTCACATTCCCCTCATCTCAAAACCTTGGTCTCCGCGCGCATTCCTACCTACCACTCAACCCACCCATTTATTACCTCCAAGGCTCTGCTATTCCCGTTTCAGATGTTCCGCTGGCCAGCCCGGATTCTTCACGCGCCTTGGTCGGTTGCTGAAGGAGAAAGCCAAGAGCGATGTGGAGAAGATCTTCTCCGGTTTCTCAAAAACTCGCGATAATCTTGCTGTAATTGATGAGCTATTGCTCTATTGGAATCTCGCTGATACGGATAAGGTCCTCGATGAACTTGAAGAGGTTTGTTTTCTCTTTTTTGTTTTTCACTTTCTCTCTTGTTCGTTTTGCTTCTCGTTTCTTATTTCTTCTTCTTCTTCTCCTCAGAAAGTAAGTCACGCTAAAGAAGTTTCTTAACTCGAAAATCTGGAATTTCTTCCTTGTATTGTGTTTTCTTTAGTCATCATGTTTCCAGAATGTGAATTGACGAGTAACATTACTTTTCATCTAAATTCTCATGTATAAAAGCCACATATCAAAATGGGCTTGCGGAGAGAGAGTGTCAGGAGTGATTCCAAAACCACGACACTCGGCTAGAGTTGCCCCAAATGTGTGCCAATTGTGCCCATTTAGTGGTCAGCTTTGCTGCAATTGTAACACCTGCATTGGGTGCAACTCAAACTTTACAATTGGCTTGCCAGCAGAGGGTGTCCAAACTGTTAAGAAAAACCTCCTACTAATGAATGTAAGATAATTCTGTATGGTTACATTGTATTCATGTGTTTCCTACGAGCAATCTATTGAGGTACAGTTAATTTCTTTGAAAATGTTGGTCCATAGATTCATCTTTTAGGAAAAAACATTTCTGTTGTCAACTGAAAAAACTGGTCTCAATTTCTGGAAATCTCATTCGGTGGTGTTTAATGCTATCTTGGAATTTGTAGGCGCTTTTAGTCTCAGACTTTGGGCCAAAGATCACAGTCAAGATTGTGGAGAGCTTACGGGAAGATATATTGGCCGGGAAACTTAAATCTGGCAGTGATATAAAGGTAGGTATGCTATTGTTTTTGTCTGTAGGAGTCTCATCTATTTGGTTGCTCAGAAAATTGAGTGAAAAGAAACGCAAAAGGACAATCTCAATGGTTTTTTCCACTCGTTGAAAATGTCTACACGGCTCGTGTTCTCATTTTTAATGAAAAAATGTATATTGTTGCAAGTATTGAAGAACATATAACTAGGACTCGTGACTGCTTTGGTCCGCTGTTAAAGTAGTAAAGAAACTATTGATATTTCAGATTTGCGTTCTTTCTTTATTTTTAGTACTTGAATTATCTGCAAGTTATGTGATAGAAAATCTGATCTTGATTATCATTATAATTTTAGGATGCACTGAAGAACAATGTATTAGAATTGTTAACCAAGAAAGGCACAAAAACTGAGCTTCAACTTGGATTCAGGTTTGGTTCATTTTCGTTTGTGGGCATCATATTAGGCTTGTGTTTGCATGCATAGAAATTTCTTTTTAAACAGTTCTCATTTTTTGTTTATATGTTTGTTATGCCATTAGAAAACCGGCGGTCGTTATGATAGTTGGTGTGAATGGAGGTGGAAAGACAACATCACTTGGTAAGGCCAATGAATTAAGGTGGTTACAAAATCTCTTCTCAAAGTGCATGTTTCAGAGTATTTTTGAGAAAACATTGGCACAATCAAGCCCTAGTTTTCACAAATCAAAAACTACAACCTTATGAAATTCTGTTCCAAATATTTAAAAGTTACAAACTTTATTTCCGATAAATAATGCTACATTTACACTACAATCGCATGTTTTTATATTATGCATGTGTAATTCACTCATAAAGTCATATAATTTATTATTTTAAATATTTATATTATTTCGTAATAATTTTATCAATAAGTGAATGATACGTAAGTACTATGTTAGAGTTTATGAGATTTAAAAACATGATGTACTGGTGTTTGTGCAGGAAAACTTGCTTACAGATTAAAAAGTGAAGGAGCGAAGGTTAAATGCTATTGCTCTTTTCCCCTTCTTTACTATGCTGAATAGAAGTTTATTCATATAATCCTTGAATGTTATTTGATTGTCTCAATGCTATAATCAACTTGGGTCAAAATTTGAATAGAAGTTTTATGGAGTTTTGATTCACTTCTTCATTCTTGTTTTCCAAGCGTTAACAACTATCAAGAGGAATATTGTTGGCAATAGTTTCTCACACTCTGCTAATGTTCCAGATATTGATGGCAGCAGGTGACACATTTAGGGCAGCAGCTAGTGATCAGCTGGAGATATGGGCAGAGAGATCTGGCTGTGAGATTGTTGTGGCTGAGACAGAGAAGGCCAAAGCATCATCAGGTTTGCAAATTGCTTGGATCTACATTGTTAATGGACATTCGAAAAGTTTCCTTCGCTACTATTCTTTCTGAAAAAATTTAGTTGGGTATAAGTTTTTTGAATACTAACCTATAATCTTAAAGGATATCCATAGTTCTCTCCCAGGCAGTTAAAAGAGGAAAAGAGCAAGGCTTTGATGTGGTTTTGTGTGATACGTCTGGACGTGAGTACAAATTTCAAATAACAAACTTCTAATAATCTTTTCATGTACTTTTAAAGGTTCAACATGCCCATAATTTTTCAAATGTGTTGTCAGGTCTGCATACTAATTACAGTTTAATGGAGGAGTTGATTGCTTGTAAGAAAGCTGTGGGAAAAGTTGTTCCAGGTGCACCTAATGTAAGCTAAACTATTTGGGAATATTACCATCATTAACCAAATGAAGGTTTCTCTATCAAACGGTACATGAATGAATAACTTACTAAAGTTTCTTACAATATTCTGTTGGGGCATCGACATTTCATAGAAATGGTATTGTTTGTTGATTTATCTTTCTTTATATTTAGGAAAAGAAGTTTTGGAGTCGCAATCACTACTAGAGTTCTTTTTATACAGGATTTATTGCCTGTGTCGCTATCAATCTGATTGGACACGACTGAGTAGTTAATTACGATGAAGATCACTTTATGATACCTGTTAATTGTGGCTTGTGTTACTCTTCTTTGTCGCATTTTTTTTGTGATAATCTCCATTATGTTAAATTAAACATGTTTATCTCGTAACAAAAATGGATTGCATGATTTTTCTTTTATATCTAATTGAATCCCTCAATTGAAGTCTCCCTTTTTTCGTTTTCTAACCTTTAATGTAGTACATGTGTAAACAATTTAATGATCAATACAGGAGCTGCTGCTAGTTCTAGATGGGACTACTGGTTTGAATATGCTGCCACAAGCAAAAGAATTCAATGATGTAAGCTATTGGAAATGTTTACGGCAATTAACTGCAATAATTCACCGAAAAGGAAAGGCTAAGCATTGTATGACTTGCTTTAAAGGAAGTTAGAATTGCATTTCTGAATTGCTTGATTCACTAATTTATGTAAACCATGTCATTCTTTTTCAGTTAACCAGTTAATTTTCACTCAGATACATTGAAAAATTTAACCTATAAAACAGGTGGTTGGAATTACTGGTTTGATTCTGACAAAACTCGATGGTTCTGCTAGAGGCGGCTGTGTGGTATGCCCTTCAATTTTTGTGAGATGTCATTTTCAATATTATTGTTAAGAGTCTTGTGTTGTCTACGCTGCTCTTTTAGTTAAACTTATGTTCTTGCAGGTGAGTGTGGTCGATGAACTCGGGATCCCAGTAAAATTTGTGGGTGTCGGAGAAGGTTTAGAAGATCTTCAACCCTTCGATGCAGAGGCTTTTGTCTCTGCCATTTTCGCCTAATGTGAGGAAAGATAAGGTATCAACCACTTTCGCCTTATTTTTGAAAAACTCTCTTTCCCTGATCCCAGCAGACACTGTCTATTTCCTCAAAATATATGCACAAATTGTTTAAATTCCAGAGAGTACATTTTCTTATAGGTACAGTTACAGCTTTTATCGGAAAAGGAAAGGATCGTTAGCTTTAGGATTCGAATCGAGAAGCAAGTTTAGTTATCATCATCCACCGGGATTTAGGTGAAAGATGCAAGATTTGGGCTGACGACTATACCATTAGAGAAAAGAGAATTTGAGCTCATCCTGTTGAGTTTTGATTGCTTGAAATGTTCATCCCATTGTTACCAGTTTTGTTCTCTTTTATTTCCAGAATTTTAGTATGAGATTGGAGTTTCTGCGTAGATAATTGTATTTATGTGCTACAAATCTGGAATATGATTCGACTGAGTACATTATCTGGTAAGTAAATTTACTCACTACACTGGCACTTTGATGCAAAATAAATCAATAATGAAATAAAACCTTTATCTACATTCTTTATAAGACATAACTATGTACTCGATAGAACATATAATGTTAAATTGATAGAAAAATAACACCGACGAGAATATCACATTAAAAGCCTGAACAAAATTTAGACCAATGCATCAAATCAGACAGGAATATTGTCATACCCGAAAACCAAGTAGAATTCAAATCAATCTTATTAATATTAAAAAATCAAAAGTACATGTATACAGCATGACCGGACACATTGAGCCATGTCCTGAGACAACGCTAATTGGATTTCTTATTGTAATTTCTCAGCATACCTGCCAAACTGGAAGGTGGAGATTAATTTTCTACTTCTTTATAATATTAACGTGAAATGAAGAGTAAGGGAAGCAGCTTCATAACTTTGCGATGGGCGTGTTGTAGAAGGTAGAACGAGCTGTATAAACCAATTTTCCAGTAGTTTTGAGCTTGAAATCCACTGAAACTACTGTCAAGTTTCTTCCAGTTTTCACAATGGAGGCATCTACCACCACCTCGGCCTGTTGCATAAACGCGATAGTACAAACAAATTCAGATGCACATGTGATCTTCAAATAGGCTGAAAAACTAACTCGATCAAACAATGTCTATAAAATGCACATCACAATCAAAACTTGATTCTTGAACCTATTACATATCATTACGGGTCCTTCCAACATTGTTTTTCTGTCATCTACCAAAAATTGGTGAATGGAAGAAGACTCACATTTTTTGAAGCACCGGAGAGATAAGAAATGCTCAGTTCTCCAAGAAAAAGTTCCTTATCTTCGCTCACTACAGTTCTAGCACAAGCGGTTGACACAAACTCAGCAACCGAAGCAACAGCACCTCCATGTAATGAACCAAAGAAGTTCTGCAATTTCACCAAGAAAATATTTTGTCGCACTATTTTAACCAACAATGATGATCTTTTTTAGAGTAATACTAATCTACACCCTTAAATTTGAACTCCGACATTTTATTCATTCATAAATAGAATGATTATGATAGAGAGAATAAATAATTAAAATAATAAATTACTTATACCAATAAACAAATAACACATATACGTCATGTCAATGTGTAAGACTAGAATATAAGAGTCATTTAGTATTACCTCTTTTATTTGTCTATGTCATTATGCGTTTGAGTCAGCTTACACCCATCTTGATTAACTTTATAAGACTGGTGCATTACCATATTGTGTATTTAAGCCATTTTATACACACTTCAACGAATACAATTATGTCTAATAGAGACACCTTTTATACAATCACTGATTGACACTTTACAGATGAAGAGAGTCAAGTTAGTTGATGGCAATAACTAACTTATCTCATGTTTGCCAGGAAAATCCAGTTGTAGTGAAAAGGGTTTAATACCTTACTAGAAAACTGAGTTAGTAGGGCCGGAGAAAAGATCAGAGCAGACAAATGAGTTCAGAGAAAAGAAGAAAGCTTGTCTGGGAGAGCTGTTTGTTCTGGTTCATATAAGCAAAAGAATGGATGAACCTGATTTTGATTCTGTCAATCACATTTCGATTGTTCAACTAAAATGTGTCTGCAATTGTGATAGGGAATGTGATGAAATATAATCAAGATATGATCAATCTTCAGGGATACTGCGTTATTAGCTCGTCATGTTAATATACCTTTCTTTCAGTTTTATCTTTCTAAGTATCTTAGCTGAGATTGATGATGATTCTGGGGTAGAACTGATTGAATAAGTAATCCGCATTCAGTTCAATATCAACAAATTTGCTAAACTCGTGCACTGTAATTTTAGAACTTAACCTATGGAGCAACGATCAGCTATTAGTATTACTATCGAATGCATGCCCTAAAGATTCTTACACGAAAGAAGCGAGAAATGGGAAAGTCATGTAAACCAAAAACATATAAAATGATATTTCCTTGATTCAATTTGCTAAATGATGAAATCGGCGGACGCAATCTGCAGTCGAATTTTTCACAGAAATTATCAAAAGAAAAAAAAAAAATCGATTCAATAGAGTTGAGAGAGAGAGAGAGATACAAAGAAAGGCTTATTACAGTGACGACGGGTTTGACGAGGAGGATGCAGGTGAGTCGGCCGCGCTGTAGAAGTTGGGGCTTGAGGAGAAGACCACGAACGAGGTTGGAATAGTAGTCCTTGCCGTTGCAATTATGTGCAACTAACTCAGAAACTCCCATCTGTTCAAGAAACGCAGTGGTTCGAGCAGTTAGTATTTCAAGATTCACCTTCTTCTCCTCCATTAGCGCCGAAATTGCTGTTTTCAGCTCTGAAACTAAAAGTTGAGCTCTCTCCCCCTCTCCCTCACTCTCTCTAGATTGATCAGGCCGCCATTCTTGAGCAACGGACAAACCAAAATCTCTAATGTAATACGTGTCATTTAATCATCCATTTCTGTAGTTTTTCATTTCATTTTGAATAAATTCTATTTTAAACCCTAACCTACTTAATTTTGTGAGTAAATTAGATCTCTAAACTACAAATGAGTCATGTGACATGTGCACGTATGCCCTCAGTTTTACATTTTTAGTATTTATATTATCTTACGATAATTTTACAAACGAAGAAATAACACACGTAAGTGGCTTCCGTCGTATCAGAGTTTGAAATTAAAATTTATATTTAAATGATGCTAACATATCACCCATTAATTGATTTTATAACTAAGATATATTAATTAGCACATACCACGTCAATAATTAGACCAGAGAATTATAAAATACACTTCAAAACATTATTCATTTATATAAAAATATAATATTTTTTTTAATTGATAAAAGTTGATCCTACTGGTTATTTAGACTATTTCTCAAACCAAACCCACTAATTAATTACCGTAATTACAAACAAATTCTTTTTTTTTTTTTTTTTTTTGTTAGCAATGATATAATAAATATAACAAGTCATCGCCCTAAACTCCTAAATATTTGTTACAACAAAGCATAGAGAAGATATCTTAAGAAATGGATTATAAATTTCAATAAAGATAAAGAAAATGAATTATAAAAAATAAATATTCTAATCGTGAACTCATGAAACAACAACCATGTCCCATGTCGCATGTTGCATGTTGCATGTTGGTCTAAGTACACCTCTTACAAAAATAATATCACAATTGTCATGATTACGGTATAAAATTAAGAGATCACAAATATTATTTTAATTTATTTACAGCGTTTATTAAGTTACGTACTAAATAGATTGACTGTGTTCCACAACATAAAACAATTATGTTCTGCCATAAAGAAATTTAGAATTTATCTTGTATTCTTGCACCCTGGATTATTCTTCGCTTATTGATAGAATAATTACGATAAATAATAAATATTTCGGTATCTAACACGGCAAAGTATCAAATCAAACAACTAAGCACAGTGGGAACTCATTTTATCTGCTATAGTGGGAGGTTACCTTCCATTCAAATGCTTGTTTTCTCCTTCTGGCAATGAAAAATCAAATTTCTTTCACTGGAATCCACGTAGAGTGGTACCTGATAAGTGAAACTCAAGCTAATTTCAAATGGGTGAAGAAATCTCTAAAATCTAACCTCGCTTTCTTGGAGGCATATCAATCCCGAGCTCTTTACATTGTTCGTCATCTGGCACCAAGCTTCCGGGGATGGCACCAAACATTCTTCGCGGTGCTTCATATCCTAAAACTATGTGATGGAAATAGGCCGATGCATCTTCCATGTTTCTTTGCAAGGTCATCGATGTAGACAGGAAATTCTTCGAGGAAGTGCTTCCAAGTTCTGTTTTGAGTGAGCTGTCGAGTTTGGCTGCCGCAAGAAAGCGTTCGGTTGCAGCCTCCCATGAGAGTTCGTGTCTATGTGCATCGGTTAGCTGCTCAGGCTCTTCCGCCAGGACTTTTCGGGTAGCTTTGACAAACCCATCTTCGTTGTCGTACATTCGGCAATTCGGAAACTGCTTGAAGAAGTCATTTGAAGGGTGGTTTGCACAAATAACGAATTTGCCCATTGCCAACGCTTCCGCGGTGGTTGTGCAGACCACGTCTGTAGTGCTTGGGTTCAGAAACACTTTATAACTGAAAACCAACAACGACGTTCCGTTTATTCAATTCATTTTATTCATATAAGAGTGAAAAAATCTCATTCCAATTACATCTATTAAGGAAAAAGTATGAAAATATATCTTTTGCACAATATTTGCTGCTATAATGCGAATGATCCAGACAAGCAACAAATTAATCAGAATTAACTTCTCACGATTCCAACCAGCATGCAATAAATTTCAATAACCATTTGATATCATTTCATCTAGTTTAGTTGGTCTGAGAAGTTCGACTTGATAGGGCAAATCTACAGACTAATCCTTTCTACACGGACATAAACAGTAGAAAGTTACTAATCTTCGTGTTATTTAATGTTTATGTAATAAAGAAATAACAGTCGTTCAGTTAGTTCCTTGACTGGAAACAATGTAAGGAAAATGGTCCAGGTAGATGATCATAGATTTCTGGGTTTAAGAAACACAATGACCGGACAATAGTACTTTATTTCTCAAGGCATAATAAGAGATCAGCCAAACAAATAGAAAACAGAAATCTTCAGTTAGACAGAACCAGAAAGAGAAACTTACTCATGAAATATCGTATCAGCGTGATCTCGCCCAGGATGAATTCTAACAACCAGATCCAATTTTTTAGCTGCCTCTTTAACTTCCTCATAGTCCTCTCCATTTCCATACAAGTCAATCTCAAGTCCAGCCAGCTCCTTTTGCTGACGAGAAAGAAGATTGAGTAGCTCCTTGTAGCCTTTACTCCATACCATCTTTCCGATATAGTAGGCCCCCATGGTGAAAGCCTGTTCTCCATTCTGTTGTTGTTTGATCTTTTTCCTGCCTATCTCGAGAAACTTGGGATTGACTCCATGAACATTGCAGATGATGGATTTTGGGTAATCCTGGGTGGCAGCGGATAGTCTGATTACCTGCATTCATATCATGAATAATGATGCTTTATTTATTCTCTGCAGCATAACCTTAATATATATAAAAAAAAAATTAGAGTTGGTTAGGAGGAACTATTCCTGTCACAACATGGAAACCAACAACCTTATGTACTATTTGGACATCTGCAGGAAAGACTATCTAGCAAATTTGCAGTGTTCTAGTATGGTAGGACTGAAATCTTCCCATAAAAATAATCATTTAGAAAAAAGAAAAATTGTAGATTTTTCTGTAGATTCCATGGTAAATACTTCAGAAAATTCGATGAAATAATCAGGTACCAAGGGGGACTACCTCAAAATAAAGGAAGAGTCAATATCCATAATTCTAGGTTCAGTTAAATATGAAGTCATTTGATAAATTCTCGTATGAGCTGCATCTATCTTCCCCTTTTATTTTCTACTTTTGGATCCAAATTCATTAATAGCCCACGTCAAATTACTTCATATAGTTCTCCACCACGTTCTCATTTATCCATTCTTCTCCTTTCATTTTTACAAATATTTTTTATTTACTTTTCTCCGCAAAAACAGAAAAGTCAGATGTTCACTAAAAATAAAAATGCGCAATGGCTTCCTTCTTATAATTTGTATGGATGGCAGTTGCCTCAACAAGCGTATATAAAAGCTTGGGCTTTATGATTTTGTTTTTTCACTAAGGTTTTTCCTAGTACGTCAACCATTTAATACCCTAAATCTAGGTAATATATTGACATCAAGATGCAGCTATCGTACAGAGAAATATCTTCGACAGTCTGGCATGGAAGAATAGCTGAATAATATTCCTTGGGTAGGACTTAGAAGATGAGTAATACGGCAACCGGTTTCAATTAATCATCTCATAACCTTCCTTAGCAATATAATGTATGACGCTTTTGTTCATCGAATGATTCAAGTGTGGCATTCACACGATCATTTGCAAGAGATGAAGACTAGTTTGATCAATTGAAAGTAATAAAATTGTTAATCTCACTTACAAAAAGTTTAACCTTAAGGGAAAGCAAAAAAGAGAGAATTTTAACTCCAAGGAATATAAATTAAACTCGTAGATGTAGAAAGTACCTTGTGACAGTAGATACCAACAACCCAATTATTGATATATTTAAGAAGAAATGCTTGCAGCTTTCCGTTCTTCTCTCTCTTAACATATTCCAAATAGTTGGTGTGAACAATTCCTATAACTTGACGAAATTTAATTTTCCATCTTTTTCCATGATGATACCACGTTAGATGTTCTGGTTCCTCAAGGATGGCAATGTCTGACTCATCATCAGGAATAACTTCTGAGATATCACCAACAGGGAGAATGCTCCTCTTATCTAGAGAAAACTGCAGAATAAGTTGTTTTTCAGGTGGCACTCCTTATTAGACAGAATATTGATTTAAAAGCAAAAGCGTTTGGCTAAAACATGGCTCATAAGAATCACCTTTCCAGGGTAAAAACGAATAGTGAAATGAAACTCGAATCCAGTCCTCTCCTCAAGCCACTGCCACACGTATCTCTCCTGCTCTGAAGGTGAGTTGAAAGTGATCCCAATTGGATATACCAGCTCTTGATGTTTCAAGGATAACCAAGGAATCACTAGTGTGACCTTCCAGTCCCCTTTTTTAGAAAGATAAGCCGCACGAAACAGAGGGTTGACGGCAGTTCCAGTCATCCATGGTAGACTGGCAGTGGTGAAAATAGAAATATGTTTTTTCCTATCCATTCGGATATTAGGTTAGAAGTCAATAACCATTCTGGAGTTTCTAACAATTTGATCCTTACAGCTCACAGTAGCAATGTCTTCAGCATCACTGATGGATTAAGGTAAAGGATCATTCAACCGATTGAATGACCGTAAAAGTTATGAAAACCCAATATAGAAATAACAAAACAAATTTAAAACATAATTATCTGACTATATAATTGCATGTAGTTAAACATGGGTTTCAGAGAAGGGATTTCATGGAGATCCCTGTCCATACTTCGTTCGATGTCAAACAGAAATTATAGGGGTCACTCAGAGCATTCTGTCATTGAATTCTTTCCAACAACGAATTTTCCCACAAAGATATCTTATCATCTTTTCAACCATGAACTTCGAAATTTTTTGACAAAATAATATTAGCTACGAAAGCATTTGGTATCCCCTTCAATCAGTCTCGGTGCCCAGGAGAATCCATTTCAATTAGAAGTTCACGAAACGAAATGACCTAAGACATTTCTTGCATCAATCAAAAACCAAAGATATAGATGAACTTTCATCAAGTAAGCTCTAGCGTTCATGATTCAGTCCATGAATACAGGATAAATAAATTGCTCAATTATAGATGAAGACGCTCTAGACCTTATATACCGAATTTAAGAATTTGACAAACCAACCTGACAGTTATGTATGTCATAAACTTGGTCTTCCTAAATAATTTAAGGTTCGTTCTAGATTTCCAGACAATAAGGAAAGGAATGCGGAATCAAATTTTGTTGAAAACAAGGGAACGAAGACTCCGTTGATCGTTTGACACGACAAATCTCAGAATTTTGATGAGGGTATCGCCAAATCAACACTAAAATTTCGAAGAGTTTTCTGACAATCAACATCGTTGAGATGGGAAAAAAATTGACTTACCCGGTGCGGCTCTGGCAGAATTTAGTTGTTCCTAATGCCTCACTGGAAACACCGAGGGAGAGGTAGGAGAAACAGGGAAAATTGGATAAATGGGGGAAAGATGTTCTGGTGCAACCCCTAGTTCACGTGTATTCATGCTTTGTCGAAATTCATAGTTGAAAAGATGTTCTGGTTCCTCAAGGATGGGAATATCGGACTCATTATCAGGAATAACTTATGAGATATTCCCACAATGATATCTTATCATCTTTTCAACTATGAATTTCGACAAATATTGACGAAATAACATTTGCTACAAAGCATTTGGTATCCCCTTCAATCAGTCTCAGCGCCCGCGTGTATCCATTTCAATTAGAAGTTCACGAAACGAACTGACCTAAGATCATAACACGACCCGAAATTCTAATATGACCAAATTTGACGAAAATTTGCAAGTAATTTCCCTTCTTTGGTCACATTTAACGGGAATAAACAAACGACCCCACGTTATTCGGTATAATTCAATCTCCCAAAAAAAAAACCATTATACTGCATCAGAGAAAGAAATTGAACACAGAAAAAAAACGGAACCAAACCAGAAATTCACGTGCAGGTGGATTCGAAGAGATCAAGATCGCACCTCCTTAAAATTTTCCGCAATCATACTGGCGATCAGATGTACATGAGAATCCCAGATTAAGTAAATTTTGGAATGGAGAGAGAGAGAGAGAGAGATGTGGAGCGAAGAGAGAGAAAGGTAAATTTGGTACCTTAACTTGCAAATTCCATTCCATACTAATTAAACGAAATTCACCTTCAAATCGTTAATTTTTTTAACAATATTTTTTAATTTCATTTTTTCAAAAATGCTACCTTATTTTTGTATATTTAATTTAATTGAACGAATCAAATGAATTTTTATTTAATAAATGTGAGAAACAAGTATTGAGAATCCGAGATCTTTCAACGACATGTAATAGAGACTTAAGAACGTCTTTAAATTTAGTACGAGAGATTTTACTTTAATTAAACTTGTAGTTAGAAACAAAGCTATCAATTTGATTTTCAAGGTTTTAAATCGAAATAATGAGAATGAGTATTAAGAACCCGAGATCCTTGAAATGAATTTTTATTTAATAAACGTGAAATCCCCCGTCGTTTCTAAATCTTAATTACACGTCGTTGAAGAGTCTCGAGTTCTCAATACCAACTGTTCTCATCACTTTAAGTTAAAATCTGCAAAATCAAATATTTTATCTTTGGTTCTATCTACAAGTTTAGTTAGGTAACTTCTTTGCTTGGTTATATTGGCAAAGTTCAATTGAGGTTAAATCTCTCGTTTTTGATTCAAATACGTTCTTAAATCATGATTATGCGTCATTGAAAGGATCTCGATATCTCAATATCCATTGTTCTAATCACTTAAAATGAAAACCTACAAGATCAAATATATAGATTTATATCTAATCACAAGTTCAGTTAATATCAATCTTCTTTCCTTGATAACTTGATATGTTAGCAAAATTTGATAGGGGGTCAATTTTCACATACTTGATTCAAAAGCGTTTATAAGTCTTACTTATTGGTCGTTGAAGGGTATTGAGTTTTCAACACTCGTGATTCTTATCATTTTAAATTAAAACGCAGAAGGTTATAACCAAAAGTTTGGCTATAGTCAAGGTCCTTTGTTTCATTACTTTAGTTACCTCAACAAAAGTTCGGTTATGGTTAAATCCATCATATTTGATTCAAAGGTGTTTCTAAGTTTCAATTATACGTCATTGAAAGATATTGAGTGTTAGATAAATGCGATATAAGTAAGATTAATAGAGAGAACGACTACTTGTTTGAGGATTGCCCTTATCACTAGAAATCAAAAATTTGCCAAGTCTTTTAGCTCACTCTGTTTTTGGAAAGAGCGAAGTCCAAAACTTAACAAAAACTAGACCTCAATTTATGATTTTATTCGATCTGGTCCTAGCTCGCTTTGGTTTTCAATTTTCAGCTTAGGACTTTGTTTGAGTTCGGTTTAAAATTGAAATCACATTGTGACTACGCCTACATCTCTAAACTGGCCGGCATCTCGTTGTCCTAACCAAGCCATTGCCTTGAAAACCAGCCCTTCATCTTAAGTATTCATAAACAGCTTCACAAGCCAGCAAACCCAGTGCAATGACCACTGCAGATTACTCCTTATTCTTCACCGGAATTGTCGGCAACTGAGTGGTGATTTGGCAAGTGCAGGCAAGCAACAGAGACACGAGGGAAGTGCCAGAGTGGTGGACTCTGCAGATTCCAATAGTGTGATTGCCGATTCTTATCACCTATTTTTTCGTGGCAAGTCTAGCATATACAATTATAGAGTTTAAGTTAATCCTTTCCGAAGAATTAAATGGACCTCCTATTGCCGGACTTGGAGATTGGTGTCCTCGGTGGGGGAGTAACACCATGTTCATGTCATAATAGATTAAGTTTGGCCATCCAAATGTCGAGTAGCCTGTCAAAAATTCCTTCGGATTGGTGCTATAATTGGTCAAGGCCGGATCAAAAGGTCTCATATTCAATGAAATTGACGCAATTGTTTTAACCAGAAAACAAAAAATGGATTTGATCAGTCAAAGAACTTTATAGAAGTTTCAGCTCAGGAATAACTTTAATCTAAAAGACTTCCTCAGTAAGTCTCTGAAGTCTGCCATGTGAAAGAATTCTTAATTCATCACGGCTGTACAACTAGTTCTTGTTTTGATGTGTTCGACTCGATTTCAATTTAAACTCACAAAAGTCAAATCGACTGATGAAGATTCAATCAAAAAACGATGAAGATTCGATCAAGGAACGACCAAGGGCAAGTAAACTCAAGCAAAAGTACTTTAAATTTTAAAAAAAAAAATTAAAACAGATAATCCAGCGCATAGGAAGATCAGAGAGTACGAAAATGGTGTTATCGGTCACGGTTTAATCAGAAACACGGACCAAATATTTCTCATCATATCTCACTCACTCCATATCCTCCACAACCCTAAAACTGTATGCGCAAACCAGCTGAAATGAGGCAAAACCATCAGAGACTTAAATACAATACAAGTAATCACGAAAAAAATTCGATCGTTTTATTGCAGTTATTCTTTCTCATCCTCTTATCCTACCCTCGCATACTGAAACCTCAACATAAAACGGCGTAAGAGAGCTATATGGAAGCCATAACCAGCACTCATGGGAACTGCACACAAACCCCAGACGGCCACAGAAAGAAGACTGAATCGTTGAATCAACACTCGAACCTGCCCTGCAGAACAGACCTATATATATAGGTGATTGGCCGAACCCTAGATTGTTAACTTGGACTGGGCCGGAGTTGGGTCAGCCCATTTATATTTGTCGTAGCAAGACAAGATAGCTAGCGTTGCAGGTCATCTTAATGGTTATAGTTAGTTGTGTTTAAAATAAAATAATGCTACATTTAATTTTTTATTATATTTTTTTAAATTATTCGTTTGCGTGTGAAACAGTAATTCGTGTAATTATATTATAATTAATTTATTATATTAATTACATTTAGACACGTAGTCGAGTATTTTAAAAAAATATAATAAGATAATAAACATAATATTATTTTTAAAATATTCATTTATTTTTTGATAAATTAAAATTTAAAAATAATTTATCAAATTAATTGTCTAATAATTTATTAAATATTCACTTATTTTTGATATTTGAACTGTTAAATTACGTAAAAGTACTTCAGAATTATGAGAGAAAAGTAAATTATTAATTGTAATTACTTAAAAATAGAAATGATTAAAATGAAAAGTTTATTAGTACATTCCTGATCAACTTGTTGAAATTGCTATCGCTTCAAAAAAAAAAACACTTTTATTTTAGTTACTAAACACTTCATGACCTTTAAAATTATAAAATTGACATTTATAGCTTCGTAAAAATAATCACATACGGAGCCAATTTGATTCCGGTCACGAATGAAAATTGAGTTGGTTTCACCACATTTCGATAAATTGGTCCGATTCAACGGGGTAAACCCCAAAGAGGTAATATAAACGACGAATCAAACTTAGTTGTTCTCAAATAAAAACCTGACCCAACCAACCTTAGTTTAATAGCTTCATGTTTTTTAAGATTATGAAACTCTACTTATAGATGTATGTAAAATTCTTGGTAAACTCAATAGTTAAGGCGTAAAAAGCTATGACAACTTGATGACGATGTATGTTCGTTCTGTTTGAATACTTGAATTAAACTATCACTTCATTTATTTTCTGAACAATAATTAATTTTTTAAAAATTTTTGACTTCTCTACTTTGGTCGGTATTGGAGATTCTCTAGATTACAGATAAAAAGATTTGAAAAAATCTAATGCCTTTTTAATTATTTACAATAGATTAACAATGATAGAATTATGTATTAAAAGAATGTAAAAAATTAGACGTTAAATACTAAATTTAAATATATTATAATTTAAATTTTGAAATATTTTTTTTAAATTTTAACTTTTTTAATATTTTATATATTATTGATAATTAGATGAGCGTCAACTATTAATCTAGTTAGATGTATCTAATTCATAGTAACTATTAAATTAATAATAAATATTATATATTTTTATATATTTGTTTCAAATATTTTTTTTATAATTATATATTATTTTATATTAATTAAATATTTTTTTATTTATAATTTTAATATATAACATATTTATATAAAATCATATTTTTTTTTTTATGTATGGCTTATAATTTGCTTAGTTGATTTGGATTGAAAATTTTTTAAAATTAACTTGGTAGGCTCGTCAGACTCGGTAAGTCAGACTTTAAAAAATGACTCGTTTAACATACACATACTTTCGAATCAATTAAATGACTTCGATTTTTTCTTCTTTATTTTTTATTTTGACATTGAAACTAATATTTCACTATATCAATTTGTAATCCAAATAAGCATTTTCACATCGATTTATTGGCTGATCCCGGTTTTAGCAGACAATGAACCACCGACGTCAAAACAACTTTCGCAAATAATTGATGACGAAAAATTCGAGCTCACGTTTATAGTCTTTATTTATTTAATTTATCAAATTATTGCTAAACTTTTCTGGGTTCCTAATTCTCATTAATGTTCACACGTTACTTAAATGAATATATATATATATATATATATATAGAAATGAATTGAGGGGGCTTGTTGCTACACGTGTCATCATTTAAAAGGAGTAAATGATAAAATAATCAAAGGTTCCTCGTGTTTCAAATCAAAGGTTAGGTAACGTGCCACGTGTATGGTGCGTATTGCATTGAATTTGAATAAGAGGCAAATTTCATGAACGAGAATCAGTATCACCGTTGGACCTTTCCTCCCGCGCCACTCTGCATTCCGCCCTCACTCTCCATTGGAGAAGACGAAGCTCAAGGAGTTGAAGCAAACGACGCCGACGCCGACGCCGACGCCGACGCCGAGCAAGCTGTGGCCACAAGAAGCAAAGGTTGTGAAGACCGAAGGACGAATCAGAGGCAGCACTTTTGGTTTTTGTTTGAGAGTTTTCAACATACTCATGGTGTCCCTCAGCTTTGATCCGGCTCAAGATTTTTGCCTCTTTGATCCGATCAATATGTCGCAGCTTCCTGCTCTTGATTCTTTCCCTACACCTACTGCTTCTACTGCCACTTCGTCTACTGCTCCTTCAGCTACTTCAAGCTCTGTTGCTAGAGCTGCTAGTAAAGAATCTTTTTCTGACGATTCTATGAAGAAGATAAGGAAACCCTACACCATTACGAAGTCGAGAGAGAGCTGGACGGAGCAAGAGCACGATAAATTTCTTGAAGCGCTGCAATTGTGAGTTCTGTTCAATTCTGGTATTGATATTTAAGGTTAATTCGTCGTCTACATCTATTTGAAAAGTAGATAAAGGAAAAGAAAGAATTTAGAATTATTATTTTTTATTAATATACGGTTTCTTGAAAACCTCCTTACAGATTTGATCGCGACTGGAAAAAAATTGAAGCATTTGTAGGCACGAAAACAGTTATCCAGGTAATTCATTTCGTCATAGCTAAACTTTCATGTATCTGGATATATTCTGGTGCTTCTCTGATATTTACTTATTATGCATTAGGAACGTAAAAGATTCCGTTCTTTATGTGATTGTTTTTTGTGTATTCGAGCTCTGAAATTCCTAGCTTTTAAACTTTGTCGTATTTATCTTCTTTCATTTGTTTGCTAAAACATTTTCTTAAATATGAATTCTCACGTCTATTCGGAGCAGATACGTAGCCATGCGCAAAAATACTTTTTGAAAGTTCAGAAGGGAGGAACAGGTGAGCACGTTCCTCCTCCTCGACCCAAAAGGAAAGCCAGTCATCCATACCCTCAGAAAGCTTCTAAACATGGTGAGCTCATCAAAAGCTTGTGTGTTTCTTGGAATGTTGAGTTTGGATGTTGGAGCCCCCTTTCTCACTGTGTTCTTTCTGGCAGCTCAAGTTATGTCAGATGTCACTGGACAGCATCAATCTTCCTCAGGCCCATATGATACTGATTATACTCATCGGCCAGATTCATCATTTGTTCTAGGAAATCCCATCACAAATGCTAATTTATCGTCTAGGAATTTCAATTCTGTTCCCCCAGTAAATGTGTCGCAAGTGACCAAAGGTGCAGTTTGCATTTTCTTTCATCCCGATCCTATGTTTTTAATTTTTCTTTTGCATTAGAGTTTTGTTCTTTTTATTTTGGTCGATAAATTTAGTGATTCACAGACGATGCAGCTGGACAGAATCCTACGCACAACTGTTTCTTCAATAGCAGTGACAAGAGCACTTCAAAGAGTTGGCAAAGTGGTGTAAACAGTAACGATGGAAGAGATAATACTAAGCCAATAAGAGGTTAGTATACTTATTGTAGATGTTGGACTGATTAGAACAACTATAAATGGATGGGATGGGGTTGCCTATATTCATGGATATCATGTTTCTTAGCTGCCCGCTAGAAATGTACTGTTGCTGTCCTGGTTCATCCCATTTTTATAATGTTCATTCAAAATAGATGGAATAAGCTTACCTTCTTATTTTGCTTTGATTTACTCCATTTCATATGTACCGTCCCATATTAATTTCACAAATTTGGATGCTTATTTTTAGCTTTATGTGGACGTGTCTTCGTTCCTTTGCTTGCTTTGAGATGATGGGAAAATGTACGGCATTGTAGGAATTAGTTGATTCCTTACTGACAGGATGCTTTGTGGTTTCTTTACAATTATAGCTTTAGTAAACTATGTAATCATTCAGATAACTATTATTCACCCTTTACAGCGAGTTTGCTAAATGTGCTTGGCTTTCCTTACCATGAGAATGTTATTCTCTCTCTATTTAACATATTTTTCCTTTGCAGTTATGCCTAATTTTGCTAAAATTTATCGCTTCCTTGGTAGTATTTTTGAACCCAATGCAACTGGCCATCTTGAGAGACTAAAGCAGATGGACCTGGTCGATATTGAGACTGTAAGTCCTTTTAAAACATTAGCATCTTTCATTTTTACTGTCAAATTTGTAAGCGGCTAGAATTATGATTATCTCACAATGCATTGGCTCTCAGGTATTGTTTTTTATGCAAAACCTCTCAATCAACTTGAAGAGCCCAGAGTTCCAACATCAGGTAAACTCTCCCTGCTTATGGACATTATTTGTTTTCTTTCAAAAGTATCTATGGTTTATAATTGAAGGTTTTCGGGTGCCATTAAAAAACCTACTGAATTCCTAAAATCTACCCGAGCTGTAATGTTTTGTGGAGAATGGGTCGCATTGTTTTCTGTTTTCTGATAAATATTGGCCAAGAATGAGGGAGGAGATATATTTGAAAGTGGTTATTTTTTGTTCTTTTAAAAGATGAGAAACGGTTTGCTATTCTTTTTATAATAAATCTATTTTTACAAAATGGCCATTGCTTTAATTTGGCTTGAACTCAAGGCCTGATATGATTTGATAGTCTGAAATCTTTCCCTTTCCAGTTTCTCTATTTTGAACCATACGATTCATTTGAACTAACTCGATAAATTGCTATTTTTATCTAGAAGCTTTGTTTATTATATGGTAATGACATCAAGAGGTCTAATTCTGGTAAACTTTGGGACAATTCTTCCACTATTAGATCGGATTGCCCCATTCTCTCTGTTTAGCAAGGTAAATAGTTATCTTTATTTTTAAAAGATGCATATTTTCACCTTTTCACACATAAACGAGTGCTATGTATGTGTATTTGTGTGTATGTGGGTGCAACAAGGGGAATAGAATCATTTTTTGAAAAGAGTCTCAAAGTTCAGTCGTTTTAAAGAAACTTTTTTACACTCCTTTGGTAGGGGAAGATTCAAACTCTCTTTTAGGGGCTTTTGAGAGTTTTCAACCCTACCCTATAGAGTTTATGCTTCATATCATCATTAGAAAAATAAAAAGCGTTTCTTCATCTTCAAAATATAAAATGTTGTTCATCTTCAATTGTGTGATGGCAGGCTAATTGGAATTTGGGTTGCGAGAACAATGAATATAGAGGTTGAGACTGTTTGCTCTATCTTGTGTACAGAAATCACACAAAAACCAGAAGTAATGTTTTGTTTTTTTGTGCTAATGGCTTTATTCGGACAATAAACTAACAGACAGGGAGTACTCTTGTTCATATTGATATAAATTTTGTGATCGCATGATGATGTCATGTTGGATATAAATTTTCTGTCTTGTGTTTTTGGCTTTAATATTTGTAATACATCGTGGTGTTCCAATAATTTTTTAGAATTTGTGATGCAACTATGTGGATTTTCTAATAATGGGAGTAAGTAGGGTCTTTGCGATTAAGTCGATACCTCCTTGACATTTTCATTATCGGCATAATTCAACCGGACAAAACGCTGAATGTTCAATGAGATGTTCTGCTTGTTTGATATTTGGGACTCAAGCTGTCTATTTCGAACGACCATCACTTTGATATGCACCAACGAAGAGAGATCGAGAAGAAAAAAGGATTGGAAAGCTACGTTGTGCCAACATGTATTGAACCTTCTTTTTTTATCTTCAAAATTATCTTGTGCCCTGTGATCTAAAAGTGAGACTTTCTTTCTCTAAAGATGATGAAAACTCGAGACAGTGTAACAAAATAGTTAGTCCGTTCTAATGTTAAGAAAACCCTAAACGTAAATTTTAAGGTTTGTCAACACTTACTTTTACGAGTTTTTTAAAAGAGTAAAACCGAAACGAATCTGACCAAAATGCTTCATTGGACTAAACAGGTCTTACCCTTAGATTATGTATCAATCATACATTACTTGTCCAAATGACGTGGTTAGAAAACTGAGATGTTGATGTTACCTTCCACTCCAAATCAGTCCAGTAAATGAAAGCATCATACATAATATACCAAGATCATGCATGCACAAGGGCTAGCATATTTACTCAGATAAGGTAATGATTAAACCTATATAGTTCCTGTATGTTGTCCATTTATCGTTCTCGATGATTGCCACCAACAAGTGTTAGCATTTAGCTATTCATTATTGTTTTAGATTGGTCCTTAATTATATTTTCCCCTTAGTTACATTTTTCATCAGTTTATTATATATAGATGTGTACATTGTAATTCATCGGCACAAGTGGAAAATATATTACAAAATATTTCTCTCTCCTCAGTTGTCCTTCAACCCACTTCCCTTCAGACTTAATTTTGCACTTCCGTTTTCGAACCATCAGATTGTGCATAGTTTGGGCTCCGGATCGCATCCAAACTCTGACTGGCGCTCGCTCCAACCTGAGTCCACCAAGCCCAGATGTCAGGTCATTCAGCAGTGGTCTATTACCACGGGCTTAATGGGCCTTATCAAGCCATCCATTATTATGGTCTTTACCCGAACCCTTCTTGAACTCAAATTATCAGAACACCGTCTCTTCTCCTGCTCAAGTGAACTCTATCGGTCTCCTACCGCTTTCTGCTTCTCCTGCGTCTACACCTGCAGCACAGTGGATGCTAGACTTAGGCGCCACTCACCATTTCACACTGAATTCTTCCATGCGGCACAATCCTACTCCCTAAAATGGATATATTCAAGTTTTGACGGCTGAAGGTAAACCCCTCTCTATTGCTAACTCTAGTTTTGCTGTAATTCCCACTATTAATCGTCCTCTGCTATTACAAAATGTTTTCCATACTCCACTCTTGTCTCATAATCTTCTTAGTATTCATCAGTTATGTCGTGACAATTCAGTTTTCATCGAATTTCACTCCGATTATTTTCTAATTAATGATCGGAGTTCATATCAGACACTTCTTCGAGGGTCCCTCAATAACGATCTTTACAAAACTTCCCTTGCACCTCACACATTGTCCTTGATAGCTAGCACTTCGGCCCCTGCCTCATCCAAAATTCGCCTGACTTCCCAATTGTGGCACCTTCGTCTCGGCCATCTAAGTTTATGTAATGTTCTTTTTATTAGGTCTACTTCCTCCACACTCTGTACTACTTGTCAAATGAGCAAGAACCATCGCTTGTCCTTTTCAAATTCTATTTCTCAGGCTTTGTCTCCTTATGAACTTGTGCATATGGATGTTTGGAGTCCATCTCCTATTAATTCTGTTACTGATTATCGTTATTTTCTACTTTGCATTGATGATTGCACTCGGTTTACGTGACTATTATGCTTGAAATTAAAAAGTGTTGTTCACCAAACGTTTTTGAATTTTCATAAACTTGTTCAAAACTAGGTTGATTTTCATATTAAAACTGTTCAATGAGACTGGGGTGGAGAATTCCAATCATTATTTCCTATTTTTAACTCCCTTGGCATCTATCATCGAGTCTCTTATCCTCACATGCCAAATCAAAATGGTTGTATTGAACGAAAAAATCATCATGTTGTTGAAACTGTTTAACACTTCTTTTTCACTCATCAGTTCCTCAACGTTTTTGGTTCTATGCTTTTAGCACTGCAACTGTCTTGATTAATTTTTTACCTACACCAGTTTTAAACAATAAATCTCTTTTTGAATATCTATTTTGTTCTATGCCTCCTTACTCATCAACCGAAATAAACTACAGCCCCACTTTCTTCCTTGTGTCTTCTTGAACTACAGATCTCATCACAAGGGATATATATGTCTCAATCATATATCAACTAAAGTCTATATCACTCGTCGTGTTATATCTGATGAGTCTTCATTTCCTTTCTCCTCTATTACTCTGTCCTTGTCATCATCACCTTCCCTCTCTATTCTCATTAACTCATTACTCATTCCTCCATTATACACCCACCTAAACACTTTACTCAAGCTCAATTCTCGCATCCCAACTGTACCTTCTCCCATTCCCATAGTGCCTTCTCATTCTCCTAGTGTACCAGTTATCACCTCTCACCAGAGCAATAAATCGCTTACTGTCAATCGTCATTCCATGAGAACTAGATCCCAAGGATGTCATCTTCAAATCAAGGGCCCTATCGGCTCAAACATATTTACATTTTGAGTCGCAACAAACTTACCAGCAAGCTTCTAAAAGTTCTCATTGGATGGATGTTATGCAAGATGGAATTTCAGCCATTCACAAGAACAACATTGGCGACTTGTTTCTTTATCGCTAGGTGCCAAAATTATTGGTTGCAAGTGAGTTTCAAAGTAAAGGCTAACTCTGAGGGCTCCGTCAGTCGTTATAAGGTCTGGTTAGTGGCCAAATATTATGATCAGACTGAGGGTATTGATTACGATGAGACATTTAGCGCAGTAGTTAAACCTACTACTGTTCTTACAATTTTATCTTTAGCATTCTCTTTTGGTTGGGTTATCCGGCAACTGGATATAAACAATATTTTCTTACATGGTGATTTAACTGACACTGTTTTTATGCAACAACCTCAGTGGTTCATTGATTCTTCTCATGCTTCTGTTGTCCGCTTATTACGGAAAGTCTTATATGGGCTTAAGCAGTCTCTTAGACCTTGGTACAACAAGTTATATACTATTCTTCTTTTCTGGGGTTTCTCTGCATCGAAGTCTGATGCATCCTTCGGAAAAATTCCTCCATCTTACTTATGCTTGTATATGTCGACGATATTATTCTTACTGGTAACTTCAACTCTTTATTGGATCAGTTTATGAGTTATTTGCATATTCAGTTTGTGATTCGTGATCTCGGTTCTTTATCTTTTTTCTCTTTATTGGACCAGTTTATGAGTTATCCAGACTTCTTTTAGTATGCATTTCTCTCAATCTAGATACATCACTGAGTTGCTTAACATGGCCAAGGTGGATTCTTGCAAACTTGTTCCTACTCCAATGGTATCAGGTCTCATTCTATCAATCAATTCTGGCACACCGTTACTTGACGGCTATATCTATCGCAGCATTGTTGATAATTTCTAATATTGTTGTCTTACCAGATCAGATATAGCATTTGCTGTGAACCAGGTTAGTCAATTTATGCAAGATCCTTTTGATGTTCACTACAGTATGTTAAAAGGATTCTACGTTATCTCCTTCATACTGTTTTAATTTGACTTGTTATATAGATATTGATTGGGCTTCGTGTCTAGTATGACTGTAAAAACACTAATGGATATTGCATATTTTTGGGATCCAATCTTATTTCATGGTCTTCAATGAAACAAAAGGTTGTTTCTCGCTCTAGTGTTGAATCTGAATATCGCAGCATAGCAAATAAGGTTGCAAAAACCCTCTGGTTACAATCTCTTCTATCTGAAATTGGTATTGTATCACCCGATACACCTTTAATTTTCTATGATAATCTGAGTGCGACGTATCTGACATTCAATCTAATATTGCACTCCAAATTCAAACATGTTGAAATTAACTTCCATTTCGTCCAGAAACAAGTGCAAAAAAAATCTTTGATAATCAAATTTACTCCTTCAGAATATCAACTCGCTGGTGCTTTTACCAAGCCTCTTCCACTCTCATGATTTTTTGCATTTACATCCAAGATTTTCGACACACGAACTTGCTCTTAAGGAGGGATGTTAGCATATAGCGTATTCATTATTGTTTTATATTAGTTCTTAATTATAATTTTTCCTTTAATTACCTTTTTCATTAATTTATTATATATTGATGTGTAAATTGTAATTAATCAACAGAAATGAAAAATATATTCCAGAATATTTCTCTTCCTTAAACTCGTATTTCCTCTTCTCTTTCATTCTTCCACTTCTCCACCTTTCTCAGAATTCTTACTACAAGTTGATTTTATATGATCAGTTAAATGGGGCTTCGTGTGCAAGCTTCCCGAGACTATATTACATTTTACTCTCCAGACTGGTAAATTGATTCTAGTAAGAAACTTTATACTAAAGGAAAAATGTTACAAGAAGTCAAAAAAATAGAAGTCCATCTTAACAATTCTTTCTAGTTAGAAAGACCCCTTATTGTTGGATTTGTTTCAATATCTTGTTAATTCATCGAATTGTTTACAATGGTGCAATGCAAGGGTGCTCGAAAAGTCTAAATTAAAAAAGAAAATTATTTAGCATACATAATCACCATCCTACCACGATGCCAAAATATGATCTCATTTAAATATGTTATGTCAACATTTTCTTGCGGCATTGCACAATTTTTCGTCTCAACTATTACATTATTATTAATTTACAAATAAATTTGGGAACGTCATTTGCAAAATAATTGACTAATTTCTGAATCGGTAGAAAAGGGGAGGACTCACAAAATATGGAGATAACTTTTGACTGCTGTATTAACACTAATAGAACATAAGCTTTTCAAAAATAAACCGTATTTAACATAATTGAATAAAGCACTCCATTTTTCATCTAGCTCACTTATTAAGAAGTAGTTGCCAACTGATATCCATCAAAACTTAGTAGCAAAAGCTTGTCAGTTTAAGATTGTTTAGTTCCATCTCATGCTGCATTCTCTCAAATGTGATTTTAAAAATTCTGAAAAAGAAAAACCCAAATGTTAATTCAACAGAAACACTCGAAATAAACGATACTTACAAGAACCCGACTTAGTTCCTTCGAGGAGTAAGCGGATTTGAGGAGGGTATGAACAGTCACAAAGCATAATCCATTACTACCTATACCCAAAATTATCAAGCTCATTACCAAACATCCCCTGGCTATGGCCACGGCCACCACCCCCATAAAAGTTGTTTTTGTTCAGATTTGACCTCAGTTCCATCTCTAAGAGCCTTTGGGCTGCCTCTGGAATCAGGTGATTACTTCCACCGACCATATCAGCAGCTAAAAATTCAGATCAGCGAAATCAACAAGTTCGCACCTTCAAAAAATTTTGCTGCCAAAACTAATTGCTAAAAGCCTAAAAGGGCAGATTTATAACCCAAAGATGCCTGCATTGTTCAATTATATAATCTTTCATTTGTTTAGGTGGAAGAAATAAATATGATAGGTGAGGAAGTGCACTTTTTCTTAAGCTCATCTCCTGTAATGTTCTTAAATTCAAGATACTGTGTATTGCAAAAAACAAATTACAAAAGAAAAGACAGAATCTTCCTAGAAAATATACAAAGGGCACATTAATTTACAACAATTTCATTCTAATTAGACATAACCAAACTAAATGGATAATTTTTAAAAAACTTATTACAAGTCCATTAAACAATAGTGAAATTACTATTGTCCCAAAGATTAAAACTTACTTTTCATTATTGATAAAAACAAACAAGCAAAGTATCTCATTACCAAAATGAAGCCAAGACATACAGGTTAGCAATTCAAAAGATAAACCTTGTATGGGAGTGACCAAAATGAATAGGATACATATGATATTGCTCTTTACTCATACTATATTTCTTCGGGTCTAAAATATTTAGCAACTTCAAAACAAGGATATGGGAATATGAAATAAACCAAAGAACAATTGGTCGAAGAGGAAATAACAAAGTGAAGAGTTCCATACCTGGTCCAAGACTGCCAAAATTTGGCTGCTGCTGACCAATCTGAAAACCTTGCCTTGTGAGTTCTTGCGCAAAACCAGGAAATTGATTGTTCGTTTGTGGAAGAGAAGTATCCCTATTCAAATGAGGCTGTGGTGTTGCATGACTACCAAAAGGTGGCAGGGTTGTACCTCTTGATAACCCTTGTAGAAGATGTGGAGGAAAATTCCCTGACGGATTGACCTGTAATAACATGGGGTTATGAGATGAAGGATCAAAGCCAGCTACTTCAGTGTTTGGATGAAGAAAATGTGGATGAAGTATGTTCACCGCAATTTGGCGGTTCGAAAGAAGATTGTGTTTAATGGAGCTCTCTGGCATCATAAACTTCATCCGATAATTCATGTTTGGCAGATGAGATTCAGATGAAGGAAACAGACCCATGTTATCCCTTTGAGGATGAAACTGTGGAGAAGAGGAGCGGTCATTAAGCTTTTGGTAAGGTATTTCAGCCTCCCTCATATCATGAGAACCAGGAAAAAAAGATCCCCGTTGACCACCCATGACGGATCTTTCATCCTTTGAGAGAGAATTCATAGCCATTAGTTTTTCAGACAAATCCACTTGTGCATTTTGGGGGAACGGTATTTGGGTTTTAGATGAATGCCCAGGAGAAATAAAGTGTAGTAGGCTTGCAGGGTGACTAACAGCAACCAAGGAGTCTTCTTTGGGGAGCTCCATTTCAGCAAGCTCGTGAAAAGCTCCACTTTTGGACCCAAATCCAGTTTGGAGACGTGATGAATCTATTTCGATTTGAGAATCATTAAAACTTGACCTTTTCCTTCCTATAATATCAGATATATCTTGATGTCTTTGATTTGATTCCAAAAAATTACTTTCATGATTATTTGTGTGTGATCCACTTCCATTGGCAGATGAAAGGAGACCATCATCTATGATCGGTAATGATAATCCTCGTGACTCTACCATCACAGACCCACCTAAGCCCGTTTGGAAGGAAACCGGCGCTCCAACTGATTGAAGCTCCCTCATAAATGCAGTTCCAAAAAGTGTTTGAAGGGTTAGAGTTTCTCCTGGGTTTGACATAGTATCTGCCTTTCCCTCCCTTGAATTGTTAGTGCCAACACTTGCTTCTTCAAAACCTTGTAATTTGTTCTTCCCAACAATATCCATATTGAAAGAGAATCTTCTGTTCTTCTCACCTACTTCCTTCTGCAACAATGAAAGGAGATGCTGTGACGCATGGTCATCAATCTTACTTTTAGGCTGTTCGGCATCAGCCTCAGGAAGCCTCCAGCCATCCCCCAAAGGTAGCGAAATTGGACCACTTTCACTAATTTCTGACAGAATTGACTGTTCGAGGTCTTCACACGTGAGGACTACAGGAAATGTACCTGCTTTACTATTGTCTGGCAACTGCTCAGACATAACATTGGGTGTAGATATCGGACTTGACGTCCTCTGTTTTTCTGCAGTTTTAGAGCTTGAAAAGGAAAAAGAAGGCTGTGTATGGTGTGTAGACTTTACATCAGAAACCCCATGTCTACCTTTCTCTTCACCAACAATCAATGAAAGTAAATCATTTGGTCCATTAACTGAAAGATCACTCGCTGGTATCTTTTCTGAAGTAAGATGTCAACACCAGTAAACAAAATGTTTGCAACTGTGAGTGAAAAGTTAAAAACTTCGATGCCAAATAACTAATAGTCAATATACCTTCTTCAAGAAACCATTGAGCAAACTTGGAAGATTGTGCATTCTGAGGACTCGATGAATAAACTCCTTTACCGTCATCACACTATGTATCAGAGCACTAGAATTAGAAATTATCATTTAACTTACCAGAAAAACATATCAAATTTTTCCATGTAATACTCTAGATAATATCATTATTCTCCCAAGGAAACTCCATGTGAAGATTAGCAGGCTCTATTAAAGCATCTTTGGAAAGTAAACAAGCAATAAGCAAAAAAGAAACTTTTCACATGCCATGGGCCATGCCTCACCTCAGCTAGTGATTTTTTATTTTATAGTTGTGACATCATTCCAGGACTATCCTTTCTATGGCTTATGCTTTCTTTTCATCTCAAGAAAATTGGCCTCCTTCCAGGTCTCAATTGAACCCGTCTTTTCAGAATAAATTCTTTAGATAAAGGCTGGATACGATTAGACAGATCAGTTGGGTATATTTTTCGGTGGTGCTATAAGAAGTGGAAAAACCATATTAGATGAGGATGGTTTGCTAACAATTTCTTCTTCTTTTTTTTTTTTAACTTTCCACCCGTAGTCTACCATCTACCACCAAACCTAAATTTCAACACATGTTAAATTAACGCAAAACAGAATATGGAATTGTAGAAATTTAGAAGATGGTATATTAAAGTTATGCCACATGCTTTAAAAGTCAAGTATACTTGTCAAAATTTTCCCAGAAAATAACAAGCAGAAAGAAGACAATAGCATGAGCTTAAGAATCTCACTTATCCTATGAATTAAGATATTATAGAAAGAAGCTTCGAGACAATTGCATCAAGAATGATGAATACCTCAATGAGGTTAGTCGAGCTTCCATCATCTTTTGTCATAGCATGGCTGAAAAGCGTTAGTATTGAACTTGAATGACCTTTATTTGGTTGACCTGCCCCCGTATTATCTATCATCTTCTCGGAACCATCAAAAAAATCTAAAGATGAATCCTGGGGCTGGCTACTAATACCACTCTTATTTCCATCTAGTGCTTGTGAAAGATTCAAAATCTCCCCTGCATTTTTATGGCTAGATCCACGAGTACTTGTTTTCCTGAACTGCTTGGTGCTTAAATCCATTTGATCTGCAGGCTGATTGTCTCTTAGATAATTAAATTTCCCATTACTCGGATCATCTACTTTACTTTGCACAAGTTTTTCCTCCAACGAAGAATTCTCGACCTATAAAAGCAAAATCTAAGTGTGATATTATTAAAGCAGAAAATGAAAAACGAAAAGATATAATTCAATCGGGTGCCAACAAAATGCATACCACGATGAGATGGATATAATAACAAGACTAGTTAGCAATTGATTCTTGTAGGTCCACAAGCACTTTAAATATAAATGCTATGTATCATGCAAAATTTCATTTTTGAAGAAGTATTTAGTTGTTCGTGTGTTGTCTTCGCCCTATTTTGTTTGTACACTCTCTTTATATGAAAATTTTCTTATAAAGAAGGCACTTAGTTGTCCCTAAATATAATCTAATCAACTACCATCATGATCAACATAGATAATACGACCAATTGAATTCTTCTAAGGAGAAGATGTCAAGGAGGTTCTGATTGCAAACATATTCAAAGCATTGATGCAGGAGTTTTGATACTAAATTTAATTGATTGAAAAAATATAGATCTATTACTTATCGACAAGTCACATAGACTGTTGGAAAATTCTTTAAGGAGAGCAGTTTAGGTATTATAATTAACTTAATTTATTATAAGATAGAGAGAAAGGGACTTAGTGGAAGGAAGGATTGAACATGGTCGAAGCAAAATTCCCTCTAGAGTAGTTCCATTTTTCGAGCGAGATGCTCGTGGTGTTTTCTAAGCCGTTATGTCACCGGATCGCGACTTTCTTTCATCGTTCATGTGATATTTTGGTCGTGTCATTTCAATGAATTCAGTTTATGCTCATCAATAGTATCAGAGTCACTCTGATCATTGACTGAAAATGATAGAGAAGAACCTATAGAGATTGAGAGTGGACATTGAGATGGCAACAAAAAGACTAGTTGTGCTAAACATCCAGTTGTGATAAGCAACCAACTGTCCATCTTGCCAGAAATAATGGCAAAGTCGAGACTGCGGAGGATGGAGTACTAACAAAACATCTGATGTATCGTTTAAACAAGCCTCCATTCGGCAACTATGGAAAGAAAATTAATGCTTCGCTATTTAAGGTCGAGGATGAAGTGTTAGCAGATTCATTCACCGACAAAGGAAAGGGAGCAGCTGAAGTGAACATGTCCATTTTTGAAGAAGAAATCAAGGGTTCCTCGATGATAAAATGCCTATTATCATATGATGGCATCAATGAAGGAATAGAAACATAGAAACTGATGGTGGAGGATTAAGTGTGAATGATTTGACATCAGTCACACTTTTCATTCATAAAACAAAAAATACACATTTGAATTAGCAGAAATTCAAAAGTCTGTTCTCCCTCCCCAATCCTAACATGAATTCATAGATATTTACAGTAAGAATCCCCCCACCCATCCAAATAAAAAATTTAAAAAAGAAAAAACTCAACTATTTATCCTTTAACGAAATGCAATTTATTCATTCATAAAACAAAAAATACAAATGTGTTAGAAGAAATTCAAGGGAACTGCTTTCCTTCCCAATCCAAAAATGAATTCTTAGATAATAAGCATAAGAATCCTCTCAATCAATGATGGAAGAGCAGAAGAAAACGAAGAAGAAGAAACTTGTAACAAAAATGTATTATATTGATTAAAAAGCAACCAAGCAATTACAAAAGGAAAAGTGTGGGGGAGAAAGAAAATAACAACAGATTTTGTTTAACGGAATATTGAGCTGGTTCCGGTTCAGGAAGAATAGTTGGCTGATTTTGATTCCGGTTCATCTTGGTTCAACATCCCCCCGCAAACGGAATGGTCTGAGAAGAACGGTCAGTTTGGTACGAAGTCCCTGAAACCTGACAACGTCAAGTGGCTTGGTGAGGCAGTTGGCAAGTTGATCAGCAGAAGAGGCGTAGGTGAGCCTTAACTTTCCATGTTTAACCTTTTCGATGTGTTTGGAACGAGAATGAAGAACAAGGTTAGAGGAAAAACTGAGCGTGCTGATGTTGTCACAATACAGTACCAGAGGCAAAAGAGGAGGAAGACGCAACTCGGTCAGTAAGGACCGAACCCATAGAACCTCAATTGCGCTATTTGCAAGAGCACGGTATTCAAACTCAGTGCTGAAACGGGAAACGGCTCTCTGTTTCAATGATGGCCAAGAAATTAGGTTGTGTCCGAGGAAGACACAATAGCCGTTGGTGCTACGACGATCATCAGGACATGACGCCCAGTCAGCATCAATGTAGCAGAATAGAGTATGGTCGTTGTGGTGTTGAAGGAAGAGACCCAGATGAGCCGTACCTTGTAAATAACGCAAGACACGCTTGGCAGATTGCATGTGAAGATCAATTGGAGAATGCATGAATTGACAAAGTTTGTTGACAGCGAATGAGATGTCCGGTCTTGTGATGGTGCAATACTGAAGGGCACCGAGGATGCTCTGGTCCTCAAGGACATTAGATAATGATTTCCCAGCATGCAGAGAGAGAGAGAGAGAGAGAGAGAGAGAGAGAGAGAGAGAGAGAGA